>JANFCV010000115.1:0-1200000 GCA_024500475.1 Phthorimaea operculella
GCCTATACGGGGTGTAAGGAATGGTGTACCGAAAACTTTGCTGACATGACCAATCCAAGAAACTGAAGTTAGGTAGCAATAACTCTGATTTGAAAATAAAGTTGGCAACTCTAACTGCTGCTGACTGATTGCGAAGGCTTATGAACTTGTCACACTTGAAACGTGATGTAAATATTTTCCTACATATTTATAAATTCATCACAACACAGAAAGTTACGACTAATAGATCCAAACCCTATTCAAAGCTTGTAAAGGCAACAGTCTAGGAGCTCACTTGGAAAGCAGATATACGAACGTGTCTGAATACAAAGCAAGCAAGCTGGCCTGTAGGCTATCCCGCCGTAAACTCTTGCCAAAGTTACGAGCCAGAATTCCACGTAGAAATTGCATAACTACATACAATACAACAATACATATATTATGCCTCTATCCCTTGTGGGATAGGCAGAGCAAAAAAGGGCCATTAACACCACGTCTGACATAAGTTTGAGGGTAATTCAGAAGACTCAGTATCAACCATACAGACAGTTTGTCAGCCTGTCACCTAAACTTGCAATATTCATCAACTATCAAATTCCTTAGTCACTTCTTACGAAAATATGGGGTGATGCTGTTTTGAGCCGGCATCATACGGCAATTCTTAGCTGGAAAGCAGATATACGAACGGGTCTGAATACAAAGCAAGCAAGCTGGCCTGTAGGCTATCCCGCCGTAAACTCTTGCCAAAGTTACGAGCCAGAATTCCACGTAGGTACTGTTTAACTAGTTTCAAAGTAAATGTCTTTCAGTTCTGTAGGTAATATTTTAGTGGGCACTAAAATATGTATGCATTCCATCTCATAAAAGGACCTACACTTTGTATTATAGCAACATACGACGATGACAAAGTGTTTCTCATAATATTCATGTTATTTTTTAGGATCACTGTGAATAAATTACGTATTTAGAGTATTGAAACAAGAACAGTTTTGTAGTTAGGTACGTATTCACAGCATTGGGTTGCTTCTTGCTTTCTACTCGCTAGAGAGCCGAGCGCTACGCTTGCTACAGTAGCGGTGTGTCGTAGGCAATAAGCGCTACGGAGAGAGTTATCTGCTAATTTATATTGGACATAATTTTTAGTACATCTCTTTATGGATTTGTCTGTCATCAAATAATTTATCAGAAATTAATACTTTATCAGAGGTTGATAATGTTTACGGGGTCGCCTTTTATAATAATAAAAGTAAGTAGAATTGTATTCGCTCGTTCAGCAAATCTCTTTCAATCATTATTTCGGATATTTATTTATGCAGGAGATAAGAACAAAGTAACTTTGAAGAACATGTTTTAGCCAGATCTATGTATGTATGCATAAATACCTTTAGATGTTTATATTTCCTGTTTCTTTTGGTAATAATAATTTCTGATTGATTGGAGTCGATATCAGGGTTCATCAGATCGTCCGTCATCTCTATGTTCCACACAAGAAGATGTAAATAAACAAAAAACCAAAATGTTTGTTAATAATTTAACTAATAAAGTTTAAACAAGTACTAAATTATTTTAAGTCATCTCCATTGGCAATTTTGGTCTATATATTTTCATTAAACATTACCACAGTTACAAATACATCAAACACAATTATTTTGGATCTATTCCCAAGTCAATAATTCATTCGTCTTCTCAAATTTATAACTTAATTAATTTAGCTACTTGCCCTTGTCTTTGAGAATATTAATATTGTTCATGATTAGTTAGGTTTAGGTGTAACTTTCATAATTAGCTTTTCGTAATCTAGACGAGACTTTGATGTATGAAGTATCACATGTCTGTTTAATAATTAAATCTTTTAGATCAGTAAAACGTGAGGCAGAACTTGTGTAAGACATTGCTTTGTCTTCTGAATGATATTGTTTCGATCACGTGAGGCAGAACATGTGTAAGACATTGCTTTATCTTCTGAATGATATTGTTTCACAACTCATCATTCAAACTGGGCTCTGTAAAGTTACAGTACGGCCGTTCGAATAGGTCATATTTGCCAGCAGTCAAAAACATGTTAATGCAATGCCTTAAGGTCTATTTTCTTTGTTTACATTCCGACAGCCGTACAAAAGAGTGATGAACTCCAAAATATATTCAATGTTTTTTGACGCTTCACAAATGCAATCGCACAATATTGTCTGATGTGTTTACCAGATCTCGTTTTTTGACAAAATAAATTAACGAAATGCCAAAAGTCGCTTTATTGCCTCGTAATGGTGGCACGAACCGCAATTTTTTGCGATGCATTTTCGATTCACTGAAAGTAGTTGTACTAATAATAAGATCCGAATCAATGGAAGACGAGAGGAGAGGAGATTTGCATCTAAACAAAAACTTTGATGACTTGACTTACATCCAATATTTTGGAGTCTTCGTACAGTAGATACGTCAACTCTATGAACGGTCTTTTATTGAAGTTCAAAAGGTTCATCAGGTCGTTGGACGACTCAGTGTCCCACTCGAAAAAGAAAAAAGGTTACTTTGGTGACAAACCTGAACAGTGTAAAATTTTAATCATAACTAAATTTACAGAATGTTGTACAAAACGTTTAAATGTACTAATCTATACATACTTAGTTACTGTATTGAACAATATTCGCTTTAATGTAATCTCGTTAGCAACAATCTAAGGTCGGCTCTACAAAGTTATCGAGGTTCTACACACACACACGTACGTACTTACACTAGTGAGTTGGTGATTGATTGACGAACTATCGATGGGTATTTATCGACCACCAATATTTCGATAATCGCCTGATTGATTAAATAATGAGAGTTATACGTATTTTTTCTGTGAAATGATGTTCTTTTTTTTATACCTACAAAACTGAGTGATATCCAAATTTTGTTAATTATAATAATGCAATAATGAAATCAATAATGAAAGCGGTTAGATACTACAAACTTTATCGCTAGGCAGCTGTGGGCCAATGGCTGCTCTAAAAATATGAAAGACCTATCAAGCTATCGTCGTACGTAGCTATGCGTGATTGATGGTAGTGACTAGGTACGTTTTTTGAATAATTCTTCAGAAAATTAAAATTTGCATTTAAAAAAGATTCTAATCCTGCAGAAATTCTTTGAAAAATTACATACTTACCAAAAATCAAAAGTTAGTACATTGAAAGACTTTGGCGAATAGCTGTGGCAATGTGTATTACATCGAAGTTTATCTCGTTTCCTACATTAATTTCAATTCAAATTACAAATGACTTAATACAAAGTTATCAGCACAAGGGCTTACTCACTCATAATTCAGTTGGTAAATATTTACATCGTTTTAGCTTCGCAATAAGACAAACTGAACTTGCTGAAGTTTTACCGAGATACACACGTAACGTCCGTTTGTGCGTTATTTTTGCGCTGCGTTACGCATGCGTCAGTACAATACGAAATTTCAGCTTATTCCCATGCAAATAGCTACCGTTCAAGTCAAACGGTTTGACAGAGGCATCCATTAATGTAGCGTTGTGCGATACGCAGAGCTAGCGGTTGCGTTTAACAAACCGTTTGGCATAAACCCTATTTGTATGAAAATAAGGTGGAGTTTCGCATTTTATTAACGCAGTGCTAACTAAAATAGCGCAGCGATGGTCGTTACGTGTGACGCCTACCTTACTTCATTAATTTTAGAGTACCGCGAATAGTTTCAAGCTTAGTCATCCATCAGATATTCTGATGGAAATTTGCTAAGTAACAGTAGGATAGCAGATGTTTAGGCTTAAGACAGATCGGAGGCCTTAGACCATGAAATTAGATTCTTTTTTCTGTGAATTTATTGGACTGAGCAGATGTTTAACTACTAGCCGGAAAATAACGGATTACCTATTTAACTAAAAGTAAATCAGCATGAAAATGATAAAATTTGAAAAAGCTAGCCAAATAGGTATTTCGTGAGTCCTTAAAGGTACGGGTATTATTATTATAAATATTTATGACACGTACTTGCACGTACTTCAATAAAATTACTTGCTATAGAAAACCTTTCTTCTATAAGCCACTATTAAGTAAATTCTTGATGCTTAATGTACTGTTAGTTATTGATTTTTACACTGTTGATTGTACATTCAATTGTTGCAATTTTTAAATAACATGTTGAAAAGGAATGATACTGCGTCTCGTCGTATGACGGACAAACATGATCAATCCCTTCGGTTTGGTTATTAACAAACAAAGATAGCACTACCAAGTTGACTACACAACCTTGTCCAAATATGAATCGAAACGCAGTACCAATCGAATACGCGGCGATGTAGTAAAGTTTAATAGTTGTCAAAGTTTTAAAATATAACGGTACCCTCTTGACATTCTGTATTAGGACTCTGGAGAATAAACGTGTAATGGTGTAAACTACTCCTGCATTATTTTATTTTAATACTTCAGAAGTGCTTTTCGAATTTTCCGCGTGCTATTTCAAGACCAAGCCATAAAGTCGCCGCGAGTTTTGCGTTTAGTGAGGCGCCTGCACCAGGTGAAAAATATAATGGAGACATATGACGAACGAGAAGCGAATAGTGGAAAAACGACGTCATGGATCGTCCTGGACTGTTTCTGGTGCACACTAGAGCTCCCACTGTGACCATAATTCAAAGAGGTACGTCTGAAAGTTAATATAATAATTATATGTACCTATCTACCGTGTGCTGATAAGTGATCAAATTAAAAGATTACCTACATTCTTATTGATATTTCAAAATATTGTAGTATCATGCCTTTGTCCTTTACGGGGTTGGCAGGACGTGATCGGCGATGGAAATGGTCATTCAAGATTTGTCACTTCAGAAAATGTTTGAGGGTAATTTCAGAAAATTTTGCATTCCATTGACCAAAATTGTAATATAAAATGGAGTTTTTTTTATCCTATAGTCGATTTTTACGGCCCTCGCTTTGAGTGAAATGGCGTGATGCTAGTCTAAGCCGGTATCACACGGTATCAGTAATAATTCTAATACATTTTTTTTCTACTTCTTGGTATATCGCCGGCGGGCCCTGGCAAAATATATCGATCTAATGAGGTGATGGTCGGCTGCCGTCGGCTGGTGAAAGGTGGCGGCAGATACGGATTCCTGGACGGTCGGCTTTGGGACTTTGCAACTGAAACATTGCATTATGAAGGGTCATCTCACGAAACTATTTGAATGACAGGTGCGTAAACCAGTTCTAATGATAACTATGGTGCTTTCATTGGTCGAATACTTAATTAGTTGTGTGTTGAGAATCTAATGCACTGTCATCTCAAGTGCGCGAAGTTGTAGGTAGTAGGCATGTGGCCTCTGCGACGGTATCAATATGTCAGTTGATGTAATTTTAATTTTATCTATTCTGGCTAGTTTTCTTTGAACCAAATGTGTAGGTAACACATGAAAAATACATTATGTTCTTGATATCAATTTATTAAATTTCCAATGTTATTTTTGATTACATGTTGCGACATTGGCTGGAGTGAGCCATCATATAATGGCAAAGACAAGAAATGGAATTTTGCATCGCCAACGTTCAGCCACTGATGTGATGGAAAGAAGAACATCAATACGATAGTTATTAGGTGGTAAAAGTGGACATTTGAATATTTGATATCGATGCGGTAATATTACGTAATGTTAGGTAAACGAAAGTATTTTTAAAGTAAGTTAACAAGTAAACAGGTAAACGAGTAAACGAGTATCAGTTAAATGAGTAAGCAAAGTTAATAAAGTTCAGCAATTTTGGCCCGACAAAAGTGTCAAAAAAAAAATAGAAGTTATTTATCATATTGTTACAAAATTAATACAAAAACAGGTGTGTACCAAACTATGTAAATTTTTGTATCGAAAAGGGTATTTTTTTTATCGTGCTTTCGGAGGGCACGTTAAGCCGTCGGTCCCGTGCTTTCGGAGGGCACGTGAAGCTGTCGGTCCCAACTACAGACGGCGGTCGTTAAATGCTGAACCCGGGTTTGTCCCATTGTGAAAAAAGGGTAGCGTCCCACAAAAAAAAAGGGAAAGTGTCCCACAATCATAACGGGTGTGTCTCATAATCATAAAGGGTTTGTCCCACAAATATAAACGGGTATGTCCCACAATGAAAAAGGGTTTGTCCCATCCATAGTGAAAATTATGTTCGCCTAGTAATGAAAAATGGGTGTTTAACAACAAAACAGGGTTGTATACCTAAAAATAAAAATAAAGAAAAATAAAGTAACACGACCAAGTGACCCAAAAAAATAAATAAACAGAAAATAATATATAATTAAACAAGTAATAAAGAGCAACCGACATAGCTGGCATACCTACCGGACAAAAAAAAAGAAAATCTGAATCTCGCGACCAGAGCTGAAACATATTGCAATCGATTAAGCATAAAAATACAAAACAAAAGTGTACTTTGATAAAAAGTCGTAATAGTTGTATTTTCGGAGATATATGGATTTAAAAGTCATTTTTCTTTTTCGATATTAATATTATTTTCCTTTTTTTAAGTATGTGCTTGTCTATAAGAATACTTATTCTAATGTAATACGGACTAAAAACGTTAAGTTGTGCTTTTATACATTTAAGACTAGCGGCCCGCCCTGCGGTTTCACCCGCTGCTACTTACCTGTTTTCCCGTAGAAATTAGAGCTTTCCCCGTAGTAAAAAGTCGATTACTCCGTTTCAGCAGAAGTGTCGCATTATGATCATGTGCCAGCAAAAGCAGCCCTTCATGCTGAAAAACTTTTCCTTTGAGGCCATTACGTTATCTCATATAGTTTAGATGGGATGCTGGTGGTCTGCATCAGGTACTCCAGACCCTTGATGACCATGTGCCTGCAGAAGCGTCCCGTCATGCTGAACAACTTTTACTTTGAAGCCATTACCGTATCTATTATAGTTTAGATGGGATGTTTGTGGTCCGCATCATGTACTCCAGATCCCCAATGACCATGTACCAGCAGAAGCGGCCCATCAAGCTGATCAACTTTTGCTATGAAGCCATTTTCGTATATCATACAGTTTAGCTGTGCTCCTGGTGCTTTACATCAGGTACTACAGATCCTCAAGGGTGGATAAAAAGTAGTCCATGTCCGTCTTAAAATATGCTAGCAATATCAGTGCCAAATCTCGCGAAGATCGGTAAAGCGGTTTGGCTAGTTTGGGTAAAATCCGCTTTATTTTCCCGTTTTCCTGCTGCTGACCGTTTTCCCGTGGGAATGAGGAATTTTCCTATGGTATAAAGTAGCCTATGTTACTTAAAGATGCAGTAGCTTTCTAAGAATTTTGGAAATCGGTTCAGTAGTTTCGGAGTTTATCGATTACACATAGGTACACTGCACATGCCGTAGCCGTACAAAAGGAAGATACCTACTGCTACCTGCCGACGCTACACGTGTCGTGTGCAGTTGTCATCTGTCGCGATGCTCTTAATAGCACCTTAATTATAGGAGATTGCATAGAGAGATTACGGCGACTGCATTTCAGGCAAATCAGCTTTCGTCATGAATATAAATGAGCACAATCAAACCTTTTTAGTGTGTATTACATTAGAATATGATTGATTTTATTTTTAAGCATATACTTATGTCAATATATAAACAAATATATACTTATGAAAGCAAAAGAAAATGAATATTGAAAGAATATTTTTTTCGACTTTTAAATCCATTTATCTTCGAAAATACAACTATTACGGCTTTTTATCGAAGTATACTTTTGGTTTGTATTTTTATGCTTTATCGATTGCAACATGTTTCAGCTCTGGTCGCGAGATTTAGATTTTCTTTTTTTTTGTCTGGTAGGTATACCAGGCTCCATACTAAAATGTCGGATACCATTTCAAAACTAAGTTTAATTTCAAATTAAAAATAAGTGAATAAAGTGGTTTGTAATAAATTGAAAATAATAACATAGTATAAAAATGAAACAAATAAAATGGTTGAAAATAATATTACCAAAAAAAACGCTGAATAAAAATAATATATATGAAAAAAAACTATTTGTTTCCGAATATACAACACAATTATTAATTGAAATTTATTATTCATTTTTTTGCAATTTTTATAAAATTTTTGTTGAACAGCTTAACAGAAGTAAATAAAATTCAGATTTAAAATTAATAATCCAGATTAAGTCTTTGTAGTATAAATAAAGTGCTTCAAAAATAATTTAGGTAATTAAAAATTGAGTCCTTATATTGTAACAATTACAAGACATTCAAGAAAGTCGATTTTAAAAATACTACCAGTAATCATAATCTGATACTTATTCAAATAATGGTCATCAGTCGGTATACATAACAACCAGTGTGCATTTAAGTTAAAATGACTACGAATAAATCATAACAAGTCATGAATCACGGGTTCATTCCATCGAGTTTGAAACATTGAAAACAGGGTTTGTCCCACAATAATAAAGGGTTTGTCCCACAATCACAACGGATATGTTCCACAATGTCTAAATTATAATTCGATGGCAGGTGTGAGATACTGTTTCTCTTAGTAGTAAAATAAAGTCTAAAAGCATTAACAATAACATGTAAGAGATGAATGAGTTTGAGACAGGGTGAGACCACAGGTTGACCATGAATAAAAGTTGTTATAATGTTTGATTAACTTGAATTTTGATAGTATTTCCTAAATACTACAGATGTTTGTACTTAATTATATTGTTTATCAATTAAAATATTTTTATAGCAGCATCATCTGTGTAATGTTAATGAAAGAACACATGAATAGATTTAACAATGAATATATGAACATGGACTATATTACATAAATCAATGCGATTAATATTGTTCTAAAAAAATATGTATGCTTCATTTTCTGACATAATTTCAAACAGTAATGAATGGGTCGAGACATTTTCACATTTGTTTTTATCGAAATATGACATTTAAAACATGTTTATCACCTGCTCTGAAAACGTATATAAAAATAAATCAAGTACAGATGGATAACAAGAATTTTTGAGTGGACCAGTTATTTTCAATCTCATGTTTTAAAATATGTAGAATAAGATTATTTACAATAATACGTAACAATAAGTTATATTATATAATTAAAAATATAATTATTTTGAGTACAATATGAAAAAATACGTACCTAAGTCATGAGTAGTTAAAATAAAAATATATACTTGTATCATTACGAGGACGCAATGTATCATTATCAGGAATGGCCGAGTAATCGAGTAATTCGCTCAGTAAGGTTTTACAAAATAATATTTTTGCGAGTAATAAAACTTTAAATATTAGGATGAAAATATTTATACTGTGTCAAGATTGTTGTAAATAATATTGAAATTAAGATTGTTAAAGAAATGTTTTGAATATTAAGACTGTTATGAATATTCTGAATATTAGAATTGCTGAAAGTGTTTTGAATATTAAGATAGATGATTCTTCTAAAAATATTTTGAACATTAAGATTGTTGTAAATTTTTCGGATAGTAATATTGTTGTAATTGCTTTGATTTGAGAGGTTGAAAATAGCGTAACAAAAAGTGTAAACTAAAACCGTTTTTATGTAAGGGTTTATTTACGAGGGCGTAATTAAGATTCAGGATGGCCGAGTGTTAGTTATTGATTTTTACACTGTTGATTGTACATTCAATTGTTGCAATTTTTAAATAACATGTTGAAAAGGAATGATACTGCGTCTCGTCGTATGACGGACAAACATGATCAATCCCTTCGGTTTGGTTATTAACAAACAAAGATAGCACTACCAAGTTGACTACACAACCTTGTCCAAATATGAATCGAAACGCAGTACCAATCGAATACGCGGCGATGTAGTAAAGTTTAATAGTTGTCAAAGTTTTAAAATATAACGGTACCCTCTTGACATTCTGTATTAGGACTCTGGAGAATAAACGTGTAATGGTGTAAACTACTCCTGCATTATTTTATTTTAATAGTACCTACTCAGTGTATGCCTAAAAAATGAAAGAAAATGTACACGTACATAGCCACCTATTTCTCAAGACAGGTCTTGAATTTCTAATACAAAAGTACATTCTAAGTTCAGTAAGAATACTTCACAGTTACTAATTAACTTCAGCTGACTTATTTTCAGTTTAGTTTTTGATTGAAAGCACTTTTGAAGTAAGTATCTAGGTAATTAAAAAGTTTGTTAAAGACAGCTGAAGAAGAAAGCTTGTGTAATAATATTTTGTTGGCAATTTATTAAATGGCTCAATTTTAATTTAAGTATAAATACATATACTTACCTTACTAAGTTGTACTTACTTCAACCTAACATAGGTAAGAACAGCATGTAGGTACCTACTGAAACCTGAGTGAGGTGATGATCAACCTGTAAAAATATCAATTGCTCTACGTAGAGCCAGAGTTCATGGATAGTTTTTTTTTAATCTATGTGAATTGAATTCTCAATCTGAATAAATTATGTATTAACGGCGAGTAGTTCAGCTTCTCCAGTTGAGTCATTTCATACAATTTACCTGCCTATTGTATCAATTTCTGTGCGGCGTGTGGTGCCGGCTCAGAGTAGCATCACCCTATTTTCTTTCCCAGAGGTATCATCAGATCCTACCAAGGGACTCAAACGTTGCATATGTATTGCAATGTCAGGCGACAGACACTATCGGTCACCCTAGTGGCACATTATTTTACTGAAACGGGCCTCACATTTTGTAAGACGTGGCGATAGCGCCCATATTTGTACCAAGGCTGTTACCACTCTGTCTACCCCGCGGATAAAGCCGTAGTAGCGTACATGTATGTAGGTATATCAATTTCTAAACTAGGCTAGAGTAAACAAGCTCCACTACTAATGATCAAAATTCTGACAGGGTAAGAGCAGCACATTAATTTGATCAGAGCAATGCCATCAAACTTGGTGGCAAGGAGCAACTTGGCAACTACCAACTTTGGCTTCATTCTGTTAGGGGTTTGCGACCTCGCTCCTGGCACACTTCTGTTTACAATACAGCTCTTAGAAGTACACCAAATCTTACCAGCATATCATCACGTCAGCATCATCATTAGCTCGCTCCTAATCATTTTAAGTAATGTTCTTTTTTAAATTCTGTTCTGACCTGTTTTCCACAATCATAAAGTAAGTAGACGATACAACTTTTTTGAATCGATCTCATCTAAATCTAAATTACCTACCTCTTTAGCTCTTTAGTAAAATTAGTAAATAAATGGAAAATCTATTTTGATTCGTAACTTTGCATAGCCCCATAGTATGTTGTTCATATTCTCCTGGAATCACCGGCTTGAAAAGGTAAATGCCTGTGTGCTAGTAAAATACTGTATTTGATCTATCACAAAGAAAATCTAAGAATTTGAATACCCATCAATGTACATTGCATACGAATGGTAGAATCGAAGAGTTCATCTTCTAATCTATACTCTTGCTTAACAAGCTGCTCTAATTTTAAACTTGAAACACAATACTCAAATGAATGACTAGATCTTGGATGTTGGTACAATTAAAGATCTGCAACTGTGCCAGCTAACTGTGTACTATCCTCAGCCACCAATTTGATAGTTTTTCATTCAAATACTAACAAAAACACATACAAATTAATTATTGACTCGACAAGTATGTTATTCTTCTGTCCAAAAATAATTGAAAATCTGCTTTTAATATTTATGTTACACCTCTTTATACAACGCAATGTGATTCGTAAAATATAATTTAATCAAATAAACTTTATACTTACTGTGCCATAATATTAAACAAACGCTTTCGTTTATGATAAAAATTTACGAGAACTTAAACGTTCATTCTAGTTTACTATTTAGCTGCACAATACATTTTATGAGTCCTAAAGTCGCACCAAGCTTTAACGTCTAAGGGAATAAAAGTCAGCTTCGAAGCGAAGCTTAGTTCGCTTATGGCTAATAACCAAGCAGACGTCGTCAGCAGCCCACAAGCCTACCCGACGTACAAAATAAACATACATACATACATCACGCCTCATTTCTTTGCGGGGTAGGCAGAGTGTTAACGGGCGTAAAAATATGGTCGTTTGACAAAATAGTTTGGGGCTGTTTCAGAAAACTCGTGTTTCTTTAAAGTGACAGGTTGCTTTGTGTGTTATACACGGAAATCCTTGAGTCCCTTAGTCACCCGCGGGAAAAAAATGGAGTGATGCTATTTTAATCCTTCACCAAGGCAACCCAAATACGATCTAAACTTTCATAGCTCCAACATATGCGTGTTATTTCAAGACCTTCAGCTTACCATAGAATTTGGTTTTTGTCCCAATAAAATTATGCTAGAATATTTTAAAAGCTATAAAATTTACGACTCCGTTTTCATTGGTTGAGGCGATACTATCAGCAGCACATCAACTTTCCTTTATGAGATCAACATAATACTGATTTTACATACACTTTATAAGAAAACCCAGTATAGCTTGATCCCTTGAACAGGAGGTTGATGTGTTGCTGAGAGTACCCTATAAAATGCTTCTTAAGATTTCGCGTGGGATCAATACAATAGACGGCATTTTTATTGTAATCCGTGATATTGTGTGATTAAAATACCTATTTCAAATAAAAGTGCCCTTAAAAGATGTTATAGGCGTGCCAAATTGTATAAGCCACTTTACGTCGTAAAGCAAATTAAAAATTGTATTGGTTGTATGTCTATGAATGGCAAACAAACATTGACCTCTAAATGTTGATCTCGAATTAACACGCAATCGATATTTTACTTTTCGGATTTGTTTTGCCTTAAAATTGTTCAGTCGGCACTGTATTTTAGTTTAAATGGGGCATATGTATGATAGATATATTTGTAATATTTATTGTATCAAAATGCAGCAGCTGTCAAATATGTTTAACTGAACGATACAATCAATACATAGTAAGTATACGAGTATAATGAGGTTGCTTTTTTGTGTTTATCTGTCTAACTTAATAATAATTATTTTCGGGATAAAGTCTTACTTTATAAGGGTTAGCAGTGGGTGCAACCGCTGGGCGGGCCGCTAGTACAGTAATAATACTACAGTCACAAAATAGAGAGTTAACAGAAGATTCACTCGACCCTATTACGATTTTCGCGATTGTTACTTGTTACATAGCCAGGATCGCTTGCTTCAATCAAAAATCTCAAATTATGAGAAAATCAAAACAGCAAAATCTGACACAAGAACGTCATACGATTTTGAGCCAATTCTAATTCAAGAAATATGAAGTTTGTGGCGACCATAAACTAGTTACTTTCGAGTACCCCCGAGATTCCAGTTCATTCCAGTAAGCGTCAAAATCGTCGCTAGTACTGAGTGAGCCATTTGTAAAGGCGCCCTACGCATCATCTCCCTAATTTGTGATACAGTGTTCATGCTCACTGTCATGTCATGTCACATCACTAGCAGCATTTCTGCACCAATGGTTATAGAACTTGATTATCCACGCGTAAAGGAGGAACAGTGTTGCCAGCGCCGTATGTTCAAAAGTTACTTACACTCTTTGAAAAAGTTACGTTTTGAAGAAAAAAGTTACGCCAACTTTTTTTTTCGTAAAAATATTTTTTTTCACGTGTTTAGTATAGAAAAAATGGTTTTTATTTTATTTTTTATTGTTGTTTGGGAGGTTTTTCGCGTGTTAAGTTTAGATACAATGATATTAATTCTTTTTTTCTTTGTTGTTTAGGTGAATCTTTCGCGAACAGCCCATGTTTCGGTTCATGACACTGAGAAAATATTTTTTCACGAAATGTTACGTGAAAGTTACGCCCGTGTCTAGGTTACGCCAAGGTTACGCTTAAGGATGAAAAGTTACGTAAAACGTAACAAAAGTTACGTTCTGGCAACGCTGGGAGGAACACAATGTCAGATGTCATCGCCATAGAGCCATGATCCGAAAACATTTATTACTGTTATGAAAAATGATTTCAATGTGGAAGTTAAATGCCGTTTTAGTTTAGGGATTTACAGCTTTACTGGTCACATCACATCAACCTTTCCCAAGCTAGGTCACAAGTCAAGTACCTACAAGTCACATTTTTTTTATATTATTATTTTCTTATTTAATAAGTATACTGCTTTCCTAATCGTTACTGGCCAAACTGGCCATGTCATCAGCTTCTCGTACTTTAGGAAGTACTTATGATGCAAATGGGACCTAAGCTAAACTAATTTATCCTATCAAATTAGGGTAACCTACACACATCCCGTGGTGAGAGTTTCACTACAATGATGATGGTAGAAAAATAGGTATATCCAGTTACCCTTCTCTGGTCTTAATGCGTCCACGTCGATTCCACAAAATAGAGAATTTACAGAAAGACAGCTCGCCCCTTCTTCCGATCATTTATGCCTACACTTTAGGGTTGCCAATTTCTTGTTCTGAATTTTAAATATATGCCTTTCCTGGGTCAAACATACTTAGGTTATAGCCAACGTACACTATAACATACTTTACAACAAGTAGATTTGTTAAAAAACAAAAATCCCGACTGCGGTAATTTTAAAGTAGTATTTTGCTGTAAAAATCCGCCATCTTGAATCAATTTTTTTTTAATATAGCCAGTGTCACTCGCGCTGCTGAGACAAATCTAACGACACCTTATATGTCAAGATCCATCCGTTTGAGCTGGAGCCCGTGAAAAAGAATTTTCTTGTTCACATACATAGGTAGGTACATACATACATACTCTCGAAAAATATAACCCTCCTTCTGAGGCAGTCGGGTAAAAATATTGGCACTTGCGAATCGTAATTTTGCCGTCCGCCCGCACCGAACGCTGTTGACAATCGCTACTAGCCGATTCAAAACGGTTCGAGATTGCGCGTAAACGACAGCGTGTGGACGTCTGTGTGAGTATAGCGACTTTTCATAATGTATACTTGCGATTGTCGGCGCATGATGAAACTTCGTAGTAGACATAGTTGTAAATAAAACTCTTGTACTCGTTTCACTTTTAGAAACAGAGTTTTATTTACAACTATGTCTAGCGACTTTTCCTTCAAGCCGGCTCTCTGGATTAGCGTCAACCAATACTTACTTTGTGTCGATTCGCAACTTTTTGGTTGGCAGCTGCCGCCTCATTGGAGCCGATAATAAAATTGACGGATCCACGGAAGGGTTGATTGTTCCCGTAAATTACTTGTAAACTTGTTACATCAGTTCTGGTCATTATCATTCGGGAATATAATTTGACTTTTGATTCCACTTTCGGAAAAGTTTTACGCCGCCGGAATAATAATTAACGGGATAATTTTGATGACTGAAGGAGGAATAAATTGTACTCCAGAGATGTGTTTTTTTTATACAAGCTGTAGTTTCTAATCAATACCTAGTATAAAATGAAGTCGCTCTTTGTCTCTGTCTGTCGTGGAATTTTCTAACTCTACTAAAACCACGCATCGGATTTTGATGTACTCGTAATACACTTCCCATCAGAAAAATCGAAACACCTCGGTTTTTCTTGTTTTTGGCCGAATTAAACACCAAAAAGTATTGTTTGCATTAAAAAAATTATATGACTGTGTAGCTGGCAGTTTTGTCTTTTCAGTGTGTATAAAAAAATTCAAAATTCAAAATTGGAACCCCACCTGTTTGTTCTGTAAATGAGATGACTGACTGAGACACGTTTGCAGTTTGCGCCTTTTAACGATTCATAACATTTTCAACATTAAAATTTTGAGCTTGTCTTATCTTATCTTAAAACTTTTGTTTTTTTAATTGTTTACTGTGACTTTGGATCGCCTGAAAAAAGGTAGATTTTATCTGAATCATGGGTATTTTGCCCGTAGAAGCCGCCCAAGTGGTGACATTGCCAAATTTTGATCTTGGTCATCGTTTTGTGGCTGAATGTTTGCATTTAAGCCTCACCTCTGTTCATAAAGCTTACAAACGCTATCAGAAGACTGGTCTGTTTACGCGACGTTCAGAATCTGTCGGAAATCGGGTCAGTTCTGACCGACATGATCGAATTAATGTTATGAGTTCTTTGCAAAACCGAAGCCTTAGCACTTTTCAACTGCGGCAAAAGCTATCAAATGTACAAAAGGTGTCTGAAAGTGGCCCTACAATCAAAAGAAGGTTAAAAGATCGTAGACTGGTACCGCATTAGCCAGGAAACGGGCCCAAATTAACTGCAGACGCGAAGACAAAATCTGTCATGCCGTCGGCGCTGATTCCTTCCCAAACCGTTCACGAACTGTCACCATAACTGACCTTTTTATCAATGCAGCATTGCGTAAAGCATTTTTAATCCCTTCTGTAAACCATAGTGCTTCCGTGGTCACCATTCAGCGTAATTCTACACTCAGCAGAAAAGAGGAATTTGATCCACTGGGTATACGATCAATTTAGGTGCTCACTTGCAAAGTTAATGCGCGCTATTTAATTGTCTGCAGTTGATTTGGACTCGTTTTATGGCTTTTGCGGTACCATTCTACGTTCCTGTAATCTTCTTCTGATTGTAGAGCCACTTTCAGACACCTTTTGTCCATTTGATAGCTTTTGCCGCAGCTGAAAAGCGCTAAAGTGTCGATTTAGCAAAGAGCTCATAACATTAATTCGATCATGTCGGTCAGAACTGACCCGATTTCCGACAGATTCTGAACGTCGCGTAAACAGACCAGTCTTCTGATAGCGTTTGTAAGCTTTATGAACAGAGGTGAGGCTTAAATGCAAACATTCAGCCACAAAACGATGACCAAGTCCAAAATTTGGCAATGTCACCACTTGGGCGGCTTCTATGGGCAAAATACCCATGATTCAGATAAAATCTGACTTTTTTCAGGCGATCCAAAGTCACAGTAAACAATTAAAAAAACAAAAGTTTTAAGATAAGATAAGACAAGCTCAAAATTTTAATGTTGAAAATGTTATGAATCGTTAAAAGGCGCAAACTGCAAACGTGTCTCAGTCAGTCATCTCATTTACAGAACAAACAGGTGGGGTTCCAATTTTGAATTTTGAATTTTTTTATACACACTGAAAAGACAAAACTGCCCGCTACACAGTCATATAACTTTTTTAATGCAAACAATACTTTTTGGTGTTTAATTTGGCCAAAAACAAGAAAAACCGAGGTGTTTTGATTTTTCTGATGGGAAGTGTAGTTAGAAGGATTATATGTATAACATATGCCGGGCAAATGTCATTTTCCTGGGGTAAAATGAGTTGCAGAGGGAAAAGCCACTAACGGTCCGCTAGTTAGGTACCTACATCTATACGAGTAAAACTGAAATAACATAGAACTGCAATATTTTTATTTAAAAATATTCAAATTAATGAATTCACTTTAATAATTCACAATTCAGCAGAGAATAAAATTCAAACAATGTTCTGATCTTTTTTTAAACTACAGTTGGATTTAAAATATTGAACCTTGTAAATGCAATTTGGTTTCAATCATATCTGTTATTGGGATTGTAGAGATTAATCCAGCCTTAGCGACTTGTTTTATTAAACCAGTGGAAAAAAATATACATAGATACGTAAATATATAATGAACCGTTCACGGTAAATGTAGCTCCAGTGTGAAGTTAGAACAAATGTTGATCCACCTTTTTGGCGTGTATACTCAGCTCCGCACGGCGCGAACTGATATACTTTGATCCGGTCTTCCTGCGCGTGTGACGTCAGTGGATCTGCACTGACACGATTTCAACATACTCGTCAGTGATTTGACCGTCATTGGTTGATCCATTAACGGTGAAAAAAATCATACTGAAAAGGATTTTTTAGATCCAGAGTATATTAAATTTATATGCCACATTTGCTTAGACTAAGTAGATCCGGAGCCAAACTTGGCGAGTACGTACTCGAGCACAAAGCGGCAACGTCGCTTTCTTCGTGTGACAAAGAACACAGCAACCTATTTCGTAAGAGTAACAAGGTAAGAAAGATAGCTGTCACGGACCAAACATCCATTCTTCCAAACTTAATATTATGAATTGGCGCATAGACATCGAAGGTTTGAAGTACCTGATGTAGACCAGGTGTACCCACACGAGCCCTGCTAAACTATAGGAGATACCGATATGACTCCAAGGTAAAAGTTTTTCAGCTTGAGGAGACGCTTATGCTGGTGAATAAATATTGTAGTTTTGAAGTAGGTACCTGATGTAGACCACCAGTTGCACCAACAGGAGCTCTGCTAAACTATAGGAGAAACCAATATTATGACTCTAAAGCAAAAGCTGTTCAGCTTTATGAGACGCTTTTGCTGCCTAAAAGACATCGAAAGTTTAAAGTATCTGATGTAGACCACCAGGTGCACCAACAGAAGCCCTTCTAAACTAAAGGAGATACAGATATGACTCCAAAGCAAAAGTTGTTCAGCTTGATGGGCGCTTCTGCTAGCCAATAGATATCGAAAGTTTAGAGTACCTGATGTAGACCATCAGGCGCACCAACCTATAGCCCTGCTAAACTATAGGAGATACCGGTATGACCCCAAGGAAAAAGTTGTTCATCTTGATGAGATGCTTCTGCTGGCGAATAGACATTGAAGGTTTAAAGTACCTGATGTAGACCACCAGGTACACCAACAGGAACCCTGCTTAACTATAGGAGACACAGATATGGATCCAAAGCAAAACCTGTTCAGCTTTAAAGAACGCTTCTGCTGGCCAATAAACATCGAAGGTTTCAAGTACATACTTGATGTAGACCACCAGGTGCATCAACAGGAGCCCTGCTTAACTATAGGAGATACAGATACGACTGTAAAGCATAACATGTTAAGCTTTTTGGGACGCTTCTGCTGGTCTAGGTCTAGTCTAGTTATCAAAGATGGATTCTACTCTGATGTAGACCATCAGGTACACCAACAGGAGCCCTGCTTGACTATAGGAGATATGACTCTAAAGCAAAACTTGTTCAGCTTGATGAGACGCATTTGCTGTCCAATAGACATCGAAGGTTGGAAGTACCTGATGTAGACCACCAGGTGCACCAACAGGAGCCCTGCTAAACTATAGGAGATACTGATATGACTCCAAGGTAAAAGTTGTTCAGCTTGATAGGACGCTTCTGCTGGCGAATAGACATCGAAGGTTTGAAGTACCTGAAGTAGGCAACGAGGTGCACCAACAGGAGCCCTGCTAAACTATAGGAGATACAGTTATGACTCCGAGGTAAAAGTTGTTCAGCTTGGTGAGATGCTGCTGCTAGCTAAAAGACATGTAGGTCAGCTGGAAGAAATTTCTTAGTAGAAATAAGCTGTCCTGTTGTGTCGTTATTCTTTGTATGTGTATCTCTTGTAATGTTTTTTGTGTACAATAAATGGTTAATAATGACATCGAAGGTTTAGAGTGCCTGATGTAGACCACCAGGTGCACCAACAGAAGCCCTGCTAAACTATACAAGATAAAAATATGACTCTTCCTCCGTCTTCCCCGAGTGCCTCCTCATTCTTAAGCTGTATGAGAGCCGCCCCGATTTCATCTATATCTACGTCCGGGAGATTGTCTGTAAAGTGGCGGGAGAGAGGAGCTCTAGGGTCTGGAATCGCTTCAGGTGGCTGATTTGCGCATGCGAGGCATACAGATTTCCATTGGAGTCCTTAATTTCAGCGAGAATCTCTGGAACCCATTCGAGGTAGTTGTCGGCTTTGTCAGATGACTCCTTCCCAGTGTCTTGGTAAAAACTTTTGACCCTCGGGGTTTCTCAATGACCTCCTTTACGAGTCGAGTATAGCATCGGAGGTCGTACCATACTTCGGATCTTTTTATTAAGTGACTGGGGATCTGGCAATGCAATGCAATCCCTCTGGTGTTTCCCGTCTAATTCGTTTCAGGACCTCGCTTGAAAGTTTGCTTGACTTATTAGCTGTTCGCCTTATACGACAGTGCTTCGTCCCTTCTTCACGAACAACCTCTGCTCTCTAGGTCCTCGTCAATGTTTGTCGGGGTTTCCAAGGCAGCGAATCGATTTCTTCCGGTGGTAGGCTTCGGCCGCGGCTGGTTACCACCCTCCTAACTAAGACATGGCGCCAAGCGGTACCACCGTGTTCCGACATACAGTTAGAAGTAGCCATAATGGAGGTTGGGTCTGTGCAGTAGTACCGCGGCTCTAGCAGTTCGAGGCGGCTGATTGTTGCGGCATCGAGTGGCTGGTTCTGGAGGCTAGCGAGATCCGAAGCACGGTGCACCGCCGGCCGACCGTGGGCAGTTGGGGGCCCAAGTAACGGGAAAGCCACCCGTGAAAGGCTGCCCCGTCACCCAACAAAAAATCCCGGGATGCTCCACCTTGCCGGTTGGCGACCAGATGGGAGGACTAGGTGGCATCCCTGGGGGGGTTCAGGCATCCCTGCAGTCTCCAACCCAGCTATCTTTGTGTGCCATCGCAATCAGACCGTTCTCCAGGCTAAACGCCAAGCGGTACCTCGCACAACTGCCTTCCTTCTGCCAATTCACTTTTCCCCACTTCACATATTCAAAACATGACCAGAACAACGAAACGGATAACGATGAAACAACGGTTGCGCGTCCACCCACTTAAAGTGCACCTCACAAACATCCGAGGTTTGCACTCCAATCTCATACCTGTCCACCACCATCTTGAGACCGAAAGACCGCATCTGCTGTTCCTCACTGAGACGCAGATTAGATGTGTGCTGGAGTCTGTGTGTGCGCTCGCGATGACATCTGTATCAAGCGTTTCAAGAACCTTGAGGCTCCAAGTTTATTCGTACTGTGGTTACTGGTCAATACTGGAGTAGCCCAAAATGCCTGTGTTTATCGCTCGCATAGTGGAGATTCGGAGACAACTAAATTATTTGAGCAACTAAGTGATGCTGCTGATGAGGTTCTGCAGAGGTACCCTTCGGCGCAGCTAGTTATCCTGGGGGACTTTAATGCCCACCACTAGGAGTGGCTGTTCCCATACCAGGAGACTGAGCATGCTGGACAAGAGGCGCGCAAATTGGCACTGTCGCTAAATCTCTCCCAGCTTGTTTGCTGTGCGACAAGGGCGATGTGGAGTCTCACACAGCCAACTGCTTGGACCTTCTGCTGACGACTGATCCAGACCGATGCTCAGTGTCGGTTGTAGCACCTCTGGGCACATCCGGCCATTGTCTGGTGAAATCTGTATCCGTGTACTCACCACCCGATCAGGGCCCTCGTGGTATGAGACGGGTGTGGCGATACAAGTCAGCAAAATGGGACGAAATGCGTCATTTCTTTGAGTCGTATCCATGGCAGACCTGTTTCTATTCAATAGAATCGTCGCGCTGCGCAGATGCCATAACAGAAGTCCTGCGTCAGGGTATGGAGTATTTCATACCGTACTTTGACGTTTCTTCTGGTAGCAAAGCTCGCCCATGGTTCAATGCTGAATGTAACCGCGCTGAAGCGCTAAAACAGACGGCTTACCAAGCCTGGGCTGACGCTCGAGCGCGCAAAGCTGCGAATACTCGGAATTTGAAGAAAACCTACAATAAGGCCTCCAAGTCATGCAAAAAGGAATTACGCAGAACACTTTTCAAGCACATCGGCACTATAGGCGCCAAATTTGCTTCCCATCCCGCTGGCAGTAAGGCATTCTAGTCTCTGGCAAAGGCAGTTGAGACCAATTTCTGCCAGCCTTCTTTGCCGCCATTGCAGAAACCTGATGGGCCGCTTGCTCACACTGCGGAAGAGAAAGCGAACCTGTTTGCTTCCCTTTTTGCGTAAAACTCGCGTCTGGATACCGCAGGTAAAACGCCACCAACGTTACCTCAAGTCTGCTGCAACATGAAAGCCGTCTGCATTCGCCAAAAAGAGGTACTTAAAATCCAGCGAAAACTAGACGTAAATAAAGCGAGCGGCCTTAATGGTATCCGTGCAATTGTTCTGCGTAACTGTGCGCCTGAGTTGTCTCCGATATTGACACGTCTGTTCCGCCTCTCACTGGAGACTGGTGTAGTTCCCCAATCGTGGAAGCTTGCAAACGTGCAACCTGTGCCCAAAAAGGCAGCCGTGCTGACCCTGCCAATTATAGACCCATATCAGTCACCTCTATACTCTGCAAGACTATGGAGCGTATACTAAACTATCGGCTCCCGGCTTACCTCCAAAGCAATGATCTCCTTAACGACCGTCAATACGGCTTCCGCCGCGGGCGGTCGACATGGGACCTCCTCGTGCATGCCACCCACTCATGGAGCGAAGCTATCGAGAGGCACGGCGAAGCCCTCGCCGTATCTCTGGATGTCTATAAAGCATTTGACAGGGTCTGGCACGCAAGTCTTATTAACGAGCTTCCCGCCCACGGTCTACCTGCCGGACTCTGCAACTGGATCGCAGATTTCTTGAGTGGACGGTCAATACGAGTGGTCCTAGAAGGACGCTCTTTAGATGAACATGCTATTGATGCTGGCGCCCCTCAAGGGTCTGTACTTTCCTCAACCCTATTCCTGCTGCACATCAACGATATGCTCACACCCGAAACCTTCGGGTATGCAGATGACAGCACGGTTGTTGATAGGTACCTGTCCAGTGCAAAGGCCAGCAATGAATCTACTCAGTCTTGTCGAGAGGCCCTAGTGAGTCGCCTAAACTTGAATTTTGAAGCAATATCCGGATGGAGTGATGCAAATCTTGTCAAGTTTAATGCATCTAAAACACAGGCATGTCTATTCTCCACTAAACGGAGTCCCTTCGACCTGTCTCCGACTTTCCGGGGTGCATCCCTACCGATTTCCGACCATCTTCAGCTTCTTGGCATGAACCTTTCATCTGACCTAAACTTTGGACAATATATAAGGTCCTATTAAATTCACTGCAAATATCTTAAGGGCATGCGTAAATATGTATAGCAAAAACATCTAGGGCATTTTAAAAAAAATCTACACGCTAGATTTTTTTTTCTTTTTCAAACAAACTTTTAAATTAATTATGTGAACATCCTTTGACTGACCCGACTGACGTTCCGTCACGTAGGCAGGATTCACTTACACGGCACGCCCACTGACAACCAACCAATCACAGCACCTTTTTTTGGCGCGTAATTTAAATTCATCGATGTGTGAGTTTCTAGGACAAACAGGGTGCACTTTTTTCGTTTTGTGTTTTTTTAGTTAAATGCAATTTTCTCGAAAACTAGCGTGTAGATTTCTTTAAAAATTTGCCTAGTACATGCTTATAATTTATTTGATCTGCCCCTAAAATATTTGCAGTGAATATAATAGGACCTTATATTGAGTCTTCAGCCACGACTGCAGCAAAAAGACTCGGAATTCTCTCGAAGGTCAGACGATACTTTACACCAGTACAGCTTTTACAACTACTATACCAAGCTCAAGTCCGTTCCTGCATAGAGAATTGCTGTCACCTTTGGGAAGGATCTGCCAAATACCAGCTGGCAGCCAAGCGCGCCAAGAAACTCATCGCTGATAGGGCACTTATTGACGCAAAGTTGCAGAGTCTCGAACACCGTCGCAAAGTAGCTTGCTTGTCGGTATTCTACAGGATAAATTTCGGGAAGTGTGCACAGTCTCTCCATGACCTGATACCTCCGTCACCATTCCATCTCCGGTGCACGAGATTCCGGTTGGGATTCCACCCTTATATCGTAGACATCCCGTAAATTCGCAAAAAGCGCTTCGCTTCTACATTTTTAATGCGAACTGCTAAAGAGTGGAACTCCCTGCCTGCGGAACTGTTTCCGGAATGTTATAACCTCGGCCTTTTCAAGGCGAGAGTGAATAGGCATTATCTGGGCGAGCATGTTCCATCATCGTCTGCATCGTCACTTAACATCAGGTGAGATTGCGGATAAATGCTCACCCATTGTTTATATATAAAAAAAGTTTATTTAATACACAACTGATAAAATAAAATAAATCTCGTAAAGAAATGCAAACGGCATCGGTGAGCGCGCGTAACGCGAGGCGCGCGCCAACCAACTGATTTCTCCCCTCGCGGGGGCCGCCGTATGTACTTACAACTCTATACCTACGCCGCGGAGTGCACCAAGCCTGTGTCTGCTAAGGAAGTTGAATAGCATTTGGCCCCTCTGGTTTCTGCTCCCGTAGCCATGTGAACCCTAGCTTGATTCGCCGTGCTCCTGTTCCATTTTAGCGTTAAAGTCCCCCATGACAACAGTGAAGTAGATCTTTGTGGTTTGGTGTATGGCCTTCGACACGTCGTCGTATAGGGCGTCGTCGTATAGGGTCTTTGTCTGAGCTGCTCGAAGTCGGCGCATAATGTCTGTTGAGAGAGTACCTCTCGGTCAACTTCAGTACAAAGTACGCTACCCTGTTCGAGACGCTGCAGATCTCCCTTCAAGTTGTCACAGAGAGCCTAATTGACGAGGAAACCTACGCCACCCTGGGACCGTGCGCTCCCTTCCCTGAAGTAAAATAGGTGACCTAATTTTAGGGTTCCGGTTATCATGTCCTCTCCCTCTCTTCGGAATTCTGACATCCCCAGAAAATGCCACAGTATCTTATCTAATTCTACCCCAAGGATATGGAGGCTGTCGCTTTTGACCATCGCCTTTTTTCGTCGCTCTTGGCCGTCACCCTTCGCCGTTGCCTTTCGCCCTTTGCCATCGCTCTTTGACGTTGCCCTTCGCCGTCGCTCTTTACCGTGGGCCTTTGACGTCGTCCTTTACCCTTGCTCTTCGTCGTCGCCGTTCGCCTTTCGCTGTTGCTGTTCGCCGTCGCCCTTCGCAATTTTCCTTTGCTGTCTCCCTTCGCACCTCGCGGGTGCCTCGCGACATTTTTTTTACATCCTGTATACTGATTCCCAGCTAATACGAGCGCTTTCACCCGAATTAGTTGGAAGGTACTTTTTTCGTTCGTCTTCTTTGAAGAAGTCCTTAAAGGCTCAGCTAATAATGGAAAGATTGTGGACTGCGGTTAATTTTAAATATATTTATTTTCTCACTGCACGTGCAACACATGATCAAACAGACGAGAAGAAGACAGTTTTACTTTTTTATCAACAGGCTTTACATAGATATAAAAACAATATTGCCAGTGTAGGACTTTCCTACATGCTCCCGGCCAAAACATAAAAATAACATTTGCTTTAAAAACATAAAAATAGATCACAAAACATATCTACTTATAGCCTATTGATCGATCACATTCACGGGAAGCAAACAAACTTTTGTTATAGATCGTCTGTGAGTATGACCGTTCGATGTTTTCAGTTCCACCGTCCTGACTCTGCCGTCAGACCCCGGGAACACATTTATTACTCGGGCCATGGGCCATTGAAGGGGCGCAATATTATCCTCCTTTAATATGACTAAAGAGCCCACCTTAATATTCGGTGAACTATCCTTCCATTTGGGTCTGCTTTGAAGGACATTGAGGTACTGCTTACTCCAAATCTTCCAGAAAGTTTGGTACATATTACAACAAATATTCCAAAAACTTAGCCTATTTATAGGTGTATTTGAAACATCTCTTTCTGGGAGTGCATTCAAAGCAGTTCCAATGATGAAGTGACCTGGTGTAAGGTATGAATAATCATTGATGTCTGTAGACAATGGGGTAAGTGGTCTACTATTTAAGATACCCTCAATTTGACATAACACAGTAGATAATTCCTCGTACGTTAATAACGCCTTTTGGACCACTCTTTTTAAGTGATACTTTGTGCTTTTTACAGCACTCTCCCACAAACCTCCGAAAACAGGTGAGTATGCTGGTATAAAATGAAAATTGATGTTTTCCTCTGCAGCGTACGATTGGACCTGTTTTCGTAGATCTGCTGAATTAATCAACCTATAAAGCTCATCTAGTTGGTTTTTTGCTCCTTTGAAAGTGGAAGCATTGTCACAATAGACATCAGAGGGCTTGCCGCGACGAGATACAAACCGCTTAAAACAAGCTAGAAATGCGGCCGTTGTTAGACTAGAAACTAACTCGAGATGCATCGCCTTTGTCGCAAAGCAGACAAAGACACACACATATCCTTTCGAAACGATAGACCGTCTAATTCGTGATTGTTTAATGGACACTGGGCCTAAGAAATCAATTCCAATTTTTGAATATACTCTAGCAACATTGACTCTATCTGCTGGTAGGCTACCCATAAGCTGAGAAGCTACTTCACCTTTGAGTCTAAAGCATATTATACAAGAGTGAATTATTTTCTTAATTTCTCTAATGCCATTTATAATCCAAAACCTTTGATTGAGTGAAGACAAAACAAGTTTCGGCCCAGCATGTAAATTTTTTACATGTTCATTCTTTACAATCAGTTCTGTAATTCTAGACTTGTTAGGCAAGATAACAGGATGTTTTTGTGAGTTAGGTATGGTAGCGCAATCTAAACGACCACCAGTCCTTAGCAAACCCTTGCCACATATAAATGGATTGAGCGATTTTAAACTGCCAGACACCGGCTTGTTTTGTTTTATCATTTTAATTTCGTTACAAAAATGTTTTTGCTGCTCGTACCTAACTATCAATAATAAGGATTCGTTTAGCTCGGTACTAGTAACGTAATTAAGCTTGTTTTTTGTAGCAAGTGGAATCAAATTCTTGCAAAATCGACGCACATAAGCGAGTACTCGTTGCATTTTAGTGATGCTAGAAAACTTATTTAAAAAATCTAAATTCAAACAGTCGTCACTTTCCTCTGTACAAACCATAGCACATGAGAGAGGAAGGTCAGCTGCGCCAGTCTTCAGTTCAGGTAGATCTTGCGATAAATCAATTTTAGCCTCAGAAGGAGAATACTCACTGTCACAGAGGTAGCTGGGGCCCTGCCACCACAGCGTGTTTTGTTCGAGCTCGTTGGGCTGCACACCGCGGCTTAGGCAATCAGCGGGATTTTCGCTTGTTTTCACATACGACCATGTAGAGTTTCCAGTATACTCCAAGACCTGTTTTACTCTGTTAGCTACGTAAGCATTTAGTTTGGTGATGTCTATTTTGAGCCACGCCAGAACTATTTGAGAGTCTGAAAAGAGCCATACATTTTGTACATTCAGCTTCATAGATAATAGCGAATGCACTCGGTGAGCAAGTTTACTCAACAACAGTACCGCGTTTAGCTCAAGCCTGGGCGTAGTGAGTTTTTTGACTCAATGGAGCCAGTCTAGATTTCGAACAGAGTAAAGTTGTCTTGACGTTACCTGTTTCGTCGACCTCGCGCTGATATAAACAGCAACCATACGCCACGGAGCTGGCATCAGCATATCCAATCAACTGCGTAGAAGTGGCATTTTGCAAGGTCGAATTTCTACTAATGTGAATGGGTTGCATGTCCTGAAGACCTTTATAGAATTCTAGCCATTCGTTTTTTAAATCGTTCGGTATAACCGAGTCCCAGTTTATTTGAGCTGCCCATAATTTCTGAATAATAGATTTTGCAGAAACTATTATAGGACCAGCTAGACCTAAAGGGTCGAAAAACTTTGACACAAAACTAACAATTTCGCGCTTCGTAAGAGGCGGGCTGCCGTCTTGTTTGGGGCTTGAAATCTTAAATGTGTCAGTCTGTGTGTTAAACGTAACGCCTAACGTTTTAATATAATAATTTTGCTGTTGAATATCGAGATCATCAAAATGTTGCTTGTCCTGAGGTATGTCTTTAAGAAACTCAGGAGAGTTTGATGACCATTTGTGTGCCTGAAATCCACCCAGAGCTAGAAGACTCATCAACTGCTCTTTCATTTCTGTTAATGCATCGACATATGTTTGGTTTTGCAGAATGAAAGATGCTGCTGGAAACTGAGCCTTGTATCTAATCGCTAGCTCTAGAAGACACCTAGTGGATAAAAATGTCGAACTTTTCATGCCGTAAGTGACTGTGTTTAGTTCGATATATTTCATTTTTTCTTGTGGCGAATCGCGCCATAAAATCAGTTGAAGTGAGCGCTGTTTTGGATCTAACATAATGGACCTGAACATTTTTGTTAAATCTGCGCTGAAAACAAAAGCACCTAATCGAAATAGCACCAAAATATCGAACAGTTCGTTTTGAACCGTTGGGCCATTTAGTAATAAATCATTGAGGGACCTGCGTAAATTCGTGAGCATTGATGCATCGAATACAACCCTACATTTGGTAGTCTTTTTATCAGGTCTTAAGACTGCATGATGTGCCAAAAAGTAAATCGCAGCACTAGTGAGGTCGTATTTATCAATCTCAATGTAGGTACCGTGCCCGAGAGCCACGTATTCGTCAATGAAGGCTTTATATTGTTTGTATAGATCGGCATCGCGACTAAATCTTTTTTCTACGTTATAGAATCTTTTTAAAGCGAGATAAAATGAATCACCTAAAGTTTCGTGCACCTGACTAACAGGTACCTTGAGCGGCAGGCTAACCTGGAATTTATTATTTTCCAGCTTAACGGTTTCTTTGAAAATTTGTTCCGCTTGCTCATGTTCAGTAGACTTCTCTGGGAAAATCTCAGGTACAGTTTCGGCCTTCCAAAAACCCTGGATCGTGTCATTGATATCGTTATTACAAGTTTGGCAAAATAAAGCTAATTGTTTTTGCGCTTGTCGATAATGACATAGGTTGGGAGGCGTACCTGCGACTATAACACCAAACCTGGTATTGATGAAATACAAATCAGGATGCGCAGACTGGTCCTCAGGTTTGACTGGAGTGTTTGGTGACACGTAGTCACTTTCCCCAGGCTGTAGAACTAATGCCTGAAAGAACACATCAGCTGCCATGAGAATCTGCACGTTACCTGGAGTTTCAAAGGTTGTGTCCGCAAGATGAGAAGGTACTTTTATAGAGCTAAGATCAATTTTGTTGTGTGGAAGCTGACTAGTAATATTTTCAGTCACGTAGCAATGAATCGACCTCTTATATGAAGTAACTACCGACTGAACTTCCAAGTCAACGCCTTGATGAATGTTTTGTGCCACATTTCCAATGCCAACTACGCTTGCGCTTATAGCTTTGGGCTGAAGGCCCAGCTGCTTCACCAAATCTGCTGTAACGAATGAATTTTGGGAACAGCTGTCTAGCACACCCCTGGCTATAACCTCACTTCCATCAGCTGCTCGTAGTTTTACCTGCACGGTGGGCAGTAACATTTCCTGGCCTACTGACTCTGTCACCATTGCAACTGAGGGCTGCTCCGTCTCTTCTTCGTGCATTAGAGTATTGTGCTGTCCACGGCAAGTGCCACACTTGAAGAAAAATTTGCACTTATTTGAATGCGCCGTGAGGCAGGTTCGGCACAATTTGTTCTCCCCTGCAAATCTAACTCGCTCGTTTGAAGGCAGCGCCTTAAATTTGTCGCAGGAAAATAGTTTATGCGAAGGAGACTTACAGAAACTGCAGGTGGGAGCGGTTTTGACCACTACGTTGCACGCCGCCGTTGTACTGCTTTTCTTGTATTGCACCGGCTGCGCTCGCTCCACAGGAGTAGACGTTGAGGGAACGCAGCTCGCCGACGCCGCATTCTCGAGGCCCAGGGCCTTTTTTTCTAAGAATTCAATCAGTTCTTTAACGCTAGGTTCTTTCTTTACGTCCCTACTAAACTGATAGTCTCTATTCGAAAATGCATCGAGTTTTCTAGTGAGAATGCAGATGAGAATTTGATCCCACTTGTCGGTGTCGGGTGTTAAGTTTCGCAACGCACCTAATTGTTGTTTGATTGTACAAACAAAGCTGCGAATACTAGAAGCAGTCGACTTTGTTATAGGCTGCAGGTCGAGCAACTTGTTGACATGCTCAGATATGATAACGTATTTGTTATCATAGCGCTCCTTTAAAATAGTCAGTGACTCTTTGTAACTACTGTCTACCAGTGGCAAATTGCATATTAAATCATATGGTTCGTTTTTCAAGAAGTTACGTAAATAGTAAAGCTTTTGAATATCGGATAGCTTAGTATCTTGGTGTACTAGTGAGTCAAATAGCCCTATGAAAGCTTTGTATTCTGTGAACTTACCAGTGAACACGGGTATCGCTATTGTTGGTAGCTTTACATTTGCAATAGAATCATCGTGGCTACCTTGCGACGACTGCGGAGGAGGCTTTTTGGAAGCAATTATTTCTGATAAAAGCACTAAGTGCTGCATGTAAGGCTCTTCGTAAGCATCTGTTTCACATTCCAAATCACCTGCGACGAATAACTGCTCGTTTATGTTGTCGTACGCCGCGTAATCAGTTTGTAATTTCTCTTTGTACACGACGAGAGCTTCTAAAGAGAGTTTTTTCAAATCGAGGCTGCCTAAAGATGTAAACAGCTTCGTTAGACACTGCTTTTTGTATCCTCTCTTTTGCCGCAATGCAGTTATTGCTTCCTCCTCTGCAGTTTTCGGCATTTTTACAATTAGTAGCCTTGAACACACGATAAAAACGTTAATTTACAAAATTATAAAATTTTCTAAAGAAAATTGTTAGAAAAATTTGCTTTTTGCTTTGTTTACAAGAATGTCAATTTGACTCTTGTCAATTGGATATGAAATACCAAAGACTAAAATAGAAACTTAAAATTAAAAATGACGTAAATCCATGGCGTAAATCTTCTTTGTAGAAGTTTCGGTGCTGTATCCGCTTCTGCCGTCCAATGGCGGTGTTATCACGGCGCAACCAAGGCGCTCGTGATAGAAGACGAAGTTCGCGCACTATTGACGTCTTGCTTGTTCCTATAGCAAACAGGAAGATAGAACGAGACGAAGAACCGTCCTCGTCACTGCCACCACACAGAAGAAAAATGGAAACCGGATATTACATACGGAGCGAAGAAAATGGTTGTCGCAACCGTTGTCGATGTAATCTTGAATGCTTCGAAAACCTTGGAATCAGCTATTTATTCGTGCGCCTGAACGCAGGGAACAGCCGATCACCACTGTTTTATGCACTAGGTTCCACTCTCCTGGTAGCTTGTCGCTTCTTCTTTTCGTACTTTGAAAAAGTATGGCGTCCGCCGATCAAGTTTGGTTGTAAAATTCGGTGCATTTAGGTTCTGGTAACTTTACTTCGTGTGAGATGGACCATGAAGAAGTCCTTAATAAGCTCAGCTATAATGGAAAGACTTGTGGACTGCGTTAATTATAAATATATTTATTTTTATTACTGCACGTACAACGAATGATCAAACAGAACGAGAAGAAGACAGTTTTACTTTTTTATCAACAGGCTTTACATAGATATAAAAACAATATTGCCAGTGTAGGACTTTCCTACATCTTCGAGGACCGCCGGCAAGTCAGGGCACCAGGTGGGACCCTATTCAGGGAGGTCCAGTGAGCGACTTCCAGCCAGGCGGTGATGATGTTGACCGGGGAAGACGACGAGCTTGACCCAAAAGAATTCGGGCCCGATCGACCGCCGATTATCATATCAGGTAGTACAAATCCGGTAGTGGCCATAATTACAAAGTGTGCGTACAACGCCATCAACCAGCGGCGGAAGTAAAGTCCATTAAGAGTCAAATCAGGTGGTACCCTCGTCAAGCTCCTCCAAACCGGTAGTCGCGCGTGGTAAGGCACCTGATCCCGAAGATGCGGAAAATCTGATGCGTCAGCACCCGCGAACATGTTAGTCAAGTGCCGGAAGATAAATTCTACGTTTGTGCGGCTTAATGTACGAAATGGCAACGTCGCGGCTGATTTCAGCCAATCCAATCATTACTGTGTTCTGATTGGCTCATTCAAATCGGATCAACATTTTCCAAAACTACTGCAGGGTGGATTCGTATATCGGATCAACATTTCCATAGACTTTATTTTAGTCCCCTTTTAGTCCTCTGAGTGCAGATGTTGATCCGATCGGAGCCACATTAGTTACCAGACATGCACATTGGATCAACTTAAGACGTCGGATCAACATGTGTTTTCGGATCAACAAATAACTCGCGTGAAGTCGCGTCTGATCAACATTTACCGTGAAGGGATCTCTATACTAGGTGGATTATTCTTTGTTTGAATTTAATCGTTAGACTTTTCACCCACTACAACTCATTTTCCCGCGAAAAGAAGGTATTTGCTAGCATGTATTGTTAACCAGCCCTTAAAATATTTGTAGTTGATTTTTTTACACCTTATAATGTCGCAGTACTATAACAGAATTAGGATTTTGGCCAAAAGCCGGCAAATGGCAAAATCGTAGACTTCGTTCGGTCATCGTCCGAAGCTGATCCATATTGGTTTAGTATTATGGCTTTTATTGCATTTCAGGGGAATGTGGATGGAACGTTATGTACTTGGTCTGTTAAGGTTACAGTTTGGACACCCTGAAGGCGTTGGATGCACTGAAGGGCGGAGGTAGCGTCAGATAGCCTAATCAGCAGGGTTTCGTGTTTCGTCGGATGCGCTGGAGGGTAGGGGGTAACGTCGGATGCTCTGGAGGGCAGAAGGTAGCGTCGGATGCTCTGGAGGGCAGAAGGTAGTGTCGGATGCTCTGGAGGGCAAAAAGTAGCGTCGGATGCTCTGGAGGGCAGAGGGTAGCGTCGGATACTCTGGAGGGCGGAAGGTAGCGTCGGATGCTCTGAAAAGGGCAGAGGGTAGCGTCGGATGCTCTGGAAGGCAGAGAATAGCGTCGGATGCTTTGCAGGGCAGAGGGTAGCGTCGGATGCTCTGGAGGGCAGAGGATAGCGTCGGATGCTTTGCAGGGCAGAGGGTAGCGTCGGATGCTCTGGAAGGCAGAGGGTAGCGTCGGATGCTCTGGAGGGCAGAGGGTAGCGTCGGATGCTCTGGAGGGCAAAAGGTAGCGTCAGATGCTCTGGAGGGCAAAAGGTAGCGTCGGATGCTCTGGAGGGCAGAGGGTAGCGTCGGACGCCCAGGAAATCCAACGTCCGCCACCTCTAGAGTGCCTGTCTGTTTTTTATATAAATTTTTCTTTTATCTCATCTGTAGCGATAAATAATAACCCTGTGCTTATACTTATCTATAGCATAAGGAAGAACGTACAAAACACCCGCTGATATGTGTAGGTAAACAGGAAGAACAGCCGGCAGGGCGGCAGCTAATTCGGGCTGTACCGCGGCGTATTCAACGCACGTCTCGAGTAAGTAACGGTGTCTTCGCCGGGCGCATGTGACACCTAGCGTTAGGTGCCGTGAAAAATGGACCATTTCCCAGCGAGGGATGAATTTATCTTCCCCGCTACTATTGCGATGCGACTCACCCGTTATTTGAGTGTTAATATTCATTGTGGTACAACAGAGGCGTTCTTCAACTTGGTTTGTTTTGTTTTTCCGGTTTTGCGCTTATGAACTTTTGAGAGTATTTTTTAGGGTGTTGTTTTTTTGAAACAAAGATCGACATCATGAAAAAGCTCACATTCTCGTTGCAATGGTTCATTGCTTAGGTACATGACATAGGTTTCTCGCCCTATTGGGGTTATTGCAGGACGCGGTTGTCAATTATCTGAATTAATCCCTTTAACACCTTGCCATCAAACCACTACTTCACTAGACTCAGTTCAGTTGTGCCTACTTCTTTTTGAACCCTGCATTTTCTTGAGGTGTCTAAATAACCTACACTTGTCATTGTCTTCGTTTTATTTCATGAAGATTGACTCCCATTTTTTTCTCGAATTTCAATCTATTTAAAACTATTCTTATCTGTAAACCGATGTAATCGAATTTCAATCTTTGATGTCTAGATAACTTCATGAGCATATTTATTCTGAATTCAGTTTTCGTACCCAGACTACAGTTAAGGCATTTCTCAAACTGAAAGCACTATTGGTTTTTGCGCGCGTTTTATTTTATCACCGTATTTAATTTCCCGTAAATGGGTTTGGCGAAATTTTAAACCGATGACAAAGCCAGCCAATGCACCGAAAATGTCATGAGACCGCAACGGCAAACCAATTATGCGTATCTCTGGCAATAATTCCTGCCATTCCGGCCCAATAGCTTTGGGGATAAAATACGGGAAAAATACAGACATCACACGAAACGGGATAGTGCGTTATGGGTTCCACACCCTTCCATGGGCACTTTATTTTAATATTGTAAATAGCAGTAGCATAAAAGTGAGTACCTACCGGAAGATAAATTTGTATCCGAGAATGTAATGTAGGTAAGTATCCAAGGTAGTGCAGTATTTATAATACATAAAAAGAAACTTAGGTTGATATGTAAAGTAACATAGCGCAACTTGTCTCAGGCTCGCGCCGTATGTTATTTGTTTAGACGAGACAAAATAAAATACGACATACCTACGACAAAATAAAATACGACATAGCTACTGACACACGCGTCGATACAATTTGATTCAAGGATCTCCAAAAATATCATAGAAACCAGACGACAGTAATTCAATTGTCGCTGGTCAGAGCTGATCAATGTTAGTCAGATGAACCTGAAATCTGATATTTGGTGGGGACAGCCAATTCCCTAGCACCCTAAGGCGAGCCTCACATTGCATCGACTCCGCTCCGGTGGGCGGTGAATCTGGTTAAACTTTCGCCGTGAAATCATGATTTGAATAGAAAAATCGCATAGTATCACACACTGCAACCGCATATCGGTGCTACCGTACCTCGGGACGGAGGAAGTAGGTAGCCTAGGTGTTGTACTTATGACAATGACGCGTATGCAAGGTTGGCAGGCAAGGGATCTACTTAGACAGGGCAGTACGAAGCCACAGCAAACAAATGGCTTCACTTACGCCTATTCTGTGAAGAATCTGTGATCGTGCACTGGAACTCCGGACAGAGATGCAATGTCAGCGTGTATGCGTCTACGTTTGCGTATATTATGTGTACCGGAGCGGTGTCTGATGACAGTGTGAGGGCACCCTAATGGATGAGGGGACCAGCTCACAATTATCTTAGTTAACGTCACCAGTCACTGCGTTTTGTAAAAATGTCCGAACACGATAATGCATTAGGGGAAAGCGGCTGCGGAAATTGATAAATATTTCATCGATTTATATGATTAAGCCGTCTGATGCCGGCTTAGAAAAGCACTACCCATTAATACCGGTGTCAGCGAGCGTATGATGTGAACAGCAACGTTTCTTGAAACACTACGGCTTGCTGGATATACTGCGCTCGCCAATCCGCCTACCAAACCCCCGAGTTGACTCCAAGAGAGAGAAATATGGCAACACCGTATAGCAGTAAACTTCTGTTTACGGATGTTAATGTTGATATTATTTATTTACGTCATGATTTGCCGTGTGGTGCTGGTTTAGAATAGCATCACCCTATATCATTCCAGTGGGTGTTGTAAGAAGCGACTAAGGGATTGAGAGTTGATGTGTATTGCAATTTTAGGCGAAGGCACTATATTTCCTGTCACTTTTACTAATACACAGTCTTCCGGATGACTCTCAGACTTTTGTCAGACAGACGTGATGTTAGTGGCCGCTTTTTACAGCCCATTACGCTCTGCCTACCCCGCAAGGGTGGCGTGATATATGTGTTGACGTCACAATTGAGCTAGATGTGTCTGTATGAAATACTACCTGGAACTGCAATTTTACAACAAATAATGTAGGTAATTCAAATGCAGTGCGAATGCGATTTCAATGAAGTCATTCAATAAATTGCAATTCAGATGGCAAATGTCATTAACATTTATATCAGCGCCATTTTCAGTCATACTTAATTATGATCGCATGAATAGTAGTTTCATGCACTTGAAAGTTATCGAGAATCCATTAAATAACTCTTTTTTATTGCGCACCGGTAATTGTTGACTCGATCATGTGACAGTTAAAGCTTTAAAGTTATTAATGAAATAATTCCGACTATGCTATAAAGCTGGCGATTTAAAACTCTTAAAAATCTAGTAAAGTTTTGTTTTGTAATTTACCAATTAATAAATAGTAGTTTATGCAACTGCCTAATAATGAGAGGCTTTAGGATGAGAGTGTCTGTTTATCACACGAGGCGTCCCATTCTTTTATCTACACTTCATACATAATGTTCCTATTACAAATTCGAAAGCAAATGTATAAGCAACTGCTTTACAGCCATTCAGCCTTTAAAAAAAATGTCGATATCATAAAGTAAAATGTCGATGTCATAAAGTACTTTTTTCTCGTGATAAACAGACACTCACATCCTAAAGCCTCTTATTATAAGGCAATTGCATAAACTACTATTATACTACCTAGATAATCACTTTGACATGGAAACATTTGTACCTAATCAGTATACCACTTAACAATCTGAAAGCGGCATTAAAAAATACGGAGTATAGAATTTTATACTCGAAAGAATCTGTAAGAGTCGGACATGCGAAAGTCCTTATACGAAACGTGAAACACAACGTTAGCGCGTTTTAAAATACGAGTGCTGCCATCTATTGCAAACTGCATGGAACCAAAAATAATAAGAAATCTACTGTTACCGTTTTGTAAACAAGATTTTAACATTATCATAAAAATAATATGAATAAATTGTACTTTTTGTAGGCTTTTGTGTTAACGGCAGCAGCACTTTTTATCGTAGAATTTTTTGACAGCTCGCTTTTCCAACTACCACCTGCTTGCTAACAATCGTCTTTTGTTTATTATAGAAGTGATAAAACTTATAATTATGGTTATCTACCTATAATTCCTTTGCAATTGTAAATTAATAGCTGTGATTTTAATAAAAATAATTGTTTACAAAATATAGGGTGAAATTTTACTGATGACCGATAGCGAAAACTCAGAACCGGCTGGTGATAAGGAGCAACTTTTCACAAGAAACATAGGTCGAAATAAAAAAAAATTGGACCTCCCATAGTAACTCAAAGCAGCTGATCGGCAATTTTGTATGACAGCTCCAAAATTTTTTCTCATATTTCGACCTATGTTCCTTGGGTAAATTTGTTCCTTATCACCAACCAGTTCTGGTTTTTTGCTATCGGTCACTAGTAAAATTTCACCTAGTAAATAACACAGTGCCTAAAGTACGGCTGTTCGAATAGGTCATATTAGACGGATTAGCAACAAAGAAAAATAGACCTTATGTCATAGCATTAACATGAATTTTGGGAACAGCTGTCAAATATGTACTATTAGAACGACCGTACTGTACCTGAAACAGTTTTCACCTGTTGAAATACTGTCGCATAGACAATTTTCATTGTAGGATAGGAGTTGATTTCAAAACTTGGTGGCACTTAGCATAGGTAATTTTCATTCACAGAGTAGGAAATCACACGATACTATAATAACTCCATCCTTTTGCTCCATACCTGATGTTATTTCAGGACGGCATGAATCCACGCTGATATCGTATTATGAACGGACTAGCTCCCCGTTAGCGGTTTCACCCGCTGCAACCTATTATTCCGCGGGAATAAAACATTACTCACCAAGAGATGTCGCTGTTAGTTTTTGGCGAAAACATTTAAAACGTGAATCGGCTCAGTCACGCCACCTTTGCAAAAATATTGGAATATGCGTGATCCCATAGGAATAAGACATTTGCCCATGGTAAAAAGTAGCCTATGTGTTATTCTAGACACTCTTCTATATTTGTGCAAAATTTCATGTCAATCTAATCAGCCGTTTTAGCGTGATGTCGTAACAAACACACACACAAACATCCGCCTTTATAATATTAGTAGGAAGTAGGATACCGGGTTTCAGAGGTGCGAGTGTGATATGATACTTACATAATAATGGTATTGTGAAAAGATTTTCATGCATAATGATGATGGACGGTGGGCAAGCGTGGTCGTGTTGATACAGTGAACATTTCTGTTTTACATATTGTAGTGGAATTGTGATATTTCTGTATTTGTTTTAAGAATAATTAAGATAAGGTACGCCTTCTCACAGTGTTTAGACGAGTGGGTATTGTTGGTATTAGTAAGTTTACAAGGCCACGCCATTCTGGCCGTTTTGCTGTTAATACCTCTGGACTCAATGTTCCATATTTCCACGTATCTCTTCTGAACATCATTTCCCTCCTCTAGCTCAGAAAAGAAAATGCGTTTCGCCACTCGCTCATCCGCCATCCGGGATATGTGACCGCACTTACACTTACACCACGTCAAGGCCACTTATACCACATCTGACAATAGTTTGAGAGGCACTCAGAAGAGAGTCTATCACCTTAACGACAGGTTATCAGCCTGTTGCCTAAAATTGCAATACACATCAACTCTCAAATACTTAGTCGCTTAGTGTTAATCTCCTTAGTCACTTCTTACGACACCTACTTTTCTTAGACTAAAATTATATTTTCATCAGAATATTATAGATTGCCCTTTATTTCATCAACCATTTTTGTTTCTACAAGTTTCTAAGGGTGCGCGCATTGTGCAACTTTCAATCACTTTATCCACTCAGCGCGCTGTCAAAGTTCAGACAAGCGTAACATATCGCCGTCAGGGACAGAGAGCCCTATGCCCCAAGCTCCACAGAGAGGACAAGGAAAGGACATAGGGCGTAGGGCATGACGCTTGACGTTTGACATCGCGACGTTTCCATACAAAATGTACGAAAAAGTATTGACAAAGGCACACACAAGCGTCGCCAAAGCGTCGCCAAGGCGTCGCATCTATGACAGCTAGCGTCAAAAACTAAGAAGAATATTTGACGATCACTTGTCTGTCAACTGTCATTCTTACGTCCTATGCCCTCGTCTTTTTGGTGGAGTTTGCGCCCAAGAGACTGACTCTCTAGCTACTCTGTCTGGCTGTGAATCATCCCCGGACAGATCCATACGAGTCGTTCGATAACACATGATCTAAAATACCCTTTCAATCAACTGTAAGGGGCTTAGGAAGATGGGATGGGACACGACCGTCAAAATATACGTAGCTGTTGGTAGGTATGGTATATAGCGTTTTTATGTGATTTCGTACATCTTTTTCTGCAATAAAACCAATTTGCAAAATAACGCAAAATGTTGCGGCGGGTTAGAACCACATCATACTATTATACCACCATTACAGTTACAATAAAATTGTCTACTGCTGGACATGGGCCTTCCCTATCGGAGGGAATTGCTATTGCCATACCACGCTTGACAGGTGGATTGGCGAGTGCAGTACGGAAGGTGTTGGATTTACAAGGAATTACCGATTACCTGGATAATTATCCATTAGACGCTTTAGGACCACATCAATCGACGGGGACAGAGGAGCTCTATGAAGAGTGCTTATCCTATTGATAAGGGACTGGCTTATACTTTCATCTGTTCTTAACACTTTGAAAATCGGCAGACTGTTGTGCAATAGGTAAGTAGTCCTTCGAAAACACACTGTCTGTTCAATAACACTCACATAGGTATAATATAATAATAATGGGATAGCTATTCATTTAATTGGAATTGGAGCGAGATAATCTTGAAGCAAATTCATTTATGCTTTTTTGGGTAAACACTTTAAATCAACCTATAATTTATTTTGTTCAGAAAAATTATTGCCATATAATTTTCTGTAAGTCAGTTGCCGTTACTTGAATGTTCAGAGCTAAGGATTTGTACAAGTCAAAGGCCTCAGCGTTTCAGTTTGCCTAATGCATGCGGCGATGCGATAAATGCACGTGCCTACGTCGCCCCCCTTTAATTATTCATCTCATTAGAGAAGTTCGTGCCTGTGCAAGAGTTGGAGCCGGCTGCACCGCCGATAACCCAGTTCCACCAAAGTTGGTGCCTTGAGAATGTCGCGAGAACCGCGAACTTAATACCTTCGTACCTTAGTAAGAGTACCATTAAGCAAGCTATAGAGTGCGTGTATCGCCCCGTAGGTAGTTCCATAGATTAATACTATGAGAAGAGAAGTAACAGAGGTTCAGTAGTGTTTTCACTGGCGTTACTACTGATTTCCAGAGAGATTGTGTTCATGGTTGTGCCACCCACTCATAGATGGGCGCATTTCATAGCTTGCTTTTATATTAAACTTTGAGCTTAGTACCTTTTCCAAGATAACTTTTAAAACTATCAATGAGTCTTGTAGGCTTTTAGAATTAGAATTTAGCTAACTGAATTAGAAATAACGCGTCTTTGGTACAATAATCTTTAAAAAATCTTTCTTTGGTCTTTCGTACAATAATCTTTAGAAGAAATGCTTGCCATCAGAAGCAAAATAGGCATCGTCTACATACGTATGTACACCTTTATGCTACTTATTCCTTACCTACATATAAATTGAAACTACGAGTATATGCGTTGCTGCATATTGCATAAATTTCCAATTTACGCTAGCAAACAATTCATCGTGAAAATATAGTCAAAATATTTTCATCAATCAATCCTGCCCTTGTAAAACACACCCATAATACCGTAAGTGCAGCCCCAGAAATCACCTCGCATCATCACGTAGCGCCCGCAGCTGCAACGCTGCGATAACGCTGCGTGACACCTGACGTCATTTGTCACGAGTCGCTGGTAGAGGCAGTGCCACGAAAAGAGTACCGTAAACGTGATTTTGTCACAAAATAGAGAGTATACAGAAGGTACACACTCGACAATATTCAGGACTTTTGCGATTGTCACTCTTTTCATAGCCATAGCATGAATCTCAAAATACATAAAAGAATATTAAAACAGCAAAATCTGATACAAGAAAGTTATACCTATGATTCTGAGCCAAGAAATATGACGTTCTTGTCAACCATCTTCTTAATTACCTTGAGTTCTCCTAAGATTCCAGTTATTTCCAATAAAAGTCATGTCAAAATCGTCGCTGGTACTGAGTGAGCCATCTGTATAGGCGTCCTGCGCGCTGTTTCCCTAATTTGTGACCATGTCAAAGAATACTAACTATAGCTAACCGCTAAGAAGCGACACTGACACCCCCTCTCTGATATCTACCTCACCCCCGCTGTCGCCCTGTGGTCAGAGGATATGAAAGGATACTGACATTTGGTTTGTTAGGCCCTGCCACGCACACAAAAGCATACACGCCTGTCAGTACAAGCATTACGCATGTTTTAGCCTGGTCAAAATTTTGTCCCCCATATTTCAATTCGAGTGCCGCCGGCCTGACCATGTCGTCCGAAGAATATTGCCATCGCGTGGAATTACTCTATTGAGCTCTCTATGCAATATAATAAAATTTACTTTGGACCTTACGTCACTCAGCAAAAGTCGCCGCACCAGTAGGTTTGATGTAACGCGGGGAAGTGTGGTTGAGTTCATAACTGTTTGCATACAAATCCATTAAAAAAACAGTCTAAACTACGTTTCACAAGTCTTGGTATCGTGTCGTTTGCTGCGCGTAAGTTTCATAGCGAATTTCAACCCTATACGGGGTGTTAGGGACGGTGTAACGAAAACTTTGCAGGCGTGCTCAGACCATGAAACTGAACAACTTTTACTATGGAGCCAATGGTGGGAAACGAAAAATATTTTCCGACCTCCCATACAAAGTCTGTCAGCTGATCGTGAATTTTGTATGGGAGGTCGGAAAATTTTTTTCGTTTCGCATCATTGGCCCCATAGTAAAAGTTGTTCAGTTTGATGGTCTGATCATGCCTGCTAAGTTTTCGGTACACCGTCCCTAACACCCTGTAGATAGAGCTTTTTAAGTTATATTTTCTCCACTAGCTTCTTTTGTGGCGCGGACTGTACGTCGTTGTTCTTTCTACGGTGATATGTTTACTCTGTAGCATTGAGGCTGTTTTACATGATTTCGCACGTCTCCAGATTTCAGGCCTAGATAAATCTGCACTCTCTTTGATGACGGGAATGTTGTTCAGACTTGTATAATAGTACTATAAGACATCTGAACAGATTTTTACTCGGTAGGGTCATCCAATTTTGTGTAATAGGAGTTCAAATAGCAAAGTAAGTTGACGTTCCTGTTAAAAGCTACAGTTCCACATTTTTGCCGTTTAAGTTTCATAGATACCTACAATAAAGTTTCCTTGCGCGCGTAATTATGAACTTAGACACAACAACATGACAACTCCGCTGTCACATTCCAGCATCCAAGTGTTCCTTTACGAACTCCACAGTGATAAATCAAATTCCTTTTCCTGGAAGTTACACAACAGCCTGGGGCGTAATTCTAGTTTGCACCACGCTCCAACGAGACATTCGCGACTGATAACAGAGTTGACGTCAGTTGACATCAGGGGGCAATTTCATAAAGCTGATCATTTTACAACGAAAATTCGATTTACATTGCGCAGCTTGTAAGGATGACTTCGATCTTTGACACCGAACGGGCTTACTGACCATGCAGTGTAAACTAAACTGTCAATGTAAACGACAAATTGTCAGCTTCATGAAAATGTACCCCAGTTGACGTTTGGAAAGTCGCCTCCCGGCCCGCATATCATTTGTCACAAGCCCTCCGGCGAGAACTATCGCAACTCAAACATTAACATCTGCCCTTTATAGGTCTATGATGTTCTTTCATGTTTGCGCATGTAGGTTATACCTAATATAAAATTTTAGGTGTAAATTACTTACGGTAATAGCCACAATAAGTTTATTTTGTTGGCTTAGTGTCTGTACATTTTAAAGAATTATTTCCAAAAACGCATTGCAACGCAACGCACACGTTTCATAAATATAACTCCACATTGTTATAATAATTATTTTGTAAGAGAAGCTCAACAAAATATATAGGTACTTTTATTACCTATTGGTTAGTTCTGAAATATTTCTTTTAAGTTCTTATTTGACAAGTCTGTAAAACAAATACTTAACTTTGTTCGATGAAATCACCTGAAATGATTAATTTCTGATTATGATTACTGATTCAATACATAGCAACACACGTTTAGCTCAAAAGATTCATTTGAGGCTAAATTACTTACTTACTAAATATTCAATAATTTAGTTAGTGAAATTTCGTGTTTAACTAACTATTTATTATGTTTTGCACAACATAAGCCAGCAGTGTGATTAAACTTAAATGTACTATCGTCGTGGATTTGTATGGAAGCCATTTAAACCCAATCGACTTTACAAGATTAAGAGCTTCAGCGATTAACTTAAACGAAGTATTGTTTGAAATGTAATAAAATGCTTGTATTGACTTAGTAGATACGCTATGTTTGCTGTTAATAATGTGACACGTTTAACATAGGTAGGTTCGGTACATGTAGAACTGTGTAACATGCAATCGAGTTAACCTAGCTAACTTCAACGCAGTGCCTTTATCAATATTTTTTTATCGGATCCAAAACTGCGTTCATCTAAGACTGACTATTCTTGAACCATATCGCTCATCTAGTACTACAAAGACGTAACTAACGAAAAATGCAAAAATGAGTTAATGATGCCAAATTGTTCTAAAATGGTCAATACATATGGTGCTACAAAGACGTTTTTATTATTCAACAAATGGCCGAAATATAGCGACAATGCCTTTGTTGCATTGGTAAAAAAATGGACCTTCCCAGAGTGCTACGACGTCATATTTTTCGGTTGCGTTGGGCGCCACATGATGATCGGTCATTTTAGCGCGCTACACCGTTTTAATTGTTTTTTCTGTCTTTGTAGCACCAATTATGAAAAAGAACTTGAGTGCTACATTACCGCAAATGTATTTTTTGACTTTGTATCACCAAAATTATGTATAATTTTTGAGCAACCATGCCATATATGTATTTTGTGTCGGTGTTGAACTAATATTGCTCTTCAATTTAATAATATTGCTATTAAATATATTATATCAAAGTTATGATATCTCAGAAGAAGGAAATAGACTTATTCTACTTAACATTTCGAGTCTGAGATTAGTCCAGGTAATTTGGAGTTTATATAGGGTTACATTTATTTAAGTACAAAACTTTTGAAGGCGTAATCTACTCACAAAACTGAACAACTTTTTTGTTAGAAACTTTTCTTCGAAATATGGAAAAAAAATTTGGACCTCCCATACAAAATGCTGGAAAAGTGTGTCACTTAGTATGGGAGGTCCAAAATTTTTTTTTTCATATTTCGAAGAATAGTTTCTAACAAAAATTGATCAGTTTTGTGAGTAGATTACGCCTTCAAGAGATTTGTACTTAATTAAATGTAACCATATATAAGTAGGTATTTAATTATTATTTTATCTCACTTTCATGAAAAAACAGAAGTTAAATACAAACACATGAAAAATTTCGGACTATTTTGCTTAATTACGTAGGATTGCGCGGCCGCAAACATAAAACTGGGCATTTTTAAAGGAATTAACTCGGCTTATCCGTTATTTTAATTTGCGTCTCATTTGGTTTTCCTTTGTTCTAAAAATGTGTTTTGTATTACTCGAAATTATACGTTGTGTAGATAGTACTTCCACTAATTAATTACGTTTACGTATCTACTTTTGGATTAAATGAGATCCACTAAATCATACGAAGACCATGACTTGGTACATCCTTTCTTCTTCTTCATTCAGTCGATGAGCAACAAATTGAATTGATGGTATAGGATAGTACTATCGCTAGCAAAAAATTCCTTCTACCCATTTAATGGACCAACTCATACTAATTTATTGGATATTTGATATTCGACGGGTTATCGACTACATAGTAGGTAGGTATATAGTTGAGACGGTCACTCGCTGCATTCGCTGCTGTTTGTACAGGGAGCGCCATACAACCTGTCATGGCGGCGAATTAAGCAAGTGGCCGTCTCAACTTAATATTTTTGACACTTGCACAATTAAACGTCTGAATATTTAACTAGCCAATAGTTTTTCTCTTTGCAACAGGAAGTACAAATTATTTCCGCTAAGTAGTAGAAGTAATTCCACTAGTTCAACAATACAAGTTCAGTGGGAAAACTTTGATGAAACGTCTACGCTTCCAGCGCACCTGCTCGTCGAACCAACTTCTGTATCTACAACTAATACCTGCCAAGTTTTAAACTACTGCTAGACACTCTTTGGTCAGTAAGCTGCGTCATAATTTTCATAGCATTGAGGTGGAAGTTGTATTTCTTTAGCCCATATATGCCCCAGAACTATTTTTATATCTGAATTTTGTAGATGAGTAAACTTGTGTTACTTTGTTTAGCTAATTTCCAAATGAACCAACCAATTTTGGGTCGTTTTCGACCCAGTGGGCATATATGGGTTAGATTAATATTCTAGGTCAATCGCTAAAATCATGTGAATCTAGCTGAAAATTTGGTTACATGAGATTTTCCTGCCAGTTTATATTACCTTATGTCACAAAATATAGAGTTTCCAGAAGTTTCACTCAACCCTATTTAGGATTTTTGCGATTGTCACCTTGTTACACAGCCAGGGTTGCCGCTGACAAAAATGTCAAAGTATAAGAATATCAAAATAGCATAATATAGGTACCTAATACAAGAACGTCATTATGATTCTAAGGCAATTTTAATCCAAGAAATATGGCGTTCGTGGCAACCATCTTCTTAGTTACCTTGAGTTCCCCTAAGATTCCAGTTATTTCTAGTCTAAATCGACGCTAGTACCTACCACGCCGCGCGCCGTTTCCCTAATTTGTGCTACTTAGTAACTGAGTGAGCTATCTGTACCCGTACATCTGTAGGAGGCCCGCGCGCCCTTTTTTTCCTAATTTGTGCTAATGTAACTCAGCTTATTGATAAGTTAAGTAAAGTTACTAACAACATCAAAAAAATATTCGCTATGTATAAAATTTGCCTCCTATAAATTTTACGTACGTATAAGTAATGTCAACGCGACCCTCATATTTCGCGTTCGGCCGATCGTAAAGAAGGTCATGTTTGGCCAAAATTACTTTAGTTTCACTTCTTTATCGAAATGTCTTTATTTCTTGTTGGAATTTTATTGCTCAATAAGCAACAAAGAAAAAGTTAAAATTGAGTTAGTGTCTCTCTCATTTCCAATCGAAGAATACTGAATAAAAGGACAAATAAAGCAAGTTTGTTAATTTTATTCCTAACTCGTTAAAGTCCAATATTTAAATTCAGAATGATGCCTACACAACCGCCTCAGAAGAAAAGTGAAGTTAAATATGTTTCAAAGTGTTCTCGCTAGGCACGTAGGTACTTTATGTAGGTAGGTATTAGCCTCATGGAAAAATGTTTTTGCATACTCCACCTCATCTACATTCTTGTTGCATATTCAGCCATATGTTAATATCTAAATGACCGCAATAATATATGTGGAACTTAAGTTTCTCTGAAACTCCAGCCCATATTCGCCATTTTCCTTTGACGCGCCACTCAAATATTCATGAGTGCAAGTGTTAGGGACAGGATTCTTCCACAACATGTAAGGTTAGGGGTACTTTCTATTCAGGGTTGAATACAACACCAAGACATCATCGACGTAGCGTCGTGAGTCGATGGGCGATAAAGTATTTCTAACTTTGAAAGCAGTGTAGAGTAAAGAAGGCCCCCCTACGTTTTTCAAATAGAGACTGCATATAGTCGGACACCTCGCAGGGGTGGATAAACTAATGCATCCACTCTTTTTCTACCCACAAACAAACATCACAGAGCTTTCAACTTTGAATAGTAATTCAATTTCTTATTTCATCTTACGTTTTCGAAATGAAGGTGGATTTTGAAGAAATGCAGGGTTATATGTCAAAACCAAGTGTGAGGCGCATTTGTGATTGTGTGGCTGCACAAAGTTTGAATCGTAAAAAGCAAACACCTTTTGAATATCCAATATTGTTTGGTCTTGAACTTGCCTTGTGTTGGTAAGTGGATTTCTCATTTTGTACGGATCAAAGACAAAAAAACCTTGTATAGACTTTCAAAACAGTATTTTTCGATAAAAACGGAGATAAGCGATAAGAGTGTTTCATAATAGTAATTTAAAGTTTAAAGGCATAGGTTTTCGCTTGAACTGTAAAAAGAAAACTTCATAAAAAAAACTGAAAATAAGCGAAGCATGTAGCAATCTTGAACAACCTAGAGTTTCTCAGACCGAATGTTTAAACCGAAACAGCTCTGCTCCCAAATTATTTCTTGTTCCAATTCCTTCCTAACAATGTACCAATTCGTAGCTGCTTACAAATTTCCAGCCATTGCGGATTTGTGGTACCGAGTTCATGTCTTCTCTTATGAGTTGCTCGAAAGCCGAGACGCCTCAGGTGTTGGATTACTATGTACCAATTCTCTTGGGCTTATCTGGGATCCTGGTACAACCGCCACCGTTCCTCACTAATAACAAGACACTTAAACCTTAAGCTATGCGACAAGAGGTCGATAATCTCCCAAAGGGAATCCGTAATAAATAAGACAGTTTAAATTCGCTTGTGAATAATTTATTGTCACCTTGGTAATCCACAGTGCACATGGATCTAGTTTATTATGAACAAAGATCCGAGAATTAATTTGAGGCTCGTCTGTGCAGTTGATATTTTGACTAAGTAAGATTTTCATACAGTAATACCTAATGTAATGATAAACGATTTATTTCACAAGTTTGTGTGCGAATATGAAGTGAGCCAGCTGGTGAATGAGTGATCACTTTTCTTTGTATTAAGTTATAATGTCATACAATGTAAAGTAAAATGTACCAAGTGAGTCGACGTTGGCTGGGCACAATAAGCTTTCTAAGAATAATTAAGTTGAGGATACTTATAATGTGTATATTTTTGTCGGTTAGTAGGTACTGACATAAAGTTAGCAAACCGGATTTCGTAGGCACCAGCTAGAACTATTTTATATCTATTCTTTGAAATAAACGTACAATTTTAAAATCCAGAAAACATTACTTGAATTAAAATAGCAAGTTTAAATAATTCAAGCTTGAAAACCAGTGCGATTACCTCTGCAGAGCGGCGTTACACGAACTAAGTCCGGGCTAACCACGGGTTTACTGTGCAGTAGTATTTATACTTATTTGATTTATAAAGGTTGATCATAAAGAAAAGAACACTTTTCCCAGTCTGGACATTGCAGGCTGAACCACCTGCTTGTGCTTCGGATGGGCACGTTAAGCCGTCGGTCCCGGTTACTGCCTATGATGGCGGTCGTTACACAACCATGTCAGAGGCCTGCTACTTGCAGTAGGCGGTTGAAAAACTCTGACACCAGGGTTCATCGGGTCGTTGAACGACTCGGTGTCCCGCACGAAAAAAGAAAAAGAAGAAAATAATTTTGAATAATTACGTAATAAAAGAAATAGTCTATAATATCCTTAGCCGCCCGTTGGCGGTTGCATCCGCAGCAACTCATTTTCTGCTGGAAAAAGGATTTTTTCCGGCATGTATACGTACCTATCACAAAACACCGCATCTAAATCAGTGGCGTGGTTTAGGAGGAGCTAGCGGTGTGTAAAACAAGCAAACATTCCAACCAAAAGTTTCACTTTGGTAGGTTTGTACGAAAATCCTGCCAAACGATATGCTATTCTTTCACAATTTCATGCAGCATTTTGACTTTCAAACAAGAAAAAATATGTTTGTATTTGAAAACCTCAACCGCCGTCACATCGAAGTCGCTCACAGGCCCCTTTGAGAAGGGTAGAAATGTTTTAAAATTTTACAACCGCCCGCAAAAGATCTCCACTTGTGATATCCACAAAGGCATCGCAAACAACCTGCCTTCGCCTCGTATTTGGATCCAGATTGCTCTGTATTGCCGAATAGAATATTCCTCGGGGCACATTTTCGCTTTTCATTACGTCGCAGCATCGGTGCGAATTCGTACACATTCATTTCGACGGCGGAACGCTCCGTATTGCAGCGCGCCAGCAAACGGTTGCAAACAGATAATAAATTCGGGATTACCCCGGATTTAGCAGCGCCATCTGGTGGCCGCACACGGTGTCCGCTGAAAAGTGATTCGGACGTGGCAACACTGACACCCATTGTAAATTATGTCATCCATACGAGTACCCGGCCTGAATTTGGTATGAATTATTCATGGTTTGTACACGGGATTCATTCTTCAGGATTGAATACGATTGGGGCGAACGTTTCAATATTCATAATACTGTTTCAGTGCCAAATACGCTTGTATGCGGCATCGCGATTCTAACTCGTTTTTATCAAAGGATCGACTTCCTTTCATCATTCCTACATTACTCAAAGCAAAGTTTCAGTACTATACACAAGCATTCCCTACAACGATTCATAAAAGTCCCTTTGTGATGTAAGTAGGACGTTTTAAGTGACTGGAGCTGTAAGAACTAAGAACAATTGTCTCTCGTTCGCTCCCAGTTCAGATGGAAATAGGCTATCGAGCGATGCATTTGCCAGCCGAGAGTTATGCGCCCGCTTTATGACTCTTTTAAAACAGTCTTGTGGAATCCTAAAGGGAGTTTTAGCTTTAGTGGCCGCACCTTGTATGAATAGGTAGAATTTAAACTTCGGTCCATACATTTATAGTGAAAACATTAGTACAGTAATACAATATTAAAAATACTACAAGGTTTACGTATCTATTTGCTACCTAAAAATATCTATCTGCCTTAGAAGCAAATATATAGGTAGAGCAAAAATTTTGATCGGATTTTTTACGCCCATACGGTAAACGTGGTAAAAATGACAAGATTTCCCTTTTCTAAGACCGTCATTGGAACAACCTTATTATTTTATGCTCTTAAGGTCTTAAGTAATTTATGCAAAATTTTTATTTATTAATGTATGTTTTTTTTGTAGCGTATTCAGCTATTATTTCCAATAGCCTTTTTATAAAAAGAACTCGCATAAAAGTATCCGCGGAAAAGTCACATCGTACCTTTCAGTTTCATTTCTTGTTTGTGAACCCTAAATGTAAACCGACACCACATACAATATGCCACCTACTCAAATATGTGAAGAACCCGGATCCATCAAATAATTCAACTGACTACCTGGCTACTAAACAGACAGACTTGCAGTTTATAGGGTTGTCTGTTCAGCACTGAATAGCAAGAGTTTTCAGCGTTTTCACAATAATGAGCACTTTTCGGACAATGTTAAAAAAAAGATATCGAAAAGTTTCAAGGGGTCACTATCATCATCATTATAATTAATAGCTATGAGATGTCCACCGTTGGACATGGACGTTACTACGCAAACCATTTTGAAAGTATAATTTTATCCAAATTGCCGTAAAATATTCATGTCTACCTAGGTTTAGATTTGTTACAATTTATTACTAGATTTAAGTTGTTACCTACTTAATTTTCTTTTAAACTTGTTTACTGTTTAAATTTCACGCCTTTGTGCTTGTAATTATCTTTTAATTCAGTGATTTAATGCTAATATACCCTAAGCTCATTGTATGTTAGATTTAAAGGATGTTGGCGTTTCTATTTGTAATAAAATATAATAAGATTCATGTCCAAATCTTCCTTGAAAAGTTAAAGGATCGATCATCACGAAAAAAGGTCTTGCTATCATCGTTTGCTATCTCTACTGTCAGCAGAAAACCTTCACAATATTGTTTGTCTTGCAACCCTGGCGAGCAGTTTTATCACGTCGTCCTTCCCCCAGTGTCATTCATGACACGACGCGTCGCGACGTCCACGGCACAAACATCAAATAAAGTTGTTTTACTTACTTATCTGAATGTGAGGGGTCTGTGAAGGGTGCATTAATGACCTCCAGCAAACACTTGTACGCACTTAAAAGGTGTTTCTCCTTTTTTTGCGGTAACAAAGTTTCCTACATTATGTTTGGTATGAAAACGCACTTTGTAGAAGTCTTTGTGACTTTGGAGGGTGGTGAATGGTGAAGCATAGCGTGAGCTTGCTTGTAAAAATATAGAATAGAGTTCGGCTATCAAGTAACATTGGAACGTTTATACCACACTTCAAATAACCATATTTTTGTATTGGAAGTATGTATTTTTCTAGTGACTCACAATGTGTTTGCATAAACGTGAGGGCTTTTGAAGAGAGCCATTACTTGAAATGAGCGATCTATGACATTAAATTAAAACTGACTTGTGCAACTTCTTGGTTATGAAAGTCAGTACGAATGGCAATTTATATGAATTTGACAATTTGATCTGAATTATTTTGATGTCAAACTCATACTACTTATTTGTCAATTTGTATGAATTTGACAATTTGAGCTGAATTATTTTAATGTCAAACTCATACTACTTATGGATTCGTTCGCTGCTATTCCGTAATGGCGGATGTGATTTGGTTATAATTTTGTTTTTTTCGTTTATTTGAGTGTTTAGTGAATAATTCTGATAGTGTATTATACAGTAAACTATTCTTAAAGTGAACGTTAAATAGAAAATCGTAATTAAAGCATATATCTGACATTGTGTAATAGTGACGAGCGAATTACCACGTGGCGCAGAAATTTTACTATCACGTTTCTGTTGCCACACAAACTGCGCAGCACAGCCCCTAGTCGAAAGACTAGGATCTCTGTGCTGTGGACTCTCCCTCGGCGTAATGCCAAATAACCTTAGGTACTTGACTTTTAAACCTAACCGACCGACTTAACCTAACCTGACATAAATGGTGAAATACGTCTCAACTCACGAGATGTGAAGCCAGTGGCATAGCCACATTAAAAAAAAAAATACTACTTATTAGTACTTAGTCCAAACTTAGACCAAATGCATTTCCTTCTTTTAGAGATGCACGGCAAGTATGTAGGTAGGTTTAGCTTATTATATTCATAGGTTCTGGAAATTGGTCAATTGAATTCTTTATGTTAATTTCAGTGCCTTTCCGTCAATAGCGACACCAGTAGTTTTGATCAGCCTTTGTGTTTTTTACCAAGACAAAGATGGCGCCCAAACCGAGGACTATGCACTCCGCATAGCTAAGGAAAATGGTTGGATGCTGCGGTCAAGTGTAGCCCGCAAAATTTTACACCGACCATCGCTCTATTGCAGAATTCTGGGAATGAAAGAGTACAGATGAAGGTGATACAAAACTACCCACTTTTATCTATGGCAAGTAATTTTACTTATAAACAAACAGCTTAGTGTTTCGTAAGCTAAACAAAGATGGCGTCTAAACCGAGAACTATGCGCTTGGTCAGTGGCGTGCACAGGGTTTCATGTCTGGGTAGGCAGTAGATATGAACTGAGGCGGATCTTACTATACGCACCGCTTCATTTTCCACTGTACGTTTTACCGGATCCTTAAGAAACCATCCAAAACTGGATTTTATTATGGCTCGCATCAAATTGCGACTGAGACGAACGGCAAAAATGTGCGGTGCGGTGCATTGTAACAAAGTAAACAAACTATGCACACTAACAACCCGAGCCCGCCGCATCTGTCGTAAGAAGTTAAATGAATACAAGTCGTGTTACCTTTTCTGAGCGCTTTTTCCATCCAAATTGTATAATCTGCCTCTATCATTATTACATCACACTTACACATTAAAAGTTACAGAAACGGGTGTCTCAACTTTTTGTAAACTTGTAAACATAGTCATCACTTCATCAGGTTGTTTTCAGTCAACTTTTTTTAACAAGAATCGCACCGTTATTAGTCAAACACATTTAAAAATATCTATAATTACTACTTTTTTCAGCATAAAACAACAACGACAACAATAAGTAAACAAACAATAGTTTGCGTTTTCTAACCTAAATCATAATAAAATACTTTCAATCCTGAATGAATCTCATTTCCCAAATAAATGTTTGAAACCAAGGTATCAACAAATTGGTCGGATTATACGCGCAAAAACCCCCCATGCACGTAGCGAGCGGTTGTCTATGGCCATTTTACTTTTTAATAGCGTTTTGTTGCATTGTTTTGCGTTTTGTTTAGCGTATGCAAATGGAATGTTGCCGAAAATGCTACTAATATTATATAATCTGTGGAGTAGGTGCTGCATTTTCACGCACACTACTTAACATTTTGCAGCTTTGTGTGAGTGTAGAGAGCTCACACTTACAGTGTATTTACGCTAATTCACACATTCATACTAGTGGTATCGGGCGAGTTCATGAGGCAGCGATCGAGTCCACTTATTTTGACTGACATATCGTACTTGAGAGATATGCGGGGATTATAGCGCGAAATAAAGGCGCAAAAGTAAGACTGCCATTTATTACGTTCCATTTTACGTTATCTTATTGTTCTAAAATAAATTAAATTATTACTAGCGGTTGAAAATGGCAGGGTAGGCAGTGCTTTTATGCCTTTATGGACTGCACGCCCCTGCGCTTGGTGATGCCGTCCGCATAGCTAAGGCGTTGGTTGGCTGCACTGCGGTCAAGTGCAGCCCGCAACGTTTTACACCGACACCGCTCTATTGCAGAATTCTGGGAACATCAATGAAATACAAAACCACCCACTTATATCTATGGCAAGTAATTTTACTTATAAACAAACAGCTTAGTATTTCGAAAGCAAAACAAAGATGGCGTCTAAACCGAGAACTATGCGCTTGGTGATGCCGTCCGCATAGCTAAGGCGTTGGTTGGCTGCTGCGGTCAAGTGCAGCCCGCAACGTTTCACATCGAACATTGCTCTATTGCAGAATTCTGGAAACATCAATGGAATACAAAACTACCCACTTATATTTTTGGCAAGTAATTTTACTTATAAACAAACAGCTTAGTGTTTCGTAAGCGAAACAAAGATGGCGTGTAAACCGAGAACTATGCGCTTGGTGATGCCGTCCGCATAGCTAAGGCGTTGGTTGGCTGCTGCGGTCAAGTGCAGCCCGCAACGTTTCACATCGAACATTGCTCTATTGCAGAATTCTGGGAACATCAATGAAATACAAAACTACCCACTTTTATCTTTGGCAAGTAATTTTACTTATAAACAAACAGCTTAGTGTTTCGTAAGCAAAACAAAGATGGCGTCTAAACCGAGAACTATGCGCTTGGTGATGCCGTCCGCATAGCTAAGGCGTTGGTTGGCTGCTGCGGTCAAGTGCAGCCCGCAACGTTTTACACCGACCACCGCTCTATGGCACAATTCTGAGAACAAGTATGGGATCCTACCTGTCTATATGCTTTGATATTATAACAATAGTTCCTGAAATAACTGTCTACCTCTATATTTTCTTTTTAATCCTGGCGTGTAGGACACCGAATCGACGAAAATCAGGATTAACCCTGGGGTCAGTGCTTTTAAGCTGCCTACTACGACTAGTAGGCCTTAGACATGATTGTGAAACTATAGCCGTTCAATTATTTTTCATGGACAGAAACCGGGTTCGATAGTTTAAAGCAATTATTATTATTATTCAGGAGAGGGAGAGGACTAACTAATTAAGTGTGTGCGCTTGTGATTGCATAAATGTCTGCGCACCTTAATATAGGTATCCTGCACAACTGATCGCTTCCATCATCATCATTACATTAGTCAGTGGTCCGCACGACAGAAGAAGCAATAAATACTTAGGCACTTACTCACTCAAGTTTATGTCAATCTGAACATCTGAACGCACTCACCAGGTAAAATTCACCAAATCCACCAGAAAATTCGACGAATCACAATCGCACGACGAAAATTCCATCGCGCAGAAGTGGGATGTTTATCCGCGGTCGCAAGAGGCCATTAGGTGTAGGAACAAATTTATAATGCAAATACGATTACACGGCCGCCCCTAGCTAATGCACTCCGCGGCGAGACTCGCTATGAATTGCAAAATGCACGCGAATTTCTTTCGATACACGGGACCCCGACACGGCGAATTGAAAAGGTAGTTAGATATTTTAGTTGGGAAATTGTATTCGACTGATGACTTCTTCGTTTTAGTAATATTGACATCCATTGGTAGGACGGGTAGAATAGTCCTCTAATATTATATTTGTTATTAAGATTACACGGCCGCACGTCCCTAGCTTGGTACGCGGCGAGAGTCGCTAGGTATGAATTGAAAAATGCAGGCGAATTTCTAGTTTGATATTTTAGATGGCAGATTCTAGGGAACTCACAACACCTAATACCTAATGTGTAACTGTTACTACTCACTTTGAAAATATTTAGGAAGACGGCTAGAAAAAACTCTTTCCTCTTAAAAAATTGCTTCCGAATAGAAATTTGAGCAACGACGTGTTCAAAAAAATATGACTTCATTATCTATAATTCATTAGTTACCTACGTTACAACATTTGAGGCTTTCGTATTTTCATAAGACAGTTGCTATTTCATGAAGCTTAAATATCCTGTTTATGTCCGCATAAATAATTAAAAGGACAGCTCAGATAAAAGTATATTTAGTACCGGGATATCCTAAAAATAATATACAACCCGCGACCCGCGACCAGAAAATTGTTTATTACGGTATCTCGAAAGTTTCTAAAGAGAAAATCTGGATACCTTTGGAGCGACATTGAAATTTTTGGCATCGTCAGACAGGTATTTTATTATTCAAACGCGTCGGTAAGAAAAATACGTCACAATGGACTAATTTGAATGTTGCCATGCTTCCCGTTTGCCAGCAGCCGTGAATAGGCCCTGATCGAGCCAACAATGGCCCAGCCAGACTGAAAGGGGTGAAACATTTTTATCTTTCAACGAAAAACATACCTAACAGAAACACGGATTTTGCTTCCTATTGTTTTTGCGTTTGTGAACCAACCTATGTTTCGCCTCTATGTACCGCGAGAAATGTGTCAACCAAAAATGGGCTAGAAAACCCACAACGTTACGCACAGAGAGGTTATTTAAATGGTAGGTTACACGGGAATCCCAAAACGTACGTAAAATGTCGACGTAACTGTAAAAAATACCACAATTCAGTCAGTTTAATCCTAGGCTATTGTTTGTTTTTTATGGTAACGTTTCCGCCCCCGCTCGGTCGCCCGTTATTTCTAAGCGCTAAGTAAATGTCTCGTAAAGATATCAAACAACAAAACGGCAGAGCGGAGGCATTATTTTTTTAACGCTCGAGCGCAGAAAAAAGCAGCCCAATAATTACGATTCATTACACAAGCCTTCTCTCCGCTCTAGCCGCTTTTTTCCAAAAGGTGCTCTCATTCTATGCGCAATTACGTGGCCATCATTAAAGGGTATAATCCCTTTTTACATTTGCAACCGTTTACATAGCCTTGTAATTATTCTACAGAGCGGTAGTCGTAAATAAACCGGGATGAGCATGGCCGTATAAATCATTTGCCGTACGGCGGATCCAGCTTAATTCGCGGATAGAAGAACAAAGCCCTAGAAATAAATATACACGAGCGCAAATAAATACGGCCCGGCCTCATTGCCGCAAAATTAGGCGCTTCCCCGACAGGAATTTCCCATTTCCGACTGTAAATTTATTATCTCATTCTTTGCATAGTGTTTTTATTTAGTCCCGAAACGCAATTTACTGTTTGGAATCCAACAAACATAACGCTTTCACAAAGAAAACATTTTGTTAGTCTTTTTTTGTTGGCATTCTAGATACTCTCCCTACTGAAAGAAATTGAGCGATTTTCATCCTTACAATTTAATGTCACACATTTTTCTATCAAAATGAAATCCTTTTTACTTTTATTATCTTTAGGTAACACTTATCTACTTACATGGTCCCAAATTGCTACAGCGTTACTCCATTATTCAAATTTTGTTGCGAAAACCATTACAGATAACCAAGTTTTAAGAAAAAACATGGGGCGAGGTTGAGGTGCAAACCTACTTACTTGATAACAATGTTCAGTGAATTTCCTTAAATCAACGATTTTGGGGAAGAAAGTGGTCCAATCAGCGTGTAGAATACAGCACCCTTTTGATATTCCCCGATCGTAGGCATTCGCACAAAAGAAAATTGGTCAAGCGTTAGATGTCCACTACCCTGAGCCGTCCTATTGTTCAACTGGAGGGGCCTTTAGAGATATGTTCAGTTGGCTACTCTCAGATTTCTTTTAGGGAAGCCTTTGCTGGCATGAAAGTTCGAATTGGCCGTTCTGATTGAATTATGCCTCGAGAAGAATCGAGAATACAAATGACTGGCCACAAAACTTTCAGACAAAAGTCCGGAGCTTCAGACAAAAATATGATCCAAGCGGATTTGTACCAAGACCCTCTAAGCCCTTGCACTTTACCAACAGCAATAACCAGTGACAAAGTATTAATAGATTTTGTTTTTAATAAACGAGATTATGTAGTTCGTGATCGGAATAGCTACCTGAGACGTAGTTCTGAATATAAGAAGACTGGAAATACTTACTCAAAGTCCACGTGTTCATGTCGCTATTAGATGTTATAGTTCTTGATACTAGGTCATTAGTTTGATGTAATTTGGTTCATATTTAATTCTATTCACTTGCTCAAATTGAGGCATTCATAAACTTTAGCTACCTATTTGAACAAATTTAATTTGAGAGTTTCTATTCTGTTTCGACTAAGGAATTAGATTGGTACAGAGGAGATCTTTAAGATTAACTTAGTTTCCAAATGAATAATGAATTTTGTATAAGGATGCATGAGACTGTAAAGAAAAATGAGTGATTAGAGTAGCTTACATAGCATAGCAATAGGAAGGTGCTTCACCGGGCTTAAATCCACGCCGAAGTTATTTTTGTAATTCTTTTTACCCGACTGCCTCAGAAGGAGGGTTATGTTTTTTGAGAGTATGTATGTATGTATGTGGACAAGAAAATTCTTATTCACAGGCTACAGTCAACCGGATTGCTGGATTTGAACATATGAGGTGTCGTAAGATTCGTCTTAGCAGCGCGAGTGACACTGGCTATATTAAAAATTCAAGATGGCGGATTTTTATCGCAAAATATAACTTTGAAATTACCGCAGTCGGGTTTTTGTTTTTAATACATCTGCTTGTTGCACGGGTTTTTGAACGATTTGATGTCCCAAACCCCCACACGAAGAGAGAGGGAGTGCAGAAATCCTAGTACCTACACAATACAATGCATTTAAATCCGTCAAGTATCAAAACCACAAGTCCAGCTAAATGTCGGTGCAAGATACCCTGACAGGGGATTTCATTAGATGCAGCTTAGCCACCGTGAGTAAACACAGGGACGGAATCTCGGATATTTCCTTCCTAAGAGATTTTTTTACGTGTGTGAAATGAATTTTTATCACATGCGTACGTAGGTATTTGGTTACATCCCCTATTTGTGTAAGGGCTATGAGTGTGTTCGGGTAGATTTGCTGCCTTACTAGTTTTAGTTTCCTATTCGTAGAAAAATTTATAAGCTTCGGTTTTGCTACCTTTTTATAGTTCTATAGGGCATACCTACTCTTTTGTGTCTGTTTGTCATATGCGATAGTGTGTAGTTATGGAGTGAAAAAACCAGGCCCTGAAATAGATTCAAATTGAAGTGTTTCATAGTGCAGTCAAGATTTTCATTCGCACTTTTATCCAAAATTAATTATTTTTCTGTACATCTTGGTCTTATTAAAAGCAATGTCTAGGTATATGAAAATTCATCATCATCATCTTCCTGCCCTTATCCCAATTACTTGGGGCCGGCGCAACACGTTTTGTTAAACACAAAATCGTATTGCAAAGGATTTAACCCGATTTTAGGATAAACTAGTTTTTCCTAGGCCAAAGTAGTTTATCCTACATGTGGTTGGATAAACCGGTATAGACTAGGCTAAACCGGTCCGTCCGATGGCCGATAGGAGAAACTAGTTAATCCTAGGCTGAACTAGTTGAGCCTAAAATTAATAAGTACACTTCAGGATAAACTGGTTTGGCGTAATTAAAAATGGTTAAGGCTACAGTGACGTAGCTCTAGAGGGTAAAGGGTAAAGTTGGACATCCTGGAGACATCAGACACCCTGGAGACTCGAACACCTTAGAGGGTGGGGTGTAGCCCTGGAAGGACGCCCTATAGTGAGGCACTACGTAGACCCTGGAGGCATCAAACACCTGTAAGGCTCGAACACCCTGGAGCATGCGGGGCAGCGTCGGACACCCTAAATGCTCGGACGCTGCCTGCCGTGGGCTGGACTCCCACAGACACCTGTGATGTGACAGCTCGTGAGAGCTATCGCCGACAGCGACGTTGCAAGTGCTCGCATCAGGGCCTACATGGTGTCTGAGCCTTCAGGGTGTCCGACGCTACTCCGACCCTCCAGGGCAATCGAGCCTCACTTTACGCTCTATCTAGAGCTATCACTCTAGGGCGTCCCTCCAGGGCGTCGGAGCCTTCAGGATGTCCGATGCTACACCCCACCCTCTAGGGTGTTCGAGTCTCCAGGGTGTCCGATGTCTCCAGGATGTCCGACGTTACCCTTTACCCTCTAGAGCTACGTCACTGTAGCCTTAACCATTTTTAACTAAGCCAAACCAGTTTATCCTGAAATGTACTAATTAATTTTAGGCTCAACTAGTTCAGCCTAGGATTAACTAGTTTCTCCTATTGGCCATCGGACGGACCGGTTTAGCCTAGTCTATACCGGTTTATCCAATCGCATGTAGGATAAACTACTTTGGCCTAGGAAAAACTAGTTTATCCTAAAATCGGGTTTAGCCGGTAACATATATGTATATAGTTAAGTTAGCTTAATCTCCTTTTGTACCATCCACATAACAAAATTTTAAAATACAAAAAAAAAAAAAAAAAATTTTTATGCCGGAAAAACCACTTTTAATTACTTCAATAGCAAGACAAAAACTTCAGTATTTTGTTCTACAAGCGTTTTTCGAACAAAAGTTACAAAATTTCACGAAGGCCTGGCTGGCTTAGCTAGCTGACACATCGGTTTGAGATTGTTCACCAATTTAGTAATATATTCCGGTTCAAAATAATGATAATTTTCCTTTGTCTTATATATATGTTATCAAAACATAGATACCTACCTACTCCTGTTCCTGTTGAACTCACGATTAAAATGTTAAGCAATTCACAAAAATAATCCACTATTCTTTAGGTACTTGAGTTAGCTATGGACGCTTATTCATTTAATAAATCTTATGAATTTTATCTCGCAAAAAATGGCAAAAGGCTTTACTAAGGTCAGCAAAATACGTTTTTTTAAAATGTTTGTAAAATTAAACTTAATAAAACTTATATCGTAAAAGTGTATTATATAAGTTTGACGCAGTACGGCTCTATACTTTATTTTAAGTGCTCACATTCACAAGATATATGACATTGAATAATGACATGTGACCTTAGAACAATAACTTGCACAAAGAGTGAAAACCAATCTCACTAAACATCTAAAAGGGGTGACGTCAAACAATGAAGTTGGCAAAAGTTTGTGAAGCAGCAAAAACCGTCTGATTCATAATCTCAGAGACATTGTGGATTCCAAAGGAGACCCTACGACCAACCACGACTACTACGACTACGGTAGATCATTATGAATGAGTATGCTGCGTATATCATGAAGTACCATGTAGTCATATAGATCATGATGATCTACCCGTCAAAATTGGTAGGTTTAAACCTTGTATTTAGTAATACTTACCATAGCTATTTTAAAACATTCCCGTGTTAGGTAGGTATATAGTTTCAGACAGTACATATGCCGAAAATTGCTGGCTCAAATCTTGTCTGCGGTGGAAAATTTGTTAAGTCTCTACACGAAGTTGGTCTTAGCGCTGTCCAAGTCTGTTTGCGACGAGTTTTATAAGGTTTCACTCTGGTTATTTTCAGGAGTCCGTCTGAAACATTCTCAAGTCTAAGTTCATTAAATGAATAGAACAACTTTGTGCGCACGACTTGTCACGAAATAGATGTTAATATTTTCTATTCTTACGCAGGATTTTCAAAGTTTGTTTTGAAAGTGGCTAGGTAAAACTTCTCCACGTGATTGTACCTACAATTGAGACTTCCAAAGCTATTATGCTTTATTTAAAGAATTTTCTCTGAAAGTTTTTATTTGTTACTGTACTTTCACTCGCTACCAAAAGCCGCCATTACAGCACCCCTATTATAACCCACTATTTTAAACAACCATAAGGGCAGTTGTAAAATTTTATTGCCACTTAACAGATACAGTTGAAGCCAATTAACCGTGTTTAGTATACAAACAGAAGCACTTAACAAAAACAAGCAAATATTATTAAGAGGAGTGCCTCCGAAAAGCGACAAGCCGGCGCCCTCAGCCGAAACAATGATCTTAGGCACAGAGTGGTTAGACAATAGACAACGTAGGCTGGATTTGCATGTAACATGCACTTTCATAATGACTATAGCCGCATCGGTCCCAGCGGCGTGCGGCTGCGATCGGCCGCACCTGACGAACTTGCACCTGTAATCAGTGTTTTAGCATTCAGTAAACCTCCATAAAAATTGATTGATATCACTTTATTTGAGAGGACATTTTATTTTATTTAGAGTAATAGGGATACTTAATTTGTTTTATTTTAGAGATAGTTTGTGTTACAGATACGACTGAGTGCCTCTAAGGGTCTAACTTGTATTTCGTTATTTAAGCAATATAAGTATTTTCAATCCACATTCTTTCTGTTACCGATACGACTCAGAGCGTGTGTGTCTTATGTGCATTCTACAATAAAACAGTTTTAAGATGTAAGTAATTTTGTAGAGAATATATTTTATTTTACTTCTCACCGTCGTCAGTGTCTTTCAAATACCTGTATCAAAATGTCTGCTAGTGGCTTATATTAGCTGACTTAAAATTGTATAAAGGGCTTCTCGTCCAAAAAATGTTGTCTATATATTTAGTTAGTCTGTGCCGCCACGCCAGCACTATAGGGAGACGAGGAAACGCACAGTGCTCTCCTCATATTGTCTTACTGAATTTGCCGACGTCATTTATTAGCCACTAACATAAAACATTTTTATAGCAACTGATATCGCCCCGCCATAGTTTGGCTCATTCGCCTTGGTATAAGCAGCCGATTTACTGTCTCATATAAAAGTGTATTGCGAGTCAAGCTATTTTGTTGTGCTGTTAACATATTTAGGTTGTTTGCAATTTCATATGAGAATTAGGGAATGTCTGCTTACTTATACAATTCTGAAATATTAGATAGTGCCTACTATATTTAGTATTTGATACTGTCATATTTGAACTGTAATATTTGAAACTATTCTGACTTGAGTTTAGTTACTTTTCGATATTATTTGTCCTTACGAGATTGACACAGATTAATGAAAGACAAAACCATAATAATATTAACATTAATATGTGTTTATGTAAGGCTAAATTTAATCAAGCACAAAACGTACAAAAATTGTAAGGGCGCATTCTACTCAAAACTAAATAACTTTTATTAGAAACTTTTTTCGACAAATTATGGAAAATATACTCAGCGACGAACTTTTTCAACACGTTTGTATCGGGAGCTCCAAATTTTTTTCATATTTCGAATACAAGAAAAGTTGTTAAGTATTGTGAGTAGAACACGCCCTTAAAATTTCAGTACTTAATTAAAAGTAAGTACCTAACCTTATTTTGTTTGATCGAGACATCACTTTCATGAGCTTGTTTTATCAACGAAATATATCACTCATATCTCCCTAATACCTATGCATGTGAAACGAGTGTGAACTTAAGGCGGGTATAACGAAGAAAAGAACCCCGTCTCGTGTTTCTGTTGGCACGGTTTTAGTTAGTTTGGGACGCGACACGACAACTGACAACCCGCAACGTGTCACGGATAAGTAACTTCTCTACTGGGAACTGGGAACCACCAGTCTTGATACATTTGCAATAAAAAATTAAAGACCATGCTTCATCCCGAAATAACTAAGAAGTTTTTTCGATAAGTGATGTAAGTGCATATAAAGTTCTGTGTAATATCTATTCATTTCCAAACTTCTGTATATATCTTTAATTCGACTTTCTATGTTTTATATCGCGTAAGAATCCTGTTTCAATAATTTAATATGTATTTTAGTTTATTCTACCTCTATGTTTAATTAATTAAACATCTTGTAGAAATTACAAAGCTAATTGAACTGTTTTGAATTTTCACGCCTATATATTTATACTTAAATTACACAAGATCTAAAAAACAATTTAGGTATCTTTTTAAGCCATGCAGACGTGTCAATCATAAGCCGCTCTACAAAAAAAAATGCACTATTAAAGCGAAAGTATCAAGACGATAAAAGTGGCTGTCAAAGTGTCGTTGCGCCACGGTTTGACACCCAGACACTGCGTTTTCATTATATGCAGCTTATGGCAGTGAGTAAATAAAGCAGGGCATATTGCCCTCGCGTTCGCACTCTTTCTCAAATTCTATCCGCAGAACCACAATCTAGGGATGTGAAAATAAAATCGATTTTTGATAATCGATTAAATACACAATTTTTAAATATATTTTTTGGGTTGGTCCTATATAGTCTTATTCTCAGAAAGACTAGTGACTTAAAACACCTAAATAGCCATTGGACTGAATAGCTATCAGTCTAGATCGTTCATTGACTAAATAGTAACTAGACCTAGTAGTAAACCGCCTAGGTCGCAAAATGACTACATTGTGTTTTGTTTTTCATTAGGTACAGTTGCAAACAAAATCTGGTACCTATTTTGATCTGTGTGCAATAAATGAAAAAAAAATTAGATATAATAATAAAAAATTAAGCACATGTAATGTATTTCATGTTAGCAATTCTAACATAAACTTTATATCCGAAACGTTATTTAGAAATTTATAGGTGGATAGTTCACAGCTCAAATCAACTTTAACAGCATGTGTTTGCACGCAGAATTCAAATACTGCATTTCTAACACAACAAACAACATCTCTCTCTCTCTTCTCTCTTTACGTGTGGGACATCGAGTCGTTCAACGACCCGATGAACCCTGGTGTCAGAGTTTTTCAACCGCCTACTACAAGTAGCAGGCCTCTGCCATGGTTGAGTAACGACCGCCATCATAAAAAAGCAACCGGAACCGACGGCTTAACGTGCCCATCCGAAGCACGGAACCATCTTACTTGCGGACAATCAAGTGGTTCAGCCTGCAATGTCCTAACCAGACTGGGAACAAATTCACAAAGTGATAAATATCAACTTTGTGAGTGACCTCACCGGGAATTGAGCCCGGAACCTTTGCGTGGCAGGCAGGCATATATTAACCACTGCGCCACATCGGCTGTCTAATAACAAACAACATAATAACAAGACAGATTTTGGTAAAAAATATGACGCTTGTAAAAGTTACTGAAGAACCTAGTAAAACTTTTGTACTTGATTATACTAGTCATTTTGCGACTTGGTCGTTTTCCTATTTAGTCGCTTTACGATCTAGTCTATGTAAAGATTTGAGCATTTTGAGAAGTGGACTGCTTGATATTTGGTCGATATGATACATGGTCGAAATACGATATAGTCTTAATGATATTAAGACTTTATAGGACCAACCCATATTTTTAATCCTAGCATGAATTATTGCGGCACGTACTTGTGTCAACGAACGTGTTGGGTCTTGCAATTAAAATATCGTCTAAACTAACATCAATTAAAATATACAACTTCGCAGTAAAGTTTGTTGCAATATTTTGTTTTAGCGGTATGTTGTTCATTTATACTTTTTCGAAAAAAATATGAATTAATAAAATCATTTATTAAAATAAGCGTTTTGGCGTAAAATACCTATATGGAATATTGATAATGATAAAAAATATGTTTTCGTTGGATAAAGTAAATTTATTTTCATGGAATATTTGTTGGCTCAAAATAATCAATAATAAAACGATTTTTTTATTGTTACTAAAGTCACACCCCTACGTAGCACCACCGGTATAATCCGCTTTTTACGATTCCGCCTCGTCTACGGAGAATTTGAAATGAGAAAAATAACCTCAAAATTCTTTGTGAGTGACTTCTGCTGGCTTTCGTGTGCTGAATGAATGAATTCCGCCTTATCTCTTTATTCGCACTAAGGGATAAGAATAATAAGAAAATAAGGGTTGGTTGTAAAACTTGCAAAATACTTACGTAATTTTTCGCAGAGCACTTTTTGTTTGGGTTTATCTTTTTCATCTTGTTTCGTTCTACAAGAGCTTTACCTTTATTTCATGAGAAAACGCTGTATTTGTTTCGTTTACTTGTTACAAATGCATTTTTCTACTAGGAGATGAGTCTGCATTGCAAGATTAGTTTGCATTGTATACTTACCTATCTTTATTTCTGTAATACATCAGAAAAATATTACGGCTCAGTCATACAGCTGTGCAGCTCTCCGCAAAATTGAAAACCAGTGTGCAACTGACGAAGTCGTAAAACAAATGACACTTGAGCCGAAGGGACATTGTTTCCGAGAGCAGTAATATGAAAATAATAAAAGAGGGAAGCTAAGCCTTTCTCGAGACCTAGCCAAGCGACCAGAATGTCTGCTCAGTTATTTCCTCAGGGAACCCACCTATCACCACAGGATGTAAAAAAATGCGAATATTGTCAGGACTGAACTTTAATGTTTTTTTACAAGTAACAAGAGTATTTATTTAATAAAAAAATATACATAAAGGAATAGGTATCACACCAATCAGAATATTTTCGAAGAATATGTAACAAAAATATCTATAATAGTAAATTTTAATGCTTGACGCTATTATAGCAGAAGTGCCTCCATTACAGATTGACAATTGCCATTAGTAAGAATACAGAGCTTATGAAACAACGTCTGATTAAAGGGATTACATGGGGATTACAGAGAAACACCCTTATGATGAGGTTTCTACCGATACATCCTTATAACAGTGCTAACCCTTACAAACGTGAACTTTAATAAAGAAAACTGTTTTAGCTTTATCCCACGAGCAGATTCTATTTGGAACCCCCTAACCAATGTCTATAAAATACGTTTTGTAGAGCTAACACGACCAACAAAGCTACGTGAAATAGTGACGTTCGTTCTACCCACAATACTGCATGGTGTTTTATAGAATAACGTAAATATCTAAGTGGCTTATCTACGTGCTGCGTTGTTCACGAATGGATCTAAAATAAATCAAACACCATTTTCGTAAAGACCTAGGTGAAACACCAAGGTTGAAACACTACTAAGGTATTTTACATAAATAAGCATGTAGCTCATTGTTGTAAATAGAAAAAGGTATATTTTTCTAAAAAAAGTTTAGGGTCGCACAAAAGAAAAGCTTTCAAGTCACTCAACTTGACGCTATTTTGAGCGTTACATTATATTATTAATTTATAACTTCATCCTTTATGATTGTGTGAACACATTATAAGGCGGAATATTCGAGGGCGAAATAAGTATACTCATAATAAGTTCGCCGCGATGAAACTTTCAGGTGATCAATCAACGCGGCAGGTACGTGTTCCGAGTAAAATATTAGGAAAATGCTTGAGGTGAAAACACCTACCTACAAATTACAATATTGATTCTTCATAAAAAGTTACACCTAGCGACTAAAAGGTCAAAGGACAAAGTTGTCGTAACAAGGAGCTATTTTAATTTTACCGTGATGTAATATTTCCAGACTAAGCATCAATTTTCTATTGTAACTGTAGATAAATAATTAATTTGACTTAGTATTACTTATTAAAGAAAGAACCTCAGCTGTGGGCATATTACTCTAGGTATGTATGACTCTACATAATAAAAATATTCTTTAACTGTTATACTGCTCTCTTTTTTTATTCTCATGCATTTACATTTTGTGGGTACGCGTTAGTTAAACCTCAAATGCTCTTGACCACTTCAAAGGAAGAAAATACTATAAAAGTCTTAAAGTTTTCGATTTTTTCGCTACGTGGTCAAGTAACCGACGCCGTTAAAAATTAAAGCCTGAATTTCAACAGAGCAGTTCTTTTGAATCTGAAACGAAAAATTAACCAGCGTCCCAGTTTAATATTCCGACAAGTTATAAGAATTACTTCATCAGCTCCAGTTGACGGGGTTGTCACAGTAGTAAGTATAACTTATATTATATCAGTAACCAATCATTAGTGGTTCATAAAAACATCGAACACTTTGAATTCTTGGTTTGCTCTACTACAAACATTCAAGATCTAATACTACAATGAATATTTTCTAAAATATACGACGTATATTGTATTTGTAGTAGTTGCTAGGTATATTAGTAATAATGTATTGGAATTTTTAAAGCACTCACAGCGCTATATTATTGTCATAAATTAAATAATGAGAAAATTGAAAAATTCACTAGCGACCGCCGGGACTTAAACCCGGGTCTGTGTATTAGTAGGTCATAAAACAATAATTTAAGGTGATAGTTCAGGTTCACCTGTAAAAAGAATGTATTAGTAATAAAATAATAATTTATGGTGATAGTTCAGGTTCACCCGTAATAAGAATGTCTTAGTAGATTACCTACTTGAAATAAATCGGACAATACCAAGGGCCGAAACACAGGCTTTAAGAATTTAAGATTATTTGACAGCTTACTCGAAAGACAATTGATACTTTATATAAAAAAAAAAATGCTTTTGAGAACTATCTCGAAAAAAATCGATGCTATATTAAAATTCTGCTACGCAGATATTTTTGCCACTACGGTACGCTATGCTAGTTCAATTTGTTTCTACTGTGGCAACGGGAGAAAAGTTCCGTGGACGGTGCTAAGTTTAAACTTGCCTTTGTTATACCACACAAGTTCGGAATCAAATCAAAGTTTTATCCTTACAATAATGGAACGGATATCGGCGACGATCGCAATAAAGCTATGGGGACAATGACCCGACAAATTCGCGGAAATTCGGTTAGGTGTTGAAAAATAAACAACAAAATATAGGTTGCGCTTGTGATTCATAAAAGTACTTAAGTATTTTAAGGTGGTATTCAAAAGGTGACACACGATATTGGGGTGCTCGATTGCCAGCAAGGAAATGACTGCCAGCCCAGACAACCGCAGGGCGAAGCGGCGGTGGTGTCGTGTGCTCTGTGGGTTTTTTCTATGCGATTTCATTTCGGACATGCGTTTAACGCTCATTTTTGTATGTTATTTAATTTTGAACACGCGTTCAACATTTAAGACAGGCTGGTAAAATATTGCACATCAATGCTAGTTAAATAGTGCTAGTTTAAAATATTTTTAAATCTATCCTATTCAGTCGCTTATGGATTTTGATACGATTCCACATTATATTGCAACTTTAATCCTCCCAGTGTGCTCCAGGATGTTAGGTCCGCAACGCAGCTAGTGAGGCGTGAAGCGACTCGTTTTGTATTGGCTTTCATCTTACGCGGCGACTGTAACGAATGATCGGGGGGAGACCGCCTCTCTGCTGGCTTTCCCTGGACTTTTCACTTATCAATATTGCTTATTTTTTTCTCGAATCAAACTTTAGAAGAGTGGGTGAGCTTTGAGATTGGATAAAAGTTTGCAATCGTATTTTAGGATGCGCGCAGAATTTAAAACGAAATTTGAATTTATTTGATTTACGACAAAAACGTTTTCCAAACCATGTTCAGTAACCACTGAATAGACTTAAGAGAATTATCAATACCACAGCACACCAAAGACAATATCTAAATTGTCTTAACGACCTTGTTCTATCTCAAAGACAATCGTTTCAAAGACACGGTTCTTGGAAAAGCAATTTATCAAGCTTATAAATTTTCTTCTAAACTACCTTTATCTTGGGGACAAATATCTCGTGCTTCAAGTCTTTCTTTTAAGGTCCCAATCTCATATAAAGATCTCCGTCCGAAGATAGAGTAGGTACGTAGCTCTGATACGTTAGGGGGTGAGTTTATGGTCTGAGCCCCACAGCACTGCAGATTCAATTTAGATTCACCAGAGTGATAAGCAGAGGGGTGGTGCATTAAAGAACCAGTCATCAGTTTTCGAATGGCTAAACGGTAATCAATAAGTGTGGTACAGACAGACATTTGCGATGCACCTAGAAAAAAGTACTGGTAAAAAATTAACTTCAAATATTTAAAGGGGTGAACCACTTACGAATTTGGTCATTTTTTGATAAGAAACATAGGTCCATATACGAAAACAATTTTGACCCTCCCATACAAATTTCAACTCCCATACAAAAAATGTTTTCCTATTTCGACCTCTATGTTTCTAAGAGAAAGTTGTTCAATTTCGTGGACTGGTTCACCCTATCAAATCTTTGCAGTTAATTTTTCTCACCTATAGTAACACAAATAGTCATTGTCAACTTTTATTTTCTTGCGAATTTACATTATGATTTTATAGGTAAAGTTGATCTTAATATTACGTAATTAGAATCAGGGTTATTCAAAGTCTCTGGATACAGAAAATACGAGTAAATTGTAAAAACACACGCACGTATGCATGGGGAGCTAAATAGCTAAATACCGTTTGTAAGAAATATTTAAATTACCTACCATTCACTTCAGGCCCGCAGGCAGGTGTCAACCCCTTATTTAAAAATTGCAAAAATGCAATGTTTGTACCACGGGTAGGTACCTATTACCTACCCAAGTTTGTTTGTAGATCAGGGTACTGCAAGATTAGTACATCCCTTTATTTTTATAAGACCTAAAGTTGTAAGTATGAATAAGAACCAGTATCTAATAATTACGAGTAGCACACACAGTTAACCATTAGCATACCGTAGTTAATAGAATAATTTACGCGTAGGCACTTAACTAAGTTTTATTTTATGATAGAAAATAGCTCCATCAGAATAATTCTCTCAGAAAAGATAGAGTGCAAAAAAGTACTTTCCTAATTTATGAATTTTTGTTTCATAGTATATCTACTGATTTGTTGATGAAAGTATAATCAGACATAAGAAATAATTTAATAATGTATGTAATTTAAAATATATAGGTCCATAAATAATAAGTAAACTGAAATGCGAATACAATATCCTTGTACTGGGGCAGAGGTTTCATCTCAATTCTCATATTTTCTTATCTTAAATTAACAAAACAACGGTTAGCAAACAAACAATCTTCGTCCATAATAACATAAGCACACATGCATGAAAGTACTAGGGCTTTATAAATCGCAGGAGCGTTGGGAACGGCCGTACTTGGGTCGTTCTATTACCCTAACGACGTGATATTACGTTTACCCAAAAATCTTTACAGCGGGTGGGTCATTCTACGCCTGGGCTAATCAAGCGACGCTTCTTAGCGAGGTTTACTTCGGAGCTAGTGCTGGGAGTAGCAGGTTTAAGTATTTTCATATAAAAGAAGAATATTTTGGAAGTGTGTGAACAGGCATCTTTAAAGAGAGCTCTGATTCAGAGCTCCTTCCAATGCCAGTACTCTTTCTTCTTCGTTCTTGCAGTAATAAATAAAAGAGCTCAAATTCCTTTTAGTTCTTGATTATCTGCGGCAATAGCTGCTCCAACTCCATCCCTTCTATAACATCTAGATAAGTCAAGCTTCCAAAAACAAGTTTCTAAATAAGAGTACCACTGTACCACTTTCATTATATTATTATGGATGTTCCCATACCTATTATATTAGTTCATCGGGTCGTTGGAGTCGGTCACTCGAAGAAGAAGAAGACTTGGTCTTTACTTTCATGGTCATGTGTGAGGATACCGAGTCAACGAAAGACCTGATACACCAGATTCTCTAACCAAAGATCCTATCCTTTCCCTTCTCTATTCTTGAATATTGTGTTTGCTCCAAGTCAGATAAGGTTTTATTTGCTCCCAGGTCTTGTTAAGGCGCTACCAGCTACTTACTAGCTAATTAGGAACAACGATTACGCGAGTTTGATGACATGTGGCCGGTGGCAGTGAACTGATAAAAGTAACTACTTAGTACCTACTGTCGTCATCTTTCTTATAACTTAAAGTAAAGTAAAAGGAGACTTGATACGTTTTATTTGTGTATCCTACTATTAAATAATTATTATGGCTATACTTCGATAAAACGATGAAGAACTTGTGACGGTTCAGCCGTTCACGCACAAATATAATTCTTCAATATTAATATGTTTACTAACAATATGCTTTGTTTATGAGCACATTTGGGATGAAAGTCATCTTTCAATAATGCATAATTCTTTCATACCATAAATTGCGCTCAATTTAAACACAAATATCAAAATAGATGCATTTTGTTTGTGGCAACAGAAATTTCAAAGATAGTTGAACGATTTATGTTTCATAATAGACCAGAAATAATATTTTATATTCCCAAATCAATGTTGATTCTAGCCAATTCGTGCATAGTAGCACCATCTATTGATATTGCACAGATCTAGCTGAATGATACGTGACGTGAGGCAGTGCGCTGTTTTACCAGTAATATCTGAGCAACAGGATTGGAGTCGAACGTAAGAAGTAGGGTTTTCTACCCGGGTACCCGGGTCCGGGTATACCCGGGTATTTCAGACTTTTGGTACCCGGGTATAAACGACGCGCGTACCCGGGTACTCGAGAAAGAGGTATATAGACTGGTGTTATACAAATAAAAGAGTAAAAAGATTAAAGGATTTATTTATATTTTCAAAAGTATTGTTTCTTTTAACGTATTGACTTCATATTATATAGATTTCTACACAAAATGACTTTATATATCTAGTTTTCTATAATATATTTAAGAGAAAATATTTGTATTATTTTCTGGGAGTATTTTTGTAGGTTTGTAACGAATTTCCTCAAAACCTGCGCGTACGATTTTAAGATTTCTTTTACCTTTAGAATGCTAGGTTACTCATCCTGGAATTAAATAAGATAGATGCTTTTTACCATGGAGAAATATCTTACTCCCACGTGAAAACTGTTAGAAGCGAGTGGAAACGAAAGTAATAAAAAGTAAGACTGACTGAAGTATTTTTATACCGATTTTGTTTGTCTAATTTTACTAAATTATTCCCACTTTCTGAACTTGAATGATAGGTATTATAATTAAGTATAAATAGAGTTAACTTTTAAATCTTTGTTTCTCAATTTCGAACCGATTTTTACATATAAAGGTAATACCCGGGTACCCGGGTATACCCGGGTATTTGAAAAATTCGTACCCGATACCCGGGTATCTAAATTGGTCGGGTATTCGAAAACCCTAGTAAGAAGGGCTGCGATTGGTCGTAACAGCATCGTAACATGCTCTGGGGGATATTGCTACTGGTTGATATACTTATTTCGACCAGCCAGACTCCGGCTGCCCGGCGCGGTAGGACACCCGCCGCGGGTGCGCGGGCGACGCGGGGGTGGGCGGCCGCCAGCCTGAGGCGCTTCACTTTTTTTTCAGGACGGCTGAGCGAGCGGCCGGGTGCGACTGCCGGCTGCCCGGACACCACGCTCGGTGCCGCGCCATTTTCCTTTAGTTAACTTTGAAGAAACCCTGGTAAGGCCTTTTATTTTCTCTGATTTTACAATTTTTATTCCATTCTATTTAAAAGTGGTTTTGATTTTTCTGTGTTATTTTGTGCCTAGGATGTACGTTGCTGGCAGTTCGCGTGTGTTCTATTTTGCGGTTTCTAGATTAATTTTCATTGTGTTGCTACCTCGTGTTTATTCTACCTGTTTCCCGTTTGTCGTTTTACGTATGTGATAAACGTAATCATGCCATTGATAAATTCTAACTGTTTTGCAAGTATGTATAGTGCGTGAGTGATAGCGGCTAGCAGGATGATGGAGAATCGCCGCGAAAAGTTTTGTTTCTACCCTCTTTATTTGCTTCGCGGTTGCGTCACCATTCCTATGGCGGGTCTCACATCTGACATTCGTCACTGCGCATTTTTCGCTCACACAATTTTTATGAGAAGATGGCATGTTGTAGGTGAATGGGAAAAGTAGGTAGACAAAAACAGTATAACCGAGCGAGTAAGACATTATTGACAGTGGGTTCGATAGGCAAAGTTGTGGATGAAAAAAAAAAATCGTAACCGTTTTAACCGACTGTTGAAAACAGGGGTGTCACATCGATATGTGTGTAAAAGGAAATTTATAAATCCTATATTGTTTTTAATTGTTGAAAAATGAAGAAGTAACCGACTAGGAAAATTGTTGAGTACGGTATGGTGTATTTCTTGTTGTGAACAATGGCGAACTATCCAGCAATGGAATCGCAATCCGGTTTCAATGGACATATTTGTGTAGCAACTATTTAAACATACTATAATAGGTTAGCGTAAAGTAGATGATTGGTGAGACAATACCGCCAATTTTCGTAGTAGGTAGGTAGATTATTTACTGAAGCTCATGTCTAGCAGTGGAGTGTGGTGTTTAAAGGTGTGTAAAACCGATTAATGATGCAGTGATGCCCATATTAGGTAGTGGATAGTGATGAAATAGCATAATTTGTTCATACAACTTATTTTACGGGATGACTTTAGTTTACTGACCCACGAATATTGGGTAACTAAACATTGCATTCTATAGGGGATAATTCTAGCTTTCATTTGATACTATTTTCAGTGTGCGGAAACGTCTAGAAATAAAGTTATGAGGTAACTTTAGAATACTGACCCACGAATATTGTGTACCTCTAGGTTGCATTCTATAGGGGATAATTCTAGCTTTCATTTGATACTATTTTCAGTGTGCGGAAACGTCTAGAAATAAAGTTATGAGGTAACTTTAGAATACTGACCCACGAATATTGTGTACCTCTAGGTTGCATTCTATAGGGATAATTCTAGCTTTCATTTGATACTATTTTCAGTGTGCGGAAACGTCTAGAAATAAAGTTATGAGGTAACTTTAGAATACTGACCCACGAATATTGTGTACCTCTAGGTTGCATTCTATAGGGGATAATTCTAGCTTTCATTTGATACTATTTTCAGTGTGCGGAAACGTCTAGAAATAAAGTTATGAGGTAACTTTAGAATACTGACCCACGAATATTGTGTACCTCTAGGTTGCATTCTATAGGGGATATTTCTAGCTTTCATTTGATACTATTTTCAGTGTGCGGAAACGTCTAGAAATAAAGTTATGAGGTAACTTTAGAATACTGACCCACGAATATGGGGTAGCTAAAGGTTGCATTCTATAGGGGATAATTCTAGCTTTCATTTGATACTATTTTCAGTGTGAGGAAATGTTTAGAAACAAAGTTATGATGTAACTTTAGTATACTGACCTCCGAATATTGGGGAACTAAGGGTTGCACTCTGAAGGTGGTTATTCGAGCATTTATTTAATACCATTCTTAATGTGAGGAAACGTTTAAAAGCAAAGTTACGGGGTAACTTTAGTATCAGGCGGTACGAATTTAGGTTCAATAAAGGTTGAGTTTTGTATCTGACAATTTTAGATTTCGTTTGATACTATTCTTAGACTGAGGAAATGTATGGGAGACGAGATACGGGAAGACTTTAGTATCCAACGATACAAGTTTAGGGTTGGAAAAGGTTGCTTTTTGTAGCAGGCAATTTAAACCTTCCTTTGATGCCATTTTTAACCTGCGGAAATATTTAGAAGAGGAGATATAGATTAATATTGGTATTTGCGGTCACCCATCCATTTGCGGTCACCCATCCATTTGCGGTCACCCATCCATTTTAGGTAACTCATCCATTTTCGGTCACCCATCCTTTTGGTTATTTAACTGTTCATGCTCATAATTCTTACGGGGTAGACAAATAATAGAAATGGTATTGTTTCATGGTAAAGTTTATCGTTTGAAATAATTTGATAAAGCTCGGTTTGCATATAAATTTATAAATTAAATCAACAATAAGATAATAGTTATTTGTTGTCAACCTTCTAGTACTACTAGTAACTTGCTTAGAAATAAAAATATAATGACACCTACAAAAATGGAAAGCTTTCTAGGGATGTGACAATTTAGCACATTTCTTTGGTTCAAAAGAAAGAACAAATTTTTATTCTTTGGGGAATCGGGGAGACAGACTGACTATCTGACGTAGATTCCTTGTTCCAAGTAGATTCAGTAAAAGTAAATTCAGAAAAGAAAAATTATTCCAAACACTTGGCCATAAAAGTAGCTTCCTTGTTTTGCAATACAAAATGCCTTATATTGGACAGCTAGTACATCTGGACGTGGAAAACCCAGCTTTCGCTCCTTTTTGTTACTTATATACGTATCTATTTTATTACACCTCTTTTGATTTTGCAAATAAAATTAAGTTAAATTACTAAGGCATTATATCTTTTGTAACTTTGATTGTAAATGTAAATTCAGGCACTAGTTTGGAATAATATAAGGCGGAGGGTGTCCAGTCAGGCTAAGCCGAAACCCACGGTTTGTGTTTGAGGATAGAATATTTTCAGAAAGAGGAAAACTTAAAACCTACCACCTCTTAAAATAAATAAAACTACATCTGAAAATACAAGCACACTGGTGAACAATTTCATAAAATAAGCCAGGGAGCGGGGCGGGGCTCCAACCTTAAGCCTTACCAATAAAATACTCAAGTACTAGCAACATAGTGACTTCTAAGTAGAATTGATTCGGCAGCGCTTTACTTAACTTTATTTTATGTCGTTCTGTGCTAGTTGCGCCTTGACTTGAAATACCTTTACTCACATATATTCTAACGGTGCTGCTAATTGATTTATTTATTGGTGTATAGTTTTTTTATGAAGCTATGTTAAGTGGATTATTCTTCAAAATAGTAGTTAGATTAGTTAGGACACACCATTTCTTATCAGCAAAGAAGTTTGGATTACTACTTATACACAACGTAGGGTTGACGATCACCTGGCCGATTCATAAACCTCAGTGAACCCAATTCTAGTAACCATGCCAAGTAGGATTTTATCTATTCGGATTCAGTGTTTCGCGTTTGTAGGTAGAAAAAAAAAATTGGGGTAGGGTAGGAGAGGGACATTACAAACTATCTTTAACATAACATGAATATACTTAAGTTTAGCAAACCTCTAGACAGGACATTTACTTTTTCTTTGCAGACTATTACTAACTTAACATGCACGACACGGTGAATGACACTTTTTGATTAACTGTCTGGTGAAGATATTAATATTTATATTTTCTTATAAACTGAGTGAAACTTTTGCATTCAAACGTATAAACAATACTGCAATAAATTATAGTTGCTTTTAATCTTATGTGTATTCTCAATTTAATAGATCTGGTGTCAACAACAACAGCTTACTTATTTAGCAACAAGACCGTTTTTCTTGAAGGATTAGACGACTTTAAATTCATTTAAATAATTATTATCCAAACTACTTGGTTTTCATATGTCCATACGTCATATTAATTTGACTAAAGGTCGAGCATATTTTAAAAACATCTTTCAGCCTTTCTGTTAAAAATAAGTACGAGCACATCACCTCTCGTAAGAATCCAATAGAATTTTCACAAATTTTCCTTCCAACGATTTCACGGGCAATATGGCGCTTTTACAAGTCATAATAATACTTACTCTTCTATACAGGGTGTTTGCAAAAGTACTTACTACAAACGAAGTGTTGAAAAGATTTTATTATGATTCTACATTTAGGTAGATCTTCAAATGTGTAGATCCAAGTAAAAAAGGCTTTCTACTTACCTGAGTTACTTGGTTAATTTCAGAATAAACATGGCTAAAATACTAGACTTTCAGTTTAAGTTTTTGTAACATCAATTGTATTAGATATCCAGTGGGAATGCAAGATAATCTGAGATATGCCAAACTTGTGCGGGAAATATATAATGTCCTAAGTTGATATCATATTTATTTTTTAACAATGCTTTTTCCCGCAACCGAAATATACTTTATTAGACATATTTTTATACTAGCTACGCCAACGACTTATTCACACCCAGTATATCATACACAGCACTTGTACCCTTATAGAACGAGATTGATGTGTGTAGAAAGCTCGTGAAATTGGTAAAAAGGGAGGCTAAGTGTTCGAGGCGGAGTGATCGAGAAACGTCGGCAAAGTCACTTTTTACTTAGACACGTTTCGGTAACGCTGACAATCGATGTTTTTTGTTATAAAAAGGCCCTTGTTGGCCTTTGAATATTGGTGTGTAAAATTAAGACAATAAAATTAGAGCGTGAAGACTTTCTGTCTCTATGTGTGTGGGACACCGAGTCGTTCAACGACCCGATGAACCCTGGTGTTAGAGTTTTTCAACCGCCTACTGCAAGTAGCGTGAAGACTGATAGTTATTGATGGATGATCAAATAATTAAAAAACAAAATATGTCATAAACTCATAACAATTCGGCCTTTATCATGTTTACATTTATTGGTAGGATTCTTTTTACATGAGTAGTAGGTAAATAAGATACCAGCATTTAATTAAATTAATTTTGGCAGATTTTTATTGGTGCTTGCTTACTACTTACAGCCCACGGTAGGTACCATATATTTTAGCAATCGTTCCCGACAGTTAGCTGCAAACTATGAAACATGGTTTTAGACAATACAAAGTAGAAGAAGAAAAGACCGTTAAAGACCCAACGAGCAATATTGCCTCAAAACACAGATGTTATAGGAATATGACACTATTAAGATGCCTATATTGACTTACACGATCGCAATTTCACTTAAATAGATCTCAGAAAGTGCTATTTGGTATTTGATCGCAAATAGTCTTATATTTAAGCTTGTAGACGTTTATAAATTTGTGCATTTTGACTACTATAAGCCAAATCGTCCAGTAATAGCTTTCACTAGGAGCAATCAGGCTCAGGAACGATAAGTCCAATAAGAAGGGCTTATAAGCACCTACAAGATTAATTTTTACCCTACTATAGAACCAAAACTCCTAATAAAGCTTTTTCCAAGTGTAAATGGACTTGATGCCATTTACACTTGTTACTTAGTTTTAAAAACGTTAATAAGAACCATATTCAAGTCTATTATCAAACCAAATAGTTTTAGAAGGGCATCTGTAAGTGTACAATTAGACTAGAAATACTTGAGCTAGTAACGCTCTTAACAATGCCACTATTGATGCAATTAGTTTGATAGTAGCTATGCTTAGTGCTATTATCAAACAAAATAGTTTTACAAAGGCATCTGCAAGTGTAAATTAGGACTAAGAACACTTTAGCTAGTAAAGCTCTTGGCAATGCCATTATTGTCGCAATTGGTTTGATATTAGCTATGCTTAGTGCCATTATTAAACTGAATAGATCTTTAAAGGCATCTGTAAGTGTAAAACTAGACTAGGAATACTTAAGCTAGTAAAGCTCTCGGCAATGCCGTTATTATCGGAATTAGTTTGATAATAGCTATGCTAAGTGCTTTATTGTCAAATAAAAACCTGAAGAGCAAATCAAAAACTTTGGTTAGGGTTCCGTACCTATTATCAGTACAGCATGCGGTCCAGGAGGATACGAAAAAATATATAATGATAATTCAAGTGAGAGTGAAACTAGCGTTGAAGATGCGAATTCAGGTAAAATTATGAGTTACGAGAAGATCCAAAAAAGCAGTTTCGCCTCGCCCTCGTAACTCCGTCAGTTTAAGACAAAATTACATCTAATTTGGTGTAAAGATATAGATCGAACCCACCTACCATGATATAGCAGCCACATTAGTCCTATCGGGAGGTATTATATATACTGTGTCGTCGTCAATCTAAATAACATTGCACGCGAATTTTTGCATACTATGCTTACACATAAGGGACGATATACCATAAACTTTGCAGGGATGAGAGAGTCAGCGTCAGGCCATGAAACTGGACAACTTTTTTTATGGAGGCTAAGTAGGTAAAAGAGAACCTATTTTTATCCATTACGAATTTGCTGCGCGTCAATCGCGCGTCCGCAGCAAATTTGCTGTGCAACCGTCGCGCGTACTTCACGATTTCGCCATCGCTCCGCATCTGCTCGCAACACGCTTGTGTGATGTGATATGAGAAGATCCATGTCTTTATGGTTATTTGTAGGAGATGGTAAAGAAAAAACTATAACCAATTTAAATACCAGACTTTTATTCCTATGCCACTAATTTGAAAATAGTTAAACAAATAAATAAGAATGTATATTTCACCTTTTGGAGACTTGGAAATCTAATCACTTGTACTTAAACCTGTTACATATAAACCAGAAAAATAAATGTATTGTAATACGTAATACGAAGCTGCCTCGGTCTCCGCTAACTAAATCATATTTTCCGGTCTGGTTACTTTCAGTTTCCAATAAAAGTCTTCAGAATCTGCAAGAAATAACAAATTAATAATCCTTTGTAACGAAATTTAACGTACCTACATAAAATATGGGTCACATCACAATTCGTTATATCCAGTTAATATTTAGCGTCTTTTTTTTTGGAAAACTTCCAAAATTTCACCGCAGGCAGGATTTGAACCTGCGACCTTCGGCATCAGTACTGCCGACGCCCTAACCAACTGGGCTACCGCGGTTCTAATCGAGCCCGCGAAATTATGGAAGTATATCTTGTCCACTATCGCGTGGATGGGCTCCATCTACCGGGATAGTTTTGCAACTAATTCTCAGCGACTAATTCATTCTTTACAGATTGAATGTAGTCAAAGCGATGAAAACCCGCGATAAATTGAATATTGTTTACCCTAACACGAGAAGTGTTTTAAAATTTGGTATTCAATTTAGCGTCTTTTTTATATTTCGTCACGGATCTCCAAATGCCAAAGACATGGCGAATGTGGAGTTTTGAATGAGACATTACAGAATCAAGTTTGACTATAGTGGTTTTAAAACACACTTCGAAATGCGAAACCAAAATGGCTGTTCTTAATGATTATGCGGAACATTTTGTTCATTTTAAATAATAAATTTTAGTGTAGAATTGCATATTTTAAGAAGCGCTTTACAATTTTAACTAGATACTTGGCATATTTCACACAAAATACGTGTTCCCTGCATGTTTCTCATACACGCAATGAATAAACGAACACTCTTGAGAAATTTAATATGACTTACCTTTTTAACATCCTTTGATGATATTTTATCCTTTACTTTAGTATTTTACAAAGATAACACTTCAAACATTTAATGTGGACTGAATGAATGACAATGAACGAAATGAATGAGTTGGTTCTTGTTGAAGAATCCTGAAGTGCATAATAGTCTCATTTAGTTTTGTTAGATGCTAGTAGTAGCTTACGTAGGAGTAAATAGTTTTCCAAAAGCTGTTACAAGGCTTTTACAGTCCTAAATTGCATTACGTGAGAATGCTATAGGACTATTAAAAAACTTTAGTTTTGTTGGAAGCTAGTTGTAGTTTTCGTAGGAGTGAACGGTTTTCCAAATGTTGTTACAAGGCTTTTACAGTACTAAATTGCTTTCCGTGAGGGTATTACAGGATTATTAAAAAACTAAATAGCCTTGTAAGTGCGCCTTTTTCCGGGTTTGTAGAGGTTTATAAGCGCGCTACTAGTGCGATTAAAATTGGTCTTAGGATCTTTACAAAACCACTTTTTGCTCGTTGGGGAGGATCCAATATATAAAATAGAGGCGACAAATCGCGGCGATCCATCAAACAATAACGCTCTTTATTTTCGTTATGACTCACAGTTTTGTTGCGATGGAATCAACACAATGTAGAATTTATAGGTGCCCACTTAAAACAGTTAACTATGAAACATGCCTTGTATCAAAGAAACAAAGTAAAAAAACGGCCAAGAGCGTGTCGGACACGCTCAAAAATAGGGTTTTGTAATCAACGTTTAAATATCAGGTCTTTCAGCGTTACAAAGTTAATTTGTTGCTGGTTTGTTTGCAGCTGTATGGCTACCAACCGCAAATTGAAAAACTTTAATATTTCCTTAATCTTAAGTGGTACAGTATCCGTTATAGTTTTTTTTGACCCCCCTTCCACATGTATGGGAAGGGGGTCCAAAATACAATTAAAAATTTTTTTTTCAACATTTCTAAGTTTGGGTCAACACGATCTAGCTTCACACCAAATTTCTGTCTGTCTGTCTGTATGCCGCCTCAATTTTATATATTGGATCCTTTTTATAATTTTTAGTGTTTCGGCGACAAAATCGCGGCGACCGATCAAAGTGCAATAACGCGCTCTATTATCTTCGCAATGAGACATAGCTTTGCTCATTGCAAGCAACATAATGTGGAGGTTAGGTACCTACTTAAAACAGTGAACTATGAAACACGCTTTGTATTGAAGAAACAAAGTAAAAAAACAATTTAAAACGATAAAGGGGATCCAATATAGGTAAAAATAGAGGCGACAAATCCCGGCGACCCATCAAACCGCAATAACGATCCATTATCTTCGCGATGACACACAGCTTTGCTCGTGCTGCCAGCAATACAATGTGTAGTTTAGGTACACAACATTGTTTTGTAAATTTGTAAAGCAAATGTTCTATGGCTTTGTGTGACAAAAAGATAAACGTCCGCATGTTTCCTAATTATTAATAAACTGTGCGAAAGTATGCGACAACTACGCATTTTTTAAGAACAAAACATATCTTTTATAACTTTATGCAGATATTGCTATAACCAACTTATTATTAGGATATACATAATATCACCTAAAGCGTATAAATAAAATATAGGGTTAAATTTAATTAAGTACAAATCTCTTGAGGGTGTGATCTACTCACAAAACTGAACAATTTTTGTTTGAAACTTTTCTTCATAATATGAAAAAAGAATTTGGACCTCCCATACAAAAATGCTGAAAAAGTGTGTCACTTATTATGGGCGGACCAAATATTTTTTTCATATTTCGAAGAAAAGTTTCTAACAAAAGTTGTTTAGTTTTCTGAGTAGATTACACCCTCAAGAGATTTGTACTTAATTAAATGTAACCGTATATACCACTATTTCTTTAAAAACCAACGCCTCAATAAAAGAGCAGTCGATCTTATTTGATTCCAATATCAGGTAATTGCGGCTATTGACGACCACGAACTCACAGTAGTTGCACTTTCATTATTCCCTCCCCCGGACCATTGAGCTTATTGAATCCGACGATAAGGTGCTACCGTAATTTCCTGCCATTTACTATCATTACTCTCCCGGTGATCATCTAATGCAGTGTTTTTCAAACTGTGGGTCACGACTCCCAGGGGGGTCGCGGAGCCTTCCTAGGGGGGTCGCCGGCAAAAGCTAAGAGTCAAGGCAGAATCACAGGTGGGTGGTCGGATAAAATTCAGTAAAACACAATTTTAGTGACAAAGAAATTGCATGTTTATTTTTCAAAACTTTAAAAACGTACTGCTATTTTATGTAGTAGGTATACGTTTTTTACTTGATTGTAACGTGAAAAGTAGAGCTCGCTTCGCTCGCGATACGTGTATTTTTCAGCCTGTTTTTCACTAACTCTTAAACTTTTACGCTCGTTTTTAGCGTAAAAATTCTCGCTCGCTTCGCTCGCGACATTTATAGCGTGCTATAGCTTATTTTTTCCTGAAAATTTCAACTTACTCAGAAAAATATCCTAGGAATGCGCACAACGCTTTTAGTTTTTCTGTATCCGCAATTGAATCAATGAAATTACTAATTTTATGTTTCTATGATGACCCAACCGGGGTCACCATTGATTTATTGCCTGGAAAGGGGTCGCGTATTCAAAAAGTTTGAAAAACACTGATCTAATGTGTGATGCCAGTTAGGGTAACAAAAAATGGACCAGGGGCTAGTGAAAGCTTAGGGTGTAAACGCTTCCGGGTTTTTATTGTGCGGTGGTGAAAACTATTAAGCATGATGGCTTTACTAAGTTTTGCTTCGCCGATTATTTTTTGAGCTGAAAATGTAATAATATACAATAAGCTTAAGTTGTCTCATTCTTTAAAAAATCTGAGTCAATTATAGGAAAATAGATGTATGAAAAAGCACAATACGTGTAATTATTATGCAGCAGCTGACCAACGGCGATGCGCGTCTAACGGGTATCTGATCTGCTTCTGCTTCTGTCTCATACATTTTGTATGGAAACTATTTCGAGCGCCGCGCTGTCTCTCATGACAAGTCTCACGTTTGAAAATTAAAAGGTGACTCGTGTTTTATTTGCAACCTTAAAAAATTAAAGAAAATTGTTTCAAACGCGATAATCTTTACTCAACCATAGAAAAGAATTAATTAGACATTTACCTAATGAAACGTAATTTTATGAATTGTGAATTGCATTTTGATCCAAAGTGCACATTAACACTAAACTTGAACGGGACGCGTCGATGGCGGGCGACGATGACGATGTGGTACACGCCCCGTTCGGGGGTATGCGATGCGGTCCCAGCAAGAAGACTCCGGGTTGGCGGTGCGGTGGTGACGGTCCACACAAGCGAGAGCCCCTGTCCGTACTTGAAACTATTGAAAGACTGTAAGTCTATTGAAACTATGAGACGTCGGGGCTTCGCAGTGGTCCCGCGGCACGTAGCGGCGGCTATTCCCACGTAGACGGGCGGACGGACGAGCAGGAGGACGGCGGACGAATTATTCGGCGGGTGGTGCTTCGGGGCGACGAAATAAAACCACTGGATTGCTATTGAAACGCTCCTGGTTGCTTCAGGCTTCGGGCAGAGTTTCCTTTCTTCACTTGCTTCTTGCCTCTTCAGTGGCTACTACTGGAATGCGTGCCGATTCGGCGAAACCGGCCTCTATTTATACTAAAATCACGAATTCGCGGGGCTAAGTGGTGCGCGGGGGGGGAGCGCGCGGTAGGGAGGACGAACGCGGGTGGTGAGCGGTGCGCGGGGGGAGACTCTGCCGTCTGCCTTCGACAATTTCGGTGCGATTTTATTAGTTTTTCGTGAAAATCTATTACATTTCCAATTGGAATCTTATTGGAAAACTATTTTCCTATTAGATATTACCTATCAGACCTATTCTAATACAATATTCCAATAAGAAACTTACTATGCGCCAATCTTACTAGAAACTTCTAGAATCTAATAAGATTGGCCTGTTTTAGCTATTGTGCGTGTTTCGGAGTGCATGTTTCGTCTGTAAACTGTCAAATATAGCAAGTGTGATCGTTTTAACTAGTTTCCATTAACTAACCGTGTGTAGTGTACCTAGGAAGTGTACCTGGCAGTAAAAGGCTTTGCAGGGCGATGTTTTATTATTTCTATCACATTTAGGAGACTTAGGCTACCTAAACTTATCCTATACGACCTATTCTAACTATTACCTATGCCTATCCTATCTATAAGAATGTATACAATGCAAAAAACTATCCTACATAGTGTAAATCAAACATAAGTAAATGTATGAAAGTATGAAAACGTAAGAACTAAGTAAATACGAAAATAACGAACGAAAACTATCCTATTTACAAGTAGCTATGTACACGTTGTTGGCCGGCTGTCCCGCACATTACTCCCGCCGTGCGCCGTCTGCTGCCGCTTCAGACGACGCATCTTCTCCGTGGGGCGGGTCAGCCGGTGCCGCGCTGATGATGACCAGCTTCTTCGTCGGTCGTCGTAGGATGCCCCCTCGTGTCTTGATGTCCGCCGTCCTCACGATGCCGTCCGCTCCAGGGTAGGTAGCGATGACTCGTCCGCGTGGCCATGTGTTGCGTGGTAGTGTGTTGTCCACTATCAGCACGATGTCGTCGACCTTCAGCGCGGGGCCCTTGCCGTGGGGCTCCCGCCGGTTTTGAAGCTCGGGTAGGTACTCTCGTAGCCATCTCGACCAGAAGATGTCGGCGAGGCGCTGTGACGTTCTCCAGGTGTCCTTCCCGATGAGGTCGCGGTCGTCGAATGTGCCAGGCGGGTCGTTGCGTGCTGGGCCGCCCAGGAGGATGTGGTTCGGTGTGATGGCTTCTGGGTCGGCTGGGTCGACGGATACGTGGGTCAGCGGTCTGCTGTTGACGGTGAACTCCACCTCGGCGATCAGGGTGTGGAGTACTTCTTCCTGCGGGTGATGATCTTGCAGTGCTGTGTAGAGGGCTGTCTTCACGCTTCTTACGAGGCGCTCCCAAGCCCCGCCCATGAAGGGAGCGGCGGGGGGAATGAAGCGCCAGCTGATCTTCCTGGTGGCGGCTGCCTCTTGCGTCGCGCGGTCGATGGCCTGTCGAAGTTCCCTGGCGGCTCCCTGTAGATTCGTACCGTTGTCGGACCAGATTTCAGCTGGGGGCCCGCGGCGCGCACACATGCGGCGGAGCGCCAGGACTGCGGAGTCGGTGGTGAGCGATGCGGCGACCTCTAAGTGCACGGCGCGCGTGGTGAGGCAGGTGAACAGCGCGACGTAGCGTTTCTGGACTGAGCGGCCGACGGTGACGGTGAGAGGCCCGAAGTAGTCCAGTCCGCAGTAGGTGAAGGCTGGCCGATGATGCGCCAGTCTTGTCGCCGGACGGTTTCCTGTCGAGGGCTGCGGTGGCATCGTCTTCCTGATCTTGCAGGGAAGCAGCGGTGTATCACGAAGCGTGCTGTCGGTCGTAGGCGCAGTATCCAGTAGTGCTGGCGTATTTCGTTGATGGTCGTCTCGACGCTCGCGTGGTGAAGCTGGCGGTGCACGTAATCGATGTAAAGCTGTGCCACGCGGTGGTTGCCGTCGATGACTGCTGGCGCCTTCGTGTCTTCTGTAACTTCTGTCGCAGCCCCGATGCGTGTTTTGATTTTGACGATCCCGTCGACTTCTACGATGGCGAGTGGGTGGAGGCGGCTGTTGACGCTGATATCTCCCCCTTTCTGTAGTGTTTCGATTTCCTCTGCGAAGGCTTGCTGCTGACTCGCGCGAATTTGGAGGCTTCCGCGCGGATGACGTGACGGGCTTCTAACGGACGGAATTTGAAGGTTTCCTCGGTGACCTTCTTCTCTTGAGGCTTCTGTACTTTATATCTTCTTCCCCAGGTTGGGTCAGCCTCCTTTTCTTGGCGTTGCGTCTGTAGTTTATCTTCTCGGACTTGGTGCGGCAGAGCTCGATGAATTGAAGCACCCGTGCTGTGGCGCGGAGTAGGCGCTCCCATCTTGAGAAGCGTGCTGGGTCGGGTAACGCCTCGGTGAGTGACGAAGTTGGCGCCTTCGTCGCGATGACCAGGGTCTTCTCTTCGCCCGTGTTTGGCTCGGGCGCGGGCTTTTCGGTGGGCCAAGTGCTGGGATGGTGACGGAGGAATTCGGGCCCTGGAACCACCTGTGTTGGGAGTTGAAGTCCTCCGGTGTATTTCGGGTCGCGTCGTCGGCCACGTTAAGTTTGGTTGGAATCCAGCGCCACTCTGCCAGTTTGCTCACTTCTTCAATGGCTGCGATGCGATGGGCGACGTACGGCTTGTATGACCTTGAGCCGTTCTTCAGCCAGGTGAGCACGGTGCGGCTGTCCGTCCAGTAGTTGATGGAGTCGGGCTTGCGGTCATGTTCTTCTATGACGGTGGCGGCCATGCGGCTTCCCATGACGGCTGCTTGTAGCTCCAGGCGTGGTATCGACGTGATCTTCAGTGGCGCGACCTTGGACTTCCCATGATGAGCGATGTGGTGACTTGGCCGTCGGGAGCTTCTATTCGCCAGTAGAGCGCTGCGGAGTAGGCGACTTCACTGGCGTCGACGAAGACGTGTAGCTGTAGGTTCTTCGTGTCACTGTAGTGCAGGTGACACCTCGGTAGCGTGACTTGTGCGAGCTTCTGTAGGTGGGCCATCCATTCGGTCCACTGCGATGCGAGGTCTTCGTCGATCTGCTGGTCCCAGTCGGTTCCTCGCCGCCATACTTCCTGTAGTAGTTGCTTGGCGCGCGATGTGACGGGCGAGGCGAAGCCGAGTGGGTCGAAGAGGACATCACGATCTTCAGGGCTTCTCTTCGTAGGACGTGTCGTGGTGAGGACTTCCTGTGACAGGCGTGCGAGGTCGAGGTTGAAGCCGAGTTCGTCGGTGTGTGGCTTCCAGATAAGGCCGAGTACCCTTTCGGCCTTGGTTCCATCGTCGAGCTTGACGGTTGGTAGCGAAGGCGGAGGCGATGTGCTCGACGACGGCTCGGTGAGTGCTGCCAGGATCTCCGGTGAGTTCGAGGTCCACTGTCGCAGCTCGTAGTGCGCCTCACTATGGATGTCGCGCACCCTGGTTGCTGTCTTGATCGCCTGTTCTATGGTCTCGAAGCTCTGCAGGTAGTCGTCCATGTAGTGGTTGCGGACGACGGCGTCGTAGGCTTCCGGGTCGGTGGCTTGGTACCGCTGCGCGTTGATGTTCTTCACGTAGATTGCAGTTGCTGGTGACGACTTCGCTCCAAATATTAGCGACGTCATGCGGTATTCTTGAGGTTGGGCCCCCCCCCGAGCGCCCCCCCTCCACAGGTAGCGTAGTGCGTCGCGATCTTCTGCTCGGATCTTCACTTGCATGAACATCTCGCGGATGTCGGCGGACACGGCGTAGCGGTGTTGACGAAGTCGCATGAGCACGCCGGGTAGCGACTGCAGCAAGTCGGGGCCGGTGAGCAGGAAGTCGTTGAGTGAGACCCCCTGTGTCTTCGCGGCGGCGTCCTTGACGACTCGGCACTTTCCTGGCTTCATGGGGTTCAGGACGGGAAAGTGCGGCAGGTACCATGTTCTTCCCGGTGTCTTCGTAGGCGGAGCTGGTTCCGCATACCCTTTGCTGATGAGGGCTTCCATCTGTTCTTCATATTTGATCTTGAGCTGCGGGTCGCGATCGAGCTTCTTTTCGGTTGACAGGAGTCTCTTGAGCGCGTAGCCGTAGTTGTCAGGCATCTCGATGCTGTCTTGCTTCCATAGTAGGGAAGTTTCATAATGCCCATCTTCTGTGCGCACGGTGCATTCGTCGAGGATCTTCATGGCGCGCTGCTCAGGATCGTTTTGCGGTCGTTTCGGCGTCACGGCGAGCGATTCGATGGCGAAATATTGGCGCAGCTGCTCGTCCATGTTGTCTTCGGTGCTGGCGGCGATGTGGTGTACGTAGTGCACACGACGTCCGATGGTGCGTTGCTTGCTGCCGTGTAGCACCCATCCCAGCGGTGTCTTCGACGCGACTGGCTGCCCTTTCTTCCCTTGCCTGGTCTCGCTGGCCACCAGCAGCTCCCAGTTGTCTTGTCCAACTAGGATGGTCGGAGCGCCGGTCTTCATTAACTGGGGCAGCAGGTCCGTTAGATGGTCGCAGCCTTCCATGTCCGCAGGGGTGAGGCGTGGTGCCGACAGCTTCATGTTGCCGCAGGTGTGGGCTTCGATGGTGGCTGATCCCACGTCGGTGCGCAGCTGTACCTCGATGAACTGCGAATCGCTGACGTCCATTTCTGTTGACAGGCCCTCGATGTGGAGCGGTTGCACGGGCCCATCTGCGCCGATCTTCTTTGCCACGTCCGCGTCGATGAGGGTGACCGTAGACCCGTCGTCCAGCAGGGCGTAGACGTCGGCTGATCCCTGGGGTCCGACGGCGGTGACTGGCAATATCTTGACGAATCCTGTGCTGGACTGCGTGGCGCGTGCGTGGTGTACGACTTCCTGTCTTGGTTCTTCTCCCACTACCGGATTTCTTCTTATGAAGTGGAGAAGCGGGTGATGCGATCGCGGGCATCTGTCGGTGTCGCAGCGTCGAAGCTTGCAGGTGTGCTTCTTGTCTCGTGGCCGAAGGCAGCGATAGCATAAGTCCTTGGCCTTGGCTGTGGCCCAGCGGTCGTCCACGGTGAGCTGGGCGAACTTCTCGCACTTCCCTGCGCTGTGGTTCCCTTTGCCGCATACGGTGCATTCGGGTTCGGTCGGTGTGGCGTTGGCGGCAAAGGTGCGGTGGCTGGCGCGGCGGGCAGGCGCGGCGCCAGTATGGGCGCGCCGCATCGGTGCTGTCTTCTGTGGCGGCGCGTGGTACGTAGTATCTTCATGCTTCTCTGGTCGCATGTATGGCCCTCGGAGCAATGCTTCTTGCTTGATGAAAGCCGCGAACTTCTCCAGGATCGGCTTGTTGCTTGAGTCTTCGAAGGCGTAGTGGAACCATCCGTTCTGTATCGTAGGTGGCAGCTTCTCTACGGTGACCTTGACTAACTCCTTGTTGTTGAGCTGCTCGCTGTTGTCCATCGAGCGTAGCACGGCGACGAGGTTCATGACCTTGGTCACGAAGGTGCAGATATCCTGTGGTGTGTCGCGTACTCGAGGCGCCGACTTGAATCTCTCCACTTCAGCTTCGATGATGGCGTCTGGTCGTCCATACTGGAAGGCGAGTGCTTCGATGATCTGGCCCGGCGAGGTGGTGTTGAAGATGAGCTGGTTGCTGACTATCTCCCTCGCTGGTCCACGGAGAGCCTTCCGAAGTCGTGTGAGATTCTCGAAGTCGGTGTAGTCGGCGGCCGATGCGTTGTAGGCTGCGTTGAATATCAGCCAGTCGAGCGGCGACCCGGCGAACGGCGGTAGCTCGATGGGCATGCGCGGGATCCGGATGTGGCGTTGGGTTTCGATGACTTCCCGCGCTAGTCGGATGGCCTGCGTGAGGGCGTCTTCTCCCGCCGGTACCGAAGCAGCGTACGGCGGCGGCGGTGCGGTAGTAGTCGCGCTCCCGGTAGCGGACGGTGACGGTGGAGCGCGGCTGTCCTGTTGCTGTGGCTGTACTGGTGCGCAGCGCGGCGGCAGCGGCGGCGGCGCGGCGCGGGCCGGTTCCCCGATGACGGGCGGTGGCGGGAACGCGGCGTGCGGTGGATCGCGGCGCGGCTGTTGAAGCGGCGCAGCGTGGGCCGGTCCCCCGATGACAGACGGTGGCGGTGGCGGGAACACGGCGTGCGGTGATTCACGGTGCGGCTGTTGTAGCGGCGCAGCGTGGGCCGGTCCCCCGGAAGCGGACGTAGGTGGGAACCCGGCGTACGGTAGGTCGCGACGCGGCTGGCATGGCGGCACGACGTGGGCCGGTCCCCCGATGACGGACGGCGGCGGGAACGCGGCACGCGGTGGGTCGCGGCGCGGCTGGTGTGGCGGCGCGGCGTGGGCCGGCTCCCGGTAGCGGACGATGGGAGCACGGCACGCGGTACGGGGCGACGCGGTGGCAGCGGCGGCGGCGCCGCGCTAGACGGATACGGTGAATCGCGTCGCGAATGCAGCGGCATACGGGCCGCGCATGGCGGAGGCGGGGTGCCGCAGCGCGCGGGCGGCGGCGGCGGGGACGCGCGGTTCGGTGTCGGCGTGTACCGGCGCGGCGGTAGCGGCGGAGGTGTCGCGCGCTCGGGTGACTCGCGGTCGCGGCGTGCAGTAGGCGCGGCGTGCTCGAACGGCTCGCGGCTCGGTGTGCCCGGTGGTACCTCGTAGTAGTGCTTCATGTACCGGTTGGCTTGCTGCACCCATGTCCCGACGTTCCTCGGAGGATCATCGCTGATTACGGACCCGTCGTTCTTCCTTGCTTCCATTCGTTGCAGATGTTGACGAAGCTTCAAGTTTTCCCGTCGTTGAATATCCAGTTGCGTAATCAACATCTTCATACTGGACTCGACTATCGTAGCGTTGACTGGGTCGTAGCTGTAGATCGGTCGGTGGGCGTGGCCTTCTTCCATAGGCACTTGCATGCCGGGCACGGACGGTCTTCGTTCGCTGTGTAGCCCACTAACTCGGAACCGTTCGTCTGCCTCGGGGTCGAAGGGGCGTGGCTTCCGGCTTCCGCGATGTTGTGCGTAGCTGGCACGGCGATCGGTCTTCTTTCGCTTAGTTCCCGCCAGCTCGGAACCGTTCGTGTGTGTCGGTCCCGAATTCGGCGTTTTCTTCCTCGGCGATTTCGTACTCGCGTGGCAGGCTGTCGGGCCACGCGCTATGGCCGGGCGCAGGCTCCGGTGCGGTAGGGCGAGCTGCGTCGGCGGCGGCGGCGGCGGGGCGCGGCAGTTACCCCTCGCCGCCCGGTGCGATGTTCGACGCATTCGGCGATGATGGCACGGCATCCGTCGATTCGGTAGATTCCTCCCGTGGCACGATAGGCAGCGGTGGAGTCCCGTCTGGCGAAGCTGGCGACGATTTCTGCTGGCTTCTGTGAACCATCGTTGAATCTTCTCACTGGCTGGTTGATCCGGCTCCGAATGGACCAAAATGAACGGGACGCGTCGATGGCGGGCGACGATGACGATGTGGTACACGCCCCGTTCGGGGGGTATGCGATGCGGTCCCAGCAAGAAGACTCCGGGTTGGCGGTGCGGTGGTGACGGTCCACACAAGCGAGAGCCCCTGTCCGTACTTGAAACTATTGAAAGACTGTAAGTCTATTGAAACTATGAGACGTCGGGGCTTCGCAGTGGTCCCGCGGCACGTAGCGGCGGCTATTCCCACGTAGACGGGCGGACGGACGAGCAGGAGGACGGCGGACGAATTATTCGGCGGGTGGTGCTTCGGGGCGACGAAATAAAACCACTGGATTGCTATTGAAACGCTCCTGGTTGCTTCAGGCTTCGGGCAGAGTTTCCTTTCTTCACTTGCTTCTTGCCTCTTCAGTGGCTACTACTGGAATGCGTGCCGATTCGGCGAAACCGGCCTCTATTTATACTAAAATCACGAATTCGCGGGGCTAAGTGGTGCGCGGGGGGGGAGCGCGCGGTAGGGAGGACGAACGCGGGTGGTGAGCGGTGCGCGGGGGGGGAGACTCTGCCGTCTGCCTTCGACAATTTCGGTGCGATTTTATTAGTTTTTCGTGAAAATCTATTACATTTCCAATTGGAATCTTATTGGAAAACTATTTTCCTATTAGATATTACCTATCAGACCTATTCTAATACAATATTCCAATAAGAAACTTACTATGCGCCAATCTTACTAGAAACTTCTAGAATCTAATAAGATTGGCCTGTTTTAGCTATTGTGCGTGTTTCGGAGTGCATGTTTCGTCTGTAAACTGTCAAATATAGCAAGTGTGATCGTTTTAACTAGTTTCCATTAACTAACCGTGTGTAGTGTACCTAGGAAGTGTACCTGGCAGTAAAAGGCTTTGCAGGGCGATGTTTTATTATTTCTATCACATTTAGGAGACTTAGGCTACCTAAACTTATCCTATACGACCTATTCTAACTATTACCTATGCCTATCCTATCTATAAGAATGTATACAATGCAAAAAACTATCCTACATAGTGTAAATCAAACATAAGTAAATGTATGAAAGTATGAAAACGTAAGAACTAAGTAAATACGAAAATAACGAACGAAAACTATCCTATTTACAAGTAGCTATGTACACGTTGTTGGCCGGCTCTCCCGCACAAAACTTGAATATAAAAATAGATACTCAGCCTTGAAATATGTAAAACAAAATATTTTAGGCTAAAATAAAATAATTAGTTCCAACTTGAAAAACACAAACGTTTCTATAAAAAACATGAAAGAAATTAACAGCTGTAATAAAACATCATTATGAATTGTGATATTTAAAGCTGATTGGGCATTTCAATTCAAAGTGCACTTTTCTATATACAACTAGAATAAAAAAATTATACTTATCTTAACAAAATATTTATTTTATCTTATGTGATTATTTAATATCAATCAAAGTCATAGTTGGTACTTAGTACTATCTACTGATATATTTTATCAGGTTGTACAGAACATCAGGTTGCCCATTAAAGAAATCTATATCTGATCTGATCACAATACAGATGCTTGGCGAGGAACACACGCAACGTCGGTTTGTGCGTCGTTCATTAGATTCTCCACCCTACCTGCATATGAATACGGTTTGTGTCAAACGGCATCGCACAACGCTGCGTTGTCTGTCAAATCGTTTGACATAAACCGTATTCGTATTAAAATAAGGTGGAAAATCGAATAAACGACGCACAAACCGACGTTGCGTGTGTTCCTCGCCAAGAATTGAACCCAAAATAGTATGTAAGTAGATACATGATTTCAGCAATAATGTAAGCAAGCATAATATTTTGCTATCACCAAGACCAACCTGGTGTCATACAACAGTATTAAATATAAAGATTTTTATCGTATGCAATTTTTACCCGACTGCCTCAGAAGGAGGGTTATGTTTTTCGAGAGTATGAATGTATGTATAAAAATTCTTTTTCACGGGCTACAGCCCAAACGGATAGTCGAATTCTGACATATGAGGTGTCGTTAGATTTGTCTCAGCAGCGCGAGTGACGCTGAATATATTAAAAAATCATAAATTCAAGATGGCGGTTTGTTATCGCAAAATACAACTTTAAAATTACCGCAGTCGGGTTTTTGTTTTTTTAATACATCTGTTTGTAAATCATCTAGACTAGGGATGCTTGTGTTCGTTTAGCATTATGTAGTCAAATTCCAGTAAGTAATTTTTATGGCGTCAAAATACTTACTTTTCATATATTATTTTTCTGATTAAAAAATCCTACTCCTAATATTTTGAAATATTTTGAAAAATGTAGAAAGAAGATTAGGTATAATAGTATTTTTAAACAGTTGTTTTAAGCGTATTACTTTTATTTTAGTATCTGTTGGTAAGGCAATCCACCTAGCAATTAATTGTTGTCGGAGCTATGGGGTCTAAATTTAGTATATATTATAATAATCCGATTAATTTGATTAAAAGAACAGATTTAAAATGCAATCAGCTAATCTTGTGATAATATACAGCAGAATATTTATAAATAACGGTAGTAATCCGTAAAATTGTCAAGTCTTCATCATGAAGCTGCTGGTTGCTTTCCTTGCCTTAGTAGCATGTGGGTATTGTTTATTTTATTATTGTTCATGTATTATTTTTATTGTGATGCATTTTATAGACATTGTCATCATCAGTGGGTATCGTATAAAACGCCTTAGGTACTCGAGGGTTTCCTATGTGTGTTAATCTTTGGTGACAAGCTGACCACCCGTCTCTACAGTGATGCACATTGTTTTGTAAACAGGTTCTCATATTTTGTCAGACGTGGGAATGCTAACTTTCTGACTACCCCTGAAGAGATAAGTGTTATTATATGTGCATGTATGATAAATCGGACTTCTCTATTTCAGTATGCCACGGCAGCCCTACTCACTTGATCCCCGGGGACAATAGTCACTATGTAGAAGGCGAGAGCCGCTACATCTGGATACCTGACGGAGATGGTGTACCTCACCTCGTTGACCTGCATGAAAGACCTTCGGAAGAGGATATGCAGCAGGCTATGAGGAATGGCCAGAACAATCAGTACTGGCTTTTCACCAGGTACCTAAATTCTTATAATTAAAGTTTTTATTTGTGCATGATGTGCAAGTTTGGTTCTTATAAGATAAACTCTTTAACTTGCTTGCATTTCTTACAAAATACATTCTAAATAGGCAACATGTGCAGAAATGGTTATACGCACACCACAAAGATTACATGTGTTTTAATGGAATATTGCAATTACAGACAAAATCGAAACAGCCATCAGGTCCTAGTCCACAACAATGCAAATTCAGTGAGAAACTCAAACTACCGGAACCGCCCAACAGTGGTCATTGTCCACGGCTGGAACAGTAACGGAAACTCCGACATTAACCCCAAACTCCGCGACGCTTTCCTACAAGTCATGGATTGCAACGTGATTGTCGTCGACTGGAGATCTCTTGCAAATTCAGCGTACTGGACTGCTGTCAACGGCGTGCCAAGCGTTGGCCAGCACTTGGGCGACTTCTTGGTTTGGCTCATCAACACTGCCGGCGGCAACTGGAACCAAGTTCACCTTGTTGGGTTCAGTCTTGGCGCTCACGTCGTTGGAAATGCTGGACGCAGAGCCGGCAACCGACCCAACAGAATCACTGGTATGTATTTAAAGCAAAGTATATAAAAACACTTCTTTAATGTTTCATGAAATAAATTAGTGTCTTTTTGAAAACGTGATATATTTATAAATACTTTTCGTACGCAGGTTTAGACCCGGCTGGTCCCAGTTGGGGAGGAAACAGCAACGCTCTGCGTGCCAGCGACGGTCGCTACGTTGAATGCATTCACACTGACGGTGGTCTTCTGGGTATCTTCGACCCCATTGGTCGTACGAACTTCTACCCTAACGGTGGCAGAAACCGTCAACCAGGGTGCTTGATCAGTACCTGCTCGCACAGTCGAGCATATGAACTCATGGAATCCTCTGTCTACAGCAGCAACCGATTTGTTGGAAGACAATGCAACAACCTTCAGGCAGCTCAAAATGGTAACTGCAATGGAGGAACTTTGCACATGGGAAACTCGCAATGGAACAAAATGGGGTAAGTGCTAGTTCTGATACGAAATAAACCCTTGTATGCCTTTTCCTGTTTATGTGTAACAAAAAAGCTTAAAGAAAAAACCTGACACATCATAACTTCGGTGCAAATGTTTAATTATTAGAGTTACTTACGATCATTATTTTATTTTCAGAAACGGCATGTACGGACTGACTACTGGCAGCTCATGGCCTTTCTGAAGCAACTGATTTTAAGTATTACAACAGAACTTCGATAATGCTCTAACATGCGCCTAATAAAGATCTTTATGCAATATTTTTACATGATTATTCTTTATATTCTCTCTCCTTCTCAACTAAAGATAAAATTGGAAAAAATTTAAGAGGAGTCAGGATACATTTATGTATTTTCTGAGCTTATATAAAATTGTTATAAGAATTGCTCATTTTCTAAACTAAAAATAAGAATTCCTGTATTGTAGACAGATGTATAGACAACCTATTAACATTATAATGAAAACTCCTACAAATGATAAGGATGATACAAAGCAAGCTGCCATAGGCTTTGGAACAATCTTATGTGGATAAAGTTATTTTTATCATGAACCAGGATCAGTCAGAAAGCCTGGTCGATTGAGCAAATTCATAGATTTGTTCTCACGATGTAGGAGCACAAACTCTTAGAGGGTAAAATAGTTAGGGTAATAATGGGTCACTTAAAATAAAATAGCCAATTCGAAATAAACATTGGAAATTGTCGGCGTAAGGGGTAACTCTGTTATAATAAAATAAAAACAATAGAAATAGTTTATTCTCAGAAGATTTCTTAACAAAACACGAGACCTCCCATTTATTATCTAATATTATCATTAGGAGTATCTCCAAGTTCAATATTATATTCTTGATATATATTACTTATCTATGATATGAAATGCAATTAATTACGTAGTGAAAAACACGTACCTAGATACGTCGAAAGTGTGGCGTAAAAACCAGAAATGGATAAACATCAAAACAACAATGCAAATGTGTATTTCTGATAAATTGTTTTCAATTCATTTAAAATTCCTGAATTTGAGGAAATCCCACCAACGGAGTAAATAAAATACGTATCATAATAATATACAATTGAACCAATAAACGACTTGTTTGTTAGTGTTACACGATTGACAACATTTCTTTAATTGGAAATGAAAATTGTAAGAGTTGATCCTACGATGGAGGAACTTATAAAACAAGAAACAGTTGAGTTTGTTCCTTGTGGTTTACTTACCTTGTGTATTATTGTTTCATAGTTACCTACCTACAATCTATTTTGATGATTTTTAATTTGATAGTTTCATTCTGTCATAAAATTATTATATCACGGTCGAAGCTATAGGATGAATACTAGTGATTTGCTAATGATAAATGTTTAATCCGATTATTTATTTAGAATTGATTTAATTTGCAATTACCTAATCTTGTGATAAATTAATGATACAATACTAAATAATTTATAAATATAGGCAGTAATTAAAAAAATAACAAGTCTTGAGTCTTCAGCATGAAGCTGCTGGTAGCTTTGTTTGCCTTAGTAGCATGTGGGTACCAATATTTTTCATACTTCAATTGAAGATCAACTTAACCAGGAATACTTCTTTTTGTGTTACTTTATTTTTTATTGATTGAACCAGCCTATGAAAGTGTACTTTTCCCAAGAAAACTTTACATCACGTACAAAGATTGTGTAAAAAGTGAAGAAAGAAAATACTCCAAGCGATAAATAAAAAAAATCTGCAAATGGTCAATTGGTAGTAAAACAATAAGTAATGTTTTCTTAACTTCCTACTATTCCAGTATGCTACGGCACCCCTATTTCCGTGATCCCTGGGGACAATAGCCACTATGTGGAAGGGCTCAGTCGCTACATTTGGATGCCAGACGGTGACGGTGTGCCTCACCTCGTTGACCTGTACGAGAGACCCTCGGAAGATGAAATGCAGCGAGCTTCAAGGAACGGAGCTAACAACCAGTACTGGCTATACTCCAGGTAAAAATTGCTGTTCTTTTCTTTTCATGCGGCAGTGAACATTTTTCAATTGCCTAATCGTAACAACCATTAACAACCTTTTCAGTCATTTACTTAATTTTCCTGGCAAAATCGTAATAATCACCGAATCTTAACAAAACTCCTCTGACTCTAGCAGCTTTAGGCCTTCAGTCATCTTTTATAGGTCTTTACATGAATTTCCGACCTAATCAGCTCTTCACCCTCGTGCACAGAGGTACCTTCATCTTATTTACATAAAACCTTATAATGTACGCGCGTAAGAAACAATAAACTTTAAATTTCAGGCAAAACCGCAACAACTACCAACTTCTAATCCACAACAATGCGAACTCGGTCCAGAATTCCAATTACCGGGCCAACCGACCAACAGTGGTCATCGTCCATGGCTGGAACAACAACGGAAACTCCGAAATCAACCCTAATCTCCGCGACGCTTTCCTTCAAGTCTTGGACTGTAATGTGGTTGTAGTCGACTGGAGGACTCTTGCCGGTTCTTCGTACTTTGCTGCTGTAAGCGGCGTCCCAAGCGTAGGCCAGCATATAGGCGACTTCTTGACCTGGCTAATCAACACCGCTGGCGGCAACTGGAACCAAGTGCACCTTGTTGGACACAGTCTTGGAGCTCACGTCGTCGGTAACGCCGGACGTAGAACCGGAAACCGTCCCAGAAGAATTACTGGTATGTCTACAGTACTCACGCGAGTTCATGGCCATCCTAAAATAGGAGTCTCCTTGTCGCACATGTTAGTTGCATGGAAGGTACGACTAGGACGCGCACATTTCAGGATGATCATGAACTCAAAAGTGCAGTGTTGGTACTGTGCAGCTTTTTTAATATTCTTTACTTATTCTAACCCAACTGAGTTACAGGTGTGCATTTAAACAAAGTGTACCTATTAAGGTATTGGATTATCCCTTTGTAAGGAAAAAATAAGTTTCCTTATTTTATATCTTGTGTACAATAAACAGTTAAATAAAATAAATTGGTTTGAAGTAGGTAAGTAGCGGACCATTTGAAGAATAAGAAGAAGAATTGGTAGCCTACGATAATACCTTTTCTCTGTATTCAGGTCTAGACCCTGCTGGTCCTAGCTTTGCAAACAGCAACAACGCTCTACGCGCCACCGACGGTGTCTACGTGGAGTGCATCCATACTGATGGTGGCACTCTGGGTATCTTCAACCCTATTTGCCGCGCGAACTTCTACCCTAACGGCGGCAGAAACGCTCAACCAGGATGCTGGCTCAGCACCTGCTCGCACGGCCGAGCTCACCAGTTCATGGAATCTTCTATCTACAACAACCATTTCGTTGGAAGACAGTGCAACAACATTCAAGCGGCACAGAACGGCAACTGCAACGGTGCAACCTTGAACATGGGCAACGCAATAATGAACAAAAATGGGTATGTTGTGTTCTCTTTACAAATTGTAATAGTACCTACGCAGCTCAAGAATCTAATAAACCTTAATATCGAGAAATATACTATTCTGGATTGGCTGATTTAATAGATTGTATCAAAGATTTTTAGGTTTTAGTACACTTAAAATTAACTTGTAATAATTAAATTTCAAGAATTATACAGTGGGGTTATTTTATACAGGGACACTGTTTGAGTGGTCTAAAGAAAAAATCTAGATTCTAGACATCTTTAGCTACTAATCTGGAATATTGCTATTTAATATTTTTTTTGATCTTTGGACCCCTTAAACACACATCCTGTATTTACGCAATGACAACATTTTCATACTTTTTGTTTCAGAAACGGATTGTTTGGACTGACTACCGGTGGTTCTTGGCCTTTTTAATCACTACATCTGAGTTGGATTTATGGGAATAAAGATATTTATGAAACAAATCTGTAGTTTAAAAAAATCTTTACCACTCTGTAAATCTGAGTAATTAACATAAACCATTCCTATTTCAAGAGTGAAAATCGATGAATTTGCCTCTAATTATTTACACAGTTTCTGCTAATTTTGCCTTATTAATTTGACGCATTGAACATTAAAACAATGACAAGGTATTTTCTGAATAATTTACTTCAAAGGGATAGGTTATTTGACTAGATAACACAGTGATTACCCACATAGGCCATCATTATAGCACGCAAATCTGCGTCCAAAAGCTCTCTAAAATCCTTGCGAGGTCATCGAATAACCTGATACAATAAACGAACAAAATAAGTATTCCATTCAATTCATAATCATGATCTGCCAGCCTGTAGGTAGGTACCCACCGCCCACTCTCGTTTCCTTATTAAATATAGGGCATTAAAAACAAAACATGTACTATTTCCTCAATAAATGACTTCAAAGGAAACGATCATGTTTGTCTTAGAGAAGAAAGGGGGATCATCAGCTGTACCACAAAATAGAGAATTTACAGAAGGCCAGCTCGCCCCTTCTTTCGATCACGATCGACATGCCTACTCTTTAGGGTTGCTACTTTTACTTTCTGATTTTTTTAATGAAGTTACCTATCGTTCGTAAGTATGAAATTAGGCAAATGCAATTTTTTTTTTCTTATTTCCTTAAACAATATTTTACATTGTGTTGGAACTTAGTTATTATAAATTAAATTAAATTGAAATAATATTAAAACTAACGCAGGATAATTAAGTAAACTAGCACCACAAATAAAATAACATTGATTGATAAACTCCTAAATTACCTGGCCGATATGAAATATTTTTTACCATATGGCAGTAGGTACTGTAGCGCCCGGCCTCTTTGGACGCTTGTGGGAGTCAATCAATGTTTGAATGTGAGTTATATATATAGAGAATGCAGCCTGTCTGTCTATCTGTCTTCGTGACACACTCTAGATCCAACTCTTGATTGAAACTGATGTTCTGACTATCAATATAGATTATTTCTTATTATCTAAAAGTATTTCAATTGTTAGGGCATAGCTAGGGTAGTTCCCGTGCTCGCCTCCACCAGCTACGTTCCCCATAGTACCTACCTGAGTAGAAAGTCATATTTCTAATAGGAAATAAGTAGGTCCCCACCCAAATCGGTAGATAGGCAATGGGTTTCGATCACGAGACTAGGTCGTGAGCGAAGCGACCTATAGGCAGGTAGGTAAGTAGGTACCTAGTAGGTAGGTAGAGGACCAACCGGCGGCCGACACGACAAAAGGTTCCTCCATCATGAAAGTCAAACGTACCGTCACTAGTCAGTCGCACACAGATTACCTACCTACTAATGTACCTATTGGCGGGCGGGTGATACGCGCTGGGAACGGTAGGTAGGTAGGTTGGTAAGTAAGTACCTATCATGACATGAACATGACGACATAACAAACGCGGGGCCGCGTCCGGAAAAAATGCGGGCATGGCAACTGTATCTGTAGGTAGGTAGCTAGGTACCTACCTTAGTTTCGAAATATACCTACTTAACTACTATAGTTTCAAAGGTCACTAGCTACCGTGACGAAAAAATTAAAAAATATCCAGGATCGTAATAGTCCATTTGGACTAGGTACCATAGGTAGGTACCTACGTACCTACCTGATGATCGGAAATGAAGATGACATAACCTGGATCTTTTGCTATCGGTATGTCGGTACTCACCGCTTCACCTCAAATGCTGACTAGGTAGGTATCTATCTACTGTGGGTAGGTACCTACCTAAACCCATTTAACCTACCTAATTAATTAAACTAAAACGCAACCTACCTACTTCTACGAACGAATAATAAGATTTTTAAAAAGAAATCCCTCCATTTCTAGTGTTTTATTTATTTATCAAATGAAAGAATTCTACTTAGGTACTTTTCATTATTGCGTGGGAAACTGAAAAATGATAATGCACAATTTTCTGTGGTGTTAATACACCCAAACTTTGTCCAAGACCCAAACACATCACAAAAATATTTTTCTTTACTCGCCATTCCGTCCGCCCGCACCGAACGCGCCGTTCACACTCAACCATTACCGGTTTGACACGGTTCCACAGAGCGTGTAATCGACGCGTGTGGATGTCTGAGTGAGTTTAGCCGCGTTTGCTCGAAGCCGACTCTCTGGATTGCGCTAGCCAATACTTACTTTGTGGCTGTACTGGGTAAGATCGATTAATGGCTTCTAATTACGCAATTTCTGGCGATCTCTAATTGTGGCGCGGCCAGTATATTCCGCGTGACACTGCGAACAAAATAGTTATTCCTTTCAATTCATCATCATCATCTGCCAGCCCGTAGGTACGCACCGCCCACTCTCCTTTCCTTATTAAATATTACATTAAAACCAAAACATATTACTATTTCCTGAATAAATGACTTCAAAGGGAACGATCATGTTTGTCTTGGAGAACAAAGGGGGAATCAGCTGTACGGGGTAAGATCGATTAATGGCTTCTAATTACGCAATTTCTGGCGATCTCTAATTGTGGCGCGGCCAGTATATTCCGCGTGACACTGCGAACAAAATAGTTATTCCTTTCAATTCATCATCATCATCTGCCAGTCCGTAGGTACGCACCGCCCATTGTCGCTTCCTTATTAAATATTACATTAAAACCAAAACATATTACTATTTCCTGAATAAATGACTTCAAAGGGAACGACCATGTTTGTCTTGGAGAACAAAGGGGGAATCAGCTGTACGGGGTAAGATCGATTAATGGCTTCTAATTACGCAATTTCTGGCGATCTCTAATTGTGGCGCGGCCAGTATATTCCGCGTGACAGTGCGTTATTTCCCCTGGGGGCGGTAAAGATAGCGTATTTTACGTCGAGATACAAATACTTTCGCTGGAAGATCCGTGTGTTTTTTTCCAATTACCCACTTAAAACGAGAATTCACAATGTATTCAACTTCTTCACTTTAGCATTAAAACATTATAATAATGTTTTAATAGTTCAATATGGCAAATAAATATGATGATGTTTGAAACTAATATGTATTCGTTTTTTATTAAGTACAAGAGTTTACCTCATAACTTCGGATTCAAAAGTTCAGACATTCTTTCAATCTACTTTTAAATGAAAGCAAAAACACTAGTATGCTTGTTACTCTTTTTTGCAAAGTTGTTGTCAGCATTGTAACTTTAATCCTATATCTTTTTGCGTAGGCTGACACGTCGGGCAAAATCTATCTTTTGCATGGTGATAGTCGTCAACTGCCAGGAATATACCTTTATAAGTACTTAAATTACAGTTTTGAACATCTTTACGCCGTTTTCATATACTCAAAATCTTCGTGAGCAGCCTGATGTGCAGTGCCGCAGCTACGTAGAGCTAAAATTACTTACCTATGATGATAATCGTCAACTGTCGTGTAGATTTTTTTGCAAGACATATCCCTATAGATCCTCGTTAGGCGCCTACAAAGACCGCAAGTTTGGAGCGAAGGCCGATTCCATAAGCTCTACATCTTTGCTTGCAGCCTGACGCGTCGCGCCGCTGCTACGTCGGGCTAAAATTATCACCGACTCGCCGAGCATTGTTCTCTGATACTTTATTTGTCACATACACAGACCAACTGATATAGCCCCCATATTAAAAGGGTGGATGCTCCTGAGATATCCACTTGTAGTACAATGCACAGAAACCCGTATAAAAAGGTACATACGTATATTTTGCCTGAAATATATTATTATTATTATACTTAGCCTACCAGATCTCGCTGCCTGAAATATAAATTAAACTTTTTGATTATTATCCACTAAATGTAGCGAATTGAATTGAAGAATTAAATATGAAATATGCAGGTAGCAATTGTGACGATGACAAGCGAAACGATAACCAAATCTGAGTACACAATTTATACTTATAAAAGTGCTTCTTGCACGCACATTGCGTACTCGTTATTTGTACCTATGCTTTTATCTTGTTTCTGAAATTGCCAGACAAAATAAAATGTTAAGGTTACGGCTGCATGAAAATGTGACTTTATTATTCGCGTATTAACGGTGTCTATATGGGACTATCTGTGGTGAAAATACCTTTGTTGTCACACAAGACAGACGAGATGAAACTGTCTGGCGGTCACACACGGTTGAATTTGAAGTGTAAATCGGTGTCTACCCATCTGAATACCGATTCTCCGATTCTCATACACTCAAACTGAACTTTTTGGTTCAATGGCGAGTCGCTAACCGATGTAATTCCTCGCTCTTTGTGATCGTAATTTGTGTTTGAAAATAAAGGACATCTCTTCAAAGACTGTAATGTGCTTGCTATAAAATAAAATGATGATATAGCAGGAACAGGGTGATACATATCTAAACACTTGCGTGTGTTATTTTTAGAACTCATGAATTGCTTCAAATCATCAACAAACTAAAAAAAGGGTAATTTGAGGCAACACTGATTCATCCAATCGTTCAACGACTGTTAAATGAGAAAGATGGTCAAGGCCCTAGGATAGCTCGCTGTAGACTATTTTTTTCCTTTGGCAGCCAGCTGACGTTAATACTTGCTCATACGATTTAATACTAAATCTTTAACTATAAGCAATATGTGGTTTTACTACCTTTCTTATTCTTTTTGTCATATTAAACATGATTTAATTCAATATGCGCCACATTTTATATCAAATTATTGTCTACAATTTAAAAAATATATTATTTACTGCATAAAAAACAACTGCATATCGAAAATGGTCGCTCGTGTTTGATTTCAGCCATTGAACGATTTACCTTAGTAAGAAATATGATATTTTTACTAAACTAACAGAACCAGACTTGACCTTTCAAAGAAAAGAGAAACATCAAAGACCTTGCAACCGAATAACCTAAAAATGTAAAACTTGGCTCCCATCTATCTCTATCGAAACACAAACTTCTGAAACAAAGAAAAGTGTAAAGACGTATGGGAGAAAAGGGAAAACCGCTAAGTCCTATCAGGGCTGTCGTCCACTAGTCGAAGTTCAGGATTTTTGCTATTTATTGCGCTCCGGCAATCCCGGAATTTACGCGCGCCACGATAACAGTGGGCTCTATTCGACGATATTCTTAGGATAGGAACTATACGAAGGACAGAATTGCAGAAGTTTAAATAGTATCACAAAATAGAGAATTTACAGAAGGCCAGCTCGCCCCTTCTTTCGATCACTTATGCCTACTCTTTAGGGTTGCTAATTTTACTTTCTGATTTTTTTTATGAAGTTACCTATCGTTTGTAAGTCTGAATTAGGTATATGCAATTGATAAACTCCTAAATTACCTGGCCGATATGAAATAGTTTTTACCATATGGAAGTAGGTTTTTACCTACCTGAGTAAAAAGTCATATTTCTAATAGGAAATAAGTAGGTCCCCATCTAAATCGGTAGATAGGCAATGGGTTTGGGTCACGAGACTAGGTGGTGAGCGAAGCGACCCATAGGTAGGCAGGTAGGTAAGTAGGTAGTGGGTAGGTAGAGGACCGGGCGGCGGCGATGACCGACACGACAAAGGGTTCCTCACGTCGTTCGTCGGTGATTCCCACGGAAAACAAGTGTATTTATCTAAAAGAAAGGCCTACAAAAATACCTATCTTGCCGTCATGAACTTTAATAGGTTAGCTAGGTACCTATGGTTGGAAGGTAGGTATTTTTGAACAGGAAGTCAAGCCATCATCAAAGTCAAACGTACCGTCACTAGTCAGTCGCACACAGATTACCTACCTACCAATGTATTAGCGGGCGGGCGATACGCGCTGGGAACGGTAGGTAGGTTGGTAAGTACCTATCATGACATGAACATGACGACATGACAAACGCGGGGACGTGCCCGAGAATAATGCGGGCATGGAAGCTGTATCTGTAGCTGTAAGTTGGTAGGTAGGTAGGTACCGATCTTAGTTTCGAAGTATACCTACTTCACCTACTATAGTTTCGAAGGTCACCGGCTGCTGTGACGAAAAAATTAAAAAATAACCAGGAACGTAATAGTCCATTTGGACTACCATAGGTAGGTCCTACCTGATGATTGGAAATGAAGATGACATAACCTGGACCTTTTGCTATCGGTATTTCGGTACTCATCGCTTCACCTCAAATGCTGACTAGGTAGGTATCTATCTACTGTGGGTAGGTATCTACCTAAACCCATTTAATCTACCAAATCAAACTTAAGCGCAACCTACCTATGTACTTCTACGTACGTACCTAAAACGCTAAAGCACATATTAATATTACGAACGAAACAGAAGAATTTTTAAAAAGATATCCTCCATTTCTAGTGTTTTGAAGTAGGTATCTATTTATTTATCAAATAAAAGAGTTCTACTTAGTTTTCATTATTGCGTGGGAAACTGAAAATGACAATGCACAATTTTCTGTGGTGTTATTACACCCAAACTCATCACAAAAATATTTTTTTTTACTCGCAATTCCGTCCGCCCGCACCGAACTCGCCGTTCACACTCAACCATTACCGGTTCGACACGGTTCCACAGAGAGCGTAAACGACGCGTGTGGATGTCTGAGTGAGTTTAGCCGCGTTTGCTCGAAGCCGACTCTCTGGATTGCGCTAGCCAATACTTACTTTGTGATAGTATGGTATATGACAACTTGTGGAAGAAATATTTAATGTCACAAACAAAATTTCTTTGAATAACCTTTAAAAAAGCACTTTACATCCCACAAATATACAAAGAAAAGTGTTATCATCAATACATTATTAAATAGTATAAAATAAAATCGCTTTTTTTACGTACCTATCTCTGTCTGTCGTGGAACTCACTATGTAATTCCTAAACCACGCAACAGATTTTGATGCAGTTTTTTGTAGTTGATAGAGTAATTTAAATGGAAGGTTAATATGTATAACACTTGCTAGCAAAATGCCTTTTTCCCGCGGAAAAATGATTTGCAGCGGGTGAGATTGCTAATGGGACGCTTGTTCAATTTATAAAAGCAAATATAAATCAAGACCTTGACCAAGATTGGTTAATGGGTACGAGTAAATGCGTAGTTTTAGGAACCACAAGTAAAAACACTAAATTGCATGGCCATAAAACGTTTATTAACATTCGGCGAAGCTCAGCCTAGTTACTTTTTTTAGTTCAAGAACATTTGGCGCTATCTATTTAGCTCAAAACTAATTTTTCATAAGAAGAAGTTGTACCAGTTGCAAGAATCGACACTAATGTAATGCCCACTTTTTCCTAAGACCTGCGATAGTTAGGAGATGTAAGAACTTAAGGACCTTTAAACGTTCTTTATGAAAATATAGATGGCACCATCTAGGTTCCTTGAGCCCAGTGAAATCCTATAGAGGCATTTAGATTCCTAAGTACCTAGATAGGTACTTGCCATTAGCTTATAAATGACTTTTGTAGTGACCTGAAGAAAGCTTTTTGTGTTTTTAAAATATAGTTATATTTTTTTAACTCACAAGGTACTGTTATAATCTTGAAACGTAGAACTTTAAAATAAAATTCACGTAGTACATATATGAATTGCCTCATAGTGCTTCAAAGCGATATGAACATTTTAATTAAGTTCATATTAATTTTAATATTTCAATTTAGGTACTATGAAAACAGAAAAGTAAATTATATTAAAACAGTTGGAAATGTATGCTGTATGGATTAACAAACAAAGCAGACCAGGGTTAATAAATTGTGTGTCATGCCACGCACGAGCCGACCGCAGCTACAAACCTAACAAAAACACATCATGAGTTCCCCTGCTCACGAATTTTCCCCAAAGGAAAGCGCGCGACTTTGCACTGCTGGGTGCTTTGCTACAACGATGTAGTAGCTAAATAAAACCTCGTTGATAAAACCTCATTATCCATCATCATCCATCATCATCTTTTGCAACTAATGCAACGATCGAAATACCTAGTAACGAAATTAGAAGTCTCTGCTGGGTAAGTATGCAGTAGGTATGACTATGAAAATCTGCTGCTCTTAGAAATATTATACAGATGCTGATTTTCTTCAGACATTGTTTTATGGGTGAATTTAATCGAGCACAGCGCGATATCGTGACGGCCGTTATAGAAATAACAGCCTGTCGCATTCCGATGCGGCTAGTGCGGCGACGAATTCCGTGGGATATATAGGTATCTTTGGGATTTCCTGAACTCTTTTCGTCGAAAAATAAGAACTGCGCTGAAACACAAAATAGAGTTTACAGAAGAATCACTCGACTGTATTTAGGATTTCCGTGATTATGTCTTGTTACTTATGCAGGGATGCAACTGTTGAAAATAGCATAGAAGCCGAATAAAATCTGATACAAGAACGTAATTTATGGTACTGAGCCAATTTTAATTCCAGAAATATGACGTTCGTTGCGGATCCTCTTCTTAGTTCTTGAGTTGTTCTGAGATTACAGTTTATTCCAGTAAACGTCAGTAAGTGTCAAAATCGCCGAAAGTACCAGGCCTAGTCCTGAGTAAAGGCGCCCCGCGCGCCTCTTCCTAATTGGTGGCTGAACTGATATACGTAGTCCAAGAGTCGTATGGTGGAGTATCTGGCAAAATTAATTTAGAATACCAGTCAAACGATCGACATAAAAAGAAGAAGAACAAAATTATTAAAAGCAATTTCTGCAACGTCAGCTCATAATACGTCTTACTGGTCTAAAGGAGGGGAAAATATTGCCAAGATCAACAAATAAAGAAATTAGACAAAAATTTAATGTGCAATGTGCAAGCCACAGCATCTCCCTCGCAAAAATATGATTTTTTTACACATTTAAACAAATACCTATTAGGTACTTTTCTTTTGTTTATGCATATTTTTGTTTCTACTTTGCAATAAAATTATTGTCGAGAGCTACTTATTTTAAAAGATATAAGTAGTAGTCTGCCGAAGTTTAAAGCTTTTGCACAATAGATTTTATAATAATTCCATTTCCTATTCAGAGGGATCTAAATAAATAATAGAATTTAGTTGCTAGCTTAGATTTCAAATTCTATTAATTTCATTTCTCATTTGATTACATTTTAGTTCAAACATAGCTACAGGATTTTCAGTTGCTGATCCAAATCAATTATTACAATATCATAACAGACCATCAAAATGTCCAGATTAAACCACTTGCCAAGGTAAATGTAGTAAATTTAATTTATGATCATTCGCAGTTAACTTAGTACAAATTAATAATGAGGGTTCCATATTTGCTTTTACTAGTTAATTCGATAGATGAGTGTTTGCCAAATAATGTATTATTGGATTTTAGGGGCTATGGTCGGAAGGGAACTAAATAAATTGAAGTTTCACAAGGTATATTTCAGAATTAAATTTTTTATTTATAGTCCGACAAGTTCGTGCGCGACCTTCCCTAGGGGTGACAGACGTTGGGGGGCCTGATGTCAGCGGGTAGCGGGAGGTGTAGCGGGGAAGGGAGACGCGCGCATCCGCGCCGCACATCATATTAAAATGACGTGCTTCCTCGCCCCCCAACCGTCTGTACCCCGCAGGAAGGTCCCGCACGAACTTGTCGGACTATAGCCAGCTCATCCAACAGCTCATCTATCTGACAGCTGATTTAGCGCCGTAGTAGTGCGACTGCCTGCGACGCAGAAAGTTCCGGCTTCGATTCTCGGTGGTGTCACTCACAAAGTTGATATTTAGCTAGCCAATACTTACTTTGTGATATTTATCACTTTGTGAATTTATTCTTAGCCTGGTTAGGACATTGCAAGCCAAACCATCTTATTGTCCGAAAAGAAAAAGGTTCTATGCTTCAGAATGCACGTTAGACCGTGGGTTTCGGCTGCTGTCTATCATTACTTAGATGGCGGTTGTTACACAGCCATGTCTGAGGCCTGTTTCTTGTAGTAGGTGATAGTAAAACTGACACCAGGGTTCATCAAGTCGTCAGACGACTCCGTGTCCCACACGAAGAGAGAGCTAGCTCATGAACAGGACACTTGTCTACAGACGGGGTTAGAGTTGATTGCAGTGGTGGAGTTCGTGTTACTCCTGTAGCATATCACTTTGTCGTGCGTTGAAATGGGGATTGACATATTACTATGTAATGTAATATGTCTACCTTGTGAAACGAACAATGGATGGGGTCGGAAGGTTCTGCAGCCACGGTAATGCATTGAAAAGCATTGCAGCACGGGAAGGGAATGCTTTCTACTTGGCGGACCGACTTTGTAAGGGATGCTGGCGGCGGCCGTTGAATGCAAACGGCCACAACTGCGATCAACGTATGCTAGGGGAGTTATGTCTATAATCATTATTGATTAGGTATTATTGTATTATATTTATTTGTATAAACTATCCCACTGTTGGGCAAACTTCCAGACTTTGCAGTTCATGGCTGTTTGCGACCAGTTAGGGTCAAAGTCAACCTTAATCCCGCCATCTTTTCCTTTTTAGGGTTTCGTAGTCTACTAGAAACCCTTATAGTTTCGTCATGTCTGTCTGTCTGTCTGTCTGTATGCCGCGCCCTCATATCTTCGTCAGTTTTAGAGCTATCGACATGAAATTTGGTGAGAAGATAGATCGTGTTGACCCAAATATAAAAATGTTAGGAAAAAAATATTTTAAATGTTTTTGGACCCCCTCCCATACAAGTGAAAGGTGGACAAAATTTTTTTTTTCTTCTGTAATATTGAGTAGGATATCGTTGAATAGGTCTTTTAAAACTAAGATGAGGTTTCTTTGAAACAAAGTCACTAAAATGTTTCTGTCACGAGATATTTACTTTTAAAAAGGGCGTTTTTGACCCATAATTTGTTCCAGCTGTAACTTCTAAAGTATAAAAGCTAAAAATTTGAAATAAATATGGAATATAGCTTACAATCTGAAGTTACAATGAAAACTATAACGGATATTGTACCCTTAAAGGTTTCAGAAAAAATTGAGTTTTTCTATTTGCGGTTGGTCATCATACTGCTGCTAACAAACCAGCAACAAATTAAGTTTGTAATGCTGAAAAACCTGATATTTAAACGTTGACTACGAAACCCTATTTGTGGGCGTGTCTGACACGCTCTTGGCCGGTTTTTTTCTCTCTCTAGTTTTTCTTAGATAGCAATAGAATTTTCAAGATTGTTGATAATGGCGACTATTTTGTAAAAGTGAAATACACTAAACAGTATATCATACAATATAACGTTTAAACGTATAAACGTGTTTAAACACTACCTTTGTGTGTGAAGTAACGAGCAAAAATCACGTTGCACTCGATATAGATCGCTCCGACCACCTCCAACTATTACCTGCCGGAGTTTGCGGAAAATCGTTATTGCTTTGTGTCGCTTTTGGGTGAGGACACATTGATACTTCCATAGATTAACATTTATTTTCATTGAATACTATCAGCAGCAGCAATATAAAATAATAGTATGTTAATCATCTAAAGATATCAATATACCTATTTCCGTGCACCTCAAGTTCACTTCCTCATTAAAACTAGAGTTGTTGCATTTTCAGATGAAAACGCATTAAACACAGTAATTGTCCCACCTACTTTACAATATTTTACAGGGCATAAAGGTCAGCTGCTCTCCAAATGACTAACAGAACAACTTTCTTCATGAAAACATCAGGAGACGTAAATTTGATTTTACTTCCCATACAAAACTCACCCGAAAATTTTACATCTCCTGTTTTTTTTCATAAGTAGGTAAAGTTGTCCAGTTTCATTGTCTGAATGCGTCAGTATTCGGAGAGCTATCCCTTACACCCTGTATGTGTTTAAAAATTAGAATCGCTTCGGGTGCTACCATGGTATTGGTCTCAACATTTCAAGTGCACGACTGCTGAGCATGCAACATAATACTTTCCATTCACGATAGAAGTGGTCAGTTTGAACGCACCTTGCAAAAACAAAGTCTGGTGAAAATATTGAACGGTGCATGAATGCCTTTGAACAAGCACTTTGACTGAAACTATTCAAACTGAAAATTCTTCCACTAGAAACTTAGCATAAGGTTGGAAAATCGACTGGCATTTTTAACTGACTCTTAAAAGGTGGTCCTGATCTTGTAACATCATTATTTGTCGATTGCTAAACACGTGTATGGCCGTGTGATGCCGGCTTAGAATAGCATCACTCCATTTCTTTCCTGTGGGTGTCGTAAGAAGCGACTAAAGGACTCGAGGGTATCATGTGTATTGCCATTTTAGGCGACAGGCTGACAACCTGTCACTATAGCGATACACGACAATAGCTAAGACGTGGCGATAACGACCGTACTTTTACAGTCGTTGACGCTCTGCCTACCCCGCAAGGGATAAAGGCGTGATGTATGTATGTATGTAAACACGACATCCCTCTATAGGTAAACATTACCTTAGGTAGCTTAATGCCCTTGCTAGATGATGCATTTATTTACATGTAACGCCAAAGCAGATAATCCCCGAATAATTTAAAGGGAACATCTAGCAAAAACAATGTCCGGTGAAAATATTGAACGGCTCTCGCCTTTGAACAAGCACTTTGACTAAAACTATTCGCACTGAAAATTCTTCCACTAAAAACTTAGCATATAGTGTTGAAGAATTGACTGGTATTTTAAACCGAATTCTGGACTTGTTATCAATATTATCAAGAGTTTACTGATTAACACAGCTAGGCCTTATGCTATTGAAGTGGAGACCCGTACTCAATGTCAGACAGACAATCGTGGTGCTGGCTGTTGCATTCACAAGGAAACTGGACATTCCTCACATTCCATGAATGAATTTAAAAAACCTTGTTAAAATAACGTCTAGTGAAAATACCGAACAGCGCTATTCTTCTTTGAAACAACACTTTGACTGACCTGAAAAATCGCCTTACGGCAAATATTCCATCCGCTGAAAACTTAGCATAAGGTTGGATAAATTGACTGTTATTTTGTGGATTTTTGTGTCGGTTTTATTTATATCAAACGGAAATTAGTCAAAATAAACATACGTTGATAGTAATTATACAAAAATCCGAAAACCTTAAGCACAGGATAAAATGCTGGTGGTCCCAAACATAAAGAGAACTAATATTTCTGAGGCTAACGAACTAGGATTACCGTATTACCACAGACAAAATAATACTACTAAGTATTACTTGCAAGAATGTCGACAACACGTTCTTATAAGCAGCAAATATTGGTTTTCTATTTGTCGTGCAGAATTGGTCCCGTTTTTGGTATTCTTGTTAGAAGTGACTGCGGGCGATTTAACGAACCCTGAGGAGTAATCGCATTAGTCTGTAGCCTCATCAATACAGAACTACCTCAAGTTACGCATTAAAGGGATCAAGGTATATTGGATTTTCATACAGCCATAAAAAATAACTATTATAAGTTGATCCTTTGGATTTGTGTTACTCAAGGTGTTCTCGATAGCACAAATACTGGCTAGAAGATTTTCGTAAGTGATATTGGTGAAGACATTGCCCTAAATAGGGTGTCTGCCCTTATTTCTATTAAGAAAAATAAAGGGCAGACTTTATTTATTTTTATTTACGTGTCAGGTGGAGGGCAGATAAAGCTGAAATAAATAAGGTCTACGAATGAATAGTTTCATCTGATGTTTGTCTTTGAGACCAATTATATCACCTTTTGAAGCACGAAAAAAGTTAAAAGCTTTGAAAATAAAAACGAAATTGAAAAGTTTCATGTTTTTTCAAACATCAAGATTCATTCTCCTTTTGAAAGAATTTATGCGTCAGTCACAGTCAGTCCTGAAAGCATATTGGAATTCTTATTGGTTTCTTCGAAATGCCTTTGCAGCTGCTTCCACTATTAGATACACAGCACGACCACCGCGCGACACAGAATAACATATCGCTTTAAATACCGAGTGACAGATGACACATTTCGACATTCTTCAACTTGTCGTTTCTGAAATACGTGCGCTCTTTAATTTATTTTTACTTTTCACTGTTTAGAAACTCACTGAATCACCACGCAGCAAAGAACTTTGTGTCTTATTCCTGCTGCTGCAAATACTGAATTACAATGTTTGGTAGATTTTACTGATTTATTTTCTTTTGGAAACTCCAATATAACGAGATCAGACAAAAAGTCGTTGAGTGCTGTCCAATTCTTGAGTGGGTTAATATCAGCTTTACGGGTTAGTCGACCAATTTGTATAATGTTTGTTTAATTAGCCTCCAATTTCTAAAATTGCTGGATTTTTACTGTTCTCTTGATAGCGGTGTATATCAAAGTCGCGCCTAGACAGCCACCTCATTAATGCTTAATCACATGAATTTATAGAGACCATTACTTTGTGACACCAAAGACATAAATATGTTGTCAGTTTATTAATACTCATATGTGGCGCTGCTAAAGACGTTACATGTGTTAAACACTCAACTAAATAAGATCATATTTTTCAAGTTATTAATGTCCTCATGGTGTCGTAACACGGAAAGATTTAAATCAGATTAGAGTACGACGAATAAAAAGGAGATAAGACAAGTAAAGGAATGGTGTAAAGATCCAAAAGAAATGCAAATAAGTCATGCTTAACGCCGCTTCAGTTGTTCTGTAGCAGAATTCGTACCGAGCCGGCGAAATAATTGAGTCATTCATAAGGCTTGTGATAGCAGGCTGGGGCGCGGCGGCGCAGTGACTAATAAGAAGTTAATCCGCAAATAAAAGTGGAATTGAAACAGAAGTGGGACGCCTCGCCGTGTGGGTAGGCTAATGTCGATTTGTCTTTGTCGGCGTCACTGAACTCGTCAGAAATAGATTAAGCGCTCTCACTCCATCTAATGGCGCCTCATTTGTTTGGCTTTAAGAGAAAAATTGCTCTTAAACTCCGCACGATAGAATCTTGTCGATGAGTTTCGTTTGTTTGACTCAATTCGGACGTCCTGAAGCTTTTGCCTAACATTTTCAAATTCACTTAACACTTTCGAGTGTCGTTCAGCAAATTGTTTAAAGTTGTTCTGCTCTGTTTGCCGCTCACCTGAAAAAATGTAATTTGTGTTTTGTTTCCCTACTTACTTGTTGTTTTGTTTTTGCTTCGTTTAACTTCGAATGGTTAGCGTTGTAGTAAATTTTATTTCGCGTTTTATGTGAGCGTTCTGTTTGACTTTTTAATCAAGTTTGCTTTGTTAATGCAACGGGTAATTAGGTTTGTAACGAAAAACTACTGTTTTTGCAACACATTCCAAAATTGGATTTGTTTGATATAAAAATGATTTTCATATTACCGTTTCTAATAAAGCTGTTCTCATAAAGTTAACTTAAAATGTTTATAAAGCACATTTAGAAAAATCACGCTCGAAGAGTTTTGTTCAGAACATGCAGTAAAATTAAAATTGAAAGTAGAAATAATAAAAAATAAACCGCATGCAGGATGAACTAGCGAGAATATTGTGGTGGCAGCAACAGTGTGGAAGCAAGGATTTTGGTATAAAACTTGAAATGCGGCAAACGTTTTGTATTTTATTTTATCTTTCACACTTCTCTTCTCTGTAATTAATAAACCTAGCTTCAATTTGAAGAATACCTAGCTTGTTTTAACGTTAAATTCAATTGAATTTTATTTCTAGAAATTTCAGGCTCTTAAATTCGTGCAAATGACTAACAACTAAGCAAAAATACACTAGTAGTACAATGAGCCATGCTTGCGAATCTCATAAGTATACGAAAAGAATAAGAGACACATTTCAAATCTACTTTTAATGTGCAGATTCACACAATGATTTCTTAACATCTTCATTTCCTTTTGGGAAATAAAACGTCTCTACCGTTTTCTTAGGGATATTTTCTTAAAAACAAGAATTATGATGAACGTCTGTGATATTCTAGCACTTATGAAACCATATCAATAAGGAGCTTACACTTGTCGAGCCTTGGTCGAGTGGTCACAATAAGAGCCTCTGAAATACGTCGTCGAAATATCCGAAGTCGATTTGTCTGTCGGCGTCGCGGACGTCGGATTTGGAATCAACACTTGTGGCACTGATATTGGTGGTCAGGGATGTAAAGTTGCTGGAACGGCTATTTTGGACTGTGGTGGAGCGAATTCAAGAAAAGACTTAAAAATCACATGGTTTCTTTAGATCCCTTTCCTTATACGTCACATTAGCCTTCGGTTGAGTGATCACAGTAAGAGCCTCTGAAATACGTCGTCGAAATATCCCACGTCGAGTCGCGGACGTCGGATTTGGAATCAACGTTTGGGGCACTGATATTGCTTGTCAGGGGATGTAAAGTTGCTGGAATGGCTTAGTGTTCTTGGACTGTGGCGAAGCGAATTCAAGAAAAAACTAAAAAACCACATAAGTTTCCTAAGGTTCATTTCCTTATACGTCACATTAGCCTTCGGTCGAGTGGTCACAATAAGAGCCTCTGAAATACGTCGTCGAAATATCTGAAGTCGATTTGTCTGTCGGCATCGCGGACGTCGGATTTGGAATCAACACTTGTGGCACTGATATTGCTGGTCAGGGATGTAAAGTTGCTGGAATGGCTTAGTGTTCTTGGACTGTGGTGGAGCGAATTCAAGAAAAGACTTAAAAATCACATAGGTTTCCTTAGGTCCCTTTCCTTATACGTCACATTAGCCTTCGGTTGAGTGGTCACAGTAAGAGCCTCTGAAATACGTCGTCGAAATATCCTAAGTCGATTTGTCTGTCGGCGTCGCGGACGTCGGATTTGGAATCAACACTTGTGGCACTGATATTGCTGGTCAGGGTATAAAGTTGCTGGAACGGCTTAGTATTTTGGACTGTGGTGGAGCGAATTCAAGAAAAGACTAAAAACCCACATGGGTTTCCTTAGGTTCCTTTCCTTATACGTCACATTAGCCTTCGGTTGAGTGGTCACTGTAAGAACCTCTGAAATACGTCGCCGAAATATCCGAAGTCGATTTGTCTGTCGGCGTAGCGGACGTCGGATTTGGAATCAACACTTATGGCACTGATATTGCTGGTCAGGGATGTAAAGTTGCTGGAATGGCTTAGTGTTCTTGGACTGTGGTGGAGCAAATTCAAGAAAAGACTAATAAACTACATATGTTTCCTTAGATTCCTTTCCTTATACGTCACATTAGCCTTCGGTTGAGTGGTCACTGTAAGAACCTCTGAAATACGTTGTCGAAATATTCTAAGTCGATTTGTCTGTCGGTGGCGCGGACGTCGGATTTGGAATCAACGCTTGTGGCACTGATATTGCTGGTCAGGGATGTATAGTTGCTGGAATGGTTTAGTGTTTTTGGCTGCAATTGTAGGATTTTAGGAAACGACTGTTTTTTTATCTTCCATAAAAGTCTAAAGTTGGTGATGAACCCGGTGAAACCCGATGAAAACTAGTGTCACGATGGCGACGACATGCACTCCCCCAACAGAGGATATCTCATATTTGACACTGCAACCCCTTCCCTCGGCAGCTATTTCCGTGATCGGCGGGCGTTTGATATTATTTGTAGTACATCGCGGCGTGAAATAAGCGTGAAGGCGTCTGCCAGCCGACCACCCAGAGAGATGGTGACTGCTTAACGCGCTTGGCGTCATTTCTTCTGATTTATTGAATCGAGAGCCGACGATGAGACGCCGGGTACACTGGAGGCCATGAGAATATGATGCGCCGCCGTTTCCAATTATATACCTATATAGAGTTTTTATCAAAAAATAACTAATAGGTACGAAAGTGGTTCTGGTATAAAAGTAACACGATTTCAACCTTAGACTCGATTCCAAATTACTACCTAAAATCGCTAACTGAAAATAATATAACCACTTTCATTCTATTAGCAAGGTTGGTAAACAATCTCGTATGGGATTTAACACATTTACGTAAAATAAAAGACAGATAATCACATTTTAAGATACAAATAAGAAGATAGCCGCTGAACATGTATGATTACGTATTACGTAATCATACAGAATATTCATAACTAGCCTTCCGCCCGCAGTTTCACTCGCGGTATTTATCTGTTTGGTCTAATAATAATGTTCTAAATACATTGCATTTCAAATCCAAAATTTCGTAACAGATTGCATCAAAAATCACAAACTGGAAGTGGATTTTGACTACTCGACAACAGATGGCGCCACTGCTTTAGGGATTATAAAAGCCCATACCTATATCTTTAAAAATATGCCCTTAAAACGGAAACTTTCTTGTTCGAGGGGAGATAAAGAGCTATTGCACAGTATAAGTCCCTTTATCGTACCGGGAATCCTTTTTAAGTTTTATCGGCACATACATTTTATTAACTTAGTTTTATTATACAACCTGTTACATAACTAACCAAAAAAAAGAATATTTTTCATTATCATCAGTCGATAAAATAATCACATCACTAGTCTAAGTCAGGTGCTACACTACCTGGCGAACAAAGTCCGCTTCGGCATACATTGCTGGTTGACTTAGTTTCTTGTATTGATGACACTCATGTAATAGCCAGCAATGTAGACCGAACTACGCTTCGCCGCGTCGGTAACTTCATTTGAACTCTGAGCTGTCAAAATTAGTGCTGCGATGCCACGATTAAAAATAAGTGTAATTTAATAAAAAAAAAATTTTTCGTAGTTTTCAAAAACGATACTATGGCTCTAATTTTTTGTTAATTGACTCTTTGCAACGGACCTTTCCACACCCTTTCAGATTTATTGGTTGTTTTGTAACACGTTGTATATAATGATTATTATGTATAGTAAAATAGGTACAACAACTTTTACATACACAATTAGCATTTTTCTCGTGTAGGTAATGTTTAAGTAAGTAACTATACATACTCATAGTCATAGTATTTTATTTTCACTTTTAAACAACAAAGAAAAGTAATTGTCAAGTTATTTATTATCAAGAAATATAACTTCGCGATTTTAATGTGACATTGAAAAATCTATTTTCTATTCCAAATGAACAGTATCAAAATGTAATAACAGACGCTATCAATCACAAATTTTGTCCCCGACTGCACTGAACATTCATAAGTTAAAATTAATTTCGAATTCAACTAAGATCGAGTTTTCTCACGCGAGTCATACGTCTTGCGGCGCTCTTTTATGTCATTTAAACATCATTAATAGAATGTTTAAAAAAAATAAACCATAGAAACAACAACTCATCGAAATATTTGAGTTATTGTAGCTTTCTAGTTAATGCTGAGTAATGCTGATTGAAAACTAGGGAAAGGGTTGAGTATTACGAATCATAAGTTTTAATAGCTCTGTTTATTTATCTTTATGCTTATTCAGAAAGTTATAGATGAAGCCAGAAAGTATTTTCGAAGCGAGATATTTAAAGTTAAATATTAGTCAATAAGTCAGTCAGTAGCAGGTTAATTTTACTCATGGTTCTGAACTTACTATGCGACTTATGATATTTTTGTTATAATTTATGATGCATTTTTTATGAAGTTGGTACCTACCTACCTATCTACAGTCCAGCAAAAAAGAGTAGAAATTAAATAAAATGGAACTAAACATTTTTCATACTAAATTGTTGCCATTCATAGTCAATGTTGCCATTTAATTTTGAGATTTCATACAAAGAGGCGCCCTCATTTTTTGTCTACTCTTTTTTGCTGGACTGTATCTACTTCCTTGACCAAAATGTATCGAACAGTCTATTTTTTCGTGTTTCCGTAGGGGAAAGTTTCGTCAGTGAAAGTTTTTTATAATCACGAATTCATTATAAAAAAGAACCTGAAAAATTCTCATAGTGACAAAAACAAAAAAAAAAATGCATTGTAATGTCCCTCTCCTACCCTACCCCAAATTTTTTTTCCTGACCTACCTACAAATGCGAACTTAGAACCCGAATAGATAAAATCCTACTTGGCATGGTTACCAGAATTGGGTTCACTGAGGTTTATGAATCGGCCAGATGATCGTCAACCCTACGTTGTGTATAAGTGTAACCCAAACTTCATTGCTGATAAGGAATGGTGTGTCCTAACTAATCTAACCACTATTTTGAAGAATAATCCGCTTGACATAGCTTCATAAGGAAACTATACACCAATAAATAAATCTAAAACCGTTAGAATATATGTAAGTAAAGGTACTTTAAGTCAAGGCGCAACTAGAACAGAACGACATAAAATAAAGTTAAGTAAAGCGCTGCCGAATCAATTCTACTTAGAAGTCACTATGTCGCTAGTACTTGAGTATTTTATTGGTAAGGCTTAAGGTTGGAGCCCCGCCCCGCTCCCTGGCTTATTTTATGAAATTGTTCACCAGTGTGCTTGTATTTTCAGATGTAGTTTTATTTTAAGAGGTGGTAGGTTTTAATTTTTCCTCTCTCTGAAAATATTCTATCAAACACAAGCCGTGGGTTTCGGCTTAGCCTGACTGGACACCCTCCGCCTTATATTATTCCCAAACTAGTGCCTGAATTTACATTTACAATCAAAGTTACAAAAGATATAATGCCTTAGTAATTTAACTTTATTTTATTTGCAAAACCAAAAGAGGTGTAATAAAATAGATACGTATATAAGTAACAAAAAGGAGCGAAAGCTGGATTTTCCACGTCCAGATGTACTAGCTGTCCAATATAAGGCATTTTGTATTGCAAAACAAGGAAGCTACTTTTATGGCCAAGTGTTTGGAATAATTTTCCTTTTCTGAATTTACTTTTTACTGAATCTACTTGGAACAAGGAATCTACGTCAGATAGTCAGTCTGTCTCCCCGATTCCCCAAAGAATTAAAATTCGTTCTTTCTTTTGAACCAAAGATATGTGCTAAATTGTCACGCTTTCCATTTTTGTAGGTGTCATTATATTTTTATTTCTAAGCAAGTTACTAGTAGTACTAGAAGGTTGACAACAAATAACTATTATCTTATTGTTGATTTAATTTATAAATTTATAGGCAAACCGAGCTTTATCAAATTATTTCAAACGATAAACTTTACCATGAAACAATACCATTTCTATTATTTGTCTACCCTGCAAGAATTATGAGCATGAACAGTTAAATAACCAAAAGGATGGGTGACCGATATGGGATGAGTTACCTAAAATGGATGGGTGACCGCAAATGGATGGGTGACCGCAAATGGATGGGTGACCGCAAATACCAATATTAATCTATATCTCCTCTTCTAAATATTTCCGCAGGTTAAAAATGGCATCAAAGGAAGGCTAAAATTGCCTGCTACAAAAAGCAACCTTTTCCAACCCTAAACTTGTATCGTTGGATACTAAAGTCTTCCCGTATCTCGTTTCCCATACATTTCCTCAGTCTAAGAATAGTATCAAACGGAATCTAAAATTGTCCCTTACAAAACTCAACCTTTATTGAACTTAAATTCGTACCGCCTGATACTAAAGTTACCCCGTAACTTTGCTTTTAACCATTTCCTCACATTAAGAATGGTATTAAATGAATGCTCGAATAACCCCCTTCAGAGTGCAACCCTTAGTTCCCCCATATTCGGAGGTCAGTATTCTAAAGTTACATCATAACTTTGTTTCTAAACATTTCCTCACACTGAAAATAGTATCAAATGAAAGCTAGAATTATCCCCTATAGAATGCAACCTAGAGGTACACAATATTCGTGGGTCAGTATTCTAAAGTTACCTCATAACTTTATTTCTAGACGTTTCCGCACACTGAAAATAGTATCAAATGAAAGCTAGAATTGTCCCCTATAGAATGCAACCTAGAGGTACACAATATTCGTGGGTCAGTATTCTAAAGTTACCTCATAACTTTATTTCTAGACGTTTCCGCACACTGAAAATAGTATCAAATGAAAGCTAGAATTGTCCCCTGTAGAATGCAACCTAGAGGTACACAATATTCGTGGGTCAGTACTCTAAAGTTACCTCATAACTTTATTTCTAGACGTTTCCGCACACTGAAAATAGTATCAAATGAAAGCTAGAATTGTCCCCTGTAGAATGCAACCTAGAGGTACACAATATTCGTGGGTCAGTACTCTAAAGTTACCTCATAACTTTATTTCTAGACGTTTCCGCACACTGAAAATAGTATCAAATGAAAGCTAGAATTGTCCCCTGTAGAATGCAACCTATAGATACCCCATATTCGTGGGTCAGTATTCTAAAGTCATCCCATAAAATAAGTTGTATGAACAGATTATGCCATTTCATCATTATCCACTACCTAATATGGGCATCACTACATCACTAATCGGTTTTACACACCTATAAACACCACACTCCACTGCTAGACATGAGCTTCAGTAAATAATCTACCTACCTTCTACGAAAATTGGCGGTATTGTCTCACCAATCATCTACTTTACTTGTAACGCTAACCTATTATAGTATGTATAAATCTTATGTCCATAGAAACCGGATTGCGATCCCACTGCTGGATAGCTCGCCATTGTTCACAACATGAAATACTCCATACCGTACTCAACAATTTTCCTAGTCGGTTACTTCTTCATTTTTCAACAAATCAAAACAATATAGGATTTATAAATTTCCTTTTACACACATATCGATGTGTTCAACAGTCGGTCAAAACGGTTACGATTTTTTTTTCCACAACTTTGCCTATCGAGCCCACTGTCAATAATGTCATACTCACTCGGTTATCCTGTTTTTATCTACCTACTTTTCCCATTTACCTGCAATATGCCATCTTCTCATACAAATTGTGTGAGCGAAAAATGCGCAGCGACGGATGTCAGGTGTGAGACCCGCCATAGGAATGATGACGCCACCGCGAAGCAAGAATAAGAGGGTAGAAACAAAACTGTTCGCGGCGATTCTCCGTCTTCCCGCTAGCCGCTATCACTCACGCACTATACATACTTGCAAAACAGTTAGAATTTATCAATGGCATGATTACGTTTATCACATACGTAAAAGACAAATGGGAAACAGGTAGAATAAACACGAGGTAGCAACACAATGAAAATTAATCTAGAAACCGCAAAATAGAACACACGCGAACTGCCAGCAACGTACATCCTAGGCACAAAATAACACAGAAAAATCAAAACCACTTTTAAATAGAATGGAATAAAAATTGTAAAATCAGAGAAAATAAAAGGCCTTACCAGGGTTTCTTCAAAGTTAACTAAAGGAAAATGGCGCCGCACCGGGCGTGGTGTCCGGGAAGGCGGCGGCAGTCGCACCCGGCCGCTCGCTCCCCGTCCTGTAAAAAAGTGAAGCGCCTCAGGCCGGCGGCCGCCCACCCCCTCGTCGCCCGCGCACCCGCGGCGGGTGTCCTACCGCGCCGGGCAGTCGGAGTCTGGCTGGTCGAAATAAGTATATCAACCAGTAGCAATATCCCCCAGAGCATGTTACGATGCTGTTACGACCAATCGCAGCCCTTCTTACGTTCGACTCCAATCCTGTTGCTCAGATATTACTGGTAAAACAGCGCACTGCCTCACGTCACGTATCATTCAGCTAGTTCTGTGCAATATCAATAGATGGTGCTACTATACATGAATTGGCTAGAATCAACATTGATTTGGGAATATAAAAATATTATTTCTGGTCTATTATGAAACATAAAGGGTTTCAAAAGATGATAAGTTTATTTTTTTATAAGATAAAGTTCAACTATCTTTGGAGTTTCTGTTTCCACAAGCAAAATGTATCGTTTCTCATATTTGTGTTTAAATCGAGCGCAATTTATGGTATGAAAGAATTATGAAAATTATCGAATAGTTTTGAGATAGTAACAAAAGTCGATTTGCAATAAAATGGCTAGAAAAAATATGACTTTCATCCAAAATGTGCTCATAAACAAAGCATATTGTTAGTAAATATATTAATATTGAAGAATTATATTTGTGCGTGAACGGCTGAACCATTACAGCATACCTGGGTAAGGAGACGAACAACGCATAGAAAGAAATGTCTAAGCTTCTAACTAACTGGACAATAGATGAAGCAAAATTAAAATGTACAAACATACTTAAGCAGCCTATACTCGTAAACAGTATCTTGTATTCAAAATATTTTCCAATTATGTTTACATTTAATTTAGAACTCGCCGACCCCATTACAGTCTCCCCTTACAGAACTTCATAAAGAAAACAATTCAATGAGTTGTTTATTATTTAGTATGGCGTCTGCTGTTTAATTTGTCGCGTTTGCACAAAAGTTTTAAAAGGAAATTTATTATTGTGTATTTTATTGCTTTTTACAGCGAATTCATTGATGTAATCTAATTGTCGTTTGATAATGATTATTTGACGAATATGCTTCAGTGCTAATATTAAGCACACAAAGTAGATACTTGTTGGTTTCAACTGAAAAGCAGATAAAAGAAACCTAAACCCAAGTTAAAATTATCACCTATTTATTCAACGAATAATTTTGGATGAACTCAGTAAAAACTTTAGTAGGTAAGGAAGAACATTTTAGTTTGAAACAACTGAGCTCCTCGCACTTTTTGCAAAAAATATACTCAGCATGAAGGAAGTTTTTTGGCGCTAACCTATCCCAAGACGATCCCGCAGAACTTTTAAAACAGTAAGATCTGTATGAAGACTCCCATGGCAACTAAGTAATTTTATACGTGCACCTTGGTAGCACACTTTTTATACCTACTCTCGTTTTCATTGTGGTTGAGATTCATTTGTTTTGAAATAATACTAATTTTGTAAGTTGATATTTTTGGTACCTACTTCAACATGCTCTTGAAAATGAAATTATCTCATCAGATGATCCTGACATCAGATGATCAGAAGGGCCCATCAAACCACCCCAAGAAAAAAGGTTCCTTATCGGATCCATCGCGAAGTATACATATAAGATCTGCATCTAAGCTGAAAAAAGAAATATCTCCTCTTTTTTGAAGCCGGTTCAAAAGCGCATCCTCGCCACCTACTTTCTAGTCTCCAGCGCCTTGCACTTTACTCAGAGCAACGTCTCGGTGAGTTTACTATGCTTTTATTTCTTAAGTTTCAGGCGTTGTTTGAGTAAGTACGTGGTTGGATGAAATGCTGCGGATGTTTTAGCTGGTTTACTTTCTATTACTCAGCAAATAAATTGTTTGAAACTCTCAGTAGAAATTTTAGAGGCTTTTTTTCGCTCAAACTAAATGATCGAATAATGTCGAGGTAAACATTTTCAAAAATCACTTCTTTTTTACATTTATAAGTGCAAAAAATTGGTTAAACAGATACAGTTAATAATGTTGCCTAGGACACTTATTGGAAAAACTTTCTCTACGTAAGTAATTTCAGTTTCACAAATCTAGGTACGATGTATAAGCATGAAAATAATAAAACAATGTTTTAAAAGAGAAGAACAGCACGCTTGCTAAATAAATACGGATGAGAACAAAATTTCCTGGAACATCACACGTCTGCATTACAAAGTCCGACACAGTACACTTTACACAGTAGAGTAATAACCAGTAAGTACACTGGCAACAACCAAGCGGCGGCGTTTACAGCTTAGCGCACATTTACCGCGCACTCTGTGGCCGGGATGGGGTGTCATTCTCGCCCCGCCGTTCCGCTTTTACTTACATATATTAACCTTTAATTTTAGCCTCGGTAAAGATTATACTGAGTACATAGCCATGTGAAGATTAAGGCGAGGAACACACGCAACGTCGGTTTGTGTGTCGTTTGTTTGATTTTCCACCTTATTTTTATACGAATACGGTTTATGTCAAACGATTTGACAGACAACGCAGCGTTGTGCGATGCCGTTTGACACAAACCGTATTCATATGCAGGTAGGGTGGAGAATCGAATGAACGACGCACAAACCGACGTTGCGTGTGTTCCTCGCCTCACTCTTTAAAATATAGGGATTTGGGGTGACTTAGTAAGGGGCGAAAAAAGTGCGTAGCAAAGGCCTACGGCGTAGCAATTGAGTAGAGTGCTTACGTTTCTACTAACGTAACTATGCATTAAGCACTCAAATAATATACAATCATGTCATGATTATGAATAAATTAAAAATGTAGGGAAATAAGATAATAGTTTGATAATATTTTATTTACAAACCAAATTGTTTAATACAACTTCGTAGATCCAAACATATTCTAAATTTTTATTGCATTTTGATAAAAATAAAAAAAGATAAAAAATTATTTATACCTGATTCAAACTCTGTGTACAAACTAAATTATACCAAAGAGTCGGGCTGTAACGTAACGGCTGTCGTATCGTGTTACACATAAAGGTTTATGTTGTTTAAGATGTGTGTATCCAAGTGTAATAGAGTAGGTCAACGGCTACAATAGTTTAAATTAAAATCCACAACTAAGACGAGATACAAAGCTCTTTTTTACGCGACTGCTTCAGAACTGGGAACTGACTGGGTCATGTTTTTCGAGAGTATGTATGTATGTATGTGGGTACCTATGTATGTATTCGAGAGATTTATTTTTCACGGACTTTTGCCCAAACGGCTGGGCGGATCTTGATATCTGAAGTGTTGTAAGATTTGTCTCAGCAACGCGAGTGACAGGCTATATTAAAAAAATCATACATTCAAGATGGCGGATGCAAAATACAACTTTGAAATTACCGCAGTCGGGTTTTTGTTTTTAATACATCGACTTGTCTTCTTTCGTGTGGGGCACCGAGTCCACGAAATAACCAATGAACTTTGTTTCATCCCTAAATAAGCAAGTTCAAATAAATTGCATATCACATTATTCATTCCTTATCGTGTGTCATTTAACTTTGATGTCTAATCCAAGAAATATTATTTAGGTCCTTTTAATAGGATCCAAATTCATATTACATAAATGTTAGAAAACTAAATGTATTTTAATAAAAGAAAAGAAAATAATTTTCTCCAAAGAACCATACATCTTCGTCTTAAAAAAATTCTTTTTATTTTGTAGGTAAATTAGTACACGCCTAAATACTTGTCGATAGTGTAGGCACTAACAACGCGTAAACTATTCTTACTATTTCTGCCATAAGTAGGTAACATTTCCCCTCAAAGGTTCAGGGGGTGTATTGCACAATTCGAATTCCCAAAGGAGACGAGCTATCTCCCAGACAGCGAATGCCCCGCGGCGGTGCCTCACAGGGGCGAGGAAACAACCTCACCTCTTTAAATTTGTTGAGGAATCCTTTCCAACTGTATGTAAGTTCAGTACCTATAGATGGAAACTAGTATAAGACATCCGACCTCTCACGAGGTTGACAAAGATAGACACTGTCGATAGCCGTTCAGAATAAGTAGTTGAGGTTTGTTTTAGGTATAAGTCCCAAAGGAGATGAGCTATCTCCCAGACAGCGAATGCCCCGCGGCGGTGATCCTCACTGAGGCGAGGAAACAACCTCTCACCTCTTTATATTTGTTGAGGAGTCCTTCCCGACCGTATATAGATTGAGTATACCTAGATGGAAACTGGCCGTCTAGAAAGATAGTCAATGCGTACTTTACACAAAATTTCAAATAGTTTTGGAGTGAATGGGCTGAAACTATTAATTATTTGCATAGTTTTGAATCAGAAAGAGGTGCAGTAGGTTAAACCGTTATTCTATCGATCTAAATAAGTATTTCTGTTTATTTCACTTTCTGCAATCCTTTTTTCAATGAAATTAACGCAAATGGTTTAATTTTAATTTTCTTTGTCAAATGTCGGAGTGCAACTCTTCTCTCCTAATCCTGATCGCATGGAGGTTGGAAAAAGATGAACTAAGTCTCCGGCTTTATCGGTCTGTGCGTCACTATCCAGCAGGCACTTTCCCATATTTCCCGCAGTCGTTTGTCATTTCTTACCCCGCCTTCATATAAATACAAGAACACAAACAGCCGAGGCGGAAGCCGTGAAATTTAGAAATTCCTTTGTGTCGACGCGTCGGCGCCACTTTGCCTTTACATCTACAAATTTTCAGATTTATTCTTTGAATAAATTTCGTGGTGGCTTGCCGGCTTTGAAATTCAATTGGCTTGGGGTCGACACATTGCTGACGAGATCGTTTCCCTTCTTTTATTAAGGATTTGGCCGTTTTGTCTATGAAAAGCTAGCGGCCCTTTGAATAACTAAGGATTTGTTGTTTGATGGAAACATCAATTTGTCTTTTCCTTTTGATGCTGTGTCAGGACAGTCGTTACGAATGTTTCATATTTTAACCTTTCTGGTTGAGGAGCCAGAATATTTCACCGTACATTTATTGTAATGTCCTTTATAAAGCGAACAATACCTGCCTTCTAAAAGTGATCCTAAATTTTTCTGGCTCACCGTTTCCGCGATTTGCAGGGGATAGGCGAACGTAGTACTTAGTAAGTACAAAAATGTTTTGTTTATTACATAGTTAAACAAGAATTTAAATGAGGGCTTGTTATTTAGCTTTATTGCGGGAAGATAATTATCTAAACGAAGATTATTATAAGATAATAAAGATCCAAAATTACGTTTAAACGATTAACTCTATTTTTTGGTTCAACTGCATCTAAAACAATACTTAGATATTTTAATTCCGAACATACAAACATAGAAAACCGGAAGTTTTCCCGTTTGTCCGATGTTTTAGCGAATAAGCAAACATTATACGGATACTGGCTTAACATAAATATCTCACAAAGGCATGGCCCATCGAAGGCGGGATGGCGGGACATTATTCAATCAGGGCAGGCAATTCGGTCTTTTGTATGTAAAGACCGCATCCGAAGCTTTGCACTAACTCTTTTGAATGTTTGGGGACGAGTTATCACCCTTTTCGATTAGTTCTTTTGTGGTTGGGTTCTCTCACCTACATAAAAATCATAGGAACCGTATGAGTAGACAGAGCTGTTTCAGAAAGGAGATATTTTACTAAAGTAATTTGCAGATTCTTGTTAACAATACCACTTGCTTGATGGAGAATCTTCAAAAGGCTATAGACGCCTACACTACAGCTCCAGATTCAGTAAACATAAATAGAACTTTCACATTACGATAATTCACTTTTGCTCGTTTTATTTATTTTGCTTCATAGAGATTATGACGAACATTGGTCGAACCACAAAATAAACAAATCTAATTATGAAAATGGCATAAGTACTTCCAGGGAATCAAAATTTGTTCGGAAAAAGTGTAATAGACTCCTAATAAATATTTTGTTTCAAAAACAAAACTTATACTGTTATGGACCATTGTTTTTTCAAACGCCAATACCTACATAAAATTGTTTTTAAGTATTTTACATTTTCTATACAATTAATTAGTTATTCCAAGGAAACAAACGACAGTGGCTCACAGAATTCTTTTACGTCATCTTGTTTAAGTCCCTCTAATTCTTCAGTCGGTTCGTTTTCTTTTTAATTAATTTTGACAAATTACCCTACCTTCTCATTTTCTACTTCAGGAAAAGAAATATCGACTGTGTCAATAGTAGAGGGGTCTCTCTTGGTTATTTCCTTTAGCTTTGGATATTGTGTAAGCTTTGGCTTATACTACAGGGAGTTTAATATGACTAGTCCTCTTTGTTTTTTGATGCGGACATCCCCGTTATGCAAAAAGTCAAAATACCGCCAAAGATGATTGTTTTTTGATGCAAAACAGCCCCGTTATGTAAGAGAGTAAAAATACTGATTTTAGACCCCGAAGATAATTATATAATTTTAGTTCTTTTGATGTATTGAGCAGTTTTATGCCCAAGGCCTACACAAAAAGTCTTCAAGTGTACAATTAGTTTCGTCAACGTTTTTCAGGTGTCTTTTTCGTGATAAGTCTGCTACTACTTTTAGACATAACCGAAGAATACTGGACCCACTACCACACCTGACGATTCGAAATGCAATAACCCTGACTTTTCGTCTTCGGTACTTCGGCACAATCAGCTTAAATGCTGACTAAGTAATAATAACAATAGTTACCGTAATACTTCTCAGAAATAAATAAGAAAGTTTACAACGTACAAACCTCTCGTAGTCAGATTACAGTAACTTCTCAGTTTCTTTGGCTCGTTTAATTAAATACTGGAGTGTCACTCGTCGAGTCGTGTCGGACAGAAGTGCCTGGGACCTACAACAGTTTAGTATTCTGTTAATTACACTCACTAGTTACTTGGAACGGACTTGAACTGGACTTTGAACGGCTCTTTTGAAACTCAAATACTTAGTAGAACGAGTCATAGTAGATATGTATAAGTGTCTGGTACTTACAGGCCTAACGCTTATGCTATTGAGGGAATCAATATTTCCTATGAAACTGATATGATGGTTATATCATACGTAAAGCATTTGTATGATAAACTTGTTACGATGAAACACCTCCTTTATTATGATAACTGATAAGAAATAAGTAGTATTGTGCGTGCAATAATGTAGTTAAAGCAAGCAAGTGGTGTCCAAATTATTTGCTTCAGTTAAATCGCGTTTCGAATTGTTTCATTAGGATCAAAGATTGGCCGTATAAGTATTTTTTTTATTGGTACCTACCTACACTTTAAAATCTGTGTTTGATTTTCATCATGAATGATAGACCATTACTTTGATTATCTTGCGTAGCATTCAACCCACCCGCCGCCTTATACAAGAACAACTGTGTATGATCGAAATCATTTTGCTAACATCCATTACTATTACATACATACATAAGCACTTATATCAGGCCTATATCCCTTGCAGGGTAGGTAGAGCGTAAAGGGTTATTTACACCACGTCTGAAAACAGTTTGATTCAGAAGACTGTGTGTGTATCACCATTGTGACAGGTTGCCAGCCTGTCGTCTAAAATTTCAATACACATCAAATCTTAAATCCCTTAGTCGCTTCTTATGACACCCACGGGAAAGATAGGGGGTGTTGATATTCTAAGCGGCACTACACGGCACTTTGCTGACATCTATTACTATTACCCAATCATAATATTTACACTTCATACTTACACGAACACACTTGTAATTTTGAAGGTAAACACTATTATCTCCTGTTTTCGAAGTGCACGTTTCAATATGTTGACACTGCAAAATTGGTATTGGCATCTTTGGTGGCAATAGATAACAGCTTTAAATGATGCGTACCAGTATTAAAATACACCCCTCAATTTACTCCCTGATTCATGTTTGCAATACAGGGTGTAAAGTAAAGTAGGTATGTAAAAAAAACGGAGAATTCTAAATTCTCTAATTTTGTGGAAAACTTGCAAAATCTGTACAGCCGAAAGTCGCAGGTTCAAATCCTACCTGCGGTGGATAATTTTGCATGATTTCCAGAAATTGTATACTCAACCCGAGAAGTGTTTTAAAATTTGGTATTCACGCTGATTTTGGCTAACCTGAGGATCTTTGATAACTACTTCTGAACATACTCGAAATAAACGTAGAAGTAAACTACGAGAAAAGATAATTTGTATTAGTCACCAAAAGAAGTAGGTACCTCCACCTACTTAGTTTTGTGTCGAAAAGAAGAAAACTACTTACAACATAAGATTTTACTTAAGTACAACCATTTTTACAGTATTTTTTCTTTGAATTTAATCCTGTATTGACAGGAAACCCCTATTTGTATTATATCACTCGACATACGTAGTCATCTCAGCCCCACCATAAACAAAACGAAACGCAATTTTCATGTTCAAGTCAATAGCTTAGAATAATAAGCGATAGTAAGTAATATTAAGGACATCCACATAAGAGTCCCCTTTCTCGGAAAGTCCCTACTGTTTATTCTCGCTTGTTTTTCGCTTGTAATAGACGACATATTGAATAAACAGTTGATGATAATTTAGTAAAGTTATCTACTCAATGGATGATTGCGAATTGTACTCACACATTTTATTATTAAGTGCCTACACATCGCGCGCGAGTTCATGGCCATTTTGAAATATGTGCCTCCTTGTCGCACATGCCAGTAACACGGAAAGTATGACTAGGAGGCTCATATTTCAGGATGGTCATGAACTCGCGCGCAAAGTGTACGTAGGTACCTCCCCTTATTCAACCAACATTTATTTTATTTTCTACTGACACTTCTGTAACCAAGCCTGTTAGCTAAATTATATAGGTAGGCTACGGGCTACGGCTACGGGGTGTAGCAAACACTACGACTACGACTGAACAAAACAAACATAGAAGGTCATAGTCATAGAGTAAAAATCTTTATGTCCTCAGGCATAATACAGTAAGATAATAATTTTGAATGCAATCGTTTCTTGTCAAATGTTACGAAGAACTGACAGTTAATAATTGCATTAAATTATTCGAGACCACACAATAAGATTAGCGTTCAACAAAACCGTGCAAATACAAATAGTAACGCCCTAAACTGGAATACGGAGGGTAATTCTGGGGTGCTCTGCGTAGCTGGTTTACTTCACGAACCATTAAATTTTCCTGTTTGCATTTTTTAGCATACGCTACTCTAGACGGAGTTTCATACGAGCGCCTTTACGATTGTACTCCTAGTTTGGGGAAATGTTTGCTCAGAAGATATAGTCAGGCGCTGCGGTGGAGTGTATTAAATTTTATGTGAAGGAGGTACTAAACTAACCGACAGATGCATGTGTGGTAAGTATGATTAAAATATGAAGGAGGAAATCATAAAAATTGATAATAATATCAGCAAATCAAAATATACTTTCGAAAAATAGACGTTGTTTTCAGTATTTATTGGCAACTTCGCACTGAAAATTTCAATCAAGAATTTTCTTTTTTAAATGGTCGCTTTAAAAGGATTAAACTGTTGATTAAACATTAAAAATCACATCCGAATCGAAAAGCTTCGGACTAAAAGCCATGGAGTGGTCCGCATCCAGTAATGGTTTTTAAAAATAAACAGATCCTCGGTATAAAAGCCTTGTGCTATTTGCCTCGTTTTTATTATTCAAATATTTTAATGGACACTTTTAAATGCGGCAAAAGTCAGCGAAACTATACCGGTATTGTGTTTTTTGAAATAAATCATGAAAACGCGCGTTATGAGTGCCATTTTATTATTATTTATTTATTGTTCGCCTCTCAGTTTTATGTTTGGTATCAAAATAATGTTTATGTTATTTAAGCCAAGCTTGTCCAAACATGGCCTGAAAATATGAAACAATAATAAATGAACTGATAGAATTATTATGTACAATATTCTGGGTTTAACATTTTTATGCGGGAAATAAGTACAAAGGAGTTCAGTATTATAAAGGATAATAGTTGCCGGATAATACTGCTATTCAGGTCGAAGACTTACCACTTGGATGTGTAAAATTTCATACAAAAAAACGCACGCTCGTCCAACATTTTTGTGGTAAGGCCCTTTATTATCATCAGTGGCGTTTTAGCGTATGAGATAACACTCCTTTTATTAAGCTCTACTCATCTATTCATCATTATCTATCTACCTACTACCAATTTATATAAAAAATATATACAGTGTGTTAACGGCAACGGGCATTTACTTAAACTGGTGATATACAAACATCTTTTACTATCGAGCCATCTGCGAAATCACGAAAAAAAACAGCTGTTCCATACATTTTGCCTAGGCAGGTCTAAGGATTTTCTATGAAACAGCAATTTTTTTTTCGTGATTAAGATGGCCCCATAGTAAAAGATGTTCGTATAGATGCCTAGATTCACCAGTTTGAGTAAATGCCCGTTAACACTGTATATTATTATTGCTCGCTTGCCGGTAATACACTGTATAGTTTCCAATTTTAATGAAACAGCACGTTTTTCTAGGTCCACTTGTTTATAATAGGCTAAACGCAAATCTAGCTTTTGTACCTTCTTAGCTATATAGTGAATGTAAGATAATTCTTCAGGAATATCTTCAAAAGATGTCCTAAGAAAAAACAGATAATTTGTAATAGTAGTAAAGTAAGTTTCTTTTACATTAAATTGTTATAGTCATAAATAAATCATGCCCATTATGATTTTATTATAAGTACCTACCTATCATGTACCTATTTTAAAAATAAGTAATTATTTTCAAAACTATTTTTTAAGTCTACTTCAGCCTGAGACATAGTTTTTCTTAGTTTAGGCATTATGGTACATTTAGCTGTAGGATAAATGATTTGCTCAGTACATATCTAATTTGATTGCGAAATAAGTCTTTAATAATTATTACAGCTACCTTATTAAATTGTTTGCCCAAACTAATTAAGGAAAAAGCTATAAAGTTTGCGGTTAAATCACAGTCTGGTGATTATGTACCTACTTCAATCACTTTTTAATTAATACGATTTTAAACGACCGCTTAAAGTCAAATAAAAATGAACCATGTAAACTCATATTCACAAACGAACTTCGTAATAATCATCCACAAATTCAATCCATAACCTATAAAACTCTACCACTGACTCCGGAAGGGAGCAGTTGGCTGTACACCAACTTTTCCACTTCGTCGTCAATCAATTTTCACCTCTATACGTATTTATTTAAGAGCTCTGCAAACAGAAGAGATGGAGTTTGTCGCAATGGCTCGTTCGCAAACTTTTCCAGGCCCTCGAGCGTTCGATTTTGGCTTTTATGTAGTTTGGCTTAAGAGCTGTGTGAAGTGTTTTACAGTAGGTTGGACTCAGTTGCCTCGGGCGGATGTCACCGACAGTTACCTTATTTGGAATCGGTCCAGACTCCAGCAAACTTTTATGTTATTTCGATGTGGTTTAACTGAAAGAATCGTATTTGCAATCCGATAGAGTTTGCTAATGCGTGCTGGTGCCTTAGTTTCATAAGTAGGTGATACATGTGCAACCCTATGCCAAGAGGAAACTTAAGGCGAATTTGCAAGTGCAGTTAGTATGAGTTGTCACATAATCCACACGAAACGCGGCTGCCTATTTCCACGACCGTGTGATGCCGGTTTAGAAAAGCGTCATCCCATATCTTTCTCGTGGGTGTTATAAAAAGCAAATAAGGGATTTTGAAAGTTGATAATATGTATTGTAATTTTAGGCGATAGGCTGACAACCTGTCTCTGTTGTGATACACAATTTTCTGAGTACCTAAATCTCAAACTATTGTACAGTCGTTTACACTCTGCCTAAATTAAGCACAGTTTAAAATTTTTAACAGTAATAAAAGGAAAAATACAATCGTCATCTAATTTCGTCGTTCATTTTAGAAACAATTTGTAAATAAAGAAAAGAAGGAAAACTGCTCTAAATTGCCTATTTACTTCATTAGGAGCTGTTACAAAAGATGATGTTAATATTATACTTTCGTAGGACACCTAAATATCCACTTTTATTATTAGTACAAAATGCCAAAGAAAAATTTACCTCCAGACACCAAGCGAACACCAAACTAAATACAAAAGCTTTCATGTTTTCAATTCAATCAGCCTACTTTTCTACGCATTTTTTTTTTGCTACTCAAACTTAATAAAATTACCAAAGGGTTTTTTGTCACCACTAAATAACTGATTTAACTCGAAACCTACATTTTAGCTAACAGTTATGCCATCAATGGCTGTCAATTAACCTTTTAGATAATTGCTGCCAATCAGTTTATCGTATGGCCAGTTCAAATGAGTTTGAATTTGGAATACAATGTAAGTGTGGAATTTGAATACAGCGAAAACTTCGTGCGAGTCATTGCGGTTGAACCTGCAAAGGTCGTTGACACATAAATAACGAATTAAAGCTCTACCTACAAAGTTACGAAAAGAGTAGGAAAAAGTAGCTCTTTACCTGTTGTATTCATTTTGCACCTACATGTAGATACACTTATTTTGAGAGTACATAAGAAATGTAGGTACAAAACTCACAGTATAGAGAGTCTAAAGGCATCCCGCACACCGTCTCCCTGACAATACTACCTGATTCAATGAAGAAGGAGACCCAAAATGATAACATTGTTGTTGATATCTTGCTCTAATGTCATGTAATATAAAAAGTCGCAAACATTATACCTATTGCCATTTCGGGTCCCTTTTTTCTGTGAATCAGGTTATACCTATTTTCTTTTAAATTCAGGTATTTACCTATGATTGTCATTATGACCAACCTATGATCGTCATTATGATTCAAAATATTGAAAAAAGTGGTTCTAAACTTACCTATGCGATTCCATTTTGGTTCTAGAATAACAATGTTAGAAAAACCTAGACAAATTTCCAATAACTTTAGGTAAACGATAGGGAATGAAAGAAAAATAGCCTCAAAAATGTTCTTGTTTCACCGAAGCGTCACGTGAAACGGGTCGAAAAGAGAAAAAAAAATGTTACCAAAAATTATGTAGTTTCGCTCGGCGACGCTACGCTAACCGAATCACGTAGCGAAGGCTTGGTGCTTCCTGTCAGCGTTTTTAGGGGTCCGCATGACAAAGGTCTTTGGGAAAGTAGGATTAGTAATATATTGCGTGCATCTGTAAAATAGTCTTGACTTTGATTGAAGTTTTCGATTGGCTTTTATAAGTTAAAACTGCTTAAAAGCACAGACTGTAACTAATCTCTAATTTCTATTCTCAGTTTTTACATGAATCCCACTTCACAACAACGTAACTATAATTTTAGCAAAATTGTGTAAAACTTTCGCCCATATTAACGTTTTTTCCCTTGACATAATTACTTACTTGTTAACGTCTTAACCTAACAATTAAAATTTAATATCTAAGTGTCTATTAATTTATTAAATGCCTTCTAAGTGTTTATTGAAATATGAGGCCTCTGGACTTTACAGGACCAACAGACGCCAACATCCATCATTTTTCCGTCCAAAACCGCCAAATAAGAAGGTCCAATCCAATCTATCCCCTGTAAAATGTGTTCCAGCTTCTTTTCAGAAGTTGGTCCATCGCCAATTAAGCCAACAGACGCCGAGATCCACCCTCCTTCCGGCCACAAACACCAAATAGTTGGGCGCAATCTTATTTAAATACTAGCTACATAGTCTAGCTATAAGTATTTTTTTGTTACACTAACAATGTAAAAAATAATTGTACGGAACCAAAGAAACAACAGCAATAAACCCCCTTCCAGCTTCTTTTCAGAAGTTGGTCCATCGCCAATTAAGCCAACAGGCGCCGACGGCCACCCTCCTTCCGGCCACAACCGCCAAATAGTTGGGCCCAATCTTTATGTATTATACCGACTTCCTACCCTATTGTCAGCCATAATTTTTCTGCCTAGTTAGCTGGCAAATAGATAAATTGAATGCTTAGATTCAGTTTCGATTGTTACGGCTTTTATTGGCGAAAAAATTGCTTGTTAATGGCTTTTTTCTACTTCTTTGTATCTTTTCCGTGGCTCTAGATGTACTTAATGTTTATTTTCAAACAACCCTATTTTATAATATGTTTGGTAAGTGGGTAAGGTTCGGTCAGCTTAGCAGGCAGGTGATACCTATTGCGTAGCTATTAGTTGCGTAGCGTAGTTCCTGATTTTGAGAGAAAAGCTACACAAAAGTTGCTTGCGCAACATACTAGTATCTAGCTTTGGAAATCATATATGTACCTACTAGGATTAAAGGATGGAAATGAATCCCACGCCTGCTTATTAAGCTATACATATTATAACACCATCAAGCGTACTACCCACCCATTAATCAATATTTTACTGATTTTAACTTAGAAAGAAAGCCTTTTTAATAACTACGTCACGTAAACTTTCTTATCCAAATATGCAACACCTTGCCTACGTACGGCGCCAGACGTATCTTTTGAAACCATTAAAACATTCTCACATTAAAAGAAACTATCACCTCATTTGCCTTCGATTAACACGCTTCTTATCAGCTTTAATACGCATTTTTACGAAAAATATTCCATAACATTCATTTATAGTGAGTGAGTATGGAATACACATTATGTCGCAGTGACATGGTCAAATCAGTAATTTGGCCGAATGACAGAGAAAAGAATTTGTAAATTTTTTATATTTTATTTTTTACTAGAGGTTAGGGTAACGGTTTCATTGCTGCTTACCGTTTTCTTGTAGCAATAAGTTGTTTTCCCGAGATAAAAATTTGCATTTGTTACTCAGAGATGTTGTAAATTTCTAATGAAAAAAAGAATTTTTTAAATGGGTCTGTAGTTTTGGGAGGAAATCATGCACACAAATAAATGAACTTTTCGTGCTTAAAATATAAGTGTAAATCTTTATTTATCAATAAAAAGCAAGAATATGAACAATAAATGCAAACATAAACAATAGACATTTCGACACTATTGCTTACAAAAATATTTTTTGAGACTTCCGTTTGCCATTGTATAGGTATTACTAATAATGTTTGCGAATTTGGCCTGTCCTGTAAATTCAACTTGATTCCTAGATCTGCAAGGAAGATGGCAGAATCAACGATTTCAGCGTATTCCACATTTTGAATGAATTCCGAGGAATTCGACCGAATTCCTGATTTAGCCATATTCCCGCGACATGTGTACATTTGCAGAAGAAGCCTGTTCGCGTAACGTAGTAGTCATAAAAGTCGATTCGTTAATCGACCCCCGCCTTCGAATTTACATATCGTTGTCATTAAGTTCCACATCTTATATCAGAATTAAAACCTGTGTTTACGCTAAAGGACGTCCTTTGAAAGTATTTAAGAAATTCGAGAGGGTCGCCGAACTTAGGCATCGTAAAATGAAAAAAATAAAAAGGCATCATTTTACGGTTCGGAATGAGGTGACATTCAGGTTTAAGAAACTGCCTACTACGAATTGGTCCATTTAATCTTATTTGGGTGAATGACTCGATGAACCCTGGGGTCTAAGTTCAGATATAAATAACTTTAGAGGAAAATATTTTAGCTACTCAAGATGCGTGTGAGATACTCATCCAGAAGATTTATGATAAGTACACTTCCTACTAAATACCAATTAAACATGCATACCTTGGTGTAGGTACGTAATATGATGACTAAATTAAGGTACGATTGAGGAGTGTTTTTGCAGTCAAATTGGCCAGTTTATCAGATTCTCAATTAATGCAATCAACTTGATAACAAACTCGCATAACACCGTTTTATTCCAGTCGTTGGAAGCTTTATTTACGACGCAACACGCTCGGAATATTCTTGTAACTCGTAAGCTGTTCGTTTAATATGCAAAAGGATGAGGACAGGACCTATTTGGCAGGAGCAAGGCGGGCGGAACGCCTGTATCGTTACGGTAGTGAGTTATTTAGTTAAAGAAAGAAACAGGCAGATAAGACGTTGCAGTGCGGAGTGCAGCAGCCGCATCGCAGTGCGTCGCTGCGTCGCTGCGTCGCCGGCCACGCGGCGCCGGCCACTTGGCACACCAACCAAACCCGGTCAACGTCCCCAGCCTCCATAAAAGCCTGCTTCGCAATCCCGAGCCAAAACAATTTCGCCAAATTTCTTGCCAGTGCCCTAACACGCATAACTTTACGATCCTTCTTCCGATGAGACCCGTTTATTTTCCCGCGATATTTTTATTGAAATTCGTGGCGCCTCCACTCGGTATTTATTTATCGCATTACCGGATCAAATATTGCCCTCGCGCTCCGAAGATTATTGCCGAATTTACCGTTTAAGAACTCCAGTCGTATGGACTTGAGCGGTCATAATAAGTGATCCAAAATAAATTATGGTAATAAATAATGATATGTACGAGTATTATTTTGAAAATAACTATATCTAATAAACTACTCAGAAAATAATTTAAACAAACCTTAATTCATTCAACTTGGGAAATCAAATCTAAAATTGTAGATCATTAATTTTATTTTGGGAGCAATTTTAATTAACCAGCCGAAAAGTGAAAACACTTACCTATTATTTTAGTATTTTGAATATTTTAGCTGATGTTTTCATTAAGCTACTAATTAATACTGAAGAAAGATTGCCAAATTGTTTACGAGTAACTTCTAAAATGAATTTGTAATTCGCATTTGGCTCATTGATTTGTAGAACATTTAGAAATTAATTAATGTTATTCAAGAAATTAACTGCAAATGGAATTAAGATTGAGAAATAAAATGAAATCAAAATGATACTGTTGTATAAATTTATTATCACATTTCATAAATAATTTTCTAACAATCTAAGCTCTTAATCTAAAGTATAAATTACAAATTCATCTAACAGACGAACTCCTTCTAAGTTTTCGACGATACAAGTAAAAGAACTTTGTACTTTTTGAAACATATTGAAGAGAATATATCAAAATAGAATCTTGTATGAGTGTTTCGTACACGGGATTTTCAAACATAAAGATCTTTTATCTTTAAGAAACTTTTATAACACTGATCTAAAATGTCGTAATCGTGACCTATATTAAAATCGTGATATATGAGATGCGGTCTCTAAAGTGGCAGATGATCTATCTAAGAAAGAATGAGGAAGTGAATATATTAGCCTACGATTTAAATAAATACTGATTCAAGAAATAGTGACATTTTGGGTTGATTCCTAACTTGGGAATCAAGTAGGAACCTACTTGTTATGATAAGTCTGGTTCATTCTGAAGGCAGTCCAGAATGAATCAAACTTTGCCTCTCTGAACCAAAACGTCTACATTAACATTGACACGCTATATTAGAGCAGATTGTGCCATACACGCAGGTTCTACGCGTATAACACGCGTAGAGCCCGCGTATATCTGAATCCACCCGTATCCCTTTCTGACGACATGCACATGTTTCATCATCTCAACTCTCTCCCTAATTTAAAAAGACTAATACACTAGTATCCTTGGATTTTTTCGAATACCCATTTTCCCGAGTATGGCGTTTCTAGCCTCTTCATTTTGGGTTGGAATCCTCTCTCGTCAGCGGTGTAGTCGACTCGGTACATGAAACCGTCGGGTCCGATGTATTCGTAAAAGCCCTTGGCAGCGGTGCCGTCTCTTTGAGTGATAGCGTCTTCTTCCGCTCGAATCTTGTTTTCGGTTTTGAATCTGTTAAAGAAAAAATATGTTTAATATCTTTAATATATTTAAAAAAAAAGATGAGTATTCGTACCAAGGTTTGCCACCAACAATGATTGGAAAAATCTTAGAACCGTAAGAAACGTTGAATACGTTTAATCTCTTTATTAAGCAGGTGCGGTATGTGTTTCACACGCACTTATCATTAAAATGTGATTTTCGGTAACATACTCGTACTCACATTCATTAAAAAATATGCGTAGGTATATTTTTATACACTGACACTTCCGATCGGATTAAAGCTCTACAATAGCCTGATCTTGAACGAAAAGTCGGCATTATTATCTATTATATGTCTACCCAGGATTCTACTTCCCATACATATATCATGACTAGTGTAAAACTATTGCGCTATTGTAAAAACTAGTTTACTACTATCAGACACAAACTTTTGCGAGCTCTCACATAAAATGATTTGAATAAATCTAGCATATTAATGTCAATCGTTCGTCTGTAATGATTATAAATAGTGTTGAACTTGTAACCTGTAGCCCAACTTCAACTATAGGTCAAGGTCTTTCTGATGTTTACTTTAGAACTGATCTCTTTTAGGCCATTGTGATATGAAGGCCGTTGACCTTTGTGGTTAGATCAGCTGTACTTTTATGACTTAATAATTCATCATTATTTAAATATTGATGTATCAATTTATCATCAGATCTTTTGACTGTATTTGTTAATTTTGTATTGTTAGTTTTACATGTTATTAATTTGTTCTCCGGATATCGATTTCTGAGGATTCTCCGGAGATCGAAGATTTCTGTAGATGTATTGTAGGTATTATTATGAATTAATTACGGCACCATCATCAAAGGAAACCGAGTTGTGAAGTTTATCATAGGTACTTTGTTTACGTACAAAAAAAAAAACAGAAAAAACACATTTCAATTTCATCGCTTAGAAAGGATACGTAATTTATAATTAGCCGTTATTTCAGATTTAAACGATTCTAAATAAATCAAAATTAATTTACCAAAGTTGTGAAGTTGTTGATATATTCTAGCGAAGTATTTGGTCTAGTCTAGACATCTAGACGTTGTCTTTAAATTATGATAAAGAGTTTTTGACTGTGGTTTATTTGACATTAAGATTTTCAAGGCTGCCTCTTATCTGGTCATTAAAATTGCACATTTTAACAACTCTTGTATAGAACATGTGGTTTAAGACTAGTTTAAAAAATGTGACGGACTCAAATGTTTTGAAAATTATTTATGTTTCCAGTTGGAGATTGTATAAATACAATTATTATTTTTTCATAAATGTTGATCACGGTTTGTAAGAATTCATTATGTGTTATAAAAATTTTGTATAATGCGTTGCTATTTCAAAAACGATGTGTTATTAAAATTTTCATTTCTTGTGGGTATTCTGTAGGTACTTAGGTTCCAACTGTTTAGGTATAACATAGAAAAAATACTCACTGGTAATCGTATTTGTCCTCTTCATAGTTGTGGTTCTGGTGCAAGATCTTGATGCCGTTGTTTTGGTAGTATCCAGGCTTGTAGAAGGGATTGTCTTGTTCAGGCGGCACGCGGACATATCTGTATATCGACGCTGCAGGCACGTAGGGCTCATCATCGTGCACGTAGGGGAGGGCTGGGTTGTCTATGTGGATGTATGGGTTTGGTATGTGAATGTATTTCCCTTCATCCGCGGGACGGCGGTACCTGGAAAGAAAGGAATTTTCAAATATTACCTACCAATATTGCTGAGAGGTTGGACGGGTAAGGTTTCGCCGAACTGCGCCACGAAGGTAAACGTGAATATCTACTGCATTTATTCACCAAAGTTGACATATCATAGTCAAATACGACCACTCATTTATCCTTTTTCCTTTTTGGATTATTTTAATGGCTGGACAGTTAAACAATTTTGGATCCAAATCCTTTAATCCTGACTTGCTTTGTAGCAAGCATAGTTTTGAAAAGAAAATTTTCTAAAATTCAGGTCAGAAAGATGGATGAACCGAAAAGCTCTGATTAAAGTTATGTCTGAGCATTGTAACAAAAGAACGCACTGGGCTACGTATAATTTCCATTTATAACAACTTTAAGTTCATTTATGTAAGTAGATATACACACTTTCCAGCGTTTCCGTACTTGGAGGGGTCCCATTTTCCGTCTTCTGAGGGATTAGGAGCGCCCATAACCGCTGCTACGCAGAGAGCCAAGACGCCGAAAGACTGAAACAAATAAAAGTTTAGTTAAAAATCGATAAATAAAATCATAAAAAAAGAAACATTGGAATCCAAAAAACTATTCACTTTAAGCTTTAGCTTTCTAAAATTTGGACTTAGAGATTGGATCTTAAATTTATTTTCATCCAGTAGTCATGATTTTTCTTTACTTCCTCATTTTTACAGCAAGAGGTGAAAGAGTAGCTGACTAATTGAAAATAATTGTTACTGTGTTTAGAAATATAAATGTTTTTTTTCTATTATATTATAACATCATAAAAGTACCTCCAGAGAAAGCATCCTGAAAAACTGAACGTCCAATTTCACCGCAAAATCACTGTTCAAGTCAAAAATCACTGGTCACTAAAACTTCGAGCACCACAGGTATATACGACACTGCACTAACTGGCGTGAGTGGTTGTGTACTCCTGAGGGGGTTACAATCCGTTGTGATGATGTCGAAATCGTCGCGTCGCTTTTATACATCTGCAACATCCAATCCTGCGCACATGGGTCTACATAGCGAGAGATGCGCGAACGCATGCGTCATGGCGGCGTCGTGCGGATGGCCCACATTCGAAGGTATTGTGCGTACGTGACTAGGAAATAGAGCTTTTGAGCTTTTACCTGCAAACTTTTTTCATTTCTCAAGCAGAATTCGTTTCATTTCTCCATTTTCTTGAGAAACTAAAAACATTAATGAAATTCTCAAAATTTGAGTAATTAAAGTTGTTATATGATTCAAATTAAAAGGCGATAGGAAAAAGGAAAGATAAAAAGAAAGGTATTTGGAAAAAGAGCCTTTGAGCTTTTTAAACTTTTGGTCCGACCAGAATAAATTTACAAAAAATAATATTGTAGACGGTGATTTCTTCACGTTTCTCTGCTCCTACATACCTAATCTTAACGTGAAATGATTGTTGCTTGACCAGAAGCTGAAGACAATTTTAAAAGAAGGTGTAAACACAGTAGCCAAATAGTACTAACTCTACCTTTTATCTTTTTTGTAAGTAGCCACAAATATACCTACGCCAAATTTCTCTGCCCAAAAAGCACTGTTACAAAGAATTACGAGGGTTCCAGATCAGGGCGTCGATATGCCCGGTTTTATGGACCAATTTTTATGGAAGCGAATGCGAACAAAAGGGCATCAATTATGTGATTCACCCTGTCGTCGAAACTGTCGAATTCTGGTTGAATCTGTACGACTCGCCTTATCAGGCTTTGCGAAAATAATTTAGGTTCGTTTATAGCTCTTCATGAACAAAGAGAATCAATGTGGTGCCGGTTCATTTTATTCCGTTAACCAAGAATTCAGACTCTGACACCAAGGTTCATCGGGTCGTCAGACCCACTCAAAAAAGAAGAAGAACGAATTCTAACTACACTCTGCAATCTCAAATATGTACTATCTTCAGTGATGTAGTAGATACTTCACAGAACTTTGTATTATTTCATCCATTTACAAAAAATGGAATGTGATATTATATTGCAAACAATAATCAAAATAACCTACCGCTCTTTTTGCATGTGAAATGAGTGAAATATTTTCTAACAATGGTGATAGACTGTGTAGAAATAGGTGAATGAGTGTACATAGTTAAAATGACCAAAAGAATATCATACAAATAAAAAAAACTTAAACCCTAAAGTTGGTCCCTTAAACGGGTAGGTGGATTTGCTGGCGATAATACCTACATCCGGCATATTGTTTACCAGTTTCATATTTTTATTAGATAACCATTGATAACCGAGATTGTATCATATCTACGTCACATCTACGTAGCTAGGTGGTTATTTACCTATCTATCGAATGATAGAAAGTGGTCATCACCATAAAGTGTCACTCCTTAAGACGCACCTAACTTAAAGAAATATTTTCGCAAGTAGATACTTGTTTTTTATAACTCTATGATGATTTTGCTCATAAGTGCCTTTCGTATTTAATTTGTCAAAGAAATCTCAGACAGAAGTTTCACTTCCTTAATTTCACATTTAGCATTCCTATTAGGTACACCATTAGGATTTTACGAGAATGATAATAGGCACAAAAAGCTGTTAATTAGTAATAATCTATTTTGAATAATTTATTTTATTATGATCATCAAAGATTTCATAGCTATTATGCGCCAATTAAAAAAATGACATCTTTCTCCTTAATTCGTAGTATCTTGATCAATCTTTTTTCATCGTCCAAAGCATCATCATTATCTCACTTACCTATTTATATTTATGAAGAAAAATATTCTAGGTAATACCTAATTAAGTAGGTATTCACTTACCCTACTAGGTACTTTTCTAAACGATAATACTTCGCAGAAAAAATTGTACCTACCTATATAGTAATGTACCTACTATTGCCAGCAAATCCACCTACCCATATAAGAGATCAACTTTACTAATACTGGTTTTTCTTAGTATTGGGTATTTAAAGTGGTTAGTAGGTTTACTGGCGATAATACTATCAGAAGACAGTACTTTAGTTATCATTTAAGGATTCGATTGCGTTTGCTGAGTTGTTCGGCCGTTCATCAACTTGGTGTCCCACATGACAGAAGAAGTAATCGACATAAACTATGTCAGAGGCCCTACTAGAAGTAGTCGTAGGTGGTTCATAAACTCTAACACCAGGGTTCATAGGATCGTTCATGGACTTGGTGTCAGAAAAAGATGAACTCGTTATTCTAGTCAACAAAACGTAAAATAATTTATATTATATTGTCAAACTTATTTGACACGCAATTTTACAATGGAAAATATTTTAGATTTTGTTTACTCAATAACTGCTCTATTTTTTAATTTAAATGTTTGCATATATATTACGTTTGTTTGTGCCAAATATTTACTTGGTTAAATAAAGATCTATTTTGTATGTTTTTGTTATAGTTATATCCGCTTAGTTATTACCATTAATGAATTAGATCAAAGTGTTTTCTACAAATTGATGTATTTGTCAAGCTAAAATTCCACTGTTATTACGCAGAATTCCAGTAACTTTTAAATAATATTCACCGATTATAATTCTCCATAATTATGACTCAAACTTAGGCGCCAGTTAACCCTGGAATTTATAGACTATTAAAGTTTGATATTGAGTTAATTGAGTACGGCTATTAAGTAGGTTTATTATAGTATTTACACTACGACTATTTAGTGATACAAAAGAAAATATGTCAGTGGAATTAAAATGCCCTGATTGATATCTACGTTCCAATTGCCTGAAAGATTTAGGCATTCCTACGCGTGGGTTGTCTTACCCTTTATTTCTATCTTAAATTTTGCGACTGAGTTCCGGCCTTACCTAGTCTGGCTTGGATCACAAATTCAGAAAACTCATTTTCAAACAAACTGGAAACCATACTTATGATATCATTCGCAGTCTATAGTTCTATGAAGCAGTCTGTTTACCACCAGCTGATTCATTTACTGTAGAACATACATATTAGTGGCCTACGTAGGCAGATGTCTAGGGGCAAGTTCGTAAAATGCTTAACAAATGCTGCGCTCAGCGTGGAGAGGTGAAGGTTTATGTAAATGCACCAATCCGCTTGCATTCCACTGCACTTGCTGGTTAAATGTAAATTGCATTGAGTAGTTCTGCAAAAAGGCAAACTCAGGTAAACAAATTGGCCACATCATGGTCTGGACTCATCTACAATATAGGGTGAAATTTTAGTAGTGACCGATAGCGAAAATAGTGGACGAGCGGAACAACTTTCACCAAGAAACATAGGTCGAAATATGAAAACAAAATCGGGCCTCCCATAGTCTTTACTCAAATCAGCTGATCGACAATTTTGTATGGAAGGAACAATTTCTTTTTTTCATATTATTGTTGTTCTTACCCCCAGCCCGGTGACCAGCAGCTATTGGTCACTAGAAATACTTCAGCCCTTAAACTCTTGTCTACGGTTTTAGATCGTATAACTCGATTTTTATAACTGTGCGCATGGAGCTGTCAAAATTAATATGGAGAACTGTCAGATCCCATACATATTTTGACAGCTCCATGCGCACAGTTATAAAAATCGAGTTATAAGGGCGCCTTTTATATGACAAGAATTATTTCGCGCGGCCGCCGCGCTTCAGCCGCGCGGTTAGATCGTTACCAAAAAATTGGACTTTGTGGTTATGTTAATATAGTTTAAACTAGCTAATAATAAATGCGACCGCTCGGTCGCTGCGCGGCCGCCGCAAGAAAGTTTTCGCGTCGTCTAACTGCAGCCTAAGGGTTATGACAAGACTTACCATTACCAAACCTCTACGCAGTAAGTACAATATTAATCAGTTTGCCAGTAAGATTGTGAATAGTTTAAGAATTAGAAGACTAGGTAAAATCAAAAATGTTTGCAATAAAATTTTTGAATACATTATTAATATAGGTAGTAACTAAAATACCTAACAGAAACATTTTCAAAAGAAACGTTTTAGTGTTTGTTTGTTTTTGTCTTTAATGAGACAGGAATATTAATTCGCGAATTCCTGTTTGTCAAAGCAATTCCAAATAATTATAATTATACATACATTGTTTTTATGTGTCATTCCCTTTTAACGGTTCTTCCTTAAAATACTTAGGTATTTTTGTTCCAAAGTCCAATTAATATTTCCCGTAATTTTGTGTATAACAATGTTGAGTGTTATTGACCCGGAAAATTATGACGTGTGTTCAATCAAAAGTCTACAGTTATACCTACATTTTCACGATGTTCTCAGAATATATTGGTTTCATATTAAATTATTCATCGTATTTGTTTATGAGTTTTAATATTATTAATTTTTTTAAATATGAATCACATTTCCGGTAGCAGCAATAGAAAATGCAACACAATAATTTCATTGGCCGCCTGCTGTTTTCTCGACAACGTACGAAATTGTGACTCTATACCCCTCGGCCCTTCCCCTACTGACAAATTAAAATACATATACATATGGACCTCATCTTGGGGGTTTTGCTATATTCACCATGCATGCACAGCTCATTTCACAGTTTCCTGGATTAATTTATCCCTTAATCGCTTTCTTACGATTGGGGTAATGCTATTGTAATTTGGCATTACGCGTACCTATAACAGGGAATCCTCATCCTACAAAGATTCTTCTTATAAATTGACATAGTTGATGATGACATATACTTAGATTACATAGAGGAAAAACTCTCTACCAGATAATAACGAGTAAGTCGTTTGTATACTAATCACAGTGGTTATGATGGGAATACAAATAAGAATTAAAAAACAACATACCATAATGCGAAACATTGATTGAAAAAGGTATTCATTTAAAAGTATTTAGTTTAATAAGCAAACAACTAAGTCAAACACTTACAAAGGAGTTGCTCATTTACTATTTATCCTAGGACCCAAAAGAATAAATCGCATACATAACCAAATTCAACATTAGTTGTTTGTTTTACTTGTATTACAGAATAAAACCGTAAAACCCAGTTTTGATGACAAATGATGATGGCAGTGCAAGTACAGAGAATACCACTTTTTGAACAAAAGAACGACGCAAAACCTTTTTGAGGACTACCAGTCACTTATCATATCAGCACTTCAATTTTGGGTGCTGCACTCTCAATATTATTACAGTACTAAACAAAAATATATTTCACCACAATTGTACGCCCACGTGGTCGACTTTTATACAAATATCTTGAATACTTATGCCTCTGGATGATATCGTAAAACGTCGCGTCAGGTCGCCCCAAATTATGCATATTAAAATATCGGTATCGAGCTGTAAAACTCCAGATAATTGCTTCGAAATACCTTATGGGCGTATTAGCTTCAAAAATGGTTTTATGATTTGAGATATAATTCTCAAAAGTCACAAAAGCAAGCACCAAGTTTTGTGTATATAATTTACTGTGACAAAAGTCTGTTACATAGGCATAATACTCGACACGCTTCGTTGGCGATAGCAAAGAGCAGGTTGCAAGGAAATGCTGTTTACTAAGATGTTCACCTATTTCCTTACTCTATCCCTTACTATTTCGTAGGAAGAAAACGATGATCATCAGATTTTCTCTAGCTCGAACACAAATTAAAAAAGGTATGAAGATTGAAGATTAACACTTTAGTTTTTGTTTCAAGAAGTGACTGGAACACAAAGTGCAAACCATATCCAATCGGGCGAAACATTCACACAAACGTATTTGGATCCTTTTCTGCGAATGAATTTGGTAATGGCAATAAGTTTGAAGACTAATATCAAGAAAACCGCATCCGCCACCAACCTTTTAAGACAATATTATGATCCGTGAAGAATACGCAGAATAATATAAAAACATTCTAACTCGTTGGGTGCTTAAATGCTACAGTATGGAATAGGATGCGTTAAATATGATAGTATGCTTAAATGCTTATTATACACAATAAATTTTATATTTTTGTAAGACTTAAAAATCTCAAGCTGATAGGTAGTACCTAACCAATCAAATACCTACAAGGTAGGCGACATTTTTGCAATAATACTGCAACTGCACAGAGAGAAAGCAATCGAAAAGCCGTAAATTATAAAATTACAGCTCGTAAAACGGTGTAACTTGATAGTGCAACCGTTATCTTGGGGAAAAGTTGTTAAAAAGTTTCATAAAAGTCCGAGAAGGTCGTCCTTGGAATGATCTTGATGTAAAAAAACATTTTGTTCTCCTTTACGGGTTTATTCTTAGCGCGAAACTTCGACATTCCAGGACAGAAATTTGCGTTTCGAGACAGTTGTAAATGATACCATTATAATAATGTATGTTATAGCGTCTGGTCGGTTTCTCACGTAGATGTTTCCTGATAATCTCGCTGAAACAGAATGATGAGCAAAAATAAATGAATTAAAATACATAAAAATCACACCTTTAAATATTCTTTGCGGTGCCGTCCCATCGTCAAAGCCCTAATAAAAACGATTTTTGTCATGTAATGGGTTTGAAGATTCTATTTTAGAGTCATAACTGAATTAAATCAGAGTGGTACTCCAAATGTGATGTAGCTGTAAGCCTTATAGGATAATAAATGCTGGAATCTTTTACAATGAAAATGAGTTTCAACTTTTCAAAAATATTTTATTATCTATGATATACCTACTTTACAAAATACAAACTAGTGAAAGAAACAGGTATTGGTCTTATTTGCATTTTCATAAGATCCATTAACAAAATGTTATTTGTTGAGTCATCTGTGTGTGTCTTGAACTTATATGTAACTTAGATGCTAGCTTTCGTATCATGTAAGTCCTAATGCATTTCTGAAGTAGCTACTTCATTTACGACCAAAATTGTATAGATCTAAGTGTGAATTAATTACCTCAATAAAAAGATTTTATTTGGGCGCCAAAGTTTTATTGTGCTAATGAATTTCAATTATAGAGCTATAAAAACTATAAACTTTCTCTTGGCAGTTTTATCGACATTCACAATCACAATAATAAAAGGACAAAATAATCTTTAATTTTATTTTTTTCTAATTCGTGGAGCATATTGTTGACATCAACAAGAATTTGTAAAATTATTTGATTATTTAGTTTTCGATATGTTTGGGTTATCCTTGATGTACAGCCAAAGATGATTCATTTGCAATGATGGTCTTACTTACTACAATAAAATAGAAGTCCCGCGGCGGTTGTAAATTTTGCAACCAGTGGCATTTTAAAACGACAATTTTATAGTTATTCCAAACGTATTAAATGACATCATTAAAATATTACCTTCTAAAATGTGCTTTAAAGATAAAATGTTTTAAGGGCTGTAAGGTTTAACACCCACTTAATACCAAAATACTGCAAAAAAAATATTTGTTATTTTTACTCTTCTACTTCCCTATGTACTTATTATTGCTTTGAAGTTTGCATTTTCCCATACATTTGACCAATACATTCCATGGATGTGCATGCGCCAGCTATCTTTGAATTCACTTGTGCGCCCGAAGGACATCTTTATTTTATGCATAGCTTTATTTACCTTCGTTCACTATAGTTTTTCTTTTTTCACCTTACTCCTTTTTACGAGCCTAGTAATTACAAGTTTTTATGCATTTCTGTGTGACAGCAATTTATATACCTAGACTTGGATTTCCAAGCAACAAGTATGGAGTGAAAAATCCTATAAGTTATCCGACATTCCTGGTGACACCTCATAAGAGGAGACGTGACAAAATGGGCGTATACCGTACACTACACATCGCGTGCCTCTTCGGCTTATCAGGGTGCAACGACTGGATTATGCCTTATGTTATGACCACACAGGTTCTGATTCTGTCGGAGTCCTAAAAAGTTTTCAATCTGGGCCATTTTCATATTGACCATATACTCGTAGGTAGGTTGTAGATATTTAGTACCTATTCTTTTTTACTAGGTACTTATTGATTAAGTATTTCCAGCAGTGGACTTAATTGTGGCTGTTATAGTAGTAGTATATTAGTAAGTATTTGGTTGTGCGTGTGAAAAAATAAATCTAATAATGTGTTTCAGGTTATGAAAATTAATATTTTTGTTAAATTTACTGTTTAATATTGATTTTCAGATGCATCTGCCATTAGGTTCCAAGAGATTTTGATAATTAAACCAGTCTGCCAAACGTGGTGAGCAAGCGAAACCTCAATCTTGGAGGCTCGTATCCAGCAAGTAACTGTTAAAGCCGTTGATGATATTGAGTGTAGATATTAACTATAACTAGAGATAGTAGGAGTATCAGGAAGTTTTAACCGTAAGTTCGTATGCAGCGCCCATAAAACTTGTACAAAACGACTGCAGCGGCGGAATGCGACCTTCACCGCGTCCTTACTCGATATTTCGGCACTCCGGCGCACGCGCAGGCCACCTCGCGCCCACCGCCCCTGACATTTCCTTTTTTTCTTCATTTCTTGTTAAGCGAACTGACTTCTTACAGGAAACATCAATTGTGTTAACCCTAAGTTATTGTTGGAGTATTTCTGCATTGTCTGGATGGATGCACGAATACAGTTTTACAAAGGTTTGTCTTGTATCACCCACTCGATGTTTATAAGACGATACTCCATAGGTACTCTATACACTCCAAAATATTCAATCTCAAGAGTCTCTTTTCTAATACAGTCGCCATCAATGAATCTTGGATTACAATAGATGATTCCGTTAATGGCCGTCACAAGATGAATTGCGGTGTAATCATGTGCAGCTTCATACTTTTTTTGTTATTTTGTATTACAGTTAGGTTGGCTGCCCTGTCCGTAATTTTAATATCTTTTAAAATCATAGTTTGATTGGACGTTTGATTAGTTCCGGTTCCGTCCCTTGAGTACCTATAAAATCGTAAAAATTTTCAGTTTTTGATTTTGCATTAGCGGCGGATTTGGATTAAAAGTCCAGTAAAATTGCTCGTTTTAAATCTCTCTTATTGTTATTCATAACTATGTTCAGGAAAACGTAATAAAGTGCCCTATTCTAAAATTCAATTAAAAGTTCGTTTTACACGGTAGTAACTAGCCTACTACTACGTAGTTTGAAAATTATAACTGCCTAACTACAATATTAAATGTGACACAAATAAGTTTTGTATTTGCATAGTTGCTCTATATTCGCCGCGAAATGGCTTTATTTTTGAAAACGTTACTATTTGTTTACATAACATCAATAGACGTGGCGCCAATGATATGGAAATCTGATCACCAAAGATTCCAAATTGAACTAGTTTTTCGCGGAAGTATTAAAAAAATAAGCGTCATATCTGCAAGAATTCTTGGTTGTTTGTTTGGCCTGGTGGTGTAGTAAATGTACTGTAAATGTAGCGATATTTCATGCTTAGCGGCGCGGTGGCGGCGCGGGCGCAGCGATCGAGGTGGCGTCGGTTGGCGCCTGCGTTTGCGCATGACGCGACGCACGATGCACGGCCTGCAACACTCGCGTTGGCGACGATGCACCAATAAAATTAATGCAGATCGTGCGATTTGGTTTGTCACTCTTAATTATCTATACCAATTTTCTGATAGGAACATTTTCTATTTCAGTATTTTTATTCCTGCCTTTTCTTACTTCTTGTTCTTCTTTTCGAGTGACACTGAGTCGTCGTACTACTTACTGTACTGTTTTCGTTTCAGTTACACAAATAAGAAATACTTAATGCCTGTCTAGGTAGGATTAGGCAGAAACAAAAATGGCTTCTCTAAATGAACACATTTTTTCATCATACCAAATCCCACCACCACTGCAACCTCGAACGCAATTGAACACCGAGACTTCCGACGATCCTTCCAAATTCCGTTCTCGGTAACGATTGCGGACATTCAGCCGAGCCCGGCGCCAGTAACTGTACGCGGAGTCTCCTTTCCGCTTCACAAAGAAGGTTAAGAGCTTTTTGGCGTTCCGTACCCAAAGGCTAACAACAGGAGTTCTATTGCTGAGACCTCGATATCCGTAAAGCTAAAGATAGTTCATAAAATAAAGACCGTTGAAAATTTCACGACCAAAAATACAACGAATGGTAAAAAATATGTATATTCACCTATGGTGAGTGATGTAAGAGGACTCTCATACAAATACCTAACGTGTAATTTTGTTTGGACTTGCACTTGGCCGGTTTTGTTTTTCATGTAGGTAAAGAGGATGTATCGAAACGATAGATAGGCACTTAGGAAATAAATGATGTTCATTTCACAGTAATAGATGTAGAATATTAGAAATTATCCACGTCTCAAGGATTGGCGGACAATAGGTAGACAGATGATGATAGCGGTACAATATGATTCAGTAAAATTATTTTCGAGTAATGAAATATAGCTGTTATTAGATTTTTTTGTCATTATTTCTTTGTCAAGTACTCATTCTTCTATCATTGTCTAGTATGGCTAACGGAAAGCGGAACATAGGTAACTATTCACTTTTCTTTTTCTACTCAATTTATTTTTTAGGGAGTTTATAGGTCAGTATAATACAGTTATTGGCTCAAATGTAAAATAATTCCATCAAAGATAACTGAATTTGACAACGAATTTGATTAATGAATAAAATCTTATATAAAATAATTGAATCCAAGTGGCCATCTAATTAATTCGTGTGTCAATCATACATAAATGCTATAAAGAGTAGGTAGGTAGTGTCACGGACGGACCATACTTTACCCACATTACTATACGATACTACCTATCTAATCAAACAGAAAGGAAAATAATTAGAAATTTAATGTTCGACTGGACCCCAAAGCAGAAGGTACCGTTAGTATGCTAAAATGTAGGTAAGCACTGAATAGTATAATTAAATTAGGTAAATTAAAAAGTAACTTTGAATTTAGGTTTAGCAATTATGTAGGAGTGACTAATGGTTTTCATAAATCAAAATGATTTGTAGAATAGGTGACTGTATGCAGATTGTTCTGCTAAAGATTTTTATTTCCCAAATAATGACTCATTCAATATATCTGTATTTTGTCACGTAAAATTGCTACTAATAGAAATAATAGGTTGCCTACGTTATATCCTATTTGCTGCTGTCATCGTGAGAAAAAGTTGTAGCTGCATTCTCATAAACATAACTCAAGAAATCGACAAAATTGTATCGTTAACATCGAACAACCAATTTTACGAAAGGAAGTCGCAAATAAAAACACGAGACAACTTCGCTCTGGAATGCGACGTCGTTCTCATATTTTAACCAAAACAAGAATTTTGGCGCTATTTGGCTGATTAAATTATTTTGCCACAAAAACAAACTACGACACTGCTCCAGTTTTAACTGTTAAACAATTCTGATGTATTCTAATCTATTTATTTCTTAATCGCATTGAATATATTTTGAAAATGTTTTGGATTTGCTTTGTTTTTTTCTTTAAATGTCGCAGACGAAGCGCTGGTCCGTGACCGGACAAGGCCACGAAATTCCGATGACCTCAAATCGCCAATCTTGCAACAAAATTATGCAAAGTGCTTAGTTACTTTTGTGTACATTGCTGTTTTTGTACGCTCTACGATGAGGACGGTATTAGTAATCCCGTTAATAGATGTAGATCGTCTAAAGAAAAATAAGATCAGAGATCAGATTGGTTCTGCTACAAGAAGAGTGGTCAATGAGTACTTATTAGGGCTTATAATATTTAGAAAATCCAAACCAATTTTACCATAGAAATTTGTTTGGGCTCGGAGGGAGACATACATACTAAACTACCTCACCTCTCCGAGGCTAGGCGCCGTGGGAGAAGCACAATGTACCTAGGTCACTTTTTTGGTTATCTCCTTACATCTCGAAAACGATGGGTTGAACAAAATTTTAATTGTATCATGAAATTTATGAAATGCTCTTCATCTTTAATCGTAACAGTTTTTAATTATTTCCAATCACTATCCTATCCAGCTTTAAAAACATACCTATGGAGATTCCAACCCTTGGAAAATGGGTCTTGATAAAAACTTGATATGTAGAGAATTGTATTAGCCTTCATTGTCTAGTACAGTAACATTTTGTATAATGTTTCATTTTAGAGATATAAGACGATAATGAAAATTCTGATATTATTCTAAGTGAGGTGAGGTATTTCAGTATGTTTTGTCTCCCTTATAGCCAACAAATTTTCTTCGTAAAATTGGTTGTACAGGATATTCCAACTAGAATAATTCATTATCGACTCTAACTAAACGTGTGTGAAATTTTATGTCACGATTCATTTCATTATAGTAACTTTGCACCCAAAAACACCTACCTGGTAAATAATATGAAATATTGGCGACAAAAGTCAGGACTTCCGGAAATCAGTTAATCGATTTACTTACACCTTCTTACCTACCTTAAAGCTATTTATTTCAATAAAATGGAATGGTAATCTTAAATTGAAAACGATTTACATAAAGTAAAAAGGTAATTTTAACGTCATAATACGTATTTATTGAATAGCATTCACAAGAATAAGTGAATATAAAGAATAATTTACTAGCAATTGTTTAAATTGTGAAATGACCGTAAATACTGTAATTTTACTGTCCCTGTTCAATATTTTAATACTATTATATTGTTTTGTAAATCTAATAAACAATTAGGTTTGCTTAATCTTAAAAAAAGATCACAATAAAATAATATTGTCAATAGGTACATCTTATTCATTCTTTTTCATTATTTTTTTTTATAAATTGAACGGAATGCAATCACAAAACATGTAGGTTACGTAGCTACTTACATATACCTACGTAAGGTTGAAAGTTCAATACCCTTTTCAGTTTTTTTATAACTAATCACTTAACTTATCTACCTAGATAACCATTTCTATATGTATAATTAAGATGAAAAGGATTACTTTGCTTATATTAAATGACGTCTTTCACAAAAATTATTACACCATAACCTGTAATTAATCTGAGAGAAAATTAAAATGTATTAATCTAATGTTATTTCAAAACTGATAATCAGCATTAATCTTGTTTATTTGTATAATCCTGTTAATTGTAGACTATACAATATTTGACCCATAGGTAGGTAAGTAAGTATAGGTAATGCGGTTTTACTGTAAAGTATAAATGCTTACATTTAAATTGTAATTGTAGAATTCTGGTGTACATTGTTAAGTGGGTTCTATATGATTGGACATTTTTCATGTTTATCGTATTCTGTTCATACCAGGTAGCTCTACAAAAGTTGTTTTTGTTTTTTTGCATTTCCATTTTCGTAAGCATTGAAATGTCGCTATTAATCCTTAGTCATGTAAATTTTATAGCAGTTCGATTGACGTTACAAAAATATTTTGTAAATACCTACCTAAGTGGATGAGCTAAGATTACATTTGGAATATTTGTAACTGTTTGCTTATATCCTTAAACTTCCAAAAAGTGGTGATTCACAACTTCATAATTTGACATTAAAATACCATGATGAGAATGTGTAACCAAATTAGGAAATACCAACAAGAACAGGACTTATACCTAGAACAAAACAAAACTAGCTAAACCGCGAAAATGCGGGGGATGCAGATATTTTGGATAGAATCTATTTTTAGTTTTAATCTTTGTACTTATCTATTATTCAACCAAAGAAAACCAACCTTACTATGGCAATAATATTGGTAAGTAATTCATAACCTATAACACGGTATAGCTATAAAATAGAGAGTTTACCGAAGGTTCACTCGACCCTTATGTAGGATTTTTGCGATTGTCACTTGTTACATAACCAGGGTTGCTAGGTACTGTAAAAAATCTATAAGTACAAGAATGTTATAGATATTATGATTCTGAGCCAATTTTTAACTAAGATAGATGACGTTCTTGGCAACCATCCTCTTAGTTACCTTGAGTTCCTCTGAGATTTAAACAGTTATTTCCAGTTAAAGTCAGTAAACGTCAAAATCGTCGCTAGTACTGAGTGAGTCATCTATAACGGCGCCTACGCCTACGTTTTCGTAATTTGTGGTATAGCCATAGCCTATAAGGTAACAGGGTACGAAACTGGCTCGCGTTCTCATCTCTTTTCATGTGGGACACTGAGTCGTTCAACGACCCGATGAACCCTGGTGTCAGAGTTTTTCAACCGCCTACTGCAAGTAGCAGGCCTCTGACATGGTTGTGTAACGACCGCCATCATAGACAGCAACCGGGACCGACGGCTTAATGTGCCCATCCGAAGCACGGAACCATCTTACTTGCGGTGGTTCAGCCTGCAATGTCCTAACCAGACTGGGAACAAATTCACAAAGTGATAATTATCAACTTTGTGAGTGACCCCACCGGGAATTGAACCCGGAACCTTTGCGTGGCAGGCAGGCATGCTAACCACTGCGCCACATCGGTGGCTCGCGTTGCTTCCTGGGCTAACTTGAAACTTACCAAGAACCTGTCCACACTTCGGTAGTAAATCAATCAATACGAATGTCTTATTAATTATGATATCTGGGAAGACGGAGGCTGTACGCTCCGTAAACACGGCAGCGCATCCATCAGTGCGGCTTAATGGCTTATCCAAATCAATTACACATCCAAGGAGCTGTTTGTTCTAGCTACAGCTATGAATCCCTAATTGTATGTACAGGGTGTTAGGGACGGTGTACCGAAAACTTTGCAGGCATGATCAGACCATCAAACTGAACAACTTTTACTATGGAGCCGGTGGTGGGAAACGAAAAAAAAAATCCGACCTCCCATACAAAATTCACGATCAGCTGACTGACTTTGTTTGGGAGGTCGGAAATTCTTTTTCGTTTCCCACCATAGGCTCCATAGTAAAAATTGTTCAGTTTGATGGTCTGATCACGCCTGCAAAGTTTTCGTTACACCGTCCCCATCACCCCGTATAGTAAACTAGGTGAAGTTGTATAGTAGTACCATTATGTAGAGGTGATAATAGAATCAAATTGTAAAGGCGTCAATACAAACAATGACTCTGAATCTGACTGCCTACGACACAGAAGGTTCCAGGTTCGATAATTGGTGAGTCAATCACAAAGTTGATATTTAGAATTTTGTGAATTTGTTCCCAGTCTGGTAGACTAAGCTCGCATTGACAAAGTCTTACCTTATAAGTCTACCGATTAAAAAGTATGCTATAACGATAGATCTTGTTTAGGAGGTCATAAATAACATTGTAGCCATCCTAATTCCTGGCAGCTTTTTTTCCGATCAGTAGACTTATGAGGTAAGACCTTGTTAATGGGAGCTTAGTCTATGGTTAAAACATTGCAAGCTGAACCAACTGATTTTCCGAATAGAAGGATGGTTTACGTTAAGCTGTCGATTTCAGTTGCTGTCTATGATTACTTAGATGACGGTCGTTACACATCCAGTCAGAGGCCAGCTACTTGTAGTAAGCGGTTGAAATACGTTGACACCAGAGTTTATCAGGTCGTTGAACGACTCGTTGTCCCACAGTAAAGTAAAGAAGAAATACACATAAAATGTAGTAAAGAAAGAGGAATCATAATCCACATTTCAGCCTAGTGTTCTTTCTTTTCTGCTTACGAATGTTCCCTTGGCTCCATTGTAAAAAAAATAAGTATTGCCAGGCGCGCTACTCAGAGAAGTTTATACAAGGAAACATCACTACCACTCACAGACATCTGCACGCCGTCGTTTACGTGTGAAACCAAACCGTCTCAAACCGGCTGGTAGTTGAGCGTCAACTGTGCAAATATTTTGGCGTATGTTATACTGTTTGTAAGTGTGAAAGAGTCTAAGTAATGTACCTAACTAAGTTTAACTTAGATACATCATTTTTAAAATATCAAAGAAGAAGTACTAACCCTTGGCACCATAGTAGCTACAATAGCTAACTAGTTTAAGAATGTGATCGTGATCTTTCTTAGAGATCTTGATAAAACAAGTTAAATATGTATTCATATTATCCTATCGTCTCATTATTACATACTAGGTGTGTAAAACAATGTTTCCTGGTAATCTAAGGCGAGAAACATACGTAACTCTTTTTGGAAAAGTTGCAAAATTTTCCACCGTAGGCATGTTTTCCAAAAATTGTATACCTAACACGAGAAGTGTTTTAAAATTTGGTATTCAATATAAGTAATGTTCTTTATTACGTTATTTTTGCGCTGCGTAACGCATGCGTTGGGAAAAATACGAATTTTGACATTATTTTCTTACAAATACTGTTTATGTCAAGTCAAACTCTTTCACAGACGTAGCTGTCGACCACAGACCTAGGTCTGTGCTGTCGACGCACCGTTGTTTGATACGCAGCACTGCCGGATGCGTTTGTCATAAACCGAATTTACATTTATAAAAATAAGTTGGAAAATCGCATTTTCCTAACAATTGCGATTACGTCTGTTTCTCGGCTAAGCAATATTTCTGAAACATAATCACAATTGTAGCGTGTTATGACAGTAGCTTGAATTAATAAACTGTGGGTTTACATGCCCACGTTACGATTGCCATGTGGATTATTTGTTTACAAAGTATGGATTAGTAAGAAAACATATAGTTGAACATCCTTATTAGTAGTTTTATGATATAATTATGTTTGTTTATTTTAGTATTTAATAATAATTCCATAAATACTAAGCGAAAGACCTTATTAAACGATTTTGTTATGAGTACATATCAGATCCTTAAATAGGTATAGCTCCTTAGATGCTTAAACCTACTTATTCTATTTATGGAATTATGTCCGACTCTGTTGTAGTAAAATGGTACGAAGTAAGGTAACCACTGTTACAAGATTGATAAATGTAAGTACCTATGTATCTACGCTTTTATTTTTTATTACCAAGATTCCTTAAATGGCGCGTCACATACATAAATTTCTTCCAACAAAAAGTCTGCGAACTGCAGCGTAAACATTATCCTTTAAATACATTCCTTATCACCTTACACTCCCAATGCATCTTGTCGTATGTCATTTCGCTCCAGGAAACATAAATAAGTGTATTTAAGATAAATGACATTATTTAAAGATGAATAACATTATAACTGTGTGCCGTAAATACACTTGAAGCAAGAATGTCTCAATTGAACCAGGATATGAATTCTCGAAGAGACGAGGGGCGGGGTGCGCGTGCGCATGCATTTTAGAGACTTATCACACAAGCGGTTTGCCAGTGGATGCGGGGCTGAGCTGACGGCCGGCGGATGCGCAGCGAATTCTTTGCGGACTCACGGCGGATACCGGCTGTAAATAGTACCAAAAAGTTGCGAATCTGCCGCGCATCCATTGCGTGTCTGAGGCGGATTTACTGCGCGTCCATCGAGCGTCCGCAACGAATTCACTACGCATCAGCCGGGCGTTCACTTCGCACCGCTTGTGTGATAAGATAAGGCTCTTAATGTTTGGTGTGTAGAAACATTTTCTACCTCGTACAAACAATTGGCCCGTTTATTTTGTAGTTTGAACTTCATGCATGACATTTATGAACTTTATTCTATGACAGGTTGCCACCAGCAATAACAGGTTACTTAATAATGAAACTTGTTATTTTTATTGTTTGTATTAGTAAACTGCATTTTTACATAGAATTTTAGTGAATAGGTACTACTATAAGGTAGACCCGGGTAATAAGGCCCACCTAACAACGAACCGAAATAAAACCTTTATTTTATCACCCTCAGGTAAAACAACGTTTGCAAGGTATAGCAAAATTTGCTACTAATTGACCAAATGATTTTTTTATGATTATGATAATAAAAAGTTACAATTTTGATCATTTTTCAAAACATCGATTTTTGGCCTTCCTAAACTGGGCATGTGTTATAAGGCCCCTGCCAATTTTATTACGTTTGGAGTTAAAGTAATCGTCAATTACAAAAAAAGGTACACTTATATAATTGTTTACATATTATTGAACCTAAATAAAAGCAAAAAGTTGTGAAATCATCAATATTTTCCGAAAAGACTTCACTTTCTCAGTGAGGAAAAAAAATAGCCTGGCTATCGAAATTTCAGAAGCTAAGTGCAAAAAAATGCCATTAATCCCAAAAGTATTTTTGTTTACCTTAGAAAAATGTATTTATTTTTAAAATTACTTGATTTTAAATTTTCATACATTGGGCCTTATTACCGGTATTTGGTTTGGATAGCCTCGATTGCGGGTTTTTGTTTTTATTAATAACATAAGTGGATGTAAAGTTAATTTAAATTCCAAAAATGTATGGGCCTTATAAGATAGCAACAGTGTAGTGATACTCCAACAGGGCTTGTAAGGCCCAATCAACAACCCTGTGGGGCCTTCCTAATCGATCGGGGCCTTGCAACCCGTATTCACAATTTACGAATAAAATAGCGTTAAAACCAGACATACCTACACGAATATCAATGGAATGATAAATAAATAAACACATTCAACAATAATCTACTAATAAATTGCAGTATTAACTATTGAAAACTACTGTTTAGTGGGAGCGCAAAGTAGCAAAATCACTGGCCGTGCCCGAGGTCACCGAACAACTACCTGTCACTGGCAAAATAGCGGCCGCACGCGGCCCGCTCCCGCGTCCCTGCGTTCCTATTGGTTCATTTTACGCTTGCTATGAGTTTGGCGCCAACCGAACGTATTTTAAACGGTTTTCTGCGTTTGGGCCTTCGAGGACTGGGGGCCTTACACCCCCGATGTACCTTAGCTGGTATTTTGGGACAGCCCCCCGAATACTGATATACATACAGGTCATAAAATTGAAAAAAAAAACTTAGAAATATGTTTTAGCTGTCATGAAACGAGTTTATAAAAGAATTTTACCACCAAAAGCCAAATCCTTTTGCAACATGATTTTGTGTTCATACAAAACATGTTGCGCCGACCCCAAGTAATTATGATAAGGGCAGGAAGATAATGATGAACCACCAAAAGGAAAACATAAAATTAATTGATTCCAGAATAAAGTTGTTATTGAAATGGTTTGATGCCTCTATCAGTATTCGGACTCTTGAACCCTGTACCCATAGAAAGAGTGTGGAAAACAGCTCGCAGTAAAATGACAATGTATTAAAATGTTTTGTTTCATATCTAAACAATAGAAGTAAAATTTATTTTAAACCCTTTTACATTCCAAAAAAATGAGTATGAAATCTCTACAAAGTAAGATACAATAAATCAGTCATGCCAAACTCTTTCTTTGTGGTCTCAAAATGCAGAAACTGTTATGCAGTAACTCACAAATTGAGCTTTTATTTCGCAGGGCACGACCCGTTTCTGCGGCCTGTACTTTTCTTGTACTATGTAAACTTTATTTAAACTCGACAAAAATGAACAAGAAAGCTCTACAAATTAAGATACAATAAATCAGTTGCAATCTTACGTCTAACTCTTTGCCGTGACGAAACGCAGAAACTGTTATGCAGTAACTCAAAAATTGAGCATTTCACAATTGGGCCGGCGGCCGCGGTACGTGCATATCTCGTTCTATGTTTAATTATTTAAACTTGAGAAAGATAAGTAAAAAAAGCTCTACAAAGTAAAACCCAATAAATCAATTGCATTCTTGCGTCAAACTCTTCGCCGTGACAAAACCCAGAAACTGTTATGCAGTAAGTCACAAATCGAGCATTTATTTCGCAGGGCACGGCCGGCGGCCGCGGTACGTACCTACTCTTCTCGTACTAAGTATGTAAACTTTATTTTAACTCAAGAAAGATGAGTAAGAAAGCTCTACAAAGTAAGAGACAATAAATCAGTTACGCCAATCTCTTTCCCTATGGTCTCAAAATGCACAAACTGTTATGCATTAACTCACAAATCAAGCATTTAGAGGTACTAGGTTTCTCATACTATGTGAACATTTGTACTTATTTAAACTCGAGAAAGATGAGTAAGAAAGCAATCCCAATAAATCAATTGCAATCTTGCGTCAAGCTCTTGCCGTGACAAATCCAGAAACTGTTATGCAGTAAGTCACAAATCGAGCATTTATTTCGCAGGGCACGGCCGGCGGCCGCGGTACGTGCTTATCTCGTATTTGCAGCAAACGCAACCGCCGGCGTGCGGTACCGCTCCGATAAATATTTGGGGAAAGCGCGTGCGTCAGTATTCAAGTTAAATGTTTTCTATCACAAAAATACATCCAGTGAGCCACAGTGTTCTTTAAATGTGTTCAGAAATTGATATCTGTCTGTACAGAAACTACAGCCAGCATATATCTTTCTGAGCTACCTACAAACATGCAAAACTTTTGCGGCTCCTAAGGTTACCGAGCTTACTGTAGGCTATCTAAATTCTTCAATTTTACCTGCATAATATAAGGTAGATTAGCTCGTAACCCTTTTAATATTTCAATGCTTATTAATTTGGTCTCTATATCCAAAATTACCTGAAAGCTTTTGTATAGCTACGAATAGGCGATCCTGGATAACTCTAGCGTTTAGTATATTTAGGTTCAATCCAAAGATAACAGTTTACCACCTTTAGAACATAATTTCTATTCTACTCTGCGGCAATAAAACGACGAAGACTCTCAGTAGAATGCTATCGCGCGAATATATTGGCATGAGTCACTCTACAGAAGATTGATGAACGCCGCAGTCAGCGATAACGCGATAACGTCTGCTTGAGAGCCACTGGATTAACATCCACATCTTTCATCCATTTCTTTGGTAAATATACCACATTTCAACAGTTTTTCTATCCTTAGATGAATCGTACATTTAACAGTTCAAATTGAGGTTCGTGACAGCCACCAAATAGAATAACAATCTTGAAGGGACCCACGTATAATTGGTCCCTTAAATAGGTAGGTTGTTGTGCTGGAGATTACCAGGTATCTCATTTTTGTATGAGATTTCGTCATTTCATTTGTCTGACCATTGAATCCGGCAATACACCGGCAAAAATGCAGTAAGTGTGAGAAACGTCTATTTTACTCACAAAAAAGAATCATAGTTTCATTATAAGACGTAAGTAAAAAATATACCGTAGTAAATTATAATGAAATGGCTGGGGGCCTGGTTGAGTGGTCAATACAATCAATAAATTCACATGTAAGTAGGTAGGTATTTCCCATTGTGCATATTTTTTAGGTAACCGAGTCAGTCGATAATGAATGTCGTCTTATCTATAGCAATTTTTCTGGACATTGTGAGTTATCGGCAATCATTTGTCTCTAGTTTTGTTTGAAAACAGAAAAGTAAAAGTACTTTCTTTTGAACGCCTAGAAACCTGTTGACCTTAAAGCAGGATATTGAAATTGAATGTCGTAGGTTTGGTATTTATGACGTTATCAAAAGTGGCTACTCCCAAAACACTGCTTGTATAAGTGTTGTAACTAGTTGGTTGGGTGGTGCGCGGGCTGCAAGCAGCCCGCGGTGCGTGTGTGCGACAGAGTGTGAGCATAGGTACGGTTTGACTTTACAAAGCGTTTTACCCTACCACTTTAAATTTTCAGAAGGCAAATAAAGTTGTGCAGTAAGTAAAGGGCAGTTGTGCATCATTGTTTTGACTTGTAGGAGCGTTTAACGACACCACTTGATGTTTTCCGAGGGCGAGTTATCTTGAGCAGTTGACTTTTGTAGTTGTTTCCGCTTTGCCTTTATCCCTGACAGCAGTTCGGTAAAGTTTATTCATAACGCAAAGCGTTTTCGGAAACCACTATGAATATCTGAGAGCAGTTACCTTCATGCTGTTTGCACGTTGCATAGTGCGCGGGCTGCACGCAGCCCGCGGTCCGTGTCGGTACTTTTGTTACTCATAAACTGTTTTACGAAACCGCTTTTTCATATCAAAGGAAAAATCTACAAACGACCGTACATGTTTCATATAAGGCCAACTAAACTTTGATTGCTTCGGCGCTACGGGTCGCGGCGCTACTCCGTCCGCCTCTTCGCAGGCAGGAGCTCCCTCGCCACGCAGCTTCGGCTTGCAGCCTCAGCTGCGTGGCTCGTCCACCCCTGCCTGCTCGAGGCACACGAAGTCGCGCCACGACCCTCCGCACCTACGCGAAGTAACCGCCCTATGAAGTTGCCATAGTTACGTACAATATTTTCCGTAAGTACAATCTTCTTTGTTCTGTTTGCTTCGGCGCTACGGTTCGCGTCGCTACTTCGTGGCACCTCTTCGCAGGCAGGATCTCCCTCGACACGCAGCTTCGGCTTGCAGCCTCAGCTGCGTGATCTCGCTCAACCCTGCCCGCTCGAGGCACACGAAGTTAGCGCCACGACCCTCCGCGCCTACGCAAGTCGACTTCCCATACTAAAATGCAAAGTCCGTATACAGAGTGTTTAAAATTGATTTCACTTTGTATGGGAAGTGTCTCAAATGTTTGCCTTACGCTTTTGTGCTGAATGGAAACTCCCCTTATTTTTGAGTAAAAACAATAACTGCATTCAAAGATTTTCAAAACATCACTTGTACACGCCGGGAGTCGAACCGGTAAAAATCGACAAAAAAACACCCTGTATTTTTATGATGCCAATCGAAAGGGTCAATGACAAGGATCAAATCGTGCAAACAATTATACCATGGCAAATGATTGTAACTGGGTCAAATTATTAAAAATATGTCGAAAAATTTTGACTTATTTAAAATCTCTATAACACATCCGCCATTTTGAAATCTCAACTTTTCGGAATTTTCTGGTAAACTACATCGTATACCTAATGTTTTGGTAGAAAAACCAGAACGCCAGCACATGCGCATCTGGGAGATCAATTCGGGTACTTCCGAGTCTTCCCGGAGCCAAATTGCTGAAAAAATTCAAACATTGCAGTAAAACTTGGCCGCCATTTTGTTTTAACGAAAAAAATTTTTTTCTTTTTAATCTTTACAAGTATACCTACAAACCACCCATACACAACTTTGCTCCATCTCGACTCGGTCTGGATAAAAAAGGGCAAAAGTAAAATTTTTGGATTTTGGTTTTTTTTTAATAACTCGGCGGCCATCTTGAATTTCCAACTTTTTGGAATTTTCTGGTAAACTACATCATATAGCGCACCTGACAGCACGACAGCGATCACGCCAGCGCATGCGCATCTGGGAGAACAATTCACCTACTTTTGGGTCTAGTTTTTGAAGAAAATTCAAAATTACTCGGCCGCCATCTTGTTTTTCCAAAATATTAGATTTTTCTGGATAACTTCAGGGCAAGCCCTAAAAACGCCATATACATCATTAACCTCTAGCACGCCTCCATCTTGGAGATCAATTCGGGTGAAGTTTTTGCATTTTTCACTTTAAAAAAAAATGGGCGCCATCTTGGATTTTCAAAATTTCAGCATCACCATAATCTGTATCACGTAGAAGACTTCCGAAAACGCCGTTTCAACCAACTCGATCCGATAAGAAATGAAAAAGTTATCGCCGCATAAATGTACAAAATCACGAATTTGACAGATGTCAGATTTTTCCTGAAGTCACCTCGACCATACGAACAACTCTTCCATACATCAAAATACTCCACCTACACTCCTTCTTCGAGATCAATCGTGTCAATCAGTGAGTCAGTGGTCGTCGTGCAGCTTTATATATACTAGACTAGACTAGACTAGACTAGACTAGAAGACTAGACTAGACTAGACTAGACTAGATATTTTGTTGTTGTTTTCCTGCCTCTATCGTCATCAGGTTTCTATTCGAAACTACAATCATAGTAGGTGTGTCAATCCGATGGTGTTTGTTATGTGTATCTGTATAGATAGGTAAGTAGGCCTTTGAAAAGCTCAAGACATTTTGTAAGTCAGAATCTGAGTTCCAGGAAATTCCGTGAACAAAACAGTCAAAGTAAAAGAACGAACAAAAATAAACCGCCGACGCCATTTAAAAAGTTTCCCGTGTTATAAACGAAGGTATTGGAAGAAGATTTGAAGTCGCTAAATTTGTCGGGTCCCCATCAATCAATCTGAGTCACAATAGCAATGAAAAGAGATTTGTTCTACGACGATACTTTGCGTTACCTATGAACTTTCTAAGGTAGCCTTTCTTTAGTAGTGGTGCCGGCATCTTTCCCGTGGGTGTCGTAAGAAGCAACTAAGGGATTTGAGAGTTCATGTGTATTGCAATTTTAGGCGACAGGCTGACAACATGACACTATGATGGGTGATACACAATTTTCTGAATGACTCTCAAACTTTTGTCAGACGTGGTGTAAAATAGTTGTTTTTTAGCCAGTACCCGCTGACATTTTGCATACCTCGCGCCCCCCATCGTCTGTCAGCCCTAGGGAAGGTTGCGCACGAATTTGTCGGATTATAATAGTTTCTTGTATTAAAGATAGACGGAGTAGGTGAGTTGTCGGATAAATTTTAATGTGTGTTGGAGTAAAATTTTCGACTCTGGGTCGTAGGTTCGAAATTGTTACAAAGTAAGATTATAAAATTTAGATTGCGTGATCTGATTATGTAGGTACTGTTGTTTTCTGAAGGCAGTTCTTTGGAAATCCCTAAATATATTGATCAGAAGCCCAGTAAGAGCAGAGTACAAATCTTTGTGCCGTGCCACAACTCTTAGCGAGAGAATTACTTTTAAATCAGCAGATTGCGGAGATATGTGCCATGAAATATTGCTTCAACGGTAACGGTATACTTACATTGCAAACGTCCGTTCGAGGTAATGAAGTCTTCACTGGTGATATCCTTTTCGGGAGTTTTGATTTATGATACTCTTGAACTCTGCGATGCATATCTGCAGTCATTTTGAAGCTGATAGGTAACACCTATATTTCTACTTCATTACATTTTAATTTACTGCACGAAGATGTAGACTTACACGGTAATGACATGCTCTCAATTTTTGCGGGTTTTAGAGTCGACAAACCGCTACTAAGACAGTTACTGTGTTGTCCTAATAAATAAGTCTTGTGTTTTTCCTTTGTTCTGTAAGGAACGTCTCCACATACATGCATACATAAAATCACGCCACCATCCCGAGGTGGTCGGCAAAGACTGTATCCTTCCACTTGCGCTTCCTCAATTATTATTATTATTAACCATTTATTGCACACAAGAAACATTACAAGAGACATATACAAAGAAAGACGACACAACAGGGCAGCTTATTTCTACTAAGAAATTTCTTCCAGCTGACCTACAGCAAGGGAGACTTTTGTAAGATAGGCAGATTGGGCGTGCACATAAAACTTACTTAAATTCAAATTAACTACTAATACCTACTAACGAAATACCTACATACTTATACATAAAATACCTATATCCTACTAATATTATAAAGGCGGATGTTTGTGTGTGTGTTTGTTACGACATCACGCAAAAACGGCTGATTAGATTGACATGAAACTTAGCAGAAATATAAAAGGGCATCTGGAATAACACATAGGATACTTTTACCACGGAAAATGTCTCATTTCCACGGATCACGCATTTTCCAATATTTTTGAAATAGGTGGCGTGACTGAGCCGATTCGCGTTTTAAACGTTTTCGCCGAAAACTAACAGCGACATCTCTTGGCGAATAAAGGTTGCAGCGGGTGAAACCGCTGACGGGCAGCTAGTATAACATAAAAATACTACCTAAAAATAAATAAAATAAATACATACTATAATAATATACATACTATAATATACCTATTTTAGTCGGATAGTGAAAGATAGTGCTCTCTTACTCTCTTCTTAAAGACGGCGATGGAAGGGCAGTCTCGAACAGTGTAGGGTAGTGAATTCCATAACCTTACCGCATGTACAGTAAAGGAATAAGAGTAGAAATCAGTATGATGGTGAGGAATGGCAAGAATTGTTCTAACATTAGAACGACAAGGTTTGTCCAATGGGCGAGAGAATTTAAAACGCTCACGCAGATAGTTGGGTGCGCACGGGTTGTGTAAAATGTTAAAAAGTAAACAAAGAATGCGAGTATTCCTGCGGAAACGGATCGGGAGCCACTTGAGCTGTTTGCGAAACTGGGAAACATGGTCGTATTTACGGAGTCCGAAGACAAACCGTATACACAGATTTTGGAGGCGCTCAAGCTTATTTAAAAGCTCCTCAGTGGCATCTGGGAAGCAAGAATCGGCGTAGTCCAGTATAGGAAAGAGAAGCGATTGTACCAGAGTGATTTTAGTTTTCAAGGGCAAGAGACTTTGGAGACGTTTAAGCGAGTGGAAAGAGTAATGAATCTTCCTGCTGAGCTCATTGACTTGTGGGATCCAAGTTAGATTTGAATCGAAAATAACCCCAAGATTCTTAGCAGTACTAGTGTAAGCAATGGTGGCTCCATTGTAAATGACAGGTGGGATACTGCGAATATCCAACTGCTTATACATGTAACTGCTACCCAAAATCATTACCTGCGACTTTTTAGGATTGACCAACAGACCAAATGAAGTTGCCCAACCGCTGATCTTAGTTAGATCAGAATTGAGTTCATCAACTGCACTATTAATATCAGTGACTTTAAAATGTCGATAAATTTGCAAGTCGTCCGCGTAGAGGTGGAAGTTAGAGGAGATTACTGAAGTGACGGTATTAATAAAAATAGAAAAAAGAAGGGGAGAAAGTACGCCACCCTGTGGAACTCCCGCAACAAGGTCACACCAATCAGAAGAAACTTCATCAGAGCAGACCCGCTGCGAGCGACCACGAAGATAGGAGTCAAACCAGGCAATTACTGGGGAAGAGATGTTAAGAGAACGAAGTATTGAAATGAGAACGTCAAAATCCACAGAATTAAATGCGCTGCTAAAGTCAAGCAAAGTAAGGATCGTCAGTGATTTCTCATCCATAGCAAACCGGATGTCATCACTGACTTTGATCAGAGCCGTTACAGTGCTGTGACCAGGTCTAAAACCGGACTGAAATTGAGAAAGTAGATTATTTGACGTGACATATTCAGCAAGCTGCTTGTGGACGATGTGCTCAAGGACTTTGGATAGGAAAGGAAGTATGGATATGGGTCTAAACTCGGAAAAGGAAGTAGGATTGGACGTTTTAGGGAGAGGAATTATGTTCGCACGTTTCCATGCGCTAGGGAAAGAACTTGATGTCAGAGAAAAATTGAAAATATGCGTTAGAATAGACAAAAGTTCAGGAGAAGTAAGGAGATCATACGGAACATAGGTCGTCATCGCCCACAGCAGTCGAAGAGATGGAAAGCAAATGTTTCTTAACATCCTCCCCAGATACAGAACTGAAACTAAAAGAGCAGCACGTAGGTAAAGTTTGGCATGATAAATTGAATATGGTGTTGGACTTCACGGTGTCATCAATAAAAACTGGGGGGAGAGAGAAATGTTTATTGAGATCGTTCAGGTTTAAACCAACACTAGGGGAAGAAACTGTTGATTTACCAATACCAATAGTTTTAAGGAAATTCCATACACGGGTAGGATCACAGGCCTCAATAGAGTTGTGTATGTGGCGTCTTCTCGCATCTCTACACATCCGACTGCAACGGTTTCTAAGGAATCTGTAACGCGCTAAATTTTGGTCTGTTGGACAATGTTTAAACCGCTTTTTGCTCTGTCACGCTTCCCATCATGTCTTTAATATCCTGAGTAAGCCAAGGAGCAGGAACGTGCTTTATTTTGATCTTCTTGATGGGGCGTGAGTATCATAAAGTTTTAAAACAAGCTCGCTAAAGAGTTTAACCTTGTCATCGATTTGGTCAGCCTTTAGAACAGGATTCCAGTCAATACTGGAAGCATCTCGCCGCAACTTCTCCAAGTCAATGCCCCTGAAACTACGTAGGAAACGATACTTGGGTTTACGCCGGGGTCGAATTTTGTATGAAAGATAAAGTAAATCGTGGTATGAGAAGTTAGCAGGAACTGACCGTGCACTGCAACCAGATCAGGAGAAGAAGTTATTAGCAAGTCAAGAAGAGAGGAACGCAGTTCGGAAAATGGTGTGTAGCTGATAAAGGAAGTATATGGAGATTGACCGATGACAAGAGTGACTGTAGTTTATGTGTGCGGCTGTCATCTTTGATCAAACATGTGTTGAAGTCACCCAACAACAGCGTATGATCGTAGTTTGGACAGTGTGTGTTTAATAGGCTTTCTAAAGAGTCAAAATAGTCAATGTGAAGAGAAGCACTATAATACACCGCAAGCAGAATCTTTTGGTGATGTAGGGTGACCTCAATAAACAGATGTTCCGCATTGTCCTTGTAGGGATTAGGTGAAACACTAACAACTTTGTGGACAATATCGCTACGGAGATAGATGGCCACACCACCACCACCCTTGCCGATTCGGTCATTCCTAACGAGTTTGTAGCCCGGAAGAGGAAATTGTGAAGATAACAGCGAAGGCTTCAGAAAGGACTCGGATATAAGAATAGCATCCACCGAAGAATTACAAAAAGTTGCCAGAAGATCAGGGTAATGTTTAGGAATACTCTGCGCGTTAATATGCACGATATTGAAATTTTTACCGAACCTCGAAAATACTGTTTTTACTTGGTCATGGACAGAAAGAAAGGAATCATTATCACTGTTGGCACTTAAGTATCCGTCTGATAGAGAAGAGCAAGAGTGGAAACTGTCGTCTAAGAAAGGTAAAATACTAGTATCATTCATATATATATAAATATATAATAACAAATAACATAAATAAATAACCTATAAAATATAAAACTGACTAAGAACTAATTATGGCTTGGCTAAACAGTGCCACCAATAACTTGCCCAGTCAGCACTTGCCGTGGTAAGGTGAAAGAAATATTATTTAAAACATACCATTCAATGCAACATAAATCACAAAACAAACAATCTAGAAAAAAAAAGTACATTAAACAACTGTACCGCTATTCGAAACATAAAACAAAACATGAGATCTCAATATTCATCAACCCTTTCTTAGATACTTATCGGTTTACGGTATTCTTGAACTGACGACTTGAATTTCTGAGCACCAAGTGTAACAAAGTTATGTTTAGGTGAGCTCGAATAGGTGTCATTCTTGATTTGAAAAATATTCAAAACCACGTTGATTTATTATTTTGTATCAAGGAAGCTATTCAACATCAGCCAAACATGCGTGCGCAAGCCTTCACCTTTCTGAGTGGGATTATGAGATCAATGCATTTTAATTATGGCAATTTCATAGTCGTTTATTAGCATAATAGTCTATTAAGGCACCATTTGGTGTTTATAATGCATTTTTTGTGATAATATATTAAGAAGTCGCAGTTCTCACAACTATAAAAATCTGCTAGCTGATATAGTAGTTCTTGTTCTGAAGCATTTTCTTAATAACCAATTAGTACTTGCAAGAGCCTCGTGCAATTTACACATGACAAATTCAATTAGTTGCGATATAACTATTGCATTATGCTCTTCATAGATATGCTCTGTGAACCTTATAACATAAGTAAGTGGTGCGTTGTTTGTGGTGGCTGTCATCGACCAAACCTACTTGTAAGCTGCAAATTCAGCCTCGACCTAAAACATCTAAATCTCAAACTTTACATCCTGCGGCTCTATTCATCAGTCTTAGATACCCGGTTGCTGATTACGTAGGTACCTACGTTACCGCCATCGCCGTATCTCGACCACACCAAAGCGCACTAAAGAGCTTCCTGGATTCTAGAAATTGAATGTAGGTACCTACCGAACGCTTGCCGTTGCCAACATAACGCGGGCGGATAGGATCAACGCAGTTGGCAACCCTGTACGGATGTGGTGTTAATTGGATATGTCAGATGCCACTGGCTTTCACGCCCCGAGATAGTTTCCTGCTGCTTACGACATTAATTATTAGGAAGCTCGTCGGAGCGCTGTCACTTCTGAACGCTAGTTCGGGGTTAAAATTGCGGAATATTGCATTGTTTGTGAATTCCATCGCGTAATTAGCAATTTCCTGTTTGGTGTCGGTCAAAAGATAGCTACGCAATAAGGACTATGAGCAGCACATCAACCTACATCATAAAGGGATCAATATTTTTTTTAAATCAACCGTTTGGAAAATCAGTTAAATGAAAGAAAGGTTGACCGATGCAGAACTGCCGAACGTACCTAAGTAACCGTTCTCTATTTAACTGAACTGAACTCTAAACTGAACGAACAGAGTAACAAAAGGTCGGCTTAAGGTCAAATCGGGGCAGTGGGATTACTTAAACAGACCCAGTGACACCTAGTCAAATACCTAGGTTCTTTATCGTATTTTTTTGTCATGTGATCTAGGTTTACTGCCTGGCGCGATCATCCCTCATCGATTGGGTTTGTTCCCTTTCTTATCTAGCAGAGTTTACAAAGTTCTCAATAAGTAGGTAGTACTATAGAAACCAGGTCACCGAATCAAATACAAATGGTACAAAACTAAGTTCCAAATTCTTAGATTCCAGCAAACGATCTTGATAAGTGTTGCACCCTAGTTGTAAGCTCCAGAAACAGTTGGGAACATTTGCCTGAGACAGTTGTTGGCTGACGGAACAAGTGCCTAAGGCGTAGTGAAGTTATGGCAGTTCTTAGATATCTATAGGGTTCTGCTACGATTCGAGAATAAGGAACCGCTTTTGAATTTGTCGTTACTTGGGTGTTTGGCAGGTGACAGGAAGAATACCAGGGCGCTACAGTTGCAAATAAAAACCCATGCTTTTTATTTGTAATTACAGTTCTTTGCAACTTTTTATTTGTAACTACAGTTGCAAATAAAAAGCCTTTTATAGGTTACCTATTCAAAAAGATCAACGTATACTGGTTTTTCTTACAGTTTCTATGAAAACCCACTGTCACTTGATCTTCTTCTTCAAGTGAGACACCAAGTCCCAATGAACCCTGGTGTCCTGACCAGACTGGGAATATCAAGTTTGTGAGTGACCCCACCGGGAATTGAACCCGGCACCTTCTGCGTCGCAGACAGTCGTACTAACCGCTGCGCCAATTCGGCTGTCTAATGTAACTTAATGTTGATCCCTTATACAAATATGCAATTTTAAAAGCTAATGCCAAGTAAACCCAACGAAACCAGGGTAAAATCCAAGAGGTAAATTACAACAAAGTTAAATTATGATGTTTTTGTTTTAACAAGCTGCTGCACTGTTAAAGAGCATGTTGTAGAACTAAATATTGTAGATAGGTAGGTACCAACTAGATAATAAGGGTGAAAAATTATTGGATAAATGAGAGTCGTGGTAGTGCGGCTGAAAAATATGTAGGAAGAGAAGCTCTCTGGATCCAGTTGAAGTGTTCAATAAATTCTGCAATAATTTTATTATAGCGGTACTGTAAGTTTAGTTTACTTAAACCTAAACTGAAAAATGTCTTAAGTATTGTTGGAGGTTGCATGTATTAGCGCTGGCTGACTACCATAGCAAACCTAATCTGTCGCATGTAAATGAGACGTTGTCACTTTATCAACAGGAGAATAAAATGGTGTGCTACTTATAATCCACTGTGTTTATATAACTCCACGGACCTATTTAACCAATAATATTTGAGGAGAAAGGATAATTAGGCTAACGTAAACTAAACTGTGTTAGTTATTATTATTTATGTTGTGTTTTGTAATGACTAATTTCTTTTGTTTTCGTTTTGTTTTATGCTGTTACTGTATAATGACAAATGGTCATTCATGATCAACACTGTAGTTGTACGTAGGCTCATAAAGCTACATGCTTAAACTATTAGGGTGTATGCACACTGAATATTGTAAAGGTGCATGCACATGAGTTTTAAGATGTGTGCACATGCCACAGATTAAGGGGGCGTGTTGGAGGTTGCATGTATTAGCGCTGGCTGACTACCATAGCAAACCTAATCTGTCGCATGTAAATGAGACGTTGTCACTTTATCAACAAGAGAATAAAATGGTGTGCTACTTATAATCCACTGTGTTTATATAACTCCACGGACCTATTTAACCAATAAGTATGAAAAAAGCAGTAGTGCTTTTGTAACTCGCTATCGCTTATACCTAATGCTCTCTATCTTACCCAAACCTAGCTTAGCTTAGCTCACGATGGCTACTTAGCATCATTTATGCATGAACTCATCATCATAAACCAGTAACCAGGTGATGAAGTTTAGTAAACTAGCTATAATTATAGATAATATCATAATAAAATTGTCAATTATGTATCAGATTATGGTTTCATAATGAAGTAATGGGTATAGTACTTAATCGTCACATGTACTATAATGGGTAACAGAAGTAAGTATAAGTACCTATAATGTTTACCCATTTAGGTGCGATACGATGCTGTAAAGGCTTCGTACGAATATTTTCATTGCGTATTAGTGAAGTTATTATAGAACCAAAGTTACACGTGTTTTAATTTGTTTGTTCGGGTATTTGAAATTACAGAAATTTACGACAAAACCAAACAATTATTAAACGTTAAAAACTATTTGAGTCATATACCTATTAGAATGAGCGTATTTATTACGAGCATTTTTTTGTTCAGTTACAGTTTTCAGTCATTTTAAGGATCATTAGGCTCGGCAGAGCAATCGTTCGATTGCGTGAGCATCCTCAGGAGCCCTATTCATAGCCCTGGCTAAATTTACGCGTACACTGGGCCAAATTGGGCGTAGGTTTAGGTGATACACAAAATGGGTTCATTGTCGTCGCTAAAATAGATGGCAAAGGCCATGTTCATGACACGTTGATTCAGAGGAGACATTTCCTGCATCGCATATTAAAATTCAGAACAACAATGGGTAGGAGGGTCCATAATATGCTCTACAACTTCCTACTACCTATTCAAACATAAAAGCACTTATTTTATGTAAGTATTTGTTGTATGAAATTGTTTGTATGAAACTTATTAAACACTACTTGGAAAAACTTTCTCAACATAACTAATTCCCAAAATTTTACTACCTATATCCCAACGGACACCAAACACACAGCCCAATACCAATCAAACTGAAAAGAACATCTCGATCACTTTTAAAACTCCAAACAAACGGCTTATCCTGGAGCTATCTAATTTCCCGAACAAGAAAACTCCCAGACGAGCTGTAAACGTATTCTCGCGCCGTATTATGCTCGCAATCGCTCCTCAGCCATCGGGGAGTGTTTGATTTGGCGCGATCGCGTCGGCGTAGCTTATCGGAGCTACACATTCATATTACAGCGCGATAAGCCAAGATTCTTTCAGGATTCTTTTAAAATTCCACACGCTATAGACTGAAACTTTACTTCCATTTAATTAAGTATTTAAATGTTTTTGCTTATCCTTACAATGCCGGTATATTGCTATCTCATCTCCCGAAGAAAAAAACTCCCAGGCGAGCTGTAAACGTATTCTCGCGCCGTATTTTGCTCACAATCGGCTTATCGGAGCTACACATTCATATTACAGCGAGAAGAGGCAAGGTTTTGCCAGAATTATTTTTAAATTCTACGCTCTCTAGACTGAAACTTTACCCAATTTTATTAAGTATTTTAGTGCCAGTATATTGCTATCTCATCTACCGAACAAGAAAACTTCCAGACGAGCTGTAAACGTATTCTCGCGCCGTATTTTGCTCGCAATCGCTCCTCAGCCATCGGGGAGTGTTTGATTTGGCGCGATCGCGTCGGCGTAGCTTATCGGAGCTACACATTCATATTACAGCGAGAAGAGGCAACATTTTGACCAAAATTCTTTTTTAATTCAGCACGCTCTAGACTGAAACTTTACTTCCCAATTTTACTAAGTATTTTAATGTTTTTGCTTATCCTTACAGTGCCAGTATATTGCTATCTCATCTCCCGAATAAGGAAACTCTCAGACGAGCTGTAAACGTATTTTGCTCGCAATCGCTCCTCAGCCATCGGGGAGTGTTTGATTTGGCGCGATCGCGTCGGCGTAGCTTATCGGAGCTACACATTCATATTACTGTGAAAAGAGGCAGGGTTTTGGCAGAATTCTTTTTAAATTCCACGCGCTCTAGACTGAAACTTTACTTCCCAATTTTATTAAGTATTTTAATGTTTTTGCTTATCCTTACAGTGCCGGTATATTGCTATCTCATCTATCGAACAAGGAAACTCCCAGACGAGCTGTAAACGTATTCTCGCGCCGTATTTTGCTCGCAATCGCTCCTCAGCCATCGGGGAGTGTTTGATTTGGCGCGATCGCGTCGGCGTAGCTTATCGGAGCTACACATTCATATTACAGCGAGAAGAGGCAAGGTTTTGGCAGAATTCTTTTTAAATTCCACGCGCTCTAGACTGAAACTTTACTTCCCAATTTTATTAAGTATTTTAATGTTTTTGCTTATCCTTACAGTGCCGGTATATTGCTATCTCATCTCCCGAATAAGGAAACTCCCAGACGAGCTGTAAACGTATTCTCGCGCCGTATTTTGCTCGCAATCGCTCCTCAGCCATCGGGGAGTGTTTGATTTGGCGCGATCGCGTCGGCGTAGCTTATCGGAGCTACACATTCATATTACAGTGAGAAGAGGCAAGGTTTTGACAAAATTCTTATTACCATGATTTCGCAGTATTTTTAAGTTAACCTGATGCGGGGCAGCCATTCATTTTGTAAGGCCTGTATCCTGGTCTTTATTATAAAGATTCGGGACAGCGACATCTATTGGTGTCGCCGCTGTGGGATGCGATTCAATACTTGTGTTAAATATTTTAGGGTTTGGTTCAGTTCTGTCAAGATTGGAATGGAGGTTCGGAATGCGGCTGAGAGATGGCGCTATGTGCGTGAAGCAATATTGAAATGTTTTGTGTTTTTTTTTTATATCGATCGTATTTGCAAATCTAAATAATTCTAGATAATTAATCTGATAGTTGAACAATTTTTGCAGTAACATTTATAATTTTTCGTGGCATTTATAATGATAAAGGTGTGTGATTGAAGTGAAGTTAGGTGCACGAGGTGGTGTAATGGTTTGTAGTCTATCTGCTGCCATCTATTGTCGAGTAGCGGAAACTGCAAGGTGTCACTTTAGACAGGGCCCTACTAGGCCTATTATAGTGCCATAGCGACTGAAATACCTAAGGTTTATTTTATTAGTCACATTTTCGGTTTATAGAAAATTGATGTATTTTCTAAAAATTCTATAAACCAACAATAAATGTTTAATAATATTGGTAAACCCATGATTTACTCAATATACACTAAAAGTTTTTCTTGGATGCCAGGATGGGTCGTGGCCTGAATTGGTATCTGGCAACAAGTAGCGAAACAAAACATTCTAAAAAATTCTAGAATAGTCGAATGTCTTCTAAAATGTGTATGAAAGAGAGGAGAATATCTTCTTTCGTGATGAGTAGCAGATTTCTAGAAAATTATTCTTCTCGTAAGTTCGAAGCTTTTTGGTATAAATAAGCGAGCCATACGGGCTGCGGGCAGTTCAATTTTAATCGCGAAGTCTCACAGGACAAGAAGAGAAGTGAAAGTAAGTGAAGTGAAACTAATATAGTGCTGTGTGTCCTGTTAGAGAGAACCGTGTGCTAAACAGCTGTCTTGGGCGTTCAAGCTGTTTCTCGGTACTCGCGAGTGTGTTTGGTTTGTGAAGGGTGCTTGGAACCCGTGTAGCACGTGGAGAGTGTGTTGCTGGATACAGAGAATGGGTGCTTCCGCGTGCGCTGGAGCCTGCCAGGTGGATAATGTCACGAGAGTAAGCTGTTAGGTCTCTGGGGAACGTCAGCTTCCTGCAGGCGATAGATAAGTATAATCTTTGCTATTCTTCTGTCTTATCAGCAGTATGTTCTTATATACAGGTGTACAGACATGCTAATGAGTCATAATAGGTTGTAGTTCCTAGTCAATTCAGCATTTACAATGCAGCTGATAAGATGAGAAGAATCTTCGCTTTGAATCTTTATGGTTTTAGTAGATTCTTCCTATATTCATATTGTTTTGTTGTCGGGTCAGATGTTTAAAGAATCTGCGTTCTGATTGTTTCATATAAACTTTATAGTATCCATATCTAATCATAAATTAGGGAAATCTGGGCTAATTAGTGTCGTTAGATAGCTTAGGTTTCATCTTAGTATTTAGGAGTAGGTAGGATAACCTGTAAAATCCTATTATTCCTATCTGCTTATCCGTTTGCCAGCCATATATTACTTTATTAACCAAATTAATGTAGTTTCAATTAAAATAATTTATCTTAATTATTATTGCTATGCGACTAGGATAAAGTTCCTGAGTTAAAACTTACATAAGTAGATATTGTTATCTACACTTAAATTATTGTTTGAAACGGGATTATTACCGTGATTATATTTTTGTTTACCTCGATATTTCGAGGCGGTTGCACGCCCCATCACGGTAATAATCCCGTTTCAAACAATAATTTAAGTGTTGTGAACAACCGTGAAAACCTAAAAACTTATATTGTTATCTACTTATTTATTATTTGCTGTGGTCATCAGTGGATAAATTACTATTCTATGATTGCTGAGCGATTAAGGATTCACTTGATAAAGTTCTTGTTGTATCTACTTACCTACTGTTTGGCTTGGCCCATCAGTGGACAGATTTCTATTCGTACTATGGTTGCGAGCGACTATGGACTTAATTGACTAATGGTACTATGTATGAAGTACACATGAGTAGATATTATTAGATATCTATTTCTGTTTGGTTATGTCCAACAGTGGATAAATAATCATCTACAACAGTATTCTTGTTATACAAAGAAAACTGTCTTCAGTATTGGAATGTGTCCAGCAATGGATAAACATTTATCTACAACTATAATTTTGTTATCTTTGGAATTACATGTGTCCGGTAGTAGACAACATCTATCTACAACAATATTATTTTATAGTACTTGCTATGTTGTTAAGTACTGTGTATGGCTGGTAGAATGGATAATATCCTTTCCTATCATCCTATCCTATAACAGATTCAGATGAATCATATCTAAAGTAATATTCTAGTCATGAAGTTCTTAAAGTTCTTCTTATGACTGGCTAAAATGGTGCCCATCATAGTAAAACTATGACTACAACTTACCTACTAATTACAATGGTTGTCATCAAATGTCATGGGACAACTTTTATCATATCTTCATCGAATACCTATCTATTTATTACCTAGCATTCGGTATGGTTGTAATGGCAGCTTCTGGTCGTAGAAGTCCACATTCTCTCAGGAGGATCATGTGAACATCATGGCTTATTCTACAACTCTCTCTTGGGATGTGCAAAATATTGCTCTCCCGTCTTCAACTTATAAGCATGTATGCTCACATGTGATTTGGGACTTGCATAAAGCATTCTCATATTATATTCTGACTTCCGTAGGAGTTAAATGTGGGTGGAGACTGACTGACCAGTGCAATTTCATATTCGGTGCTTACCGGCCTTGCCGGTACCTCTTTAGGGAAACCTAAAGATAATTGTTGAAATCATGTCATTTGACTGATAACATACCTATTTACAACATACATACTTACTTAACCAACTAGACACTTGGGTGTCAGTTGGTCAGTCATAAGACTGTTTATTCTAAACTACTTCATTTGTTCTGCAAAGGACATCTCAATCTGATCACCTATCCTTCTTCGTGGTGCTTTTAAGCACCACAAGCGTCTGTGGCTGACGCATCTATTAGCAGAGACGGCAGGTCTCACCATATTTTTATCCTTCTTCTGGGGGAATCAGGTAATTTACCATTTGTATTTGGTAGATACCCTAAGAGTTATCTTTACATACATAAATTGGTTATGTGAAGATGGCTGCGGAGTGTTTATGAATACAAATAGGTATAGTTGGAGTGGGATTCCACATTCCTCGGGCGATGAAGTACTGGGGGCCCGTTTGGAGCTCAGTTTCCTGCCCTTTTCCCTCTCCTGTTCATCAGAATCACTTTTATTATTATAACTTGTACAGAGATGTCTCAATTACCTATAAAAGAATTTTTGGGTTACATATTACTTTATTTAAACACAACGTATGGGTCAATAATTAACTAGACATCACTTTTATATCACGAGCCATTATATACACTGTGCTTGAGGTATGGGTTTCTATGAAATCTAGAACTCAAGACATGATCTTCATAACAACAGAGACCAGTGCCTGTAGGTAGGCGTATAGTCCTTCATAGGCCGGGGTTCGAGTTTGTTACAATTTTACATTGAAAAGAGAAAAGTTTTAGCTCAAACTATTTGTTGGTCCACCACGACCTTTCGCACAGCTTTTTTTACTCACTCTTGTAGACTGAATGATCAGTTGGTTACAAGCTGCTGGTGCCCTTAATCTACATTGAATTTTTGACATAGCTCTTCCAGGAGTCTTTATATCACATAGTAATGCCCTTTTGGTATTCTTTTATCTCAGGATTCTCTCAAAATAACCCCTTTTACATTTCTATCATTTCTAACATTTGCTTTGTTCGTTTTTTATAAGTGCCTATTAAATTTTCACGAAATCTGAAAATATAAATGTCTTTATTGTTTCTTTTCTGTTATTGTTCAACATACTTCATCTCATTTTTGTATTTATGTTCAGCAATGTGATTTTTCATAAAGAAAAATTAAGAAAGGCTTTCTTTGGACCAGATAGTACTAAAGTGTTTATTGCAAATAAAATTCAGATGGCTACGAAACTTACATTATTTCATTTTACAATTTCATGAGACTAATTATACCCTGATGTGCATTACATGCAACATAAGTTCTCTGTTTTCAGTGGTGGATAATATTCAAACCACTGGTATTAGTTCTGGCTTGTTCTGGCACTGCCGCACTAAAGTTCACCAAGTGCCAAAAGTTGTAACATTATAATGATACACAAAGCGCCAAACTAGAAACTGTACAAAACCTCAAGTCCTCTATTGGAGTTTAAGTCGAATGAAGTCTTCCTGGTTTCCCCATGACACGAAGCACAATAGGATTTAAGTTGAAAACTTTGTTAGGAGGCCAAGATTGCAGATTTCCCATAGGGCCTATGCCAGTTTCAACTTACTCGACTATATCGATACGATAACTTTGTCTGACATTTGCTTAGTTAGTTATTTATTGCAATATAACTGCTGCTGAAGCTAGGTATGGAGAAGTGGTATCAATAGGTAGAGTTTTGAAAGGCTTTGCTTAATTTTACACCATACAGTTTTCGACACAAGAAATCTGAAAGGCATACCTACGGAATTTAAACCTGGAAACATAATTAAAACCCTCGCGTTGATCGACTTTTTTAAGTTACTTTTTAACAAATGGAGATTTATAAAACCAGCACAATTTTTAAAATTAAACAACCGTTTTTTTGTACCCAATTACTTGTTGTATTTAATATAAGTATTAATATTAAGCTTTGATTATTATAAAACTTCCTTTTTACAATAATCAAAGCGCCATACAATCCGCCATGTTTCTTTTGAGAATCTGATAAGTTCTTTAGGTTTATCCGCCATGCTTGTTTTGAGAATCTGATAATTTCTTAAGGTTTTTATGCGGGCTATCTAGCATTCGTCTGAGTACAGTCAAAATCAAGTAAATTCAGGTGGTTATTTATTCAGATATTCATCGTGTTTGTCTTGAGCGATAGTGGCACCACAATCGCGAACAGTTAAGACTGATGGATTGCCTCGGGGAATGCGAATGACTTCACGAAACCCATTGTCTTCGTTATCTCTGTTTCCAATTGGGGAAATTCCTACTGTTTGATTATATTTAGGTCAGTTTATTTATAGAACGATAAAATTTAAAAAAAGCTGCAGCTTAATATTTGTTTTGTAATCGAAATCACGTCGTGTGGATTTTGGATAAATTAGAAGTTAAACAAGAGTCAAAGAATGTGAAGGTGACTTCTAACCACCTTTTCATAGGATTCCAGTGGCAAGCACCTTGCTGAATCGCAATAATGGCATACACAATACATTTTATTTACCTAAAGACCAAGATACTAAATGAATACCTACCTGTTCCATGAAAATCTTCCTAATCCGTACGTACTTTGAAACAAGGGCTACTTAGCTACCGCTTACAGATAACAATATTGTTGGAAAGGAAAGTTTCCGTCGCAGGTTGGAATCAATCTCCTTGTCCAAATTGTTTGATAAACGGATTTGAATTAAGATTTAGATTCATTTGGATGAAGATTTGGATTCATTGAATTTAAACAGGCACATCTGTTTTCAGTAAAATCGTCAAATTAAATCGTTGTTTTAATTTAAATACCAAGTCTTCTTTATCTGGTTTTCTATTATTTTTCAGCTGGTTTTATATTATTGAAGATATGTTCATGTCATTTTCATATTTCTTGTATAATATATTCATCTTTGCATTTACCTTCGAGGCATAGTTTTTCATCCAGTGTTAGTAGTGCCTGTCAATTTTAATTTAGCATTATGTTCAGCATTCAATTTGTTTGAGACTTGTTTCAAAGGCTCTATAGTGAGTGACTTTAAATTGTATTTGACTCGTGAAAGGTAAATAACTTTACGGTTCAATTTTGGAAAAAGTACAATTATCATGCAATAAAAAAACAGACTGATTTCAGAGGTCATTGTTGATTATTTTAGGTTCCCACAAAAGCAACGAATTTCTCACATGTAAATAGGGAGCCGCCATTTGTTTTTTCTAAGTCCAAGTCGTTAATTTTCTAATTACAGTTTCAGAATAAAAGCCTGTTTTTGTTCTGTCCCATCGTCCCTTCCGCGGAAAACCTGCGAATAGAGTAGCAACTCAACTAGGTTACACATTTTTATCGATGTTTTTTTTTTAGTTGTTTTAATCGTCTTACATATTTTTGGTTACATTTATTTTACAGCCCAATAGGTATAAGTATAACACTTTCTAACTTAGCTATTTCTATGACAATTTATCTAAGTACTGTCGCGACCTATTTCTTTCAACTAAGTTTTCAAAACATATTTAGACAAGTTGTTTTGCCTAAATTATTATCATTTTTTTTAACCCTCGGTTGGCTCCAAATGTCACTCTTTTAGAATTTTTTTAGCTCTCTATGATAGCTTTTACGTGGCTTTCAGTTTTTGTAGATAGACACTTAAAGAGCTTACTTCTAGTTGAGATCATTCTAAACTAAAATAGAATACATAGGAGAAAACCCATCATAACTATCGAAAATCTACATATATTTCAAAACTAACAACACAACGCCAATGGTTTTGGTGAAACTCTACTGCAATACAGAATTTACCCGCTAAAATCCCGGCTGGAGGTTAATGGAAGAAAAAATACGCTGTACAAATTTGCATAACATTTTTCTCTGTCTCCCACCGAAATTAAGCCCTCGGCCCTGCATCCACGGCTTTATTTAAATTACTCAAGCCAATTCCCTGATTTGCTGTAATTTTTTTTTTATACAGGGTGTAAGAAACAGCTCTCCGAATACTGATAGCGTGCAATCAGGTCCTGAAACTGAACAACTTCCCACAAGGAAATCTTTTAATAGGTAATGCACACAGCAGAACGCATTTCAGGCAGTTATTTTGAATTTCCTGAAATAACTTCTCGTAGGAAGTTGTGCAGTTTCATGGTCTGAATGCACCCTATAAGTATTCGAAGTTGTCCCGTACACCCTGTATAATAAACGTACTGTGTGTAAAGTTGATTCATCCCATAATTCTGCGAGTTCATTTTAAATAACTTATGAACTGTGAGACACTTTTTCGATCGAAAAGTTTGAAAATTTATCGCAGCTGTATTTGAGAAGATAACCGAAATGAAATTTATTTCAGTCTTATCTTTTAATTTTTGTTTTTGTTTGAATACTTAAAAGTCTCATATTATAATAATAATCTTAGTTTAATATGTCGTACCGTGTTGTAGGGATTTTTAATACACTTACAGTGCTTTATTATAGGAAATTGAAATACTTATTCATCAGCGACCGCCAGGACTTGAACTCGGGACCATAGGTGCCGTTTATATCGTAGCCCTGTGTCTTGTATCACCATTAGTTACTCCTTTACTAGAATGCAATTAGTTCTACTACACGAAGAGGACTTGAGAAGGTCCACACTTTGCTGCAGACAAACAACATGACAAGTGTCACGCACAGTGCAAAACGGGTCAGTGAATTGAACAGCTTCAGACTACTATAGACACAGCACGCCTGAAACCCTTATAGAGTAGGCAGAGCATTAACAAACGTTACCATGGCGTCTATCGGGGTTTGACTATTTATAAACGTTATCGTAGCATTACCCAAAATCCTAGTTCTGCCATCTTACTGCGTCATATAATATAATAGGAAGCAGAGTTTTATATTTGTACTGCTGATCCTGTGTCTTGTCTCACCATTAGTTACTCCTTTACTAGAATGCAATTAGTTCTACTACACAGAGAGGACTTGAGAAGGTCCACACTTTGCTGCAGACAAACAACATGACAAGTGTCACGCACAGTGCAAAACGGGTCAGTGAATTGAACAGCTTCAGACTACAATAGACACAGCACGCCTGAAACCCTTATAGAGTAGGCAGAGCATTGACAAACGTTACCATGGCGTCTATTTGACTATTTATAAACGTTATCGTAGCATTAGCCAAAATCCTAGTTCTGCCATCTTACTGCGTCATATAATATAATAGGAAGCAGAGTTTTATATTTGTACTGCTGATCCTGTGTCTTGTCTCATCGTTAATGCAATTAGTTCTAGAGGACTTGAAAAGATCCACACTTTGCTGCAGACAAACAACATGACAAGTGTCACGCACAGTGCAAAACGGGTCAGTGAATTTAACAGCTTCAGACTATTACAGTACATACATCCTGAATCCTTTGCAGGGTAGGCATAGTACAAAGGGTCATAACAGCGGTTCTGTTGCGTCTTAGAAGTATATTTAGCTTTGATGACTATTTATGTTCTTATACATAGCAAGCGTAGCTTTGAACAATGACTTATCGAAAAAGGCTGGTAACGTCTGGATGGTGAAACGGGAAATCGTGTCTTGTGGCGTACCCTTAGGAAGCTCTACGCGCAGCAGTGGACTGTAATAGGCTAATGTGATGTGATGATCTACACTACACAATGAACTATATTGAATTCCCGCTAAATATTTACGTCAACGAATAGAATGAGTAGCCTTGCACATTCACAATGCAGTCCAATTCCGTGCCCAACTCTTCGCAGCCAAATTTCGCTCTTTATCTTGGTAGCTGGGCCACATAAATCTACAAGACACGTGCTAGGCGAGTGGCTCGACTCTACACGGACAGCACAACAAGGCCCACTGAATTGAGCAGTCTCGGACAATGCGGTCCGATTCGATGACCATTCAGCCGGGCCAAAGCTGCTTATGTACCCGCTTCCTTAGACGGTGACCGAGTTTCACGGATTTAGGGGTTCGATTGGATTGCACTGACTACCCAAGTCGTCTAACATGATTGAATAAATGAAAATAAGAGCATGAACAAAATTGATCGTTTGCGAACCAAACGTTACTGATGGAAGTAATTTGGGACTGTGAATGCAGTCCTAATGCAGTCTTTGTTTATTGAAACAGTTTTTTTATGACATAGGTACATACTTACGAGAAATAATTTTCATTGCCATTAGGGCTTACCTACACGATGACAATAAATTATTTTCAGGATATAATAGAGTCCAGATGAACTCTTGCGACAACTCTTGTGAGTTACCCTAAAGGTTTTAGTATGGACACTTCCATACCTGGATGATGAATGAAGATTAAACAAACCTGGACCTTTGTCTTCGATATTTCGGTACGATAATCGTTCCAACTGAAATGCTGTCGCAGCAAATTATTTTCAACAAAGAAAATCTACAGAATGTTCAAAAGGCTAACACTAAGCAGATACTACAGCCACCGCAAGATTAACAATGACTTATCACATTACACAATCCATTAGGCGGACGGCCACTATAATTAATTGTAAGTCATTAATGTTGACTTCATTCTTTCCCGATTATCATTTGTTTTATCCGAGAAGGGCCGGGAAAAATACATTAGGAGAGCCTCCCATAGCCTCCGACATTTGTCTTCGTCGCTTTCCTATCCGACATTAATTAATATGGAATACCCTTTGGGTTCCGCCTGTTTACCACTCTTTGATTTATGTCTTTATTCACAAATTCTATCGCCTCACAGACTCTTTGTTTCATGACCCATTTATGAGATACGTATTGATTGATGAAGAATATGTGGGGAGAAGAAATAAGTAGGTGAAGTTTGCGTGATTTCTGGTGTGCGAACTAGATCTGTAATTAGTGTTCAGTCCTTTGAGGATATCAGTTTGTTGTAGGTATATAAGAAGGTTGTACAAATAATGGAATATCGCTTGAAGATTCATGGCAGAGGGCAAAGAGAGGTTGCTAGTAAAACTCTGACACCAGGGTTCATTGGATCGTTAAACTACTCGGTGTGCCACACGATTAGAGAATGAGACCAAACTTACTATAGGTATGTAATATTATAATGTATGTAATAGGTATATTGATGAAAATGATTTTTTTGTAGGTATATTCATTTAGATCACCTCATTGTAACGAATTACCAAGTGGTTTGTCTACACAAGATAATGTCAAGAAAATATGCAGAAATGTATAAATTCATTATCTAAGTAACAAGCTTATTTTCTGTTGTTAGATAAAAAGGAAGGAATATTCTGACGTCTTACTTGACTTCTTTACGCAATCTTTCAGATTTTACTGAAGATTCTTTTAGACTAGATCTTCTTGACGATTACCAAAGTGTAGGAAAATTAATTTAGCGAATGAACGTTTCACAGACTTTGTTTACCTAAAAACGATTATTTGCAATTGCAACGAAGAATACAGTTCTACAAAATACTTTTATTGGGTTAATACAGAGCTGTTCTTTTTTGCACACTACAATTATCTGTTGAAAAACTGAGCCTCTGAGAATATTTTATTTATTATTTTTAATCGTTATATTACTAATGATATTCATCAAAATAATACTTTCCTGTTATAGATACTTATGTGAGTATTTGATACTGAACGCAGAACACTCTTGATCGAATCCTTTCAACTGTATTTATAGCACAAACGTATCGCAAGAAAATGCATCTGCAAGCTGCTTTTTACTAGAATACTCGAGAACACTTCATGAATACGAAATACCTCTTGTTTTATTTATACTAAGATACGGGCAAGTTCGCTATTTTGTTAAAGACTCGCCATATATCATTCTGGGAAGTTTGGCACTTGGTACGGCGGTATCAGCGCGTCTTAATATCGTGGATGCCGTGCCAAATTTTGGAGAGTCTATGAGTATAGTGCAGTCATATTTGCCATTTATCCACATCTATTGTTTTTTATGGTTATTTTACACTGTAGAAAAACCCGACCGCATCCCATACAAACTCTAAGCTTCTCAGCGCGCTGTCAACGTGACGGCGTCGTGGCGCGCCGTAACGACGCCGACGCTCGGTCTTTCTGGTTCCCCATACAAACCCATACAAACCAGTCATTTGACAGCGCGTCGTTGTCGCTGTCGCTTGGTTTTTAAGCCTACCACTAAACAAAAAAAAACATTTCTACTCAAATCAAAACTGGAGCAAAGGTATGGCGGCTTGAAAGCTGAATTTTAGCCTGATTGGCTCATTTTTGGGAAGCATTGATTCTTCTTCTTCGAGTGGGACACTAAGTCGTCCAACGACCCGATGAACCTTGGTATCAGAGTTTTTCAACCGCCTACTGTAAGTATCAGGCCTCTGACATGGTTGTGTACCTGCTAGGTTGATAACTTTTAATTTTAAAAGCACACCAAACGAGTAATAGGAATTTAGGTACGGAACTCTTATGCAGCCGGGCTATGAATGACCAGATAGTAACCACATCGATTGGAACCTTAAATGATCGCATTAGATTCCAAAATCAATACTTACTCTCCGTCACGACTCGCCTTAACTCAATAAATCGTTATTCCTTTATGGTGTTTGAAACATTAGCATGGCAGTTTACTTACACTTTGAGTACGAACTAGTAGGTACTTGATCATGCACAAGTTGGCTCAAGTATTTATATTGGGATCATAAATTTATAAGAAGTCGGCGAATGCCGGCACGCACGGCATCACCCTCGAGGGGGAATAATTAATGAGTCGATCTAATATTTAGAATTACTAAACACCCTGTGAATTTGACAAGGGAACGCGGTGTAACTTTATTATTTGTAGATCATTGTTCGTACACGAGACTTAGTTTAACTTTCCTAACCGTATACCCGTGCTGTTTAATAGGATTAGACAGGGCATAGCAGGAATAAGGTACCTACATTTTTATATTCAGAAAAATAAAAGTAATTAATGAATAGATTGGTATAGGGTGTATTGTAGTCAAGTATCAAAATGATCTGAATTCCTGATTTCCCAAAAATCTTGCAGGTTTATTAAATACGCACCTTTAAAAATAATAATTACCTGCTTGTCTGAAAGTCATAAGCTAAGGCAGTTTTATCATTTTAATAAGAATCTATGGAAAACAGCGCTGATAAAACGTAAATCACGAACTCCAAGACCTAAATTTAGTCAAAGAATGAGAACAAGATCTAATGAATCAAACAATCAGAGCTTCAGTTATTTAATTTGCAACGAATTGGAACAACGACAACGGCTCTTTCATTTCTAAAATGTTAGGGAAAAATACATTGCTTTGCCAAAACTGAAAAGGACACACACACATCATCATCATTTACGAATGCTGCATGCAAACTTATTTATCCCTTACTCCGATAGACAACTACCAAAGCGAGGAGTGAGGTGTAACTTCTTTCCAGATCAGTATAACCTGGTTATATGACCACGTGTAGTTTGAACACATATCATCACATAACCAGAAGTCACTGCTAACTAATTATTTGAATCCCCTATGATCGCTACCCGCCACCGTAAGCCATCTAAGCTGCAAAGTAAAAAGATAAATCCCACCAAAAACATTAACTTGTAAAAAGAACCAAGTCTCGCCTCTCAGTTCATCTACTGTAAAAAGTTGTGAGATCCATCTGATGCCAAGTCGGTTATTGATTTATTCAAGGACTACTTCAGGGAACTTTCATCTTAAGCTATTGCGTAATTAGGTAACAGACATCATCTTACAGTAACTATATCAATATTTAAAAACTTTTATATTTACAATAACTAGAATGACCCAGCCATCGCACTAGACCATCGTATCTCACAAGCAAATAGTGTGCGACTGCCAAGTCATTCTAGTTATTGTAAATATAAAAGTTTTTAAATATTGATATAGTTACTGTAAGATGATGTCTGTTACCTAATTACGCAATAGCTTAAGATGAAAGTTCCCTGAAGTAGTCCTTGAATAAATCAATAACCGACTTGGCATCAGATGGATCTCACAACTTTTTACAGTAGATGAACTGAGAGGCGAGACTTGGTTCTTTTTACAAGTTAATGTTTTTGGTGGGATCTCATTTCTTTTTGTAGATAGTCTTCCTCTTTCTCTTATCTGGAACTACTTCTTGAGCCTCAGCTACAGATTTCCTCAAAGCCCATCCGCAAAGTTAACTTTGTAATCCTATACATTTGTATGGAAATACAAAGTTAGTTATGCGGTTGCAAACCGAATTTGCAGAATGTTATAGTTTTCCCTTTATTCATACACTAAATACAAGGTGTATCCAAAGTTTCAAGCTCCTCAGTCTGCTAGAAGTACCTTAGAATTTTGATGATCGGTCAGTCAGTCAGTCAGTCAGTCAGTCAGGCAGAAAATTAAGAAACTTTGACTAACTATAACTTCTAAACTGCTGGTCCAAATGAAATGAAATTTGAAATGCATCGTGTCTATACAGTGCTTGATAAGATATTTTAAAATGAGGGTTCTAAACTTATCGACAAGGAAGTTATGGGGGGGTCAAATATGGCCTGAACTGGTTCGAGAAAAGGATGGTACGGCCGTGCCGCTTTCAGCTCGACTTGGTGGGGGCACTGCCGTGCCCCCAGATCCGGGATTGGAGTTGAAACAGTTCTGTCGTCGGTTTTATATTGAGCCAGGCCAGTCGAAGCCTCGGGCATTGTGACCCGTTTAATTCGTTGTCGCCTTCGTCTGTCTACAGCTCTGATTAACTTCCTGTTTCCAATTTCTATTAGATGCCTTTTGTCTGCGCCGCTGGATTTAAGTTCTAGGTTTGAGTGGTTGTTTCAGACGGGAAACACGAAGTTTGTTCGTTGTTGAGTTCGTTGATATTCTGTATTCTGATAAATCTTTACTTAAAGTCCTTTTTTTTTGTCACAATATTTTGACTTACCCCGGAAATTTCTGTCTATGATTAGGTTACACAACCGTGTGGGAGGCCTGCTACTTGTAGAAGGCGGTTAAAAAAAATCTGACAAGAGGGTTTATCAGGTCGTTGAAGGGGAAAAAAGGTAAGCATGAAGGAACGCTTAGAGCAGCGAGTTTAAAATAATCAAACCAAAATAGTTACGATTCGTCTAGAAAATTCGCATAGTACCTACGTAATTTTACAGTTTTTGTTGTGATCAACATCAAAGCAACTCTGTACTTATTGCAAAACAAAACAAAAAAAAATGCTTTTAAGTAGTCCAAACATAATTCGATATACTGGGTGTTACAAAACAACCAATAAAGCTGAAAGGAGGTCAAGGTACTCGTAAAACTGAACAACTTTCCCCATGGAACATGGGTCGAAATATGAAAAAAAAATTTGGACTTCCCATACAGAATGAACTTCATTTGTATGGGAGTTTTTATGGGTTGTTTTGTAACACGTTGTAGAGCACTTCCGATATCAAAATTGTACGAATTCCTTTTTAGGTCAGTGTGTCACCTCATTTTGGCTTCTGTATTAAACCATCAAACTATCATACACTGCAACCCTAATAAAAACAAGTAAATAACAGAAAAGCCGGGTCCCTCGGAGTGAGAGTGAATGATCTAGAAACTTTCCGCCAACATATTGGGGCTCATTGCCGGTTGTTCCCAACTCGGTAACGAGTTCGGAGCTTCGTTGATTGATGAATGTACGATTAGCCACACTTTGGCACCCAAATTCAAACCAATATCACTCCTAATGTCTTTCCAATACATCACATAATGCTCTCACAAACCTGAATATCAACTGAAACAACTCGTACGTATTGATAACGGAACACATTAATTTTGCAAGCCTATGTGGTTATAAATTATAAGTTCGATGTTTTTGGACATTGTTGGTTTTTATGTTTGATTGATTTATCGTAAGCGTGGGATGGCACACCGTAGGCGCCATCGAATGATAGACGTCCTACTGACCAAGAAGTCAAATTGACATCATTTATCAATCAACGGTTTATAGCTATGATTCAACCTATTATGAAGCACACTCACACCATAGAAGGAGAAACTCGCCGTTATTCAAGAAGCGTTTCACTCATTATAACAAACATTAAGCAATAAGTACTTTTTCTACATTTAACAGTTTATTTTGTCTAGACTACAAAAGCCGGGACACCACTCAAAGCAAATCTGTCGATCACGTTTTTGCGTTATACATCAGCCAACTTTGCGTAGAAACGTTAACTCATCCCTCTCTGCTTTTTATTTCCGAACTTGATGCTCACCACACAAGTTGGGAGCAAATAATTAATTAGGTTCAGCCCAACTTTCAGACACATCCCGTGTTTTATTTAGGAAGATAGTAGGAAAGGTCGTGAGCATTTGATTGTGCTGAAAATTGGTTTAGTTTCGATGTTTTGTTTGTTTGCTCTAATTTTAGCTTGGCGTAGAATTCTTTATTTACCACATTTATAGCGCTGACTTTCTAAACGTAGACATAGACCAATATTGTTCTTATGTATAAGTATTGCAGAACCATACCTGGACAATCCGATTTTATTTTATCTCAATTGTTTAAAATAACAAATGTATTTGCGAAGCACCACTTTATCTGTACCGCCATTTGCATTAATAAAACGAATTGGTTTCGCAAAAAGCTTGAAACAAACGCGAGTTCCGGATCGTATCACAGCGTTTAATATTCCCTTCGCAATCTCCTGTACGAAAACAAATGTATGATTTACAGTGGAATTTCGCTCCCGTTATCAGAGTAGGGGCGGTTGATTTACACAGAGTCTGATCGCCTCGTTGGTACTGCTATCGCGATCCTCCCAGCGCCACCTATCTCCGCGCGAAACAACCGAAATAATCGGCCAACCTTATCTTGCAACAAAGAAAACAAGCCTACAACAGAAATGGCTTTGATAAACCATCTTTCTGGAACAAAGGAAATTAGTTGCGACACCAGCAAAGCCGTACAAACGAAAAATGCTTCCCAGATAGAATGTAGATCATGACTCGGATAAGGTAGCGCCGCGTTCGGAAATTACCATCTAACGCAAAAATAAGCCTGTACTTATACAATGCAGAAAGAATGATTTAATTATACCCAAGGCTAAGAAGGATTTCCAGTTCGTTGTAAATGCAAATAAGACTCTTACAAGCTTAAAGAAGGTCTGCTTTGCACCATTCATCTTGAGCTTAAGTAATTGAAAATCATGAGCGGCAGGTCGGTCGGAAAAAGCTATTTTTCCGTATGAATTAATTTTCTTCGGGTTCTGAACTCCTATTACCATTTTTCTCAGCTTCTGACAATTTTGTAGAATATCCTATCTATCTTCAAAATTACCAATTTAGAGGTAGGATCTGACCTCTGACCTTAAAATTCAGGTTGATAAACAGGGTACCTATACTACTTGTTTGGAGGTTGGCAAATAACAGAATGCAATTTTCATCAGGTGATTTGTCAGGCGTTTAGTGCCTTGTCTTCTCCTTTATTTTACAGTTGCTTAAAACGTCACTATCAGAATAGATAGGTGAATGTTATTAGTGGTTCTTTTGTGACAGCGGCTTGCCTATCTCCGTCTTTCAGACGTTATCTGAAAGTTGATAGTCTCGACTTCCCATTGTTCGTAGTAAAAAAATATCGTATAGGCCTATGAAACATATTTTTACAGCACCAAGAAATAGTATAAAGCAAAAAAGCAGCAATATTCACGGTGTCTGAGAACGTTACACCTAGAATGGTGGAACTGTTACAAAATTTCAGTTATTGTGGTTAACATTCAATGAAAAAAAGGTTCGGCTTGATGTTGAGGTTAGGGACAGCCTGTATAAGGTAACATTTAATCTGTGCATTTAATTAAGTACAAATATTTTTGGGCGTGTTCTACTAACAACATTAAAACATATTTTTTTAATATAAAAAATAATAATTTGGACCTCTCATACACACAGGTTAAAAAGTTCGTGACTTAGTTTGGGAATTCAAAATTATTATTTTCATCTATCGATCAAAAGTTTCTAATAAAAGTTGTTCAGTTTTTTGAGTAGATTTCACTCCTATAATAATTGTACTCAATTAAATTTAACCCTATATATATTTATTAAAGTTCCTCAAATTAGAATAAGTTTGGCCGCAATCTTCTCAAGACTCTTGTGTATCAACTGAGCTAGACGTTTGCTTGTTAAGTTTTAGTTTAGTGTTAATTTCCAACTTTCTATTCTCTTTAACTCGGTAACTGTGAAATTGACAGCAGCTGAACTTCCAAATTAAACAGTTTTGAAACTCACGGCTAAGATTCTCATACATCTTTGTAGAACATTGTTCTACTTAAGGAGGATTCCGAATGAAATAAGTGCCCTCATTGCTTATTAATAATACTTCTAGTCGTGTGGGACACCGAGTCCACAAATGACCTGTACCGTAAAGATTTATTACTTCTGTGTCAGAAACTTCAAAGTATTCAGGAAAATTGTTACAGAAATCTTATTTTGATACCATAAAATAAAAATTTACTATACACCTACACTCACTCTAGCTTCAGAATGAGGTATTTTAGAATTGATACACTATAAAGCTTGTTCTGTGATATTGGTATTGTATGATGCGGTTTTTTGAAAATAGCGAAATGGACTGTATAAGATAACAAAAAATTCTTTCGATAGAAAAATACTCAATCAGCGATTAAATCTGCGGTGTGAAGGTGTAGGAAAATTGTCTTGTTATAGGATTTGGAATGGAAACAAACAAGACAAAATAAAGGAAGGAACTCACCTGGAGAAATACATTTTTATAAGATGCTTTGTAGCTTCCTCGGCATCATGTTAATCCAAAAGATCACTGGCCACTGCACTCCGATAAGCTTGATTCACAAATTATTATTACATGTTTTTTAGTGCACTTTTTATTATATTATATTTAGGTACCTATGCTGCAGCGTTTAGGTGTATCTATTTTTAGTTATTTTGTATTATTTAGCCATAGTCGGCCATTATCCGATTTTGTACACAACAGCACTGGAGAGCGTCTTCAGTATTGCCAATAGCAGAAATTTCTTGACAGGTTTGCCAGCTTGATGTGCAATCCACTGATGTTTCTTCTCTTTCTTCTTGATTTCCAGTATGTGAGTAGGAAAAGGATGGGAAAAGGAAGGGAACAGGAAGTAGCAGATTGAATCGCACGCGAACAATTATTATTATGAATTTAAAAATTAAAAGTAAGGTATATGACCTGAACCCGATGAACGCGGGAAGAATCGAATTAATAAAAAGTACAGAAGTGGCGCAAACATCCTCCCGGCCTTGATAATACGTAGTATTATCAACAGAAATGCGGCTTTAATTATTTAAATAAAAACTAAACATCATCCTCTGATTATAAAAGTTTAAGAAAAAACAAAAAGCATTTATCTTACCTACCTACGCTGCCAATATCTAAATCAATTATTGCGAAGGCAAGGGACATAGCTTGACAATAGGTCGTTTCAATAAAGTAGTTGCAGTCTTAACCAAAGCAACACGCACTCTACCATCTTTGCCTGGATAAACTTCTTGTATAATACCTAAAGGCCAGCGAAGAGGGGGTACGTCATCTTGATGTACTAGCACGACAGTTCCGGGTTTAATATTGTCCGCATCAGTAAGCCATTTTTGTCTCACTTGCAGTGAATGAAGGTATTCTGAACGCCATCTCTTCCAATAGCTTTGTACCATTTTTGGTCGAGTAACTCTTTGCGATAGCGCAGAGTTTTAGTTTCCTCAGAAATAGGCGCAGTAGGTAAAAATGTCAATGGTGAAGCCATAATGAAATGAGCGGGTGTAAGAGGTTCTGGAAAAGGGTCTTCAGAAAGAATACAGAGCGGTCTAGAATTTAAAATTGCTTCTATCTGAATCAAAACCGTTAAAAGTTCCTCGTACGTCAGTATCTGCGACCCAATGACGCGGTATAAGTGTAACTTAACACTTTTAATGTTTGATTCCCATAGACCTCCAAAGTGAGGAGAGCGAGGTGGAATCATATGCCATTCGATGCGATGATCTGTGAGTAGTTCGTTTAACTTTGCCTTAGCACCTACAAAGTTTGTTCCATTATCAGAGTACATGTGAGCTACAGGACCTCGTCGGGATATGAACCGCGTGAAAGCGGAAAGAAAAGCTTCGGTCGAAAGATCAACAGCGAGTTCAATGTGAACTGCTTTAGTAACTAGACATATGAATAAGCATATATATGCCTTTTGGCTTCTCTGTCCTCTTTGTCTTCTGACAGTTATATTTAGAGGGCCAGCCATGTCTACCCTGTATGAACATAAGCTTTAGCTTCTTGAACGCGATATGGCGGTAGATCTGCCATTTTGTATTAAGGTGAGACGGCGAGTTTTGAAACAAGCGTTGCAAGCATGTACTCGTTGACGAATGACGCTTCGAGCAGACAAAATCCAGTATCTTTGCCGTAGCAAAGAATTCAAGACATTGGCACCAGTGTGGCAATGGAAACGGTGATAATAGTCAATCAGAAGATGAGTAATGTGGTCATGTTTAGGTAACAACACAGGATGTTGTGCTTCAAATGGTAAGTTACTATTGGAGAGCCTGCCACCAATACGTATAATGTTATGTTCATCAACAAATAAATCTAGCTTTCGAAGCGGTGAGGAAATAGGCTTTTTTGCTGTTATATCTTGTTTTAACTTAGAAAAGTTAACATTTTGTACTTCCCGAATTAGAAATATCTCAGCTGTTGTAAGTTGAGAAGCTGACAGTTGTTCACTGCGAGGTAAAATTTTAGCAAATTTTAGGACATAAGCAGTAATGCGAAGAATCTTTTTCCATGAAGAGTGTTTTTTAGTCATGTCATACAACGGGCCTGAAGCTGCGTTACTGGATGCGAAAGACACAAGTGTTTTACTTTTGTACTCCGGCAAGGTTTCACATGGCTCAGGGACGAAAGGTGTTATTGGCCAGTGTGTCACTGGAGAAGCAAGCCAAGAGGGACCATGCCACCATAATGGATGAGTTAACAATTGTTCAGGTAAGAGGCCACGCGAAAGACAATCACTAGGATTTTCTATACCACTGACATGGTAGAAATGACGTGAATCTAGGTTCTCCTGACACTGTGCAACGCGGTTACTAACATAGATATCCCATCTATGCGGTGAGGAATTAATCCACGAAAGTGCTATTTTTGAATCAGAAAATGCGAAAACGTTGTCAATTTTAGTGCGAGCGCTGTAAGTTTCACTGACTAAACGAACTAGTTTCGACATAAGAACTGCAGCGCATAACTCAAGTCTCGCCAGTGACACCACCTTCACAGGGGCGACTTTGGATTTCGCGCAAATTAAATTAACCTGGACGTTCTCTTCGCTGTCAGTGACGTGTAGATATACCACGCATCCAAACGCTTTTAAGCTAGCATCAGCGAATGCAACTATATTGGTGCTACAACCTTGGCGTACACCTAAATGACGCGGAATCTTACATGAGGATAGAAGAGGCAACTGCTCATTGAAAATTCTAAATGAAGACATTATATTTTCAGGCAAGGGATCATCCCATCCAACTTTAAGTAGCCATAACTCTTTAATTAAGAGTTTAGCGAATAATATCACAGGGGCAGCAAAACCCAGAACATCCCATAAGCGGGCGATGGTAGAAAGAATGGTACGCTTGGTGAAGGTTTCCTCAGTAGGAGAAGTTGAAAAGGTAAATATATCTTGAGCGGGGAGCCATTTTAGGCCCAAAACTTTCATGTTTGCGTTATCTGAAAATTCAATAGCGGCGCGGTTCGTTTGCGGAACGGACTCTAATATCTCAGGCGAGTTACTTGCCCATTTAGTCAAATGAAATCCACCAGCTTGGAATAGCTCAATAAGCTCTTTAGCAAGCGCTTTACCTTCGTGTATCGTAGGTACAGAAGTAGTCAAATCGTCCATATATAGCTCGTGTGAAGCCACATCAGCGGCTCGCGGGAACCTATCACGTTCATCGTTAGCTAGCTGTCTCACAGTACGCATAGCCAAGAAAGGGCTACATTTTAAGCCGAAAGTGACTCGGTTGAATTGAAACTCGCGTATAGGCTGTGATGTATCAAAGCGGTATAAAATCTTTTGATATTTGCGGTGCTCAGGCTTTATTAAAATTCTGAGATACATTTGTTTAATATCGGCGGCTAGCGCTATCTCAAACAAACGGAAATTAAGCAAGAGAACAAAAATGTCTGCTTGTAGATTTGGTCCAGTGTGAAGAATATCATTAAGCGAAATATTGTTGTGACATTTAGTGCTGGCGTCAAGTACGGGACGAACTTTTGTAGTTTCCCTGTCACTTCGAACGACTACGTGCATCGGAATGAAATAGCCTGTAGAATAGTCCGTTTCTTCCGGTGAAACTTCGGAGATATAATCATTATCCAGGTACTCCTGTATTACTTCATTGAAGCTGGCTCTCAACTCAGGATCTTGCAGCTTACGCTCCAAGGAATACAGTCTGCGTACAGCAACTGAGCGGGAGTCACCTAATTCAGAAGGATCACGGCAGAAAGGCAAAGCAGTGCAATAACGACCGTCAGAATCGCGAGTCACCGTTGAGCTATATATTTCTTCACACTGAGCCTCTTCTGGGCTAAGAAACCCTTTGGAAGGCATTTCCTCCATCTCCCAAAATTTGGTGAGATTTTTATCAATGAGTAATTCGTCATAGCGGTCAGCTAAACCCCTTCACTCGAGCATGTGAAGAATGTTGAAGTGGTCAATTTTGGAAAAGCGGAATTATTTTTATTAGTGGTGTTAGGTACATCACCTGTCAAAATAAAACCGAACACAGTTTCAATCGCAGATGGCGCGGAAGGCTTCATGATTTTACGCCCTAGTAATAAATGCGGGAACAACTTTGCACCGAGGATCAATTCGACCTCACCTGGAATATGCCAAAGTGGGTCAGCAAGCGGTAAGTCCATCAGATGTTGCACCACCGAACTGTCAATATATTCAGATGGCATGCGGTCAGTTAGTTTATCAAGAACCAAAGCGACAATATTATAAGAATATTTCTTATCTTTAGAACTCACGCATAGTTGAACGTATCCCCGTACCTGTTGGGAGGAGGATCCAATTCCTTTGATACATGAATTTTTAAGCGGAATAATATTTAATTTTAGCTGCTCACAACATGCAGAAGATATTATATTATCTTGTGAGGCATTGTCAATTAAGCATCTGACTGAAACATTCTGTTTAAAATTATTTTGGACATTCACTTGAGCAGTCGAAAGCAAAATAGTGTCATTATTATTTGTCAAATCAGTTGGTGTACAAGCATGTGCACATAAACGCACATTGCCCGAGGCATTTTCTGAAGACTTTGCCTGCGACTGCTGCGAAGCGGCTGTGTGGTTATTTTCAGCAGAGGTGTTTGTGTACTGTGTACGGGATCCAGAAGGCCCATTGTTTTTATTTAAATCCATATGTAATAAAGTGTGATGAAATTGTCTGCATTGTTTGCATGAGAAGTTAGAGTTGCATAATGAAGAGGTGTGTGTCATTGATAAACAATTGATGCATCCTCGCTTGGATTTAATAAAGTCAAAACGACCTTTAGCGGTGAGAGATTTAAACTCAGGGCACTTATACAACTGCTGATGATCACTCTTGTTGCACATTAAGCAAGGTTCAACCTTACCTTCGCTTGCCAAAAATGTCTGAGTTTGGTAAGTATGACGTGGGGCTCGTTTGACATTGTTATTATGGTGAGGTTCCACTGGAGTGGAAACGCGGTTTGAAGTTGAAGCGGTTCTGTCTAAAATCTTAACTTGAGATTTTATAAATTCAATTAATTCTGTATAAGAGGGCATGTCTTTGTCTCTTACATGTGATTCAAATGCTTGAGCTGTGATAGGATCAAGCTTGCGCATGGCCAGGTTCAGCAGAATGAAGTCCTTCAGATCATCAATATTAAGATTTTCTAGTGCTGACACAGCAGCGTTAAATGATTCCACAAAATTGTTCAAAGATGAGGAACTGTTTGTAGAGGGTTTGATATTAAACAGAATTGATAAATAGTGACACCCAAAAGCTCTGTTGTCTTGGTATTTTTTAACTAAACTTTCCCAAATAGATGAGTAATTTTCACCCGATGGAATTATGCCGGCAATGATTTTCAGAGCGGCTCCAGTCAATTTTCCAGTTAAGTATTGTACTCTCTGAGCATCTGTGAGCGAAAGATTTAGATGAATATTTGCTTTAAATGACTCATAAAATATTGGCCAATTTTCCATCCGTCCATCGAATGAAGGAATGTTAATTGGTGGCAATTTGACATGTGGACGCGCACCATTATCAGAGTTTTGCTGAGGCGTTTTAGCCTGAATACGAGAACGAACTCTTTGTATGCTAGCATAAATGTCTTCAAATGCATTGAGAGACTGGTAATTGAATTTATATTCCGGGTCTTCCTCATAATAGAGCTGATTTATTTTGTCTAAGTTTTCAATAAACTCCTGGCGAATGACCTGTATCGTTTCACTCTGTGACATGAATAATTCACTAGATCTAAGTTCAGTAACAACAAGCGGTATCTTTTGAGAAGTGTCATAAAGATTATTCAGACGGGCAAATATAGCATTGTTTTTAGCTTCCAATGAAGCTATTTTATGGGTTGCCATTATGAAAACTGATGAATAGAACCAATTTATAGTCTCACAGTTGTATGTAATATACCTATACCTACTTGCAGTAACAATGTAGATACATGCACAAATTTAACAAATATAACCTACAAATGCGGACAACTTCTTGTTATTTTTAACAAAACAATAGGTAAATACCGATGCAGTAACAAGAATATAGGTATATTTCACTAGGATATAGGTATAGTAACTAGTAACAAGCTGAATGTGGCTAGAATGCACAGTATTTGACAGTTAGGTATAAATATGTATCCACCCTGGCAATAAATGAGAGAATGCGGTTATCAACCAATACGTAGGTATATAATTAAGCAGGAAATGAATGTTTTTCATCCAACTTTGCCATCGCAACAAATAAAAACAAACAAATCGTATCGTAAGTATTAGTACAAGGGACAAACACCTAGCGAACGTGCGGTATAGCGGTATCCACGATCAGCGGGGTAAACAAATAGCGGTTAGTTAATAAAAAACTATGATAACACGTTATCAAACAAGCGGTAAGCGGTAGTTATACGAAAAAATGCAACTCTTGAGCTGGTAACAACGCGACGCAAACAAAACAAAGCGGGTTGATGAGGTAATAAGACGTACTATGAGTTTTATACCTATCAAATATAACAAAGCGGTAATATGTTTCGTCGGGTTACGTTTTATACCTAACTAGCGGCAGCGTAGGAGACGCGCGGGTGACGCTCCTAACAAGAACAAACGAGTAAACAATATGGCGGTTACCTATGATAGCGTTACTTGAAAAAACGCAATGCAATCCAATGCAATATGAAATGCAATGCAAAAAAATGCGGTTGTCTATCCGGCTCGAAGGACCAAAAATATGTGTATGATGCGGTTTTTTGAAAATAGCGAAATGGACTGTATAAGATAACAAAAAATTCTTTCGATAGAAAAATACTCAATCAGCGATTAAATCTGCGGTGTGAAGGTGTAGGAAAATTGTCTTGTTATAGGATTTGGAATGGAAACAAACAAGACAAAATAAAGGAAGGAACTCACCTGGAGAAATACATTTTTATAAGATGCTTTGTAGCTTCCTCGGCATCATGTTAATCCAAAAGATCACTGGCCACTGCACTCCGATAAGCTTGATTCACAAATTATTATTACATGTTTTTTAGTGCACTTTTTATTATATTATATTTAGGTACCTATGCTGCAGCGTTTAGGTGTATCTATTTTTAGTTATTTTGTATTATTTAGCCATAGTCGGCCATTATCCGATTTTGTACACAACAGCACTGGAGAGCGTCTTCAGTATTGCCAATAGCAGAAATTTCTTGACAGGTTTGCCAGCTTGATGTGCAATCCACTGATGTTTCTTCTCTTTCTTCTTGATTTCCAGTATGTGAGTAGGAAAAGGATGGGAAAAGGAAGGGAACAGGAAGTAGCAGATTGAATCGCACGCGAACAATTATTATTATGAATTTAAAAATTAAAAGTAAGGTATATGACCTGAACCCGATGAACGCGGGAAGAATCGAATTAATAAAAAGTACAGAAGTGGCGCAAACAGGTATTTTCGCAGGCAAAAGTTCATTTTTCAGCAGGAAAACACATCTGGGGCACGTATGAAAACTGCGGACGGAAATTTATAATAACCGCACAATTTCCAGGTTTCAATTTGGAAACACCGCTCAAAAGGTAACATGGCTAAAACTTCGCACTCAGTTATGAACTGTTTCATATTCACTAGGAAAGTTTCAGCGTTGAACGCGGTAGAGATATCCACTTTTATCAACTCTGTTGGAGCGCAGTAAAAAGAAATTTTATACGGTTCCTCCTGAAACGTTGCAAAACAGTTTTACGAGTAATCAGCAGCGCTGCATTTACTAGAATTTTTAACTACTTTTTCATTAGTTTTCCTTCTGCACTATGCTTGAGAATTTTAAACAAACACGTTCAAAGAAGGACAAATGAAAGAGTGTCTATTTTTTATGCTTTAGGTGTACCCTGGGGAAGGCCTCACCTAGCAGTGGACGTGATGGTCACCATATTGATAAACAAATTTTAATTGGATATTCTAAAATGAGAAGCAGTGCACCTACTCATAAATATTTAAAGTTAAAAGAGATAATGAATCTGTATCTCTCTTTTCGTGTGGGACACCGAGTCGTCCAACGACCTATGAATGGATGGATGGACGAATAAATAAAAGAGAAAAAGGTGTTGCTACTCTTACTTATCGACCAAGAACTATCTACGTCGTCCAAATCTCTTTCCCCGCATCTGCGGTTCCTAGTTTCCCTGTTCGTGTCTACTTTATTTTCTTGGCAAATCGTGGAAGCGATCATGTGGCAAAACACTCTTATGGATTTGCCCCCCGGGAACTTTGAGTCAGAGTTGGCAACTACAGCCGGAGTCGAGGAACACAGATGTCTTTGAGAGCAAAACGATGTTGCTAAGATCCAATGTAAATGGTATCGCCGAAAGGCTTAGCTCGGAACTTGTGGAACTTATTCAATGAATTTTTAATTCTTTGCTATGAAACCAAGAATATGACTATTCATCTCGCAGTGATTGTTATATTAAAAGTTGCAGAGTTTGAGTTTTAAAATAGAATTGAATTTTTCTTAAAACTTCAAACCTCATAGTCATTTCACAGCGTTCACATTCGAATGCATAAAATTAGGTACTTAAGAGGACACTCGAGTGATGCCTGTTTTCAGCCTTTTTATTTTAAAACTTGTATTTTAAAATAATAAAAAAATAGTGTTGTACCCAAATGATCAAGTTATGTGATTCAAAGATTGTGATTATTTGTGATTGAATCTTTATGAAAATAAATTTAGTTAATTTCAATTGTCAATATTAAAATGGCCTATAAGATAAACATACTACTATGTGTATAACAAACTAACTTCACATTTATTTCCTGTCTGACGAAATTTTTATTTGAAAGCTAATGAGAACATAACTAGTAACAGTCTGATATCATTAATGTGAATTTATTGAACAGTCCTTCATTTTAAATTTCAATATTATTCATTTTTGAATTCTATAAACTAAACGAAAACTTTGCGTATACCTAAACGTAAAGTATACGCGTAACGTATACTCCTTTACGTAACGTAAAGTAAGTAGGTACGTAATAACTACTACTACTATAACAGCCACAACAGTCCACTGCTGGCCTCCCCTTATCGGGGGGTATTGCCATTATCACCACGCTTGGCAGGCGGATGATGATGCATTTACGAGAACGCTGCTGCCCATTCCCTGGATGAATATCCCTTAGTCGGTTTTTACGACACCAACGGGTTGAATTGGGGTGATGCTATTCTAAGCCGGCATCACACGGCAACGAACGAAATACGAAAGTATTTATTGAGCATATTTATTTACAAAAACAAATACATCGAGGAATCATGAGACAACAGTTAAATGAATAAATTGAATGAGTCAAACCACAACACTACCCTGATGCTCGCAACATTTTAAAAACAAAAGGCCGATCTCAGCTGTCAGTTTAGTCTATCTGAATAAAAATCAGACTATAATTAATGCATATAGAGCTAAAATTTATTTTTTATCACATTAAGGCCATAAGTATTTTGAGTTTTCTATGGCTAAGGTAAATTAGTCATATTTTGTTCTCGCATTCCTTTAACAGGCGTAAATGTAAAGAATTGTAGCTCTACTTGTAATATTTGGTAAAAAAACAGGGGAAACTTTTGTTTGAAAACTTGGCTGTAGGTATGGATTCCTCTTAGGTAAATGTTTCATTTTAAAAACATCATACTTGAAAATAAGACATTTAAAATGTAACTTTAAATTAATAAATGCACCTACCTATCCTACTTGTTCAAATGCACGTAACATTATGATTCCTATTAAGACAGGAAGGTCTTTTAACAGCTGGTGAACCTTTATAGAATGACAAAGCATATTCCGAAACGCTGCAGGGTCGTGCGATAAAGCCTGAACGAGGGACTTGGAGCTAATTTCCAACCAGCCCGGTGGCAGCACGAAATTTTCCACTCAATAACTACACCTTTCTGCCTTCCTAATTTATAACAATGTGTAATTTTCATTAGCGCTATGACCGTTATTTTCAGACATATAAAAATATTTCAGGGTTATTTCCCCTCCTACCAATTATAAAAAATATTGCCTTGTTCAAAAGCTTGGGTGCTTTCGTGTCGACCGCATAAGTAACTAATAAAAAAGTCCACAGTAAATAATTCTACGAAACCCCGAAAGATTTTATCTAAAAAAGTGCTTTGGTTGCAATATATGACTCAACATTAAACGACGTCAGCGTAAAGATAATAGGAAAAAGTTAAATTATGTCGAAGTGGCTTCAGACTGATCTGACGACCGCAGTTTCGCCCGTGGTTATAAAAGTTGAATTTATGACCAGAATTATTTCACTCTCTTCCCTAATTTTGCTACTTTTCCACTCCTTGCGTCCAGGTGCATGGAAGTTAACTTTTTTAAATGTAATAGAGAGGGGTTATCCGCAGACGTCTCGCTTAGTTACTTTCCTTTTATTGGACTATTCCGTTTTGATTTGTTCGAGGGGGAAAGCGTAAGTTCTTTAAGTTTTATCTACGCTGTTATTGCGAATACATGTATTATCTTTAGACTGGTCTGCAGAATTTACATTTTAACGATATTTTTGTAATAGAACCGTCTGTCTGGTCCGCTTTTTCTCAAAAGTTTATTAAGTCGGATCAACGGTAGATACCGTGTCGCTGTACGGTGGATTTGTGGGATAATTGAATTTTTCTTGTGCGGTAAGTTGAAATTTTATTTGAAATTCAAGTAAGGATAGAGGAAACCACGTTCAAGATACAACGTTCTATTTCCAGAAAACTATCAAAGGAATTGCTGTCGCGTTGAGTTAGGGAAATCGACGTGTAGGTAAATATCGTGTTTTAGTACAATAGTCGGTGGAAGGATCCTGTCGTTGAAAATTTCATGCGTCAAGGCTTTCTCTTGAGTGCGGGTCGGTGAGCAAATATTCGGCCTCTCCATTACTTACGGTCGGCACCCTGAGTCGACCGGCGTCGACACGACATATTTCTATTCAAAATATTTACATTACTGACTTGATACTTTCGTCCCACTTGCAAAGTATTAGTATCAACGATCTTTTAGAATAACATACCGAACCTGCTTTTCTAAATTAAACTTATGTTGCTCAATCTATACTCTAATATCTGTTTCAAAATAAGCCTATATTTCGTGTTTGGAAAGATTAAGATTGAGGTATTGTTATTGTAAACGAGTGATGCAATAGGCTGTAAGCACCAGTCATTCTGGTTTGGAATATGAGCACAAATTTTGATTACGTCGCAGTCACTTGAACCTTTATTCATCTCAGTTTAGATACAACAAAAACTGAAAACCAGAAGGGGCATTTTAAGGATCCATAACCGGAATCAGTTTTATTAAAGCCGGACATGTGTCGGCTAATCCCATGGACTATCGAGCAGCTATACCGGCTTGCGACCACGACATTGACTGAGGACCCGCTAGGATTAACAGCACCCGCTCCGGTATCGGACCAAACCCAACCGACCTCCTTTATTAAGACAAATAGTGGAACATTTTTAACACAAAAACGTGCGGTATGCTATCGTATCGTATGAGAATTGATGACTCTCGGATAAGACGTGCAATAACAATGTATTTTGTGATGATTTGCTATTTATTTTGTTTCGTTTCTTCGATTTATTTTCAATCTCGTTTTGGTTCGTTGGTGAGTGGTGCCGGCTAAGGATAGAATCACCCCACTTCTACCCGTGGATGTCGTAAAAGGCGAGTAAGGGACGGATCCAAGGAATGGGCAGCAGTGTTCCCTGTGAATAACTATAACACCGTGCACTCGCCAATCCGCTTATTAAGCGTGGTGAGGTGAGTACCTATAGCAATACCCCCCAATTTTGGGAGGTCCATGCGCAGCAGTGGATTGTTGTGGTTGTAGTGGTAGTAGTTTGGTTTGTTTCATCGCAATCATTCTCATTTTTTCCCACGACGGAACGGAGACGGTATATGCGTTTGGGGTGAGAGAATGTGTGTTTGTGTGTGCAAACCAATGTTACGAAATATCTCCCAAACCACTAGTCCGATTTTGATGCGGTTTTCAGTGATGGATTTGTTTTTAGTGGTGTATGGTTTTAGATAGGTATTACGCGAAAATCTCGCCAGGGAGCGCTGCAGTAAACATTTGTTTGTGCAAACCAATGTTCCCAATTATCTCAAAAATTACTGGTCTGATTTTGATGCGGTTTTCAGTGATAGATGAAGATTTGACTAGGGAACGTTCTTAGCTAAGTGTTACGCGAACAACTCATCAGGGGGCGCTGCAGTAAACTGTCGTGTGTATTTTCAAAATTTAAATTTTGTTTTTACTTGTAATTGTAAAAGGATGATTGAAGAAATGTAATGTGTGTGCAGAATATGTAATGTTTTAATTTTCGTGCGTTATACCTAAATAAGTAATGTTTATTACCTTTTTAAACTGGCATAAATACTTCGCTTTTCTCCTTCGTAAGTGCATAATAAATTTTACACGAAAATGTGGTGAGATTAAGAAGCAAGAAAATGTGGCAGCCTCGATAGCTAACGGACAAAAACTCTTCTTTTGAAGAATAATCGTAAAACAGTGTTAAAAAAGCAACCCTTTATTTGTCTTAATAAACAAACATTTGCGGTGTTGAGACGGTGTAATCCTGGGCCCACACTGCGTCATTGTCTGGCTCGGGCCCACTAGGCCATTACTCCGGCCCGCTCGGCCCTTCGACGTGACCTGCTCCGGATTAACAAACATGTTCAAATTTAAGGCTTTTAAGGATTTTACGGCCATGCTGCGGTGGGAACAGGGCTTTTGGTTTTGGAGGATATCAATTTAGTTGAAACCTTTTTGGCGCATTTGGCGTTAAATGAGACTTTTTTAAAGTTATAATTGAAAGAAGGAAGGGACTTTAAGATACTTGGAGAATCGCAAAAATTTTACTCAAAATTTATTGCAAAAATAAACAAAATACTTTGCATTATTTAGTTTTACCAGCAAAATAATGTCACAGTGAAAATACCTCGGTTGCCACTCGTACAAATTCCCGAAGTCAAGTATTTAAGAACTCCAAAGAATCCTCAAGTTCCACCGCCTCGTTGTTAATTTAATTAATAATTCACAATCCCAAATGTAACGTTATTAGACGCGACTTGCGGCCGAACTTGGCGAAGTTTTACAAAATTGTCTTTATTCAGTATGTCTTGTTAAACTCTTAATTACTTTCGACGGGAGTCCGCAAACATCCATCTGGTTAGGCTGTAGTGTAAAGGCCTTTCGCGTGACGACAGCACGCACTTATTATTGTTCATTGCTTGCCAATTAGTTTGAAAAGTTTAAAATATCTACACATATTAATATTTTATCCTTTTTAGCCCCAGACCTAGAACAAAAATTAAGTAGGTATTGGCTGGCGCCCAATTACAGAAATGTACCTACACAAATACTCTGTTTTCATTTACAAGCTTAAAATTATTTACTTCTTTAGATCCACCAACGTCTATAAAGTTAAAATACGTCTGCTGCATGAGCATAGATCTGCTTGAGAATACTTCGGAAAATTATCTATATTTTTTTTTTAGAAAATGACCATACAAAGTGTGCTAACGACTAAGAATACTGCCACGCCTGACCCACTCATGGTGTTTCGTAAAAGGCAACGTACAGTTTTTACCTCGGCTTAATATCTGTCGACTATGGTCAACTGTATGGTGGCGGTTATACCACCTACAATAACATCTAAAAAGGTTGAAGTCAGGCAACGGTCATAAACATACCCAAATTATTTTGCTACATTATTTGATTTCGTGTTCTAAATAATCATGTTGCGCCGACCCAAACTGATTCAAGATAAGAGCAGGAAGATGATGATGACATACAAAATGAATCTGCAACATGATGCTAATAGCTGACTACTAAAAACTGGCTGGCTGGACAGTGGCTACGACAGAAGAGCCATACCATACCATACCATAACAGCCACAACAGTCTACTGCTGAACATGGGCCTCCCCCTATCGTGGGGTATTGCCATAATCACCACACTTGGCAGGCGGGTTGGCGAGCGCAGTGCAAGATGTTGTATTAAAAGAACGCTGCTGCCCATTCCCTGGATGACCCTTAGTCGCTTTATAAGACACCAACGGATAGAATAAGGGTGACGCTATTCTAAGCCTGTATCACACGGCACGACAGAAGAGCATTGAACATAAAATCTCCAGCAGAACTAACCACCGTCGCCTGTTAATACCCTCACCCATGTAGAGTCGTAGGCTTCATTATTTGCCGGCGCTCACACGTTGCTCTGCTGGCAAATATTTACCTCTTAACGAGAAAGCTGACTTTACCCGCGGGTGCTGTAATAAACTTTTCCATTGTGCTTCGTGGCGCCTTCGCGGTTTGCTCTTGTACACTCCGTCTCGCGAAATTGTTTGACATTGACCAAGTTAATAAAGTACTATCTGTGAATTCAAATGTGTGCCAAATAGTCCGGTACGGCTGGCATTATTTGAGGGTGTAACTTACAAAAATTCTAAAGTCGCTTATTTTTTGTACGATTGTGCAATTTGTGTCTCTAAAGCACATATTTAATTTTGTGCCATTTTTTACACTCCCGTAAATTTTCAAGTCAATGTATGGCAGCTCATTAATTAAATTATTTTTAAGTATGTAGGTACCTACAGAAAAATACTAGAAAGTTTACCAGTATTGTCTCTGTGACAGTTAGCACCGTGTAAAAACCTTGTTTGAGTCGCTTTTCCACTGGAAACGAAAGTATGTTTCCTCACACCTAAAATGGCACAAATTAATAAATTGGGACCAATGAATGGTCCAGAAACTATGAGCAGAAAATCATCGACTTTAATATTTTTGAAACACGAAAAGCTAGCCGTACTGGTCTAAAAATTGTTGGTTGCTACCGAGAAATAGAAGTATGAGAGATTTGGAATAAAGGTGAAATTAAACTTCGGGCGCTGTACGCGGTAAAGTGCAGCGTCAATGTAACAGCGTCGTATACGGCATTCTGCGTGGATTTTCTGGTGTCTAATACAAGCCTATACGATCCGTCATTTTGACAGCGCATGCACCTTAAATTGGAGGTTGGTAGGTAACTTTCCCAACATATAATAGCATCACCCCATTTTAGCCGTGGGTATAGGATACATTTAAGGATTGGAGAGCAATGCTTCTTTTGAATAAAACTCTTTGTCATGTCACTAACCCGCCGATTAAGCGTGGTATGAATGGCAAATAGATACACTCCAATTAGAGGAAGGCTCATGTCCAGCAACCTACTTAGTTGTTTCTGATAGAAAAATCTAGGTAATTTTGTTTGGCTAATAAGATGTAAGTACCTATTTAAGTTATAAACTGACTATAGGTACCATATCCAGAATTCCGGATAGTTTTTCGCTATACCTACGGTTTGCGAGTTAATATTGGTTTAATTTAGCATTTCAGGATATTAAAACCGTTTATGTAGTAACCTGTAATAAAACAGTCACAGGATGACGCAATTTTACCGCTTTTCTATAATTATACCAGAATTACAATTCAGGTACTACTTTACTTAGAGTGTAATATGATGGCCAATCGGCACAATAGCTAAATAATAGCACTCTTTGCCTAAATGACTGGAACACCAAATAAAAAATCAGCATAATTTCTATTTCCTTCTGAAGTTGCAGTCCACTTTAAACAGCGGGGAACAACGTTATTTCTATTCGCCTTATTTCCAAGCAAAATGGCGAAAGTTTAAATCGCTAATCCTCGCTAAGCCCTATTCAATGCCAGCTCAAGATATCGACAAGAGTACTCCTGCCGGTGCTGCTGGAAAACCACAATAAGCGGCGAACTTTTTCAACTTTTATTTTAATTTGAAACTAGCTGTTGACTTCACGTCTACCAATGGCAGAGATTTCCCTAGGTAATATAATAAATATTTCATTAATTTACTCACTCTGTCTTCGCCTAATATACTAACATATTTAGGCGTATTGTAACCTGCCTATGCGCTTGTAGATATCCGTTCACATTGTGTAAGCGACGATAAAGACCCAAATGTCATATACCTACCCAAAATCTATATAATATTTGGGGCGATAGTTATTTCTGGTTTATCTGGCCTTAACTTGTCAACGTTTTCATGAGCGAAATAAAATTATGGCTTAGTATTTTTATAGTCCTGCTTGTACCTAGAATGTGGTCTTGAAATTACTCTGTGCACGAAATACCTTGAACTTTAAAGCAGAAAGAAAATTTAAAGATCCTATCATTTTCTACAGTTTTAGGTTTAATAACTTGAGTTTGATGTAGTTACTTGAATCAGCTGATGGGCAATTACGAATGGGTTCCTTTTATGTTGGAACCTTCAGGTTTCGAACAGATTTTTCTTCTTTAGGTACCTGTAACCAGACTTTCCTAAGTTTTTAGTATAGGTAAGGTCATTTGTATTATTTCAGTATGCCTGTAAGTAGTAAATACATGAAAAAACGATAGCGACATGCAAGTGCTCGACAACATTTTCCGAAGTTTAAAGTTGGCATAAGTAAAATTTTCAGCTTTGGCACGCAACAACTTCATAAATCGCTAAGAACCGAGAATCTTAAGGCAGTCGGGTGCCGGGGGTCGGGGTTCGGGGGTCGCTCTGCCCATGAGCGATGACCCCTGATGGCGGACGTTGACAAAACGCCCTCTGGTTGCCATGAAAACGTTCAAATACATCATCGCTGCTGACAGCACCGTTCTGCGGGCTACGAATTGCCATATTTTATTTTCTGCTACGCTACCCTGATACTTGATTAATGATTCCGAATGAAGAAACCGAGCATTTCACTAGAGCTTAAACGACCCTCATATAAATCACGTTTAAAAACCGAACTGTCGTATTTGATATTCGAGAGAAAGCACATGCTTGCGGAATGAATATTGAAAATTCCGTTGGGAGAAGTACAAAAATAAAAAGAGACAAAGGCAACTAGCGTGGAGCCATCGCTCAAAGCGTTGGCGTGTGTTTACTGACAATAGAAATTATTCCCCTCTAAGTATTGTGAGGATGCAAAAATACACGTCGAGCTGTGACGTTGAGTGATGCGTTGCCTCGCTTTCCTCATTGTCTGGGGCGCGCTGAAAGAGATTGCACAATATGAAATACTTCAGTCTGAATCGCGAACGGCTCATTGAATACGGCCGCCGCCGCGCCGCACTCGCAAGGCTCTATTCTCAAACTAAAATATTCATATCGCGAAGGTGAACTGCGAATGCATTTTGTCGACGGCGAAATTGAGTGGCTGAATTTTTGACGTCGATTAAACTAGCAGCTGAAAGGCTTCTAGGGATATTAAATTCCAAATTCCAATTGCAAGCCAGTTATGTACAGTAAAATATACTTATGGTTTAGTTTGACGAAAGAAAACTTGGTGGGCTCTATGCACGCTAAAACTCTGCTAAAAGTATCGAGTCGTACTCAAAAGGCTTTTAGACCCAATACCTACACAAACAATGTAACTCGCTAATAGTATTCATAGCAAAAAAAATGTGTGCAATGTGAATACGAACAGGAGAATTTCTCTACATCACAACTAATGTATGAAATTGTTGCGAGTGCTGCATTCAGCGAGCTTTTATGATTCGGTATTATGATAACGAGGCTCAGGAAAACATTCAAATTAAAATCCAGTCTTTGACGTAGAAAAATGTTGATAAGCGGTATGACAGTCAGGATACATTATAAAACACACACAAATATCACGCCTACGTCTCTTGCGGGATAGGCAGAGCGTAAACGGGTGTAAAGAAAACAGCCATTTACACAACGTCTGACGAAGATTGAGAGTAATTCAGAAGACTGTGTATCACCAAAGTGACAGTTTATCTGCCTGTCGCCTTATATTGAAATAGGTACACATCAACTCTCAAATCCCTTCTATAGTCTGATTTTTATTCAGATGGACTGAACTGACAGCTGAGATCGGCCTTTTGTTTTTAAAATGTTGCAAGCATCAGGCTAGTGTCACAAAGTAAGTATTGGCTAGCGCAATCCAGAGAGTCGGCTTCGAGCAAACGCGGCTAAACTCACTCAGACATCCACACGCGTCGTTTACGCGCTCTGTGGAACCGTGTCGAACCGGTAATGGTTGAGTGTGAACGGCGCGTTCGGTGCGGGCGGACGGAATGGCGAGATGTGTTTGGGTGTAATAAATAGCACCACAGAAAATTGTGTTATATAATATAATAGTTTTTCAGTTTCCCACGAAATAATGAAGAGACTATTATTTGATAAATAAATAGATACCTACTTCAAAACACTAGAAATGGATGGATTTCTTTTTAAAAATCTTATTTTTCGTTCGTAATATGTGTTTTAGCATTTTAGGTACGTACCTACGTAGAAGTAGGTAGGTTGCGCTTTAGTTTGATTTGGTAGGTTAAATGGGTTTAGGTAGTTACCTACCCACAGTAGATAGATACCTACCTAGTCAGCATATGAGGTGAAGCGATGAGTACTGAAATATCGATAGCAAAAGGTCCAGGTTATGTCACCTTCATTTCCGATCATCAGGTCCTATATGGTAATCCAAATGGACTATTACGATCCTGGATATTTTTTCATTTTTTCGTCACGGCAGCTCTGGTGACCTTCGAAACTATAGTAGGTAAGTAAGTAAGTATACTTCGAAACTAAGGTAGGTACCTACCTACCTACCAACTTACAGCTACAGATACAGCTTCCATGCCCGATTTTTTTCCGGGCGCGTCCCCGCGTTTGTCATGTCGTCATGTTCATGTCATGATAGGTACTTACCAACCTACCTACCTACCGTTCCCAGCGCGTATCGCCCGCCCGCCAATACATTAATAGGTAGGTAATCTGTGTGCGACTGACTGACTAATTTAGGAGTTTATCAATTGCATTTACCTAATTCGTACTGACAAACGATAGGTAAATTCAGTAAAAAACAGAAAGTAAAAGTAGCAACCCTAAAGAGTAGGCATAAGTGATCGAAAGAAGGGGCGAGCTGGCCTTCTGTAAATTCTCTATTTTGTGCTAGTGTTGTGGTTTGACTCATTCATTTTATTCATTGAACTGTTGTCCCATGATTCCTCGATGTATTTGTTTTTGTAAATAAATATGCCCAATAAATAATTTCGTATTTATTACGTACCTACATACTTTACGCAAAGTTTTCGTTCAGTTTATAGAATTCAAAAATGAATAATATTGAAATTTAAAATGTAGGTACTGTTCAATAAATTCACATTAATGATATCAGACTGTTACTAGTTATGTTCTCATTAGCTTTCAAATAAAAATTTCGTCAGACAGGAAATAAATGTGAAGTTAGTTTGTTATACACATAGTAGTATGTTCGACTTATAGGCCAATTTAATATTGAAAATTGAAATAAACTAAATTTATTTTCAGAATCAATCACAATCTTTGAATCACATAACTTGATCATTTGGGTACAACACTATTTTTTTAATATTTTAAAATACAAAAACGTGGCAACCCACCAAACGTCAGTTCATTCCATCTGAATAAAAATCAGACTATAGTCACTTTTTACGACACTCACGGTAAAGATATTAAACGACGACGCTATTCTAATCCGGAACCAAAGAAACACAATTTTAACAAGTTAAAACAATATTTAAATTTTATAAATACCCATGACAGTTTCCTGCGAAGCTCCCTAGTGAGTTAGAAGCGTAAAGCCTATCAAAGAACATTCACCAATCAAAACCATACCCATTACTGAAAACCGCATCATAATCGGACTAGTGGTTTTGGAGATAATTGGGAACATTGTTTGACTCTGAGAAAAGCAGATCGTTTGCGCGTCGATGCTTTCGAAATGTGGTGCTGGAGAAAAATGCTCCATATTCCTTGGACAGCACATCGCATTCGCACCAATGAGTCGATCTTGAAGGAGCTCTGCATTACCACTAGGCTCTCCACCACCTGCTTAAAAAGGATTTTTGAATACTTTGGACACATCGCCCGAAAGACAAGGGACAACCTCGAAAAGCTATGTGTCACTGGAAAGATACAAGGGAAAAGGCCAAGGGGACGTAGCCCCATGTGTTGGACAGACCAAATTCGCGCAAACACTGACGGCAACTTCAGTGAGGCTATCCACGCAGCCGAAGATCGAGGAAGATGGCGCAGTTTGATCCGTGAAAAAATTCTTCATAGAGATCACGACCCTCAGCAGTGAGGAAAACGATGCAAGGAGGAGGAGGGAACATTGTTTGGCACAAATAAATGTTTAGATATTGCAGCGCCCCCTGGTGAGTTGTTCGCGTAATACATATCTAAGAACATGCACCAACCAAAAAATACAAATCCATTACCTACTGAAAACCGCATCATAATCGTACTAGTGGTTTGGTAGATATTTGGTAACATAGGTTTGCACACACAAACAAACAAACGAAATCACATTCTCTCACCCCAAACGCATATACCGTCTCCGTTCCGTCGTGTAAAAAAAGTAAAAATGACCACCAAAATTTTAGTGTTCAAGTGGACCAAAGATAAAGAAGTGTAGGTATATGTACCTATGTGTAGAATGTAGATGTTCTAATGCCTTCTAATGCTAACAGAGAGGATATCCGGCGTCTCGACGTTAGTGCTAATACGGGCATTTTCACTTGGAGCTGCAGTGTTGCCAGGAAGCTTCGTACTCAATAAATTTACACCACGAAACAAGGAGATTGTCTGAAAGAGAAATGAGAAGATATGATGCCTCGGCCCAGGAATTTAAAAAAATAACCCTGAATTAAAAAAAATATATAATTATTATGAAAATCAGCAAAATAAAATAGTATAGATCTACTTAAAAAAAAAAAATATTCTAAATGTTGAGGATTATTTGCCAAATTGGTGTCCTACACGATATGCAAGGCTCGAAATTTAGATAAAGGGTGAAATTTTACTAGTGACCGATAGCGAAAACTCAGAACCGGCTGGTGATAAGAAACAGCAGCTTTCCCCAAGGAACATTAATCGAAACATGAAAAATATTTTTGACCTACCGTACAAACTTGCCTATCAGCTGATTTCACTATGGGAGGTCCAAAATATTTTTCGTTTTTCCTCCTATGTTCCTTGGGGAAAGTCGTTCCTTATCACCAGCCTATTCTAAGTTTTGGATATCGGTCACTAGTAAAATTTCATCCTATTATATCCAACGGAGATTGAGTTGAATGTATCACCTTCATTACTGCTACACATTATCGTGGCCGCCTTCATTTAGGCATGTAATGTTAGTTACCTATATTGACGACATTTTCAATTATTTTCGGTGTGGTGCTGGCCTAGAATAGCATCACTCCATTTCTACACGTGGGTGTCCTAAAAGACGACTAAGAGAAGACTACAGGGAATCGACAGCAGTGTTCCTGTGCATACAACAGCTTGCACTGTGTTCGCCAATCCGCCTGCCAACGGTGGTGTGCATGGGAATCACCCGCCAGGTGAGAGTTTGTTTCAGCAATGGACTGTTGGGTTGTTGAAGTTAACACATATTTTTACACGACTGCCCACAAAAAAAGGAATGTAATGTTTTTAGGGTTCACGTATGTATGTGCGTTTCTTTAAACCAATGTCACCCTTGAACCACTGAACAGATTCGATTGGGAATTGTGTATGAAGAATCCTTACATTATCCCGATTGTCATAGGCTATATTTTGCACAGCAAAATTGTTTTTCTACAAAAGCAGGTGTGTTTTAAAATTTTTAAATTATAAAGTTATTATGCTTTAGTCGCTTTGCTAGTGAAGCCAGTGCTGAAGCTTGGACTGGACACCTACTTAAACATCGTTAGCAACACAAAATAAAACTTGTTAAAATTAGCCATGTATGTATACCACCAGCGACGCGCAGGTCTCAAAGCGGTTCTGTATTTCATTAAAATCAGGATTAAGCCCTGAGGATATTGTCTAAAAGCCTAGAACGTGTGAGGAAATTCGCCACGTTTCATTTTGAACACTTATCTACAGGGTGCTATTGTTATAATCATAAACCCTAAGAAATTAGGATAGGAATTATTACAATTTTGAATGAGCCTTGATTGTTTTAAAATATTGCGATGTTTGGTAATCTTAACAACATCAAAGTGATTGCTTTTAGTTGCTACGCTACACAACTGAGGAAACCTGAAAACACAGGAAAAATTTCGTATTCCGGAGATTCACAAATTACCTACGGGTTTGTTTTTTCAGTCTTTTTAATTTTCAGCCTCACTATATTCGGTGTGTTGCTTTTTGTGTTAATATTGTGTTTAGTATTCAAATACATGATGTAATATGTCAAGTAAAGACAGTCTGAAGTATACCATCATCATCATCATCTTCCTGCCCTTATCCCAATTACTTGGGGTCGGCGCAACACGTTTTGTTGAATACAAAATCGTGTTGCAAAAGGATTTGGCTTAATTTTACGACCGGCCGCCTACGAGACGTCAACCCTCCTTGGGAATGCTTTTGTGGTGGATTAACCGCCACCATATGGTTGGCCCTGGCTGTTTGGGTCGGGTTTATCTCTCGGTCGCCTCTTACGACCCTCACGGGAAGAGAGGGGGTGGTGCTATTCTACTCTGCCGCCACCACACGGCTATCTAAGGTATACCAACAGATAGAACTTAAATTATGGAATTGACCGAGCATTCCTGGAACACCCTGCATAGCCGGCCTAACCCGGGGCGTTGTCGCTGGGCAATGGCGGCGTGAAACTCATTAAAATTACAAGCCGGCCACAAAAGGATTGCGTTTTCGCCTCCACACGTGACGAGAAAACCCCGACTTTTGACCTGCCAGTTTCAGTAGACGGAGCCAATTGGACCAAGCAAAGTAAAATTGTTAGATATATAAAAGTCTTGCATTTGATCATTTGACTGAGCATTCTTGGAACACCCTGCATAGTCGGCCTAACCCGGGGCGTTGTCGCTGGGCAACGGCGGCGTGAAACTCATTAAAATTACAAGCCGGCCACAAAAGGATTGCGTTTTCGCCTCCACACGTGATGAGAAAACCCCGACTTTTGACCTGCCAAGTAGACGGAGCCAATTTGGACCAAGCAAAGTAAAACTGTTTGGTATATAGAAGTCTTGGAGTTGATCCATTGACTGAGCATTCCTGGAACACTCTGCCTGCATAGTCGGCCTAACCCGGGGCGTTGTCGCTGGGCAACGGCGGCGTGAAACTCATTAAAATTACAAGCCGGCCACAAAAGGATTGCGTTTTCGCCTCCACACGTGATGAGAAAACCCCGACTTTTGACCTACCAGTTTCAGTAGACGGAGCCAATTTGGACCAAGCAAAGTAAAACTGTTTGGTATATAGAAGTCTTGGAGTTGATCCTGTAATGTCCCTCACCTACCCTAACCCAATTTTTTTTTTTTTTACTAATCTACCTACAAACGCGAAACACTGAATCCGAATAGATAAAATCCTATTTGTCATGGTTACCAGAATTGGGTTCACTGAGGTTTATGAATCGGCCAGGTGATCGTCAACCCTACGTTGTGTATAAGTAGTAACCCAAACTTCTTTGCTGATAAGGAATGGTGTGTCCTAACTAATCTAACCACTATTCTGAAGAATAATCCTCCTAATAGAACTTCATAAGGAAACTATAAACTTTAAAGTAAATCAAATAGCAGAACCTTTAGGAAATAATATATGTAAGTAGGTAAATAAATGAAGTAAAAGTTATTAGATAATTTAAGTCTAGGCGAACTAGCAGAGAACGACATAAAATAAAGTTAATTAAAGCGTTGCCGAATCAATTCTACTTAGAAGTCACTATGTCGCTAGTACTTGAGTATTTTATTGGTAAGGCTTAAGGTTGGAGCCCTGCTCCTGGCTTGTTTTATGAAATTGTTCACCAGTGTGTTTGTATTTTCAGATGTAGTTTTATTTATTTTAAGAGGTGGTAGGCTTTAAGTTTTCCTCTTTCTGAAAATATTCTATCCTCAAACACAAACCGTGGGTTTCGGCTTAGCCTGACTGGACACCCTCCGCCTTATATTATTCCCAAACTAGTGCCTGAATTTACATTTACAATCAAAGTTACAAAAGATATATTGCCTTAGTAATTTAACTTAATTTTATTTGCAAAACCAAAAGAGGTGTAATAAAATAGATACGTATATAAGTAACAAAAAGAAGTGAAAGCTGGATTTTCCACGTCCAGATGTACTAGCTGTCCAATATAAGGCATTTTGTATTGCAAAACAAGGAAGCTACTTTTATGGCCAAGTGTTTGGAATAATTTTTCTTTTCTGAATTTACTTTTTACTGAATCTACTTGGAACAAGGAATCTACGTCAGATAGTCAGTCTATCTCCCCGATTCCCCAAAGAATTAAAATTCGTTCTTTCTTTTGAACCAAAGGTATGTGCTAAATTGTCACATCCCTAGAGGAAGCTTTCCATTTTTGTAGGTGTTATTATATTTTTATTTCTAAGCAAGTTACTAGTAGTACTAGAAGGCTGACAACAAATAACTATTATCTTATTGTTGATTTAATTTATAAATTTATATGCAAACCGAGCTTTATCAAATTATTTCAAACGATAAACTTTACCATGAAACAATACCATTTCTATTATTTGTCTACCCCTCAAGAATTATGAGCATGAACAGTTAAATAACCAAAAGGATGGGTGACCGAAAATGGATGAGTTACCTAAAATGGATGGGTGACCTCAAATGGATGGGTGACCGCAAATGGATGGGTGACCGCAAATACCAATATTAATCTATATATCCTCTTCTAAATATTTCCGCAGGTTAAAAATGGCATCAAAGGAAGGCTAAAATTGCCTGCTACAAAAAGCAACCTTTTCCAACCCTAAACTTGTATCGTTGGATACTAAAGTCTTCCCGTATCTCGTTTCCCATACATTTCCTCAGTCTAAGAATAGTATCAAACGAAAGCTGAAATTGTCCCTTACAAAACTCAACCTTTACTGAACCTAAATTCGTACCGCCTGATACTAAAGTTACCCCGTAACTTTGCTTTTTAACGTTTCCTCACATTCAGAATGGTATTAAATGAAAGCTCGAATAATTCCCTACAGAATGCAAGCTTTAGGTACACTATATTTGTAAGACAATTTACTAAAGTTACCTCATAACTTTGGTTATAGACATTTCCTCACACTGAACATGATATCAAATGAAAGCTAGAATCACCCCCTATAGAACGCAACCTTTAGTTACCCCATATTCGTAAGTCAGTATACTAAAGTTACCTCATAACTTTATTTATAATCGTTTCCTCACTATGAAAATGGTATCAAATGAAAGCTAGAACCACTCCCTATAGAACGCAACCTTTAGTTACCCCATATTCGTGGGTCAGTATTCTAAAGTTGCCTCATAACTTTATTTCTAGACGTTTCCGCACACTGAAAATAGTATCAAATGAAAGCTAGAATTATCCCCTATAGAATGCAACCTAGAGGTACACAATATTCGTGGGTCAGTATTCTAAAGTCATCCCGTAAAATAAGTTGTATGAACAAATTTTGCTATTTCATCACTGTCCACTACCTAATATGGACATCACTACATCATTAATCGGTTTTACACACCTATAAACACCACACTCCACTGCTAGACATGAGCTTAAGTAAATAATCGACCTACCTACTACGAAGATTGGCGGTATTGTCTCACCAATCATCTACTTTACTTGTAACGCTAACCTATTATAGTATGTATAACTCTTATGTCCATAGAAACCGGATTGCGATTCCACTGCTGGATAGCTCGCCATTGTTCACAACAACAAATACACCATACCGTACTCAACAATTTTCCTATTCGGTTACTTCTTCATTTTTCAACAAAACAATATAGGATTTATAAATTTCCTTTTACACACATATCGATGTGACACCCCTGTTTTCAACAGTCGGTTAAAACGGTTACGACTTTTTTCATCCACAACTTTGCCTATCGAACCCACTGTCAATAATGTCTTACTCGCTCGGTTATACTGTTTTTATCTACCTACTTTTCCCATTCACCTACAACATGCCATCTTCTCATAAAATTGTGTGAGCGAAAATGCGCAGCGACGAATGTCAGTTGTGAGACCCGCCATAGGAATGGTGACGCGACCGCGAAGCAAATAAAGAGGGTAGAAACAAAACTGTTCGCGGCGATTCTCCGTCTTCCCGCTAGCCGCTATCACTCACGCACTATACATACTTGCAAAACAGTTAGAATTTATCAATGGCATGATTACGCTTATCACATACGTAAAAGACAAATGGGAAACAGGTAGAATAAACACGAGGTAGCAACACAATGAAAATTAAACTAGAAACCGCAAAATAGAACACGCGCGAACTGCCAGCAACGTACATCCTAGGCACAAAATAACACAGAAAAATCAAAACCACTTTTAAATAGAATGGAATAAAAATTGTAAAATCAGAGAAAATAAAAGGCCTTACCAGGGTTTCTTCAAAGTTAAACAAAGCCCTCCCATAAAGAAAACTACTACTCCCTTTATTAGAGGACCCACTGAATTCTCCCCCGGCTGCAATCTGCCTGTCCAATAATCCGCAAACATATGCGAAAAAATGGCGCCGCACCGAGCGCGGTGTCCGGGAAGGCGGCAGTCGCACCCGGCCGCTGCGCCCGCTGTCCCGACGAAAAGTGGCGCGTCCGCGCGTCTCGAGCCGGCGGCAGCCCCCCCGGCGGCCGCTGACTTCACGCCGCGCCGCTGGCGCATGGGTGGCGGGTGGCGGGCGCTCGACCGCGCCGGGCAGTCGGATAACGGTTGGTAGGAACAAGCGTTTCAACCAATAGGAATATTCTTTACACCGTGATACGACCAATCACACCTCTTCCCACGTTCGTGAAATGACACCTTGACTATCTTGTTGCTCAGATATTACGTTGGTAAAACAGCGCACTGCCTCACGTCACGTATCATTCAGCTAGTTCTGTGCAATATCAATAGATGGTGCTACTATGCACGAATTGGCTAGAATCAACATTGATTTGGGAATATAAAAATATTATTTCTGGTCTATTATGAAACGTAAATTTTGAAATTTCTCTTGCCACAAACAAAATGCATCGATTCTGATATTTGTGTTTAAACTGAGCGCAATTTATGGTATGAAAGAATTATGCAAATTATCGAATAGTTTTGAGATAATAATACAAGTCGATTTGCAATAGAGAAAAAATGACTTCCATCCAAAATGTGCTCATAAACAAAGCATATTGTTAGTAAATATATCAGTATTAAGGAATTATATTTGTGCGTGAACGGCTGTTCCGTTACACCCGACCCCCAAATTTCTGGAGTTGATTTAAAACTTCAACGAAGGAAATTTTCCTGACTCAATTATATTTTGAGTTTACACAAATATAATTCGTACTTAATATTTTATTGACACTCTGCCCAGAATGTAAACAAGTGTATGTGAAGTAATGCTTCAAAAGGTCAGCAACCACTAAAATGACAAAAATTTCAAGCTTTTAAATTATTAGCCATGAATAAAAAATCACCTTCACAAGGACAACACATTCTTTTATCTAGGGGAACTAGTTTGTGAAGCCAGCCGACCCGAGTGGTACTATACAAAACCGTTTTAACCAATACTCTGAATCTTAGGATTTGAAATTGAACCAGCTTTGTACACCCGTGTCAAAACATGTTGACTTTAATAGCCCCAGTCATATTCATTCAATTGACCAAAACTCAACTTGAAATTTCGACCACTCTTAGCAACCGCCAACAATCTGAATAAGTTTACAAATAGACCTGCTTATTCACAACCAAGAATCTCAAGTGTGTAATATGTCACCCGATTTTCCAAAGAATTTAAGTTAGTTCTTTGTATTTGAACTAAAAATTATGTGCTTAAATTGTCACATCTTAAGAAAAACTACCAATTTTCCTTTTATTGGTAGAATCGCAAACTTGAAATAACTCATCGCCCGCATGGTACGACTTTTCGAGTTATTGAGGAATATTTTTATTCTATTCCAAAGTTTTAGATTCTATTAAGTCTTCCTAGATCGACAACTTTTTCTTTAATTTGAGAAAATAATTATAAACACAACGCTTGACAAATTATGAAGTTTGTAAATAAAACAGATTTCTTTGAGTGTGGGGAAGTTTGCATTGCGCTGTTTGCTGCATGTAAGTGGAGTGATTTATGAAACAGACAGATAATTCTGTAAAACTTGTATGCCTTGTTCATTATACTGACCAAGCATTTGACTCTAACCTAGCATCAACTTTTCATAAATCCTCATTTGTTCCGTGTATCTTAGTGTCTCTAGGCAAAATGTCAACAAAATATGTCCAAGCTATGGGTTCTGTTAGCTTATTTATGTCCTTAAATAACAACTCCTCTCCTTTTCCTAAGTTGTCAGTCTGTCAGGTTTTGTAAGAGGAACGCTCATGTACATCATCAAAGATCATTGAGTTTCATAACGTTCACGCTACATTGATAAGCCAACAGACCACAGTCATGGAAAAGTAAAATTGCTTCCATTACACAAGAAAACATCCTTCATTGATGAACTACGCAAAAGCTCGCACAAAAATGGTAGGCACAAATGGAAAGTCAGTGTAAAATTATTTAACCAACACAAAAATCTAATTTAAAGAAATTGCATATCCCTCCGAAAATGTATCTTGTGTGGTGGAACTAATCCGAGTCGTCAGCAGCAATAAACCCAACATGAAATCCAAAATTATAGACAACTCTTAGAGAATGAGCAAAAATCTATTCAGCGAGTTAAATCCAAGCTTTGCGCAAGGAAGAGACGTGTGATAATCCCTCTGTCCTAATGACCCAGCATTCCGCATCAAGTCAATACTCGATATATCATGATTTGAAAAATGATACCCATGCTGCCCCTACGCAAAACAACAATACCCTTTTGCCGAATATCTGATCGCGCATAATTTAGAATCGCCTATTTGAATTCCATAGCAAATCTACACCGCTAACTACCCGGAATAATGTGTGTCACCATTAATAAAAATTAAAGATGGTGTGTGGGGGAAAAAGCGTTGGGTTTTTCCATCTTGCTTTGAGTGCTGCGTGTATAGTGCAGAATTCATACGAAACATCTGTTAAACACAGAAATGACTGCTGTCTTATACCTACATTGATTTTGGGTAAATCAATGTATACCTATCTTCAAATTTTCATATGACTTCCTCTTGTAAGTGTAGTGTTTTCTAAAAGGGTATGCAATATCTGTATTCACTAATAGGTGGCTATTGAAATCCTGAAAAAGCCTTCACACATTTTATTTTTAACACTTTTATTATATCACCTTTCAAGGATCCAAGGTAACTTTCACAAATTCACACCCTCTCTCAAAACCCAAACTTTACATCCTAACCTTCCATGCTCCTCTTCTGTCAAGGCGCCCTCATTCACAATTTCACTCCCTCAAGCAGAACCTCAAAGCCTTACTATCAGTGAATATTTTTAAAACTGTTGAACTACTATTATTATTTATTTACCTAATTGAAAAGAAACGGTAATAACTTCATTATAAAGTTCCTTCTGTTAATTAAAATTACTTTACGCTGGAAAATATGGAATAAGTATCCAATTATATTTTGTGCAATGTACAAAATTACGCCAAATGCAATGTTAATAATACAAAACTACGCTTAGAGCTCCTGAAAAAGATGAAACATTTACAAACAAAAAGGACAATCACGGGACAAACACAATCTTTTGTTGCAGCGAGTAGTGAAGAGTCCGAGAAAAAGGTCCGAGGAAAACTCCTGTAGGCTCTAAACTTGTCATCACCTAAATCAGAGGATTCCCAACACCGAGTCGCGTAACTCCTACACTCCCGCCCATATTCTTAAATCTAAACAGAAAGGACAAACACAATGTTTTGTTGTAGCGAGTAGCCAAAAGTCCGAGTAAAAGGTCCAACAAAACCTCCTGTAGGCTCTGATTTTCATCATCACCTAAGACAGAGGAGTCGCCACATCGAGACGCGTAACTTTTAGACTCCCGCCCAATCTCTTAAATCTAAACATGTAACATAAATTTTAAAAACATAATAAGAAGGAAACACAAGTCAACTTGAACTTATGTGTTCTTCTTGACTGTATAATAAGTTATAAAATTAAAGTTGGGATAACTAACTACGTTTGCCATGCAAGAAGTTACGCCAAATGCAATAAAAAAACGCGAAACTACGCCATTCGCGATAAGATAAAAAGCCGCGACCTTTTTTTTCTTCATAATATTTTCTTTTTTGTATGTATTACGCTACTGCATTAACTTTACTCATGTTAACTTTATACATATCTAAAAAAAACAAGTTTCATATTTAATTCTTGCTAAGTAACGAAACATTTGACGCAAAAACGCTTAATCAAAAGGGAGAAAAACTTATGTTTGTCTGTCATCTGTTCCAGGCAAACACATTTTGGAATGTATTTTACGCCCTACGCATAATATTTGCAAAAGACTAAGCCTTATCTGCACTAAATGATTCCCCAAATAAAACTATCTACCCTCAACCAAAATGGTTTAATCAAAAATAGATTTTCCTTTTCGTCTCATATGGAAGGAACCTAAAAATTAAAAAGGTAATTATTAAAATCAAATTAAAAGTCAATACATTAGTAAAAACTTCGCCTGATTGAGACGAATGCCTTAGATAAACCTGTGAGCTAACGACCCCCATAGTTTCAAATGTCATTCCCTGTTAGACATTAACAGATTCCTTTTTCTACAAGAAAGCTTACATGACTCGAATAAATATAACTAACGACCCCATAGTTTTATATAAGACGCCAATCTAGTGTTGACCTTACTCGAACGCAAGCATAACCGATGACTTTATAACGGATAAATAGGTACACATACTAATATCCCACTCACTAACAGCTTCTCATACGACCCTTTTTAGATAAGAATTATCATTAGAACGTTTACACGACTCATTTCAACATAACTAACGACCCCCGTAGTTTCAAATGCGACTCCCTATCAGATAACAACTACTAAAATGCTTACATAACTTAAGAACAGACCTAACGACCCCCATTATTTTATTTCAGACAGATAGGTAAAACATAAAAAATAACCCACTAAGTTTCTTTTGTGACCTCCCATTCAGATAAGTTTGAATAAAAACAACGTGTGCACGACTCTTTTGACAACTACAAATCCATTTAGGTTTTCTTTTATTTGACCCACCATCCAAAAGCATTTGCTTCACTAGAAAAAAATCTACTGTCTATCTTAAATAGTACCTGCTCCACTAGAACCCTAACAAAATGGATGGAACTATACCTTCCGTGGTTTGTATTCGACCCCCTATCTAAAGAATATCCTCTCTAATAGATCAATAACCCTAACGACTTTAATAAAACACAAACCTATTAAAACACCATTCCTATCATTCCTCTTTCACGGCAACAAATTGTGGCTACAAACGTAACCACTTTGAACCAAAGTGTTCCCAACTCTGAAGTAACCATAAAATAACACTATTTAAAGTAAAGAAAAACATGTATCTAACTAATCTACGGAAACCCCGAAAAAGCATATCCTGGTCACGGTACAGCAAATTGTAACGTGACCATATTTGAGTTTAATTATGTCAAGAAAACCGTCAACAGAAAGAACTCTTATGAATTAATGAAAAGGACCCGTAGTAACCCAGCGTTAGCTATCCTGGTCACGGCACCAAATTGTAATGTCCCTCACCTACCCTAACCCAATTTTTTTTTTTTTACTAATCTACCTACAAACGCGAAACACTGAATCCGAATAGATAAAATCCTATTTGTCATGGTTACCAGAATTGGGTTCACTGAGGTTTATGAATCGGCCAGGTGATCGTCAACCCTACGTTGTGTATAAGTAGTAACCCAAACTTCTTTGCTGATAAGGAATGGTGTGTCCTAACTAATCTAACCACTATTCTGAAGAATAATCCTCCTAATAGAACTTCATAAGGAAACTATAAACTTTAAAGTAAATCAAATAGCAGAACCTTTAGGAAATAATATATGTAAGTAGGTAAATAAATGAAGTAAAAGTTATTAGATAATTTAAGTCTAGGCGAACTAGCAGAGAACGACATAAAATAAAGTTAATTAAAGCGTTGCCGAATCAATTCTACTTAGAAGTCACTATGTCGCTAGTACTTGAGTATTTTATTGGTAAGGCTTAAGGTTGGAGCCCCGCCCCGCTCCCTGGCTTATTTTATGAAATTGTTCACCAGTGTGTTTGTATTTTCAGATGTAGTTTTATTTATTTTAAGAGGTGGTAGGCTTTAAGTTTTCCTCTTTCTGAAAATATTCTATCCTCAAACACAAACCGTGGGTTTCGGCTTAGCCTGACTGGACACCCTCCGCCTTATATTATTCCCAAACTAGTGCCTGAATTTACATTTACAATCAAAGTTACAAAAGATATATTGCCTTAGTAATTTAACTTAATTTTATTTGCAAAACCAAAAGAGGTGTAATAAAATAGATACGTATATAAGTAACAAAAAGGAGCGAAAGCTGGATTTTCCACGTCCAGATGTACTAGCTGTCCAATATAAGGCATTTTGTATTGCAAAACAAGGAAGCTACTTTTATGGCCAAGTGTTTGGAATAATTTTTCTTTTCTGAATTTACTTTTTACTGAATCTACTTGGAACAAGGAATCTACGTCAGATAGTCAGTCTATCTCCCCGATTCCCCAAAGAATTAAAATTCGTTCTTTCTTTTGAACCAAAGGTATGTGCTAAATTGTCACATCCCTAGAGGAAGCTTTCCATTTTTGTAGGTGTTATTATATTTTTATTTCTAAGCAAGTTACTAGTAGTACTAGAAGGCTGACAACAAATAACTATTATCTTATTGTTGATTTAATTTATAAATTTATATGCAAACCGAGCTTTATCAAATTATTTCAAACGATAAACTTTACCATGAAACAATACCATTTCTATTATTTGTCTACCCCTCAAGAATTATGAGCATGAACAGTTAAATAACCAAAAGGATGGGTGACCGAAAATGGATGAGTTACCTAAAATGGATGGGTGACCTCAAATGGATGGGTGACCGCAAATGGATGGGTGACCGCAAATACCAATATTAATCTATATATCCTCTTCTAAATATTTCCGCAGGTTAAAAATGGCATCAAAGGAAGGCTAAAATTGCCTGCTACAAAAGCAACCTTTTCCAACCCTAAACTTGTATCGTTGGATACTAAAGTCTTCCGTATCTCGTTTCCCATACATTTCCTCAGTCTAAGAATAGTATCAAACGAAAGCTGAAATTGTCCCTTACAAAACTCAACCTTTACTGAACCTAAATTCGTACCGCCTGATACTAAAGTTACCCCGTAACTTTGCTTTTTAACGTTTCCTCACATTCAGAATGGTATTAAATGAAAGCTCGAATAATTCCCTACAGAATGCAAGCTTTAGGTACACTATATTTGTAAGACAATTTACTAAAGTTACCTCATAACTTTGGTTATAGACATTTCCTCACACTGAACATGATATCAAATGAAAGCTAGAATCACCCCCTATAGAACGCAACCTTTAGTTACCCCATATTCGTAAGTCAGTATACTAAAGTTACCTCATAACTTTATTTATAATCGTTTCCTCACTATGAAAATGGTATCAAATGAAAGCTAGAACCACTCCCTATAGAACGCAACCTTTAGTTACCCCATATTCGTGGGTCAGTATTCTAAAGTTGCCTCATAACTTTATTTCTAGACGTTTCCGCACACTGAAAATAGTATCAAATGAAAGCTAGAATTATCCCCTATAGAATGCAACCTAGAGGTACACAATATTCGTGGGTCAGTATTCTAAAGTCATCCCGTAAAATAAGTTGTATGAACAAATTTTGCTATTTCATCACTGTCCACTACCTAATATGGACATCACTACATCATTAATCGGTTTTACACACCTATAAACACCACACTCCACTGCTAGACATGAGCTTAAGTAAATAATCGACCTACCTACTACGAAGATTGGCGGTATTGTCTCACCAATCATCTACTTTACTTGTAACGCTAACCTATTATAGTATGTATAACTCTTATGTCCATAGAAACCGGATTGCGATTCCACTGCTGGATAGCTCGCCATTGTTCACAACAACAAATACACCATACCGTACTCAACAATTTTCCTATTCGGTTACTTCTTCATTTTTCAACAAAACAATATAGGATTTATAAATTTCCTTTTACACACATATCGATGTGACACCCCTGTTTTCAACAGTCGGTTAAAACGGTTACGACTTTTTTCATCCACAACTTTGCCTATCGAACCCACTGTCAATAATGTCTTACTCGCTCGGTTATACTGTTTTTATCTACCTACTTTTCCCATTCACCTACAACATGCCATCTTCTCATAAAAATTGTGTGAGCGAAAAATGCGCAGCGACGAATGTCAGTTGTGAGACCCGCCATAGGAATGGTGACGCGACCGCGAAGCAAATAAAGAGGGTAGAAACAAAACTGTTCGCGGCGATTCTCCGTCTTCCCGCTAGCCGCTATCACTCACGCACTATACATACTTGCAAAACAGTTAGAATTTATCAATGGCATGATTACGCTTATCACATACGTAAAAGACAAATGGGAAACAGGTAGAATAAACACGAGGTAGCAACACAATGAAAATTAAACTAGAAACCGCAAAATAGAACACGCGCGAACTGCCAGCAACGTACATCCTAGGCACAAAATAACACAGAAAAATCAAAACCACTTTTAAATAGAATGGAATAAAAATTGTAAAATCAGAGAAAATAAAAGGCCTTACCAGGGTTTCTTCAAAGTTAGCTAAAGCCCCATCAAAAAGAAAAGAAAGCCCCTTCCTTAGAATACCCTCTGGAATTCCCACCCGGCTGCAACCTGCCTGTCCAATCATCCGCAAAATATTGCGGCAAATGGCGCCGCACCGAGCGTGGTGTCCGGGCAGGCGGCAGTCGCACCCGGCCGCTGCGCCCGCTGTCCCGACGAAAAGTGGCGCGTCCGCGCGTCTCGAGCCGGCGGCAGCCCCCCCGGCGGCCACTGACGTCACGCCGCGCCGCTGGCGCATGGGTGGCGGGTGGCGGGCGCTCGACCGCGCCGGGCAGTCGGAGAACGGTTGGTAGGAACAAGCGTATCAACCAATAGGAATATTCTTTACACCGTGATACGACCAATCACACCTCTTCCCACGTTCGTGAAATGACACCTTGACTATCTTGTTGCTCAGATATTACGTTGGTAAAACAGCGCACTGCCTCACGTCACGTATCATTCAGCTAGTTCTGTGCAATATCAATAGATGGTGCTACTATGCACGAATTGGCTAGAATCAACATTGATTTGGGAATATAAAAATATTATTTCTGGTCTATTATGAAACGTAAATTTTGAAATTTCTCTTGCCACAAACAAAATGCATCGATTCTGATATTTGTGTTTAAACTGAGCGCAATTTATGGTATGAAAGAATTATGCAAATTATCGAATAGTTTTGAGATAATAATACAAGTCGATTTGCAATAGAGAAAAAATGACTTCCATCCAAAATGTGCTCATAAACAAAGCATATTGTTAGTAAATATATCAGTATTAAGGAATTATATTTGTGCGTGAACGGCTGTTCCGTTACAATCCATTGACTGAGCATTCCTGGAACACTCTGCCTGCATAGTCGGCCTAACCCGGGGCGTTGTCGTTGGGCAACGGCGGCGTGAAACTCATTAAAATTACAAGCCGGCCACAAAAGGATTGCGTTTTCGCCTCTACACGTGATGAGAAAACGACTTTTGACCTTCCAGTTTCAGTAAAAGGAGCCAATTTGGACCAAGCAAAGTAAAATTGTTATTAATATAGAATTATTCTTGAAGTTGATCATTTGACTGAGCATTCCTGGAACACTCTACCTGCATAGCCGGCCTAAACCGGGGCGTTATCGCTGGTTAAGGGCGCGTTCTGGGGCAGCTTTAGGTATTTTTCGCGCCCAGGCGGCTTGCCTCCGCTCTACGAGGGAGCTGTTTGGTTTTGAACTCCGGTGACCTTTGTCGGCGGGCGAGAACGCAACAGTATAAAATAATGCAGTAGGAAAATAAAGTTTATGTGTATTATTAGTTTTTCTTTTAGAATATTGAAACAAATGTTTGGTAAGGTTAGGTATTTATTATATACGGTTACATTTAATTAAGTACAAATCTCTTGAGGGTGTAATCTGCTCACAAAACTGAAGAACTTTTGTTAGAAACTTTTCTTCGAAATATGAAAAAAAAAATTTGGACCTCCCATACTAAGTGATGCACTTTTTGAGCATTTTTGTATGGGAGGCCCAAAATTTTTTTTCGTATTTCGAGATAGGTTTCAAACAATAGTTGTTCAGTTTTGTGAGTAGATCTCACCCTCAAGAGATTTGTACTTAATTAAATGTAACCCTATATAAGTACTTATTATCCGGTCAAAAACCATTTTGACTCTGAAAATCAGTAAAAGGTTGTTTTAAACAAATTGAAAGTAATCAAAACTCATAAAAAGGTCAATGTCCTGGGAGCGTGATCGATGGTGCTGCAAGTGCGATGGATGGTGCTAAGAGCGTGATATATGTTGCTGGGTGCGTTATGAATGGTGTTGGGAGCGTGATGGATGGTGCTGAGAGCGTGATGGAAGGTGCTGAGAGCGTGTTGGATGGTTCTTAGTTTCTTACCTAGTTATCTACACAATACAATTAATGAATAAAACTAATATGATTGAACGAATACTTTCTTTTAATTAAAATTCGTTAAAATTCAGATTTCTGGTGCTACATCCAGGCTCATTTATATCCACTAACACGATGACATGAGGATGCATACGAGTCTTTGTTAGCAACGAATTTGAGGTCCTCACCGATTTGCCCCGAGGGTGATGGAAGATGGCTCTATTGTACACAAGCAATATTTTGAGGTAAATGTTTCTTCTAATTTTCAACATTTCACATTCATCATACAACTGCAATCAACATGATGGAACAAATTGATAATCAAAGGAAATGGAGCAGATATTCTCGAAATTTGAGAATGATCCACCGTAAGAAGACAGCTGCATATCTCAAACGTCGGATGGATACCGTAGACCAACTCTGGCAAGCATTTCAAGATAATCATAAAGCCTTGAGCGCGTCTCAAAATAAAAACTATGATTACTTTTCCGATGGTCAATATGATATAACTGCAGCGTTTTATCAAAAAGCGCGTAAAGCGATACTCACACATCCAGTGCATCAAGAACAAAACCATTTCTAAAGCCATCAATCCTAGGCGCAGCTAAAATGGATTGGCAGCAGCAGCAGCAGCCGTACCAAGCGTCGCACTCACCTATCCCCGCGGGAACACCGTCAGGGACTCAATAGCAAACTCAACAACGTCAGCGCAATCAGCGAGATGATCAGCATCAACAGCCACAGGACGTTGATAAACCAAAAATCAACAACGACAAAGATAATGTCAGCAAACTAGGTGAAATGTTCAGAAAGCAGCAAAGCAACGTAAAAGCATATTTTGTACGAGCAGTCAATATGTTTAATCTAGATTTGATTACTGAAAAATTGGAGCTTGAAGATGCCCTGAGAACCATACAAACTAGATGGCTGGCTGTTGACACATTACACTGGGAAATAGACTGCCAATTGCCCAGTGAAGATCTCGCCAATGACAAAAGGTATTATGCATGTGAGCAAAGATACAATGAGATCAAAAAATCAGTCAACAACAAGATGTGGGCTAAAAACATCGGGAGAAGTCCACGCCTACTATGGAAATTCCAACATTTAGTGGAAATTATATTCATTGGACATCATTCAAAATTTTTTTCTCTGAGACCATACATAAAAATAATTCCATCTCGAAAGCGCAAAAAATGCAATTTCTGAAAACCAAAGTGAAAGGAGAAGCTGAAAAGCTGATACAGCATTTACAAATATCATCTGAAAATTATGAAACGTGTTGGGAAATATTAAATCGCCTTTACAGCAACAAAAGGCTAATTTTCAGTTCACATATGAATGTTCTCCTTGGCCTGCCAGTCCTTCAGCAACAATCTGCATCAGCAATCAAGAAACTGCATGACACCACCGTCGAATGTTTAAATGCAATAAAAAATTTGGACGTCGACATTTCAACGTGGCACTGAGACTCATATGTGGTAGTCAGATTACATCAATACAAGTCCAGAAGGCCGGCACTATCGGGTTCGAACAAGATTGCGTCATCAAAGGGGACGAATTCACAGTTTTTTCACATAACAACAAGCGCATAGAAACAAAGATGTCAGCAGACTTATACATTCCAGACATCGCTCCGATTAATCACATTATAAATGTATCAGTCCCTCTTATCGAGATGAATTCTACATCAGAGCAAAGTTCAGGAAATAACAAAAATCGGCAAGCCAATCGAACAGATGAAATCAGAAACTCCACTTCCCGAGACTTTAATTTAGCATGACATACATCAATTCACTGCAATATTCATCCTAATGATAGTGTCATATGCATGGTAGTGTCAGCTGTTTACGTGGACCGGTGCGTGCGTCGTCGTCGACGTCTGAAGGGAAGCATCAACTTGCAGTCGAAAGTTGAAAACCTATCAACACCCATCAATGAGATCACTAAACCGGCAGTTCAACCAAGAAGCGCGCACACGACTCTGTCTGACGTTAGCGCATAACATAGAATTGAAGACGCTCTCTAACGCCACCCGCGCTGCGATCAAACAAGACAAAGCAACGTCACCAATTATCAGAAGGCCGATAATTAATGTCGATGAATTTTAATAAATCTAGCATAAGAACATGACATGTATTTTTATAAGTTAACCTTAGTTTAAGCATAGGGTTGCTTTTAATATCCAATTGCTATTTCACCTCTTTATCTCATCTTACCCTCTTCTTCTCTCGCTCGGGAGCATGTACGGTCTGTACAACGCACATCGGATTGCTCTCTCAGCAGTTTACTCCACATGGCGATTATTAGGTCATTACACGCCAGTCCGCGATCACCACCAAGGACTTTATATACTAAGTATGTAAGGTCTTTGATCACCACTCGTTCATAACGCGTGTACTCATCATTATAATTTCTCTATAGTTAATTAGCATCAATAAAATCATAAATTGGGTATCAGAGTTTAATTATATCAACAATATCAATGTGCGAGTAAACCAACTCGCAACAAGTGCCAGTTATCAATGGGCTGAAATAAATAATAGAAAATTTTACTTTGTTGTTATAAATCAATATTGGTAATACAATAAATTACTAATACTTACTGTGATATTAACGTCAAACATAATTTTACAATCATCCCAAAACTTTAACATTTTGGTAAAATTATCGTAATACATACCTACAAAAATATGTGGATGTACTGATTTTGTTACACTGTGTCCTTGTATCTTGTTATGCCATGGCATATTTTAAAAAAATTAGTTTAATATTCAAATAAGACGAATTTGGTTTTGAAACCTGTGGTAATACTGCTTTAATTTTTCCTACTGTGGCACTAGACTGATCGCCACTAAAAAATAAAACCAATTTACGTCGCGCGTCGGGAGAAGAATTGGCACACATCCGTCGTCCGTAAGCGCCTCCGCGCGACTGACGAATCCGCCGAGCCACGCCGCTCGCGCTTTTTGTAGTTATTTAGGCATCTTAATTTACAATATAACCCTACAACATTGATACTGCACCATTCCCTGGATTATCAATTTATCTAAAGATTGGTATAAAAATTAGGTTTATAAACTCAATATCTTAGGCATAATATTGAAAATAAAATAATTATGAATAGAGCCAACTTTGGTAATTTTTTTTATCTAGCAAAGTTAATCAAATCTTGTAACTGAATGCTCCATTCCTTCTATTAGATCCTCAACTGCAACATATTTTTTTTTAGAATTTCACAACTAATATTTCTACTGAGTAATATTGTTTTGGAAAAAGGGCATTTCTGACGAACGGTGCTCTTAACGGCAGCTAGAAACTCTTTAAAATTACAAGCCGGCCAAAAAAGGATTGCGTTTTCGCCTCCACACATGATGAGAAAACTCCGACTTTTAACCTGCCAGTTTCAGTAGAAGGAGCCAATTTGGACCAAGTAAAGTAAAAATTGTTTGGTATATAGAAGTTTTGCAGTTGATCATTTGACTGAGCATTCCTGGAAATATGGACGAAGCAAGTGGTTCACAATTTCGTCACCTCGGGTAGAGCCTCCGTGGTGTAAAGGCTAGCACGTCTGACCCGGCTTGTCAGAAGACTTGGGTTCGAATCCCATCGGTGGCGTGAATTTTTTCCACTTGTTTCGTTGGTATTAACAATAATATCAATATCTAGTGTTTGATTAAAACACCAAGTATTCGAAATTACTATCTTGTGGAAAATTTCTACAAAATAGTAAAACATTCACAAATCGGAAAAAGCTCCATCTCTCGTTAACTTGTACATACGTAATGTTGTCAGTTGAGTGACGATATAGTTCTACTAAGTAGTCATAGATGGTGCTAAAGCTACTCGTAAGTAGTCAAGTAACAAAAAACATATATGGACGAAGCAAGTGGTTCACAATTTCGTCACCTCGGGTAGAGCCTCCGTGGTGTAAAGGCTAGCACGTCTGACCCGGCTTGTCAGAAGACGTGGGTTCGAATCCCATCGGTGGCGTGAATTTTTTCCACTTGTTTCGTTGGTATTAACAATAATTCCTGGAAAACTCTGCCTGCATAGTCGGCCTAACCTGGGCGTTGTCGCTGGGCAAGAGCGGCGTGAAACTCATTAAAATTACAAGCTGGCCACAAAAGGTCTGCGTTTTCGCCTCCACACGTGATGAGAAAACGACTTTTGACCTCCCAGTTTCAGTAGAAGGAGCCAATTTGGACCAAGCTAAGCAAAATTGTTAGGTATATAGAAGTCTTGGAGTTGATCATTTGACTGAGCATTCCTGGAAAACTCTGCCTGCATAGTCTGCCTAACCTGGGATTTGTCGCTGGGCAAGAGCGGCGTGAAACTCATTAAAATTACAAGCTGGCCACAAAAGGATTGCGTTTTCGCCTCCACACGTGATGAGAAAACCCCGACTTTTGACCTGCCAGTTTCAGTAGAAGGAGCCAATTTGGACCAAGCAAAGTAAAAATTGTTTGGTATATAGAAGTCTTGCAGTTGATCATTTGACTGAGCATTCCTGGAAAACTCTGCCTGCATAGTCTGCCTAACCTGGGCGTTGTCGCTGGGCAAGAGCGGCGTGAAACTCATTAAAATTACAAGCTGGCCACAAAAGATCTGCGTTTTCGCCTCCACACGTGATGAGAAAACGACTTTTGACCTCCCAGTTTCAGTAGAAGGAGCCAATTTGGACCAAGCTAAGTAAAATTGTTAGGTATATAGAAGTCTTGGAGTTGATCATTTGACTGAGCATTCTTGGAACACTCTGCATAGCCTGCCTAAACCGGGGCGTTGTCGCTGGTTAACAGCAGCGTGAAACTCATTAAAATTACAAGCCAGGATTGCGTTTTCGCCTCCACACGTGATGAGAAAACCCCGACTTCTGACTTGACAGTTTCAGTAGATAGAGCTAACAAAACTCTACGAAAACCCTTCTTGAATTTCAAGTCTGACTTAAATTTTTCTCAATTTCAAAAACCCCTTATTCAGCTTGAAGATGCGCTGAAGGTTGCGAAAGATGCACCTTTGTTTGGATGTTTAACAGACTTTTCGATGCGTTGTTTCCAGTAGCGCTTCTTCTTCCCTTTCCTCTGGTCTAAGTTGTCAATTTGTTGGTCACAAAATGTATTTTTGTTTTTACAGTAAAAAGGTTGCGGTTTGGGAGTTTCCAGCGTTTGCAGATCGGCCATTATATTTTTTTAGGACACATGATAAATAAAATGAAGTTGTGTGCATAAATGTTTTATTATTCTTTAGGAATGTGATTTTAATCCCAGAAGTTGGCATATTATGTTGCGGTCAGGAAAACACGACCGACGATATCGATGTACACGAATGATTCTATAAATTAAAAAGAACGAATCCATCGCTCCGCCTTCTTAATGGTAGGCTTAAAAACCAAGCGACAGCGACAACGACGCGCGTCGTTGTCGCTGTCAAATGACTGGTTTGTATGGGGAACCAGAAAGACCGAGCGTCGGCGTCGTTGCGGCGCGCCACGACGCCGTCACGTTGACAGCGCGCTGAAAAGCTTAGAGTTTGTATGGGATGCGGTCGGGTTTTTCTACAAGACCGCAGCGACAACGACGCCGTCAAAATTTGACGGCGTCGTTGACGCGCGTCGTTGTCGCGACGCTTGGAAAATAAGGGTACCATTATTCAAGATACAGCCTTGTAATTGAGCCAGCAAGGTTATCTAAAATCTAAAAGTAGGTTAACGGTTAGACAGCAAATCAATATATCAAATATTTATTGATGAAACTTTGGGATGAAAAATCTGCTCTGGCACGGGTTTGATAATTAAGTTTAATGAAACAATAGACTCATTAATCTGTTATACATCTTCAATTAACGTAAACTAATAATTATCTGTATTATAGACATATCCATAATGTCGATCTATTCAGCGGAACACAATCGTTGACTCTATAAATCAGCGGCGGACAGTGGTACTGACGTGCCGAAGCATCAATCGCGCCATAATTAACCGTGTTCTGCTCAACGCAGCGCCGCTTACAATGGATTTGTTGCTCAATATATTGCAGCCGTTGTAAGTAGCCGTAGACGGCCGATGTGGCGCAGTGGTTAGTACAACTGCCTGCGACACAGAAGATTACGGGTTCAATTCCCGGTGGGGTCATTTACAAAGTTAATATTTATCACTTTGTGAATTTGTTCCCAATCTGGTCAGGATATTGCAGGCTGTTCCACCTGATTGTCCGCAAAAGCAAAATGCTTTCGTGTTCCGGAGGGCGCGTTAAGCCGTCGGTCCGGGTTGCTGTTTATGAGACTGCGGTCGATACACAACTATGTCAGAGGCCGCTACTTGCAGTAGGCGGTTGAAGAACTATGCAGAAAGATTCTTCGAGTCGTTGGTCTACTTGGTGTCCCACTCGAAGAAGAAGAAGAAGAAGCCGTACAGGAAGAGAACTGCGTTCGTCACGCTAACGCATCTAACAAAGGCCGTCATGTGTTGAATTATGCAAGTCCTCTTGGCTTGTCATAATCTGGTCCACACAATATGCAAACGAAATTCCTCTGATGGATCTGGTCTCTGAGACGTAAGAATCGCCTTTTACGAAACCCAAGATTAGAAATCAGGTGATGTTATTCTGCACCACCCATCCCATCTCGTGCTATTCATTGACCGCGCGTTCGCTCATCTTAGCCAATCTACTCTCTTTCAAGCGCAACTCTAAAGAAAGCCTTCTTGCAAACACAAAGAATGTTTACCAAGTATCAAGATCACAAGGTGTCGGCCGCTTTTGATCAGCCATTAGGAAAAATACGAAAAACACTCTTCTGTGGCTTCTTTTGGTTTGATGTGATATTTCTGGACCCATTTTTACATTGTTTTGTAATCGTCAGGAGGCCATGCGGTCATGTTTATAAAATATCAACATCAACAGTTACAAAAGCTCACCTCTATAGTCATAGGCCTTCCTTTATTTTCCACTGCTGAGCAAAGGCCTTTCCAAATACATATTTAAATCACTTTTGACTTACTTATTAATTTTAATTTATTTATGCCACAGGAAATTAAGAATCTCATAATTTTCTTATACATTTTATGAACACGATAATTTAAATTTTAGAATGATTATAGACATGCTAGCTACCAGGGTATTTAAAACGGCTATGAACTAGAGCTAAACAAACAAAATACCTGTGCTAAAAACCTCCAGTGTCTGTTTACAAATTAACAGTTCCAAGCGCTCCTAAAGCATCTTTTAAAGTGCAAGTAAACGGGGGCAAAAGTGATTGTGATGAGACTGCCTATTTGTGCCTGTTAGCCAGAATGGGGGTGGTCATTAGTTGCCCTGAGCCGGGCTTTTCAAGCCAACCTCGTTTTCTTCACGGCAAATGCACTTTGGGTTCCGCAATAAGCGAGTTTGTTACTCAACTAATGTTGAACGATGCGAAGATTTTTCGGCAGTGGTATTTCAATTAGTTAATAATTTTCTAACTTGGAATTGTATTTTTTTACTAATATTCGTTATATTAAATTTCAGTGTTATTTCATAACATTTGTGGTTTCTAGTTAAAAGAACATCGTATGAACTTAGTGAAATTATCGATATCAAAAAGCAAATGATAAAAGAGTTCCATTTTGAATTTAAAAAAAATCAGGTACTTTTAAGAGCAAAGCTAAAAGATATTCGATTCTTCGAACTTGAACGCTATTCGAAAAATTTGACGCGAAACCGCTAAAGTAAGGAAAAGTTTAATAAGTGTTCGTAGAAAAGGAATCATGCTAGTTTCAAGTTTGCTCGAAGACTGAGCTCCATCTGGATTCGACCACTTTTCGATTTCGTTTTATTCTTACGCTTCGCCGACACTTTTAATGACTTATCCAGTTTTTCCGATATAAGAGAAAAGAAATTCGTTCTGTAAAACAAAATCGTTTCCGGAACTTACCTTTCGGTATTGTATTGAATTCACCATAGAATTTTATAAAAGTTTTCTCCTTATTTCGAACAAGAAATCAAGTTAAATCAAAAGCGGCGGTGAAAGCAATGAAGTTGTAACAGGCAGGTAACTTGCAAGCCCAGTGTACCTCCCTTTGACCGCCACCATGAAAATGACAACCTGAGACAGTCACTATTTTATGCGGTTACATGTGCTAAAATATTATTTAGTAAGTAGTGGAATAGTAGTAAAAATAATTTTGTAAACTCGTACGTACGATGTAAGAACTGCCGTCTGGTTTGAAATACCTAGGTGTACCTAGACCATAGACACATAGTGCAACAGAGCTATTCATAATGGGACATCCTGTATTCATGCAAATGGAAATAATTAAATCCAATCATACCGGAGTTCTGATCACCCTTTGTACGTTGAATTAACAGGGGTGAAACAAAACATCTATCCATAAACGCCATCTCGCGTGTGTTATTGTATGAAATTGGTTAAACCTACGTCGGGGTGGACCAGAGCGGTCCATTTTGCCGCTGCGAATGCCAGAGGTGAAAAAAGCATAATGTTTTGCTTTCAACATTTGAAAATTTATTCGGCCTGTTTTTGAAGTAAGTAAAGTTCACCAGAATACGAAACGGTAGTAATTATGGAATGGCTGAAACAATCAAAAGTTTATACTTTTACGATAATCCAAAAACATCGCCGGAATGTACAAATATTATTGCGCAGTCCTACGGCATTCAATTTTATTATAAATCTAAATTTAAGATTAAACTCTATCACAATTTCACCTCTATCATAGTAATATCACCGTACTGTTCTGCAGATTAATTTTGTCATGTAATATGGGGCACTAACTGTAATCGGATTAGGGGTATGGGTTAGGTCTCATGTTTCAAATGTAATCTAATTTAAACAAATCCGTTATTAATAAAAATAGTATACTAATGTGGAAAAATGTACAATGTGAATAAAATAATTCTTTACTAATACGTACGAATTTGAAAAAGTTTTCCATTTTTAAGAGGCTACTTTTAATTACCTTATATAAAAAAAATGGACCTCTCCTAATAAGAGGCGAACTTTTTCAACATGTTTTTATGGAAGATTCGATTTTTATTTTCATTAAAGTTGTTCCCTATTGTGAGTAAAACACGCCTTTAAAATATTTGTCCTTATTTAAAAGTAACCTTATATACAAACATTGCTCTCCCATGAGGTGTACCTATAGACTGTACCTAGAATATCGTAGCAATTAGCTCCAACACGGCTACGCGAGATGTAGCAAAAACCTAAATAGCATTTATTGTAAATAGGAAAATATAATGGATAGAAATCAGGAACATAAAGTATTTCTGTAAGGATTTTGATAATGTTCTCCTTTATAAATTGGTGGTTATGGAGGTAGATTAAAAGACCGATCCCACTTTTCACCTAATTGAAATTCACGAAGGAAACGCGTAATAGCAATCACCCGCTGTATCAGATTAGGATAATTGTAAAATAATAGAGCTGAATGCCCCCTCGAATCCGAACCCTTAGGAACACACGCGAACTTGTCAGCTTGTCATTCATTCACGCTGCTTATTATATTTTCTACACGGCTAGTTTTTCTTGCCTTGAAAGTGTAGTTTTTCTGTAAGTTCCTATAAGTACCACAATTCATAACATTGGCGGCAAGTAGTCTGACACAGACTTGATTTTCTTCTTGATTTCTGCAGATGTCCTTGTATTTTTCGAATAATTTAATATTGCTATTGTCTACAGATCAAATCACCAGGGTGACTAGATCATCAATTTAATGAAATGAGTAAGACGTGTGTCAAAAAATAAGACTTATGTACAGTGTTTCTTTTTCAGCGACATAAAACCTGATAAACCTTAGAATAGCATCACTCCAATTCTACCTGTGGGTGTCGTAGAAAGCGACTAAGGGATAATTTATCCAGGGAATGGACAGCAGCGTCCCTGTGAATTTAACATCTTGCACTGCGCTCGCCAATCCGCCTGCCAAGCGTGGTGAGTATGGCAATACCCCCCAATATGGGGGAGGCCCATGTCCAGCAGTGGACTGTTGTGGCTGTAAAGGTAAGGTAAGGTAAAACCTGATATTTACAGTTTTCTAGAACTCATGAAAAGAAAAAGGTGTTGAACGAAATTACACCAGCAACTTTACGTAAGCAGGCAGGAGTTTAGATCACACGTCGCCGATATGACTCGGGGCTAATTTATCACTGCTTACAGATAAGTAAGGTAGGCTTCCATGCTTCTTGATTTGTGTGCGATGCCCTTTCTTTATCGTTGCTAAAATTGTAAGCTTTGATATAAAAGAAAGTCTAAGAATTAAATTATTATAGTTAGTTACAATGTGAGTTCCAATGCACACTCTATGTCTTATGAAATGTCGTTTTGCAATGACCTTTCTATCGCTTTAAAGCAGCAATGGACAAAGGTAGCATTTATAAGACAATCACTCAAGCCTATGTGCATCGCTATGTCTAAGCTGATATAGTTCATCAATAACAATACACTATTCGGTAGTAAAATCGCCATACATTTTTTTCAAAGTTGGCGCTGGCGTGCGCGCGCAGTTTGGTTTTGATTCGGCGCAACAAAGCGGAAAGGACGCGCTGTCCAAAGCCCGCGTTTGCCACACATTACTGCTTGTTACCCGGCTAATATGTTGCAATACGGTATTGTAAACATCAATGCACGATAAACATTTCATTCGGTAGTAAAATCACCAAACCATATTTCCAAGTTGGTGCTGACGTGCGCGCAGTTTGTTTTTGATTCGGCGCCACAAAGCGGACGGGACGCGCCGTCACAGGCCTGCGTTTGCCACACATCGTTGCTCGCTGCCCGGCTAATATGTTGCAAAATGGTATTGTAAACTTCAATGCACGATAAACATTCGGTAGTAATATCGCTAAACAATATTTCAAAGTTGGTGCTGACGTGCGCGCAGTTTGTTTTTGATTCGGCGCAACAAAGCGGACGAGATGCGCTGTCACAGGCCCGCGTTTGCCACACATCGCTGCTCGCTACCCGGCTAATATGTTGTGAAACGATATTGTAAACTTCAATGCACGATAAACATTCGGTAGTAATATCGCTAAACAATATTTCAAAGTTCATGCTGACGTGCGCGCAGTTTGTTTTTGATTCGGCGCAACAAAGCGGACGGGACGCGCCGTCACAGGCCCGCGTTTGCCACACATCGTTGCTCGCTGCCCGGCTAATATGTTGCAATACGGTATTGTAAACTTCAATGCACGATAAACATTTCATTCAGTAGTAATATCACCAAACAATATTTCAAAGTTGGCGCTGACGTGCGCGCAGTTTGTTTTTGATTCGGCGCAACAAAGCGGACGGGACGCGCCGTGACAGGCCCGCGTTTGCCACACATCGTTGCTCGCTACCCGGCTAATATGTTATGAAACGATATTGTAAACTTCAATGCACGATAAACATTTCATTTGGTAGTAATATCACCAAACAATATTTCAAAGTTGGCGCTGACGTGCGCGCAGTTTGTTTTTGATTCGGCGCAACAAAGCGGACGGGACGCGCCGTCACAGGCCCGCGTTTGCCACACATCGTTGCTCGCTGCCCGGCTAATATGTTGTGAAATGGTATTCAAATATTCAATCCACAGGATATGAACTTTAACTAGTTTTGTGTGCTTTTTCATAAAGCCATTTAAAAAGTAGGTAGAGTAGGTAGTACCGTCAGACTTAAACAGATACCCATTTTTAACATCAGTCTGTTTTTGAATGTGATTCTTACTTAGAAGTACCTACTTATTAAAACTATATTAGCATAAGTTGATATCTTAATTATTGCAAACACGTCGTGCTTTCAATGTTATATCCCATCGTGAGTCCACAAATAGGAAAAGTTAACTGACGTCATTTTAGGAGCGATTTATACACCTTTGACATGCGTTATAATTTCCACCTACAATGTAGTTTATATAATAATTAAGTAGTTAACTTTGTCTACAGCTAGTTGTGGTGTGATTTCCATAATTCTATGTTATGGCAGTATGCACGCCTAGCACTTGCACGCAAGGCTTTAGACCTTCCCTTTTTCAACCACAACAACGTGACGGAAATGACACAATTAAAATGTATGCAAATTTCGATAGCTTTCAGCTTCGTTACAAGTGAGCTATTGATTTAAGCTGTGTGACTATTGAATTATGATTCGGCGGGATTCGGCGGAATACCGCTAAAGTGTTCGGACGTGCCTTAGATATTCGCTCCTCGTAACCACTTAGAAAGACCTCCCGCTTACGGCATCTCGCCCGCGCTTCGGTGTCTCGCTCGCTGGTCATAGTGCGCGCCTTTCACTTTTTTGCTGCGTCTACGCGTGACCTCGACGCTTACTTCGGGCCCTCCTGCTTGCGCCTAGTGCTCGAGGACATAAGGTGTCTCCCCTCGGGGATCGTGCGACAGAGACCACGCATCAGTAAGCGCTACGGCGGAGTTGCGTCTAGCTACGAGTCTGCTACGAGCTACGGCCTCGCCGCTTGCTACAATTGAACACCTGAGCTGGCTGCTCTTTGCACCGCAACGTTACCGCCGTGAGTTTTTAACTACAAATTGTAAACATGACATCGTGCGGAGCTTGCAACAAACAAATACAAGATCTGAATTTTATGGAATGCTCCAACAAAAAATGTGGCTTGCTATTTTGCTTGTTGTGCGTTAACAAAACACAAGCAGAGTTTGATCAGTTTACGGATTACTTCAAAGCTGACTGGTTATGCCCCCAATGTATTGCAAAAGTCCCAAAAGGGGACCACACACCAATGCGCTCGGCTACCGGAAGCCAGCTGAATGACACATTCACAAAGAACATAAATGTTACAAGAGGAAACCGTTTGAACTCCAAAACAAGCGACCAAAACTTAGACCCACAAAAAGATATCGATGCAGGCTCTCAAATGGCCTTGTTGGTTGAAGAAATACGCCATTTACGGCGAGAAGTCAAAGACTTAAAAGATTCAAACTTGGAGCTGAAAGGATCGATGCATAAAATCGAATCTCTGCTGACTCTTACTTCAAATAAACTGGCTGAGGAGACTGCTAGGATTGGCAAGATAAGAGAAGATATGCTCACTCTCCAAATCACTGTCTCCAACTTACAAAATGCAAATGCAGTGTTGGAACAGGAAAACATCAGGAATGAGATTGAGATCATTGGTGTACCAGAGACTAATGATGAAAATTTGGGCCATATTGTGATGACGGCTTGCAATAAAATTGGTGTCGAACTAAAAGAAGACGATATTGATGACATCTTCCGGGCTGGGCCTAAACAACGCAAAGATAGCGACAAAAACCGATTGCGTCCAGTGGTCGTTAAGCTAGTAAGACATCGCAAACGCGATGCCATACTTAAGGCTGCCCGCACAAGGCGCAACATAACTGCCAAAGACGTAATTGATGGTGCACCTGGTAACATCTACTTCAACGAGAGGTTGACCAAACAGAATCGGAACTTATTTCGTGACGCCCGGCTTCGCTCTAGTTCACACAACTTTCGTTACTGCTGGACACGTAATGGCAACATCTTCGTCAGGTGCTCAGATGGCAGACCAGCAATACGCATCGTCACCGCAGAAGACCTCGACAAAAAAATCGGCCCGCAAAAACAACAATCACCCAATGCAGAAGAGATTTATGAAAACAAAGAATCAAATGGAAATCTTGCTAACTAATGGGTTTCTTGCTTCGCAATTGTTCAATCTTTGCTTGACTTGCTTCAGTTTATCACTGCTATTGATGGATCTTTTTCTCCCTAGTAATTCACGATATATCTCCACCTTTACACACACATTCTACTCAATATCATTTTACATAATTACACATATCACATCTTTCACTCTTTTACACGTATGTGCAGATGTCTTAGCTATTACTGTCAAAAGTTTAACAATCGTGTCTCGCCAAGTTCTCAAGCTTACGTGCTTTTCTTTAACCTTCCACATTGTGTTCAAGAATTATTTATAATGTTGGACATAAACAATGATCTGGAAGAAATTCTCTCAGTAAAGTGTTTAAAGCTTGAGAAATTGGACTCGTGTAAAGAACATCTGCAACACACACAATTCAAGTGCCTAACTTTTAATATTAGAAGTCTGCAGGCAAATTTTGACTCTTTTACTATTGCTCTTAAGCGTCTTGCAATGATTCCGGATGTCATAATTTTGACTGAGTGCTGGCTTTCGGCAGAATCAATCGTTCCGCAAATTTCGGGTTTCAATGCCTTCCGAACCCATAAATATATTAATAAATGTGGTGGTGTTGTGGCTTATGTAAGGAAGGAGTGGAACGCATCGGTTTGCGAGACAGATTTAGAGGACTGTAACAGCCTTCAAATAAACTTAGAGGGTAATCTAACATTACTAGGATTATACCGTTCTCCATCTTTTATAAATACGAGCGGTTTTCTACTGTCTTTAGATAATTTTTTAAAAACCAACATTCACAAAAAACTAATATTAGCAGGAGATATTAACCTAAACATATTATTAAATCCCCTGCCGGAACACATTTGTGAATATGTTTGTCTTCTTTCGGGTTATAAACTGTTACCTGCTATAACAGAAATCACAAGAGAAGATGCGTGCCTTGATCACGTGTTCCTCAGTGGATCACTGTCGTCTCCTATAGGAATCGTGTGTCACACAGATATTACCGACCACAATATTTGCATCCTAGGTTTTACTCCCAATGATAGACGCCCCGTTCCTAAACGAACTCGACAAAAAATTAATTTCGAAGGTGTTCTTGCGGACCTGAGAGCTACTGACTTCTCCGATGTCCTTAGCAAGGATGATGTGGATGAAGCGACTTCATTGTTTGATGACATACTCAAACGAGTTATTAATAATAACACGAAGGTAGTACGGATAAGTCGCTCAAAATATAACATCCAGCCTTGGATAACCCCAGGACTGATGAGGTGCCAAAGAATTAGTGACCATCTACATTTACAGGCAAGGCGAGATCCAAAAAATGATATTATTGTTGAAACATATAGAAGATATCGCAATTTCTTAAATAACCTGCTACACAAACTTAAACGAGTTATGGACGCCAGGAATTAACTATGCATAAAAATAACCCTAAAAAACTATGGAGTACTGTCAAGGACATGTGTCATCTGTCTGGATCACGCATTGAGCCGATCGAGTTGTGTAAATTAGATCCTGACCCTATAGCTTCACTTGACCATTGTAATCGGTATTTCACCAGTGTCGGCACAAATCTATCTAATGAAATTCTCACTAGGTTAAATTCATCCCAGAGTACCTTAGCTGCTGAATTTAAAACTACAAGCTCTCCTAAAAATTCCATGTTCATGTGTCCGACAGACCCAGAGGAAATTAGTGCAATTATATCTGGCCTTAATCCCAACAGTGCGCCAGGCTTAGACGGATACTCGTCTTCGCTCGTCAAACATATTCAAGGCGCAATTTTGGAGCCCCTTACTCACATATGTAATCTGAGCCTAAGCACTGGTGTTTTCCCCCAAAACTGGAAAACCGCATGCGTAACACTCATCCACAAAGATGGTGCCAAGGACAAACCTTGTAACTATAGGCCAATTTCTCTCCTTAGCATATTTTCCAAAATTCTTGAAAAATTAGTCAACAAACGTTTGGTTCAATTTCTCGACAGGCACAACATTATTTCGGAGAGACAGTTTGGGTTTCGGCAGGGAAAGTCAACTGAGGATGCTGCTCTACTTCTTACAAACACGGTTTCGTGCGCCTTAGATCAAAAACGCCAATGCATTGGTGTATTCCTGGATTTGGCTAAGGCGTTCGATACGGTGTCTATTCCAATATTAATAGAGAAAATGTCTGCTATTGGAATCAGAGGGACAGTTCTTGATTGGTTCTCAAGCTATCTTATAGGCAGACAACAGTGCATTAAAATAGGTGACAATAAAAGCAATATCCATTCTCTTGACTTTGGAGTACCTCAAGGTAGTGTTTTGGGGCCTACATTGTTCATAATTTATATGAATGACCTCTTAGAACTGACCATCCCAAACGCCGAAGTTATTTGCTATGCCGATGACACTGTAATACTGTTCCGCGGCACTTCATGGGAAGAAACATATGTGACGGCTGAAACTGGCTTAGCTCTTGTTTCAAATTGGTTGGACAGGAACTTACTAACTCTGAATGTTTCTAAAACCAAGTTTCTTGCGTTTCACAAAACCAAAGCGTCTCAGCCTCCATTCCATAGACCGTTAAAGCTACATTCAAGTTCGTGTGTTTCTTCACTTGCACAGTCGTCTCCAGACTTCAACCCTACATGCAGCTGCCAAATCATAGCTCAAACAAAGGTCATTAAATATTTAGGTGTTATGGTAGATGAAAAACTATCTTTCGGGGCACATATCTCGTCTCTAACATCTCGGACTAGGAAAATAATATACATAATGAAATCTCTTAGACATTCTGCCTCGAAAGACACTTTAATAATGGTGTATAAAGCTTTATCGCAATCTCTGATTCTGTATTGCATAAGAGTTTGGGGAGGTGCAGCCTCGACCATAATGATTGGCCTTGAGCGCGCTCAGAGAGCGGTACTCAAGGTCATGATGCGTAAGCAATTTAGATACTCTACAGATTTACTTTATAGAGAATGCAAGGTTCTGAGGGTTCGTCAGTTATATATGTTGCGGATTGTGGTTGCTCAACATAGGACTACCCAACGTTCCCCCGAATACGAGACTCTTCTCAAACGTAGAGTATTTAAAATTCAGGTTCCTCGAGTCCGTACAACTTTTGCCCAACGTCTCCCTTTCTATCTTTTCCCCTTTTTATACAATAGGTTTTGTCGCGTCCTAACCATTAAAAACCTATCTTGCCGGGAAGCGAAATACAAGATTGAAAATTGGCTATTAAATTTAACGCACGACGAAACCGAAGCATTAATGCCCACGGCACAGTAAGTAACACATACACCGATTCACACTCACTCTCTCACACACACACACACACACACACACACACACACACACACACACACACACACACACACACACACACACACACACACAAACACACACACACACACACACACACACACACATATATAGGGTGCAATTTTATTAGTGGCGGATCCGTTAAGGGTGTGTTCTGTCAATGAAACTGAACAACTTTCCCCAAGGAACAAGGGTCGAAATACGAAAAAAAATTTGGTCTTCCCATACTAAGTGTGTTGGCCGGCCGGGTCGATTTGTATGGATGGATGGGTCAATATTTTTTCATATTTCGACCTATGTTCCTTGGGGAAAGTTGTTCAGTTTCATTGACAGAACACATCCTTAACGGATCCGCCACTAATAAAATTACACCCTATATATCTTAAATGGGTCCCACTTTTTGTCTGTTTCTTATTCTTTTTTTTTTGTTTGTGATTTTTATTATTTATACGTATTAATTATGTTTGTCACTTTTACTTATATAAAACTTAAAAGTCCACGTCCGAACCTTAAATTAATGTAATAGAAATCCAATTTCGGGCCCCTGCGATACAGGCTTTGCTTAGTGCAGGGTCCGCTGCTTATTTGTCATTTATTGCATGTACCTGTTGTATGTTATTTAAGCGTTGTTTTAATTTGTAATAGGGACAAATATTTGTAAACTTTGTTTGGAAATAAAAATTATTACTATTACTATGATATTTGAAGTGTGATATTTTTTTTTCACTTTTAATTTAACGTCGAGCCGTTTTTCGGCTATTACCATTAAAGTTTTTTTTTTCTCAAACTTAGCTAGGGTAGCTTAAGGATTACAAAAATTGAAAATTTTAGAATAGGAGCACTTCTGGGCAGGTTTTTGGGGGGTTTTCCTGTCCAGGAGGTCCGACTAACAATACGCATGTAACGCCTTTTTAAAATCTTGACCGAATTTGTTTTCACTTACTGGTCGTTGAGGCATAAAGTTACATGCCGTGTGGTTAGCCTGGCCAGCCCCGAGGCAGTGCCTTTATTTTTATTTTTTTATCCCGCCCGAGCCGCGTTTATACTAGGAATAAAAAATTGTTATAAAAAGGAGAAAATTGTGCCTTGCAAATTTCTCCTTTTTACAATGACTAATTCATTTCTGTGTAATATTGACTATCAATAAGTAATATTTTATATTCTATATTGAATAAAGAATTTTGTATATTTTTTTTTGTAATATGAAGGAAGAATGAAATATACACAGGGAAAAAGAGTCAATCCGCTACATACCCACAACCGTGGCGCGCGATTACTCGCGCTCGCATACGTTCTAGAGATGGGTCAACTCGGTTTTTTTTCAACTCGATCAACTCGAGTTGACTCGGAGGCTGACTCGAGTTACAACTCGGTCGGCGCGCTAGACGCGAAGTTTGCTCGCAATTGTGTGTGTATGGATAAAGTGCGCGAGTTGCTTATTAATTGTCAACTCGGTAAACTCGGTTAAAATGGCGAGTCGAGTATCAACTTGCTTAACTGTTTTGTTTTTTAATGTAGAGCTAGAGGTGAATTAAAAATTAGTTTAATCAAAATAATATTTGGCCGTGTGATGCCGGCTTACAATAGCATCGCCCCATTTCTTTCCTGTGGGTGTCGTAAGAAGCGACTAAAGGACTGTATGTATGTATGTATGTATTATTTATTCATTTAAAACAACTTTTACGGTCGTTGGCGCTCTGCCTAACCCGCAAGGGATAAAGGCGTGATGTATGTATGTATGTATGTATATTTTTATTCTTCTTGTACCTATAATCAAAATAAGATACCGACATAGTAATTATAAGCGGTACCTACTTATGTATAATAACTAAACAGCCTTTTATTTTCGCCGCGGGACGCTACTTCAGTGGTGCTACGGGTTGTAAGAGCGAGACGGTCGAACGCCATCCCACCCTCGCTTGCCAAATCGCATGCAAAACGAACGAACATAAACGATGCGATGGAATAGCCGAGTCATTAACTCGGGTCAACTCGGGTCGTCTCGGGTGGCGGGCGGGCGCAGGCCGCGGTCGTACGGCCGCGTCACCGAGTCAACTCGGTCTGTAGAAAAAGCAACTCGAGTTGACTCGGTCGCAGCTTAACTCGAGTAACTCGATCAAAACAACTCGAGTTGCCCATCGCTAAATTACGTTCCGTCCACTCCGAATTTAGCAACGAAAACAATAATGATGTTTTTCTCCCACAATATTACTTAGCTATAAGCAGATTCCATACAAATCCAGCCCGTGGGATAGTGCAGGCAGCGTGCAGTATGTGTTCCGTCCACTCCGCATTTAAAGACGAAAACAATAATGATGTTTTTCTCCCACAACATTACTTAGCTATAAGCAGATTCCATACAAATCCAGCCCATGGGATAGTGCAGGCAGCGTGCAGTATGTGTTCCGTCCACTCCGCATTTAAAGACGAAAACAGTAATGATGTTTTCCTCCCACAAAATTACTTATCTATAAGCAGATTCCATACTAATCCAGCCTGCGGGATAGTGCAGGCAGCGTGCAGTACTTTATGTGTTCCGTCCACCCCGCAATTAAGCAACGAAAACAATAATAATGTTTTTCTCCCTAAACATTACTTAGCTATAAGAAGATTCCATACAAATCCAGCCGTAGGATAATGCAGTCGTTGCGACTGCACACGATTACCCGCGCTCGCATACATTCCGTCCACTCCGCAATGAGCAACGGAAACAATAATTATGTTTTTCTCCCACAACATTACTTAGCTATAAGCAGATTCCATACAAAACCAGCCTGTGGGATAGTGCAGGCGTTGCGACTACACACGATTACCCGCGCTCGCATGCGTTCCGTCCACTCCGCATTTAAAGACGAAAACAATAATAATGTTTTTCTTCAACAACATTACTAGCAGATTCCATACAAATCCAGCCCGTGGGATAGTGCAGGCGTGGCGACTGCACACGATTACCCGCGCTCGCATGCGTTGCGTCCACTCCGCATTTAGCAACGAAATCAATCATGATATTTTTCTCCCTATACATTACTTAGCTGTAAGCAGATTCCATACAAATCCAGCCCATGGGATAGTGCAGGCAGCGTGCAGTATGTGTTCCGTCCACTCCGGATTTAGCAACGAAAACAATAATGAAGTTTTTCTCCCACAACATTACTTAGCCATAAGCAGATTCCATACAAATCCAGCCCGTGGGATAGTGCAGGCGTGGCGACTGAACACGATTACCCGCGCTCGCATGCGTTCCGTCCACTCCGCAATGAGCAACGAAAACAATAATGAAGTTTTTCTCACACTTAGCCATAAGCAGATTCCATACAAATCCAGCCCGTGGGATAGTGCAGGCAGCGTGCAGTATGTGTTCCGTCCACTCCGGATTTAGCAACGAAAACAATAATGAAGTTTTTCTCCCACAACATTACTTAGCCATAAGCAGATTCCATACAAATCCAGCCCGTGGGATAGTGCAGGCGTGGCGACTGAACACGATTACCCGCGCTCGCATGCGTTCCGTCCACTCCGCAATGAGCAACGAAAACAATAATGAAGTTTTTCTCCCACAACATTACTTAGCCATAAGCAGATTCCATACAAATCCAGCCCGTGGGATAGTGCAGGCGTTGCGACTGCACACGATTACCCGCGCTCGCATGCGTTCCGTCCACTCCGCAATGAGCAACGGGAACTGAGATGACACGATTATCACGCATCGATAAACTTACTATTAATTGAATCTGGTTTCATTTTTTATGCAATGAAATAGAGCAGAAATTCTGTTACATGGGATTGCTGTAACCATTTTTATAGATGAAAGAGATGACCTTGTTTCTACCAACATGCCTGGGACTAAATCATTATATATTTTAAAGAATCGAAGATCTTGACACCTTAACTTATTTCACACATGTTAGAAAAATTATAAAATATTTTGTACATGAGGACATATAATTATATCTACCAAAGTATCTAGCTACCTACATATTGCATCGTTCGTTTAGTAAGCTGCATGTTTTATTCATAGGATGTCGATCCATATTATTATAGTCGTACATCAAGAATGACTTCCCCTCTTTCTTTCAATATGTTCAGAAAAATATTAGGGTAATCATTATTATAGATTATCTTATTAGCCGCATCTAATCATACGCAGTGAATATTATCCTCGTTTGTAGCTTTACCAGTATTCTTAGTTATTACATACAAACATACATAATATCACGCCTATACCACGGTAGTGTTATTATTTATTCTTATGCCTATACCTAAGTGTCCCTTGCGGGGTAGGCAGAGCGAAAATGGAGGTCCATGTCGAACAGTGGCCTGTAGTGGCTGTAGTACTTAGTAGTAGCACTTGAAATTTCTACCATCGTGAAATTACTAGCCACGACTATTAGTATTCTTAAACTGCTCAAGTGCCACACAATAAGATGTTGTTTGTTTTATACCTCAGACAAAGGTAAAGTCTAAGTTTAAGGAAAATTAAAACCATGGGCGCTGTCACATAAATCCTCTGAAATTACACTATAATACCACGTGAAAGATGGCTGAGGCAGACGCTAGTTTCTACCCTACTGCCTCAGAAGGAGGGTTATGTTTTTCGAGAGTATATATATACAGGGTGTTAGGGACGGTGTACCGAAAACTTTGCAGGCATGATCAGACCATCAAACTGAACAACTTTTACTATGGAGCCAATGGTGGGAAACGAAAAAAAATTTCCGACCTCCCATACAAAATTCACGATCAGCTGACTGACTTTGTATGGGAGGCCGGAATTTTGTTTTCGTTTCCCACCATTGGCTCCATAGTAAAAGTTGTTCAGTTTCATGGTCTGATCACGCCTGCAAAGTTTTCGTTACACCGTCCCTAACACCCCGTATGTGTATAATAGGTATGTATGTTTTATTCTATCTTATCTAACCATCAGGATCCCACTGCTGGGCAAAGGCTCCCTTCCCTTCATCCACTGATCTTGATCCTGTGCCTCCACATGCCAATCCTCAGAAAATCCGTCCAAATCGTCTCGCCATCTGCATCTGGGTCAAATCACTGATGTGGCCCTTGCAGCCGCATCGTTCAAATAGGATTGGGCCATTCATATCTGCAGCATGCCAAACGAATTATGGGATTATACAACCACCAATTGGAAGCCAAGAGCCGACAGGGCTCCTGGGGCCACCTGAGAAATCTGGATAAATATTTTGGGTGTTCCATATATTTTCGCCGAGTAGGTATGAATTTTTCTATGGAACATCCAATTTTTTTTTTGCTAATTCGCAGGTGGTCCCATAATCAAAGAAAAGTTAATCAGAATCACGAATAGAAACATCCTGCAAAGTTTGCGCACTGACTAAAAGATAACCCTGTATTTACAGGACAAAAACATTTTCACGTTTACGGGTTATAGCTGCCTAAACAGCTTGGTGGATTTTGACATAATGAAGTGTAGTAAGATTTGTCTCAGCAACACTAGCGATACGGCTATACAAAAATGTTAAACAATAAAAGTGGCGAATATAGCCAAATATAAACGCAATGTATAACTTCGAAATTACCGCAGTCGGGTTTTTGTTTTTTAATACATCTGCTTGTGTTTAAAGCCGCGCGTGCTGCCCGTAAGCTGCTTTTCATTAGCAATAATTCATAGCTGCCGCAATCTAGATCTAGTGTAAACAAGAGAAAATAATTCATAAAAGCCTTTTAAAATTTACTATTATGTAAAACACAAAATAATTTAAAATTGTGTTTATGTCATACATACATAATATATTACGCCTATATCCCTTGCAGGGTAGGCAGAGCATAAACAGCTGAAAAAAACGGCCATTTACACCAAGTCTGACAAAAGTTTGAGAGTCACTCAGAAAACTGTGTACCTTACCTATCACCTTAGTGAAAGCTTGTCAGCCTGTCGCGTAAAACGGCAATACAAATCAACTCTCAAATCCTTTAGTCGATTTTTACGTTACCCACGGGAAAGATATGGGGTGATGCTGTTCTACAGCCAGCACTACACGCAGGAGCGTATTTACCATAGGGGCAAGTGGGGCACGTGCCCAGGGCGCAAGCCTCAGGGGGGCGGCGCTAGCCTTCGAAAGTGTAAAAAAATTGCACAGCTCTAGCGCCCTCTTGCAGTCAGGCGCCGCCTTTTCTCTCAAAACTGCTTACACCTAACTAATTTTAACGCGAAAAGTCGGGCTCGCTTCGCTCGCAATACGTGTACTATCGAAGCGCCCTAAAACCCTAATAGCGCTGCTTGCACCGCAACTGTTTCAATATTATAAAAAACCGTTGCTTCTCATGCAATACGTATGCTCTTGGTCTAGCGCCCCTCTCACCAATTTATAATTCAATTTCAAGTTCTTAAAGGATATATCACGCTACAGCACAATTTTGTTCGTACATATCTTGCTCTTAAAATTACTGCTTGTTAAGAAAATCGACAAGCTGACTAATATTTAGCTTCGCTCGCAATACATAATGCTGGTGTAGTGCCTCTCTTTCCTCTTCAAACGTGAAATGATGAGCTCGTTTTGCTTGCATAACTTCGTATTGTGTTTGAATATGTACCGTTATTCCTCTCGTTGTCTCGCGTAGGCTTCTTGCGTTTGTTGCGTGAAATATCGCGAGCGAAGCGTGTTTGCCAATTTTACAATCGCGGTTTGTGTTTTTGCTCCTCGTCGTTTGTAGCGTGAAAGGTCTAGCTCGCTTCGCTTGCGATACGTGTAGTGCTGTTTGTCTATTTTACTACCGTGGCTACTGTTTAAGCTCCTCACCCGTTTATGGTGTAAAAAGTCGAGCTCGCTTCGCTCGCAACGCGTTTACTAGTTTGTCTGTTTTTCTGCCGCGGATAGTGTTTCAGTTCATCTCCTGTTTGTAGCGTGAAAAGTCGAGCTCGCTTCGCTCGCAATACGTGTAGGTACGTGTCTGTCTGTTTAACTGCCGCGGTTAGTCTTTAGCCTCCTTGACCGTTTGTAGCGTGAAAAATCGAGCTCGCTTCGCTCGCGATATGTGTGCTTTACCATGGTCTAATAAAACATGGTCTTTTCTTCCCAGAGAAACACAAGACAACGTCACTTAGTATTGCCACTTTATTTCAATAATATACGTTATGGGGTAAATTCAATCTCAGAAAAATGAGCTAAAATATTTCTTAATAATTTTATAATTTTGATTTACGTGTGTATTAACTTGAACTTTACAACAACACTTAAATTGTATTTATTAGTTAACAGTATCATAAATGAATTACAAAAAACATCATAAGAGTGGGTAATTCTGGTAACCCACAAGCATGATGACGTAGTCTTGTGTTGGTCACGTGGTTCACGAGTCTCGGAAAGAAATACCAGGCGGAGTATCTTATTATACCATGTGCTTTACTACTTGTAAAACAAGTAGTAAAGCACAAGCTCACGGCTATTGATGATGTTCCACGTCCGTTTATTGTTTGATAATTTGTTCTCGCTTCGCTCGCGATACACACAGGCCAGTGCTCGTGGGCTGTTTTAACAGAACACTTGTGCCCCCAACCCAGAAAAGTTCTGTATCCGATGCGCCCTTGAACACTACTATCGACAAGGGTAGACGCCGCGTATGTGTACCGCGCTTTCTGTATCCGCCACTGACTTGGCTAATCTTGCTTGATTTCTGAAAGTCGGCAGTACACCACTGGCCGGGGGGCGCCGAATAGTAAGTGCCCCGGGGCGCCAAATCTCTAAATACGCCCCTACTACACGGTATTATTTATGGCATACATATAGCATAATTTCTTGGAGAAGTACACAAATACCTACATGTCACGATTTTTGAGGCGCAGTAAGTCAACCAGGGAAGGGCTTTCTGAATTCCCATTGGGATTTGTCAAATTTAAATAATTACAAAGCACTTTTTAATACAAACATGCAGTGTTTTTATTCCGCCGTTGGTGGCGGTAGACGCTTTTGTCCCCCATTTTTCTACCCTCATTATAATTTTTGGACTGTAAAATAACTGGGGCGTGATTTGCTTAATGTTCACGCTATAATATAGTCTTTGAGGGTGTGGGCTTTTTATTGTTACTTTAATTTCCTTTTTATTACTTAATTGACTCTTACAAAAATCTATTTCAATAATAAGATTCTAAAACGAAGGTAGAGAAAAGAGCTTAATCGCCAACACAAATGTTGAAGCACTAGGCACCTATAGGTATACCTAGATGAGAAAAGAGTTTTAGATTATTGTTGTCTTATCGCCAACCTAAATGTTGTTCAGAGCGCTATGGAAAGGTATATGCTTGGGGACCTTGCTTGTGGATAAGGAACAGAACGAGATCATCGAACGAGATCATCAGCATTATAGTCTAGAAGAGCAGCAAGCTGAAATTGCAGTGGTTTGGTCACATCTGTCGGAGAACTGATGGACGGTGGAGTAAGTAAACGGGTTATAAAGTGGAGGCCACGGCTCGGCAAGCGTAGCGGTGGACGCCTTTCGGCCAGATGGACCAATGACTTAAAGAGAAAGGCTGTCGAAAACGGCAGATCGTGCCTTGTGGCGTACCCTGGTGCCTATGTCCAGAAGTAGTTTCCTATGGGCTGATGTGATGTAAAATGTTGAAGCAGTTACAACACAAACATTTGCTTGTATTTTATTGTATTTGAATTTACTTTAATTGATTTATTCCTTATTAGTTTTAATATTTTGTAGATATTTTTTTTTTTTTTAAATTTTCATATTATAGCTATCTGTCCGCATGTACATGCCTGCGAAGGCAACTTTCAGTGATACCGTTTATGCATTTGTATCTGCAACCTTGTAATATCTACCTGAATGTTTTACATGAATAAATTGAATTGAATTGAATTGAAACAAAAAAACTAGAGACCTTTTCACCAAACAGCACTACAGCACTTTCAAAGATGGTTGTCAACCGGATTAATTCTGTTAAACAAACGCCTGGAAGTGAATGCTCGCAGGTTGAGTAGATAAGGCCACCGGAAATTGCCTTAGAGTAGAACCCGACCACCATAGCAGTACCTACCAAGTAGGTGATGGAAGGGATGTGAGTGTAGTAACAAAAAAATCGATTATTTGATATTCGGTTATCACTGAAAGAAAACTATTATCAAAAGAATACATCATGAAAAAGAAAATCATATTTTTCATTTATGTTTTGCTTGTTGTAACGCAAGCAATTATTATTAATATTATTTATTACATTAATCAGGTAGAAGTAAATATAAACATCATACACCTGGCCAAAAACAAATATTTCACTGTAACTAAAATAAGGTAATCAAAATACACAACCCGTGCTTCGTGTATTGATGTCAAGCAGGACACGAAATTATCGTATTTCTGTACTTTATTATTTGTGCATAATCGATTACTAAAATCGTTTTTTTCGTAAAAACATCGATTAGTTTGATAATCGATAATTATTTTACATTCCTAGTAGCTACCAAGTAGGTGATGGATGGTGCGCTCGCCTGACCAAGATATGACCAAGATATGACGATTACTAAAATCGATTTTTTCGTAAAAACTTCGATTCATTTGAAAATCGATTATTTTTTCACATCCCTAGTACCTACCAAGTAGGTGATGGATGGTGCGCTCGCCTGACCAAGTAATTGTTACTTCTGGTTCGTTTGCCACCGCTCGCGTGCAAACGCTTTCTTGAGGTACTTCTATTGCGACGCCTCTGAGTGGGACTTTGTTCAGTGTTTATTACTTTTATACGACTAGAAGCTTATTAAACGACATTACTTTTATGAATGACTATTGCGTTTTTTATAGACTGACGTGTAGAAATAATAACCATTCTACACTTCATCAGCATTTAAGCTGAACGATGAATGTCTTCAGCTTAAATGCTGACCAAGTCAATAAGGATTACACTGTAATACGTACAAGTAGCTTAGCGTAGAGGACGAAACTCACAAGACCGATGCTACGCAGATGCGCATTCATAGTCCATCTGGACTACACTTATCCATTCTACACTCTTGTAGTACCTGCTTTTAAAGTTCTTAAGAATACTGTATTTCACAAAACTTCAACATCTAAGTCTCAAGTTTCAGCAATAACGGAGGTCGCTTTTCCAGAGTGAATAAAACACACATTCCTCACAATAACACAGAGCTTTATTCAGTTAAACGGTCCGTTGAGCCGAACCGCCATTACTTACCTTTATACGTGTTTAAAGTTATGACATTCAGGGGAAAGTTGGTCGCAATCCAGCACATCGAAGTTTGTCTATCGAAAACAATAACAAACGCAAAACGACTTTGGAACATTCATTGAAAAGGAAAGTTCGTCCGTGAGCGGACGTCGGCAGCAGGTGCCGGCACGGGATTGCCTGAAATGGGAATGTCTTATACAGGTTGTTACATAAATAAAAAGAATTGAAACTACTTGCTTACATACATACATACAGGGAGTAACGGAAAGGGTATAACAAGCCGAAAGGAGATCAAGGTACTCATGAAACTGAACAACTTTCCCTATGGAACATGGGTCGAAATATGAAAAAAAAATTTTGGGCTTGTTATACCCTTTCTGTTACTCCCGGTATAGGTATCACGTTAAACATGTGATACTGAATAACTTTTCTTAGGAACGTTTTTCCGAAATACGAAAAAAGAAATTGGACCTACCATACAAACTGACACATGTTTTGGACATTTTTGTATGGGAGGCCCAAAATATTTTTTCATATTTCGGAAAAATGTTGCAAAGAAAAGTTGTTTAGCTTTTCTTTTTAGTATGTAGTAGAACACGAGTAGAACATACTTTGAAAATATTTGCAGTGAATTTAATAAGGACCTTATATATCGCTTGTGGGATAGGCATAGCGTAAACGGCTGTAAAAAGGCAATTTACACAACGTCTGACAAAAGTTTGATAGTCATTCAGAAGACTGTGTATCATCATCCTGACAGGGTGTCAGCCTATCGCCTAAAATTGCAATACAGATATTACACATCAACTCTTATATTCCTTAGTCATTTCTTACACGGTATATGATTGGTCCTGATTTATTTATGGCTCAGTTGTAAAAATAAGTAGGTACTCCCACATTTTCTTTCAGTTTGACCGCTTTTGACCGCTTGTTTAGGAATAGAAGTGATGACCGAAATCGGGCAGACAGAACCTAAGAAAACTAGGTGATGGACTCCCTGAAGTAACTAAATTCATGAATGACTTAACAAACCAACGTTGTCTTTACTTTCCCAAAGAGAAACGTACGGAACTTATGTAAAACCGCTACCAGTATCCAACATCTCACAATTGCAAATCGAGTTAGATGTTCGACGTAGGAACGTCTTCCACCGCTAACTTCACACTTCAAACTACTTTAGTGCTACTCAGCTCTCTGAGTTACCACTGAGTTGCCACATGGCTCATCTTTAGTTAGAAGAATACTAGTTGGATTTATAACTGAGGAGGAATGAAGTTTGAGTTATTAATTATTTATGATAGTTTAGATATAGGTGCGGTTCGTTACAATAACCTCGCTGCGCTAGGTAGATCGAGCACTATCCACAGACACGTTTTTTTTTTTTAATAAAATGAAATAATTGGGTAACTGTAAGATAATATGGGATATATTACACCAAAACATTCTGTAAAAAACTAGCCAAGTCTCGATGGAGCTGCTTGATTATCTCTAAAAACTAATGAAATCTAGACAAATTCATGCCAAGTCTAAGGTTCCTTGAAGCTATTTCTTAATTGTTATAGTTAAAGTTATGGCCTGACTTAACTTATGTGCTGCTTTACACTATATACGTTTTGAAGTAGTGTGCGCGTATATTATATTCGATATAACATAGCCATCCGTAACTGCATTTTCGAGCCAAAAACATGTTTCACGTATAACTTACCTACATTCCTAAATGGTTGAAACCGTACCAGAGAACAACAACATTTAATATACCTTTCGTTCCGTAGCTTGACTGACAGTCCTACCAGTCTACGAACTACGAACTCGCTACGGGCTACGCGTGAAGGGTCGTAGCCACAGGTCGTAGCGGCCGCACACCGCAGGGCTGCTCCCCTACGACTAGCCCTCCAACAACTATTAATTAGGAGTCGGTCATCATGAAGACAGCTGTCCGAGTAGGAACAACCCTCGGCCTGCAGATGACAACCAGTTTTTTGGACAGCTTGCGCAGACGGATGATGAAGGTACTCGCAGCGGAGGCTACATTACGTATTTATGAAAATTGATCTATATTTTTTCGTCGCATAGAAGTGAATTTCTAGTGTGTTTAATTGTGTTAACTTTACATTTCTGATTCACAAGAATCAGCACAAATAAAAGATGCAATGCACAAGAATTTTTTAACATCAACTATCGGTGCAAATTATGCAAGTACAAATTAGACACTAATATATTTGTAAAAATAACAATGAAAATATTATACGCCCACCAATAAACTCATGTATTTTGTCAGTGGCTACAATAAACACAGTTTCACGGGTGAAACAATGTGCCCGCCCCTCCCCTATCACCTGTGTGACACGAAACTCGCGAAAACATGTAGACGATATCGCGAGGACGTGTTATGACGATCGAGGGGCCTATTCTGGAAGACACAAGATACCGAAGTAGAGGTAAGAGTTATTAACAAACAGTAGAAAATAAAATGTAAAACTCTGCCAATTAATGAATACGACACAGTCATTGAAACAGACATGGCATAACCATTTTGTATTTTGTAAACTGGGTTAATACTTTCGTTTCACTACTTTCAATGCCTACTTACAAAAGTAGAACTCGCATGTCATGTCATTGCATCAGTTTTAAATTTATCATCATGGTAATAACGTCTGGATGCCTATAGAAGAGGCAACAACGCCTACGGATACCAAAATTAGAATTACAGGTAAGTGATTTTAAAAAGCTTTTTCTGTAACCCATGAGAGGTTCTAAGAATAGGAATCGTGTTGACGTTTTCCGAAGCCAAAATTAGCATAACAGGTAATGAATTGATGTAAAAACTTATTTCATCCATGAAAGGTTCCAAGAATAGGCCCCACGGCGCCTCGTCAGGTGCTTCACGAATCGCGAGAATTGCTTGTTTAACATATTTTTTCGTTTCTGTCTCGTTTAGGACTGAACGTTACGACTTCCTACGCGTTCGGTTTGAATTTTGTTGTTTGAACTTGGAATAAGGTGTTCTATGGATTGTTGAGCTGCCATTGTAGCACTTTTTTGATAGGTAGTCTGTTGTACATTTTGTGAAATAACACGCATTATTTCAAAGTAGGTACTATACAATATTTTTTTCATTTATATCACTATCATCATCGTCATCATCCTCTGCCCAACATATAGTTAATAGGCCTTCTCTTATCAATTCCAATCGTCATGACTAACGTTTTATTGTTACCTACTTTTAAAATTTTATTTTCACTTCTATCAAATATGTTTACTTATTACTATTTAGCAAATAAAGCAAATAATGTGCAGTAGGCAATTACGGCATCGAGGTATTAAAAAAATTAAGGACTAAATATCGCAAAAAGACTTTTGAGTGCCCGAAAATAAATTATCCCCGTAGCAACTTTAGGCTAGGTCAACAGGCGCAAAGCTAGTTAGTAGTTCATAAATACTAACTAAGTACCTCCCCGGGGCACTCAGACATTTCAAATTTAATAAACTGAATGTTTCATTATAAATGTCAGAAACGAGACACGGCAGTCTACCTTCACATTTTCGGCTAGAGATGAACCAACTAGTCGTCTCGCCCATTTTTGTAGTCGGGGACTATTCGGAATAATAAGTGAATAGCCGGCCGTTATAACGGCATTGAGCTTAAATATTGCTTGAGCATTGAGATAAATATGTTTCAAATTATACCATAACTGTTTATTGATACCTACTTATGGCCTAAAACTCGAGCAAAGATAATAACTGAAGTAGATCGAAATAGTGGTAGACGAGCTAGTAGAGCGCCATCTAAAACGCGTTTTTGCATGTAAGAAAAAGAGACAAATGATAACTATCGCCGCGCTTATGCACGTTAGTGAAAAGAACAAGAGAATCGGTACTAGTTCGTTAACATGAACAGAGTATAGTCGACTATTTTTCTAGGTTATCTTACTAGTCGAATGACTTTAGAACTAGTCAACTATAGTCCGACAAGTTGTTGCGCGACCTTCCCTAGGGGTGACAGACGTTGGGGGGAGAGATGTCAGCGGGTAGCGGGAGGTGTAGCGGGGAAGGGAGACGCGCGCATCCGCGCCGCACGTCATATTAAAATGACGTGCTACCTCGCCCTCCCACCGTCTGTACCCCGCAGGAAGGTCGCACACGAACTTGTCGGACTATAGTCGGCTAAAACCTTAGCAGATGCAGTGCATCTCTTATTTCGGCTGGTCTTTCGTTCCCAATAGAATAGAGCCTCATCAGTTAATTTGCTAGCGTATCCGAACTAATGAAATTGTACCTAAATGAATGCGAGTAGCGTAATTTCTTAATGTGATCATATAAATATGACGTCGGAAATATATGTTTGATGTTTAATTTATTTACATTTGAACTCATTTATGTACCTAAATAGGTACACAATTTAAACAACTCATTCAAGATACGATTTAACGATATATCTCTTAGAAACTTTTTAGTGATGCTAAATAAAATATGAGAGATCAGAAATAATTAAATAAGTAAAATCAATAAAGCATTATTAATCTTACCCCTGGGGTATCGACTGATGTAGATAATAATTTAAGGACCTGGTTAGAAAACAAATAATTGTAATGACAGGAGGTTAAAAAGTTTATAATAATAATTAGTAGGTACCCAAGTAAATACCTAATTTATATTAGATACATAAAACTTACATTAAGAGAATTCAAATTCTAAAACTAGGAACACAACAACTACCTTCATTTCTGCAACTGAACATTGCAAATGTTTTGCTAATTACGGGTAACTATGCTCGCAAACACCCTGTATTTATTTTCAAGACTGCTTATAACTAGTTTGAAATACACAGCATAAGTAGGTATGATAATTATTATACTGCAGACTTAGCAGGTGTTAAGCATGAAATTAAACAACTTTCCTCCAGGAATGTTCGCTGAAACATGATAAAACTTTTGGGACTGGCGGCTTTTTTGAAAAGTTTTAAAATAATTAGATTCTGATTTAAAATGTTTTAAACGCCCTACAGTTTTGGGCACGTACCTACCTACATTAGGTATTGTTTGAAACTTTTGCTGTAACTATTTTATTTTTATTTAACTTTATGCTAAGTTTGACATGGGTGGACTTAATGCTAATTGCTTTATCTACCAGTCCACTTTAGAGCATATGGAAAGGAGCGAGGCAGGCGTGTAATAAAAATACTGATACGTACTATCTACTGAACCTAATTATAAAGTACTTAGTAATACTCGAAAATTTTACCGCACAAGATTGTCTAATCATCTAATATTATATTATGAATGAATAAGCGAGCTATTACGGAATTATTTAGCTATCAAACTTTATCTGCCATTGAACGGCTAGACAATTCATTCACCTTAATAAAATATCACATACCTACATACACATATCATGCCTGTTTACCTTGCGGGGTAAGTACAGCGTAAACGGCTGTAAAAATACCAAATTGACAAAAGGTTGAGAGTCATTCAGAAGACTGTGTATCACCATAGTGACAGTTTCTCTGCCTGTTCCATTTGAAAAACTAACACAAGGGTTCATCGAGTCGTTGAACGACTCGGTGACCCCTAAAATTGTAATACGCATCAAACTCTCAAATCGCATATCCCCGGGAAAGATATGGGGTGAAGCTATTCTAAGCCGGCACCACACGGTAAAAAATATCACACTAGGTTCCATTAGCCTAAGAGACGATAAATCACTTGTCTCATAATCGTGCCTCGCTGTCGTGTTTTTGCAGATGCCTAGCACAGGAGCTGAAGTAAATTAATCGACATCACCATCGGAAACGAAAACTAACATTTTGAGAGAATTTGGAGTGTCCGACAGTGTCCGTCCGCCAATATTTATAAAACTCTACATTAATTAAAACTCCAGATTTTCAAACTCTTTGAAACAATTTTCATACGGTTTTTTGAAGACTCAGAGCTCCATTAGGCGCAAACTCCACCAAAAAGACGAAGAGCATAGGACGTAAGAATGACAGTTGACAGACAAGTAATCGTCAAAAATTCTTCTTAATTTTTGACGCTAGCTGTCATAGATGCGATGATTAATTTTTGACGCTTTGGCGACGCTTGTGTGTGCCTTTTTCAATACGTTTTCATACATTTTATATGGAAACCGTTTCAAGCGTCGCCAAAGCGTCGCCAAAGCGTCGCGATATCAAACGTCAAGCGTCGTAGGGCATGTCCTATGTCCTCTCTGTGGAGCTTGGGGCTTAGATATAAACAAGTTGTCTATGTCAAGTCAAGTTTTACTTGTGAGTAGAATCACAAAATAGATAATTTACAGAAGGACAGCTGAAGATCGGATAAAGAAGATTTTTCAATCATTTATACCTACCTACACCCTAGGATTGCTACTTTTGCATTCAGGATTGGGTTAAACATAGGTACTCCATTACTTACATTAAATCACATTTACACTATGAAACACTACAAAAATGTTTGACGGCTAGTAATTTTACCGCCTGCACGCACCGAACGGTTTTGAAACTCAACTACTAGTCGTTTTGAGACTGTTTTGTTTCGCACTTAAATTATGGCGTGTAGATGTAGGTATGTGTGAGTGTAGTGACGTTTCTTTGTAGCCGTCGCTCTGTATTAGGCGCCCGCCAATACCAACTTTGTGGTAGGATTAAGCAATAGAATAATAATAGAATCACAATACAACTTGAACAAGCTACACCAAGAAACGTCGATACTGTCGATATCTGATGGCTCAATAATATCTATCTGAGAATATCGGACTGAGCCTTTGTAAGATATATGTTGAGAGTCATTGGCCGTGAAGGAGAATGCTGACAACTGGAATTGTATGCAAACCTGCAGTTGATAGGTTGTACCATGTATTGAACCAGAATCTTGGCGTTATCATCATATATGACTCTATTCTATTGTGGAGCTCCTTTCAGCGACCGAGAATTTCTACAACATACAAGTTCTTACTCTTTTTATTTTTATTTCTCACTATCTGAATAAGGTGAAATTTGTTTTCATATTTGCACAGGTGGACTTCGAAAAACAGATGTTTTAAAGTATGAATCAAACAATAATCACGGATTGAGCATTTTAAATTAATTTACCAAGTGGCTCGATGGTCTAGTGGTATGATACTCGCTTTGGGTGTGAGTGGTCCCGGGTTCAAATCCCGGTCGTGCCCTTCTTTTGTCGCATCTCCTTCTGATTTAAATTTCAATAATGGCACTGGCCTGATACCGTGATACCAAAAGATTCTAAGAGCTAGAAAAAAAATATGATTCTTCTGTTGTTAATAGAAGTCCCGTGTCAATTCACTTACCTACAAATTATTCATATCACATCTGAAAACTTCATTCTTCCCATAATGAGAATTCTGATTCAAATAAAATTCATTTCAGACAGTCGCGCTTAGGTCACAGTAAAGTTAATTCAGTAAGCAAATTTTTGGCAATGGTTCTGGGAGACCACTTGCATTCTAGAGTCCGTAGTCCGTACCAAGAAGACTATTGTTGAGAAGTAAAAGGGTGCAAATTGCATTTCAGCACAATCTGCCGAGGTCGACTTGAGAGTTATTTAAGAGGCTCCTAAGGTCAGCCGAATCAAAGAAAACCATTCCATGTGGAGGTAGGTATACGAGTGCGTATGACTTCGACCGTCATTGTAAATGCGGGGTTGACCCAAAACCACAACACATCTTATATCGAGTTCTGATTATCCAACCACCTGTACTCAGAAGCATCTGAAGATAGCCACAAGGTGGCGAAATACAAGGCAAACGAAATCTGAGGCGATAGAAGAATCATGTGTTACCGAAGTGAAATAAGTAGGTAATGCTTGGTACAGGTTTTATAGAAAGCAATTAAAGAATACATTCCAATGCACAAGCAGCATCCTTACTTGAATAAAAACGCCTGCGAATTATCCCAGTTACACATGATTGAAGAAAATTCCCGAAAATGTAAATAACCATGCAGATTCACACTTCCTTACTCATTATCACACGTACTTAGTGGTAGCACAGGTGTAGCCTTCGATTGTTCGTACGACTAGGTTTCGTTTTATACTGGTCCTTATTCCTACTGGGCGTGGGTATAATTCCGACGAACTCCGGAGGTAAGCAATATTGTTTCGACATTCCAATGCATAGCGAAGTACCCAAGTGCAGCTTTACAAATGACAGTGCGCTTGGTTCGTTCTTCTCAAAATATTTATGCTGGAGCTGAGCTGAGAAGCATTTCTTAACCGCGTGGAATACTACAAGTTTTTTATGTAAGTAGATAGTTTTTACGCTTCTGGATGAGTACCTACTGAACGAAAATGGACAAGGTAAGCAATAGTATTGCCCTCATTCCGGTTTAAAAGGCAGTGTCCATTATTTTCAACAGTTTTCAGTATCAAATTAGCCAACCGACCCTTCATTGTTTTTTTTGTGGCGATAGGTACTTAAGCATAATTATTAAACTTTATGACCTTCAAACAAAAAAGTAGGGCTTGTCCGGGTATTGAACCCGGAACCACTCACACCGAAAGTGGGTGTCATTCCAATAGAATACATCACTACACCATCGGATTGCTTATGATTTTAGTACAAATTTAATAAATCTTACTACTTACGTTATTAGGTATACAAAATTTGTTTTCATATTTACACAGGTGGATTTCGAAAATCGTTTTTTGTTTTTTTGGTATGAATCAAACAACAATCACGAATTCAGCATTTTAAATCAATTTTCCAAGCGGCTCGATGGTCTAGTGGTATGATACTCGCTTTGGGTGTGAGTGGTCCCGGGTTCAAATCCCGGTCGTGCCCTTCTTTTTAATCGATAAGAAATAAATAATCGAGGTCCTCAATTTTTTGCAAACTTTATCCAATTTAACTAGTACTAAAACTAGCCTTAAGCTTAGTTATATATTTCTAATTTTAACAAATTGAATGCTAACTTTTTTTTTAATTAGCTATGACATTGCACATCTTTTTCGTATTTTACAGTAATTGCTATGATTTCGATGTTTTTCAAAGATTTGAACCTGGTACTACAAACATCGAAAGTGAACGTCTTTCATAAATATTAAACGATTGGGCTGCTTTTGATTTTACAAGAAGTTTAATAAATCTACTTAAGTTATTATACGTTTTCATATTTACACAGGTGGGACCGATCCCACCAAAAACATTCTGTAAAAAACTAGCCAAGTCTCGATTGAGCTGATTGTTTATCTCTAAAGAGTAATGAAATCCGGACAAAGTCATGCCAAGTCTAAGTTTCCTTGTTGCTATTTCTTTATTATTATGGTTAAAGGTATATGACTGGCCGTTGAACTTTCTTTATACTTTAATTTTGGATGCGAGTCAATCAAGACTTGGCTAGTTTTGTACAGATGTTTTTGGTGGGATTTTTGTAAAAGCGTCTCATCAAGCTGAACATCTTTTGCTTTAAAGTCATATCTGGGGGCACGGCAGTGCCCCCGCCAAGTCGAGCGCAAAGCAAACACTGCCGCCGTAACATACTTTACTGGAACCATTTCGCCGCATTTTCAGGCCCCAATTTGAGAACTTTTGGATAAGACTAGAACGCAGAAATTTTCGCCATCTCGTAAGCTATACTCACATACTTAAAAGCCAAAACCTCAAGTCTATAGGTCTTTTAGTTCCGAAGTTTAGCGAAGACAAAGTTTCACATTTTAGACAGACACTCACTCACTCATGATCATCAAAATAGAACTAGTAATTCCTGTAAACTCAGTGAGCTGAAAGGTACAGAGTTAGGTTTGAATGACCACATTAAGGGAAAACTATAAAAAGTAGGATAATCGAAGGTTAGGAGTACCACCAGGCACACCACTAGGGGCCCAGCTAAACTACTTATAGGAGATAAAGATATGACTTCAAAGCAAAAGTTGTTTAGCTTGATGATGGGACGCTTCTACAAAAATAAGTGAAATCTCAGAAAAAAACATTCTGTAAAAAAGTAGCCAAGTCTTGATGGAGCTGCTTGTTTATCTCTAAAAAGTAATGTAATCTAGACTAAGTGATGCTAAGTCTAAGGTTCCTTGATGCTATTTTTTTATTATAGTTTTTATACGACTGGCCGTTTAATTTTATCCACAAAACTTTTAAAGAATGTTCAATGGCCAGTCGTATAACTTTAACTATAAGTGTTAACTATAAAGGGTTAAGAAATAGCATCAAGACTTGGCATAACTTTGTCTATATTTCTTTATTACTTTTTAGCAGCTCCATCGAAACTTGGCTACTTATTTCTGCCCTGTTACGCCTATCTAATGTATCTCTCAGACTGCCATTTGCCACAAATCCACTTTTTATTTTGGAAATAATTTTTGCTCATAACTTACAAAATATTGATATTATGAAGTTTTTTTTCGTAGGAATTGGAACAAAACAATCATGGAATGCATTCCTCATTTAAATTTTTTGTTATTTTCAAGTGTGTAGTGAAATATAACGATTTTAATATTTTTGCTACTTTAATTCTCATACAAATCGTGTTACGCGTGGTACTGTATCTAAGATACATGAGATAGACGCGACAACGGCAACATTTTATTGAAATGCTAATCTCCTGCAAGTATCGTTACAGGACATAGGCAAAACAGTATTATCTCAAATAATTTTAAATCTTAGGTAGTATACAGGGTATTCAATTACTGCGTGGCAGTACCTATGTAAAACCTAAAAATAAACAGATTTAATCGTAAGCTAAGTATCTTAATATACATAGGGATCTATTGGGGTGGATAAAATTAGTGAAGTCTGAAAGCACAAAGGTCGTTACATGGAATGTCGCAACATCGACAACGATGCATCGAAAGGTCGCCACATTGAATGGTCGCCACATCGCATGGTCGCCACATCGTAAGGCTGCCACATCGAAAAGCCACCACATCGAAAGACCGCCACAACGAATGTGCATTACATCGAAAGTCCCCATATCGAATGTTTCTGCATCGAATAATGTTGTACTGAATGTTTCTGTTACAGTGCGCCACTTCGCAAGCAAATCCCAGGTTTTATTCTCTCTTCAGGCGAACAACCCGCCCTTGTCGTCCCCGGAGCAATGCTTTCTTGGAATCGGCGCATGGGGTAGCGTACCTTGTCAATGATATTTTATCTATTGCTGGTTGCAGGACCAGTATTCCCTTTGGAGCAGATGCCCTGACGGTTTGGGTTGCCCACAATCCGGGTGTTTCACCTCCTAAAGATCGTATAAAAGGAAGGTGCTTCATTTGGGACGCAACACCACGCGCGCGCCTGGGAGTGGTCCCCCTGGGCTGCCCTTAAGAAGCGCAGCAAATATGTGGTTCTCCTACAAGCGTATGATTTTGTCCGTTCACCGTTGAAACATCGAACTGCTGGGGGGGTAGAGGCCATAGACTTAATAAACAAATTGGGGCGTCGGCATATGGACGGAGGTGGTGAAGCCCGCGCCGGGACTTTCCTAGTGCAGAGGTCCGGGTCTTTCCTAGTGCAGAGGTACGGTCTTTCCTAGTGCAGAGGTACGGGACTTTCCTAGTGCAGTGATTCGGGCCGGGTCTTTCCTAGTGCAGAGATTCAGGTCTTTCCTAGTGCAGAGATCTTGGACTTTTCTAGTGCAGAGGTCGGGACTTTCCTAGTGCAGAATTCCGGGTCTTTCCTAGTGCAGATATTAGCCGTAGCTATACGGCGTGGGAACTAGGGGCAGGTAATTCACCTGAAAAGGGAATAAAAGCCTTCTGGTTCGCTTTCGAAGTGGCATTCTTTGAAAATAGAAACATTCGATATAGCGACTATTCGATGTGGCGATCTTTCGATGTGGCGACCATTCGATGTGTCGACTATTCGATGTGGCGACGCGTGCGAAACTTTATCTCCTAATGCAAATTCGTTCCGGACGCCAACAAGTTCATACAAGCTTTGTTTTGCCTATCTCATGTATCTAGAGTTATAGTAGATACGCGAAGCTACTCCATACAAAAACCGAGTTACATGAGTTTTGTTTTTTGGATGTAATATTAAAATTAATTATATTTCTTGTAAATATGAACTCGTACATATAAAAATGGGACCTAAAGAATACGATTAAGCTTGTTGCGCGTAACTCATGTAACTAAAGATAACGTAGATAGGCGTAACAGGGCAGATTTACTGAATGTGTTTGGTAAGATCTGTATTTCCTATTATTTAGCTGGGCTCCTATGGTGTACCTGGTGGTACTCCTAACCTTCGAATATCCTAGTTTTTATAGTTTTCCTTTTATGTGGCTATCAAACCTCACCCCTGTACCAAATTTCAGCTCTCTGAGCTTATGGAAAGTATTAGCTCTATTTTGATGATCATGAGTGAGTGTCTGTCTTAAATGCAAAACTTTGCCTTTTTGTAACATCGCAACTAAATGACCTACAGACTTGAAATTTTAGATTTTGAGTATGTAATTACAGCTTACTAGATGACGAAATTTCTGCGTTCTGGTCTTATCCAAAGGTTCTCAAATAGGGGCCTGAAAATGCGGCGAAATGGTTCCAGTAAAGTATGGTACGGCAGTGTTTGCTCCGCGCTCGACTTGACGGGGGCACTGCCGTGCCCCCAGATTCTATAAAAGTACAAATCAAATAATAATCATGAATTCAGCATTTTAAATTAACTTACCAAGCGGCTCGATGGTCTAGTGGTATGATACTCGCTTTGGGTGTGAGTGGTCCCGGGTTCAAATCCCGGTCGTGCCCTTTATTTTATCGATGAAAATAAAGATTGAAGGTCCTTACGTCTTTGCAAACTCTTTCCCAATGAACTAGTACAAAAACTAGCTTCAGCTTAGTTATATCACTAATTTTAACAAATTGAACGCTAACACATTTTTATGTGATTGTTTTTTACTTTTAAAATCATGACACACCACATCTTGGACAATTTTACTAAATTTCCTAAGGAAATTATAAGAGTTATGGAATAATCTTTAACACATGCTGTTGTAAAGTGCGTTTCATCTTTTAGTTCCCCTGGCGTCATGTTGGCAGCATTGGAAATTTGTATGTAAATATTAAGGCGGCAATAATATTACATACAAATTTCCAATGCTGCCAACATGACGCCAGAGGAACTATAAAATGAAACGCACTTTAGATGCAAGGATTTTTATTAGAGTGAAGTGATCAAATTGACATTGTCATTTGTATACTTATTTTACGTACTGCCGTCTGCCAGGGTGTTCATAGTGGTAAATGTAAAACCTCAGTTTTAACAAATTTTGCATATTTTTTTTTCATATTTTACATTAATTGCTATGATTGCAATGTTTTTCAAAGATTTGAACCTGGAACCACTAACACCGTAAGTTAATGTTTTTTTAATACCTATCTAAACTAAATCATCGGGCTGCTTATGATTTTAGAAGAAGCATAACAAAACTTAAGTTATTATACGTTTTTTACGTATAATAACTTAAGTTTTGTTAACTTATTTTCATATTTACGCAAAGTATAAATCAAATATGAAAGTATCAAATCAAAGTATGAATGCTAACACATTTTTATGTGATTGTTTTTCACTTTTAAAATCATGCATGTCATGCATACATCTTGGACAATTTTATAAATATTAAATTTTTCATACCATAACCATAACAGCCACAACAGTCCACTGCTGGACATGGGCCTCCCCCTATCGGGGGGTATTGCCATACTCACCACGCTTGGCAGGCGGATTGGCGAGCGCAGTGCATGATGTTGCATTGACAGGGAACGCTGCTGCCCATTCCCTGGATAAGTATCCCTTAGTCGCTTTTTAAATGGCTAAACATGTTTGTACATAATAATAATACATGTAACATCTTCATATACCATGTTTTTGGCAAATAAAGAATCTTTATCTTTATCTTTATCTTTATCTTTACGACACCCACGGGTAGAATTGGGGTGATGCTATTCTAAGCCGGCATCACACGGCAAATTTTTCATATTTTGCAGTAATTGCTATGATTGCAATGACTGACACCGAAAGTGAATGTCTTTCTAATACTTATACAAAATCATTGGGCTGCTTAAGATTTTAGAAAAAGTTTAACAAATTTACTCAAGTTATTATACCTACAAAACTTGTTTTCATATTTACGCAGGTGGACTTTGTGAAACAGATTCTTTAAAAGTATAAATCAAATAATTATCATGAATTTAGCATTTTAAATTAATTTTCCAAGCGGCTCGATGGTCTAGTGGTATGATACTCGCTTTGGGTGTGAGTGGTCCCGGGTTCAAATCCCGGTCGTGCCCTTCTTTTTAATCGCCAAAAAATTATAAAGGAGGAATTCTCAGTGAACTTTTAAATGAACTAATAAGTACAATAACTAGCTTTAGCATAGCTATCGGTATTTTTTCATTTAATATAACTTTTTTAATGCAAAGTGTTCCACTTTTCATTGTAAATGGTACAACTGGAATAAATTTGTCCTACGGGAAAATATGCTGTCACTATATTAGGCATTTATATTACAAATTTAACTGAAAAAAGTTAGTATCAAAGTCAAATCTTTAAAAAGAGCGGTCAAACAGTCGATTTGAAACGAGCACCCCTCAGTCTCAACGTGGGGCATTATTTAGACGCTCATTTCGATTCGTTCACTTCCTCGGCTTTGTTCAGTGGGTTTTTTCCAAAGGATGTTCGGTGAATTGCAAATCCCCCGACTTCAAGCCAGTGGCCGCTCGAGACTCTGTAAATATTTAATGCATATTTCATGGAAAGACGTTTACTTTACTTTGTAAGAGATCGCGAACAACTCTTCTGGTGTGATGCTGCGCTTAAGGAGATTGATTTCAGGGAGATTGGACGCTGCGCTTGCTCGTACTGCATTGATTGGAAGTAGGGATTTAAATCAGATTCTAATTTGGAAGGTAACGGATTTGTTTCTACAAAGCTTTGATTTGACAGAAAAAGTAACCTATACTTACTTAAAATAATCAGGAAAGTACATGATAGGTAGTTGTAACTAGCATAGAGCTAGTAAAAAAATGAACCACAATCTCGATGTCTTCTTGATGAATTTGGTCTTCTTGATAGCAGAAATTTAAAGTTTACCATGTTACGTACCCACCTACATAACTGTCTTTATCTACATAGTCGTTTGAATCTGGGATTAAATGGCACTGCAACATAATAAATATCTCTACCTGTCTTTACATACATTAGGTATGTGTTTGTTTTGATTATTCCAAAGTTACGATAACGATTCGATTTTAAACCGAATGCTAGAGTTTTTTTTATGAATACCGTTTGGTTTGATTTTCTTCACTTGTTACAAATACCTTACAAACTGTTACCCTCATACAGTAGATACTGAAGTGGCAAACGAATATGGGAAGAAAAAAGAATCGGCGAAACAGAGGCAGGTGTTTCAGCGGGAAAACAATCGCGCTTCATTAGGGTACCACACTTCGCTTGTTTACACTACACAATATGTTTACCTACCTAGTTTATGTACTGTAAGATATGTGTTTTATATAAGAATGTAGATCTGTGATCTGAAGTGCGGGAGAGTTTACCAGCCATGTCCGCACAGCGATTTTAACCGATTCTTTTTGTATAAAATAACTTTTCTGCTCGTTTCTACCGCAATGTGTGGATTGAATTCAGGGAGATTGAAGATACATTTAAGATTTAATGTGTTACATAATTTTGGGCATAATATCACTCTACGAATAGTACCTAGTTTAAAACCTGTAGATGCGCTAGTGGGACGAATAATAATTTTTTGTACGAAATGTTTTTCTGATTATGTGTTAGATACTCAAGACTAGGTAATTTTCAGACTATATTTTCCGAGATTACTGCACTAAGCACTCAGCCGGTCTTATCTTTTCAGCATACTATAATCTTTTAACTTTACGTTCCCAAATGAGCCGCTAAGTACGTGCTCTGCCGTCTTACCAAAGCCAGTCTCAGGCTGTTATAGTATGAGAACATAAATTAAGTTAATGTAGCTTATAAACTGAAACAAAACAGTAAACAGCTAATGTGCTTGCTCCATTAGTGGAGGTAAAAAGTACCAGAATGCTCCACTACTCGCCATTTTGTGAACATATGAGGGAGATGGGTTTCAGAGCTGTGCACACTAGTCCAAAATTAAGATAAACACTTTGTTAAGGTACAGACTTACTAATAATTCATACCTACGAAGTACGGGGTTAAATTTAAGATTCCTTAAAGATCTTTTATCTAACAACATGCGCCAGTCAAAAATATCTATCACTGAAAACAGCATTATAATCAGACCAGTAGTTTTGGAAATAAATTGGTACCTATAAACACACACAACCATTCTTCAACTCTAAACGCATATACCGTCTACGTTCCGTCGTGGGTAAGGGTAAAAAGCAGCATAAAGATTCTTTAAATCTAAGTTTTCAATCGCTAGCAGCGGCATAAAAAATATTTGAATACAGCAATAACAATATGAACCTTCATCCAAAACAGTATATTTTGTCGGATGATTGAGCTAAGTGCACGGCGCGAAGTGTCGCCGCTACACGGACGTTCGTGTGGCGGCGACACTTCGCGCTTTCTGCAACGCAAACATTAGGTTATGTTATAAAAGCACATAAATAAAAAATCTATGAGTCTATGTTTTTTATCACTAGGTACCAGCAGTGGCATCAAAAGTGTTTCAATACAGCAATAATAATATGAACCTTCATCCAAAATAGTATATTTTGTCGTATGATTGAGCTAAGTGCACGGCGCATTAGCGTCGCGGCGCCGCCGGACGTCCGTGCGGCGGCGACACTTCGCGCTTTCTGCAACGCAAACATTAGGTTATGTTATAAAAGCAGATAAATAAAGAATCTATGAGTCTATGTTTTCTATCGGTACCAGCAGCATAAAAATCATTTGAATACAGCAATACCAATATCAACCTTCATCCAAAATAGTATATTTTGTCGTATGATTGAGCTAAGTGCACGTCGCATTAGCGTCGCGGCGCCGCCGGACGTCCGTGCGGCGGCGACACTTCGCGCTTTCTGCAACGCAAACATTAGTTTATGTTATAAAAGCACTTAAATAAAGAATCTATGAGTCTATATTTCTGTTGCTAGCAGTGGCATAAAAATCATTTGAATACAGCAATACCAATATGAACCTTCATCCAAAATAGTATATTTTGTCGTATGATTGAGCTAAGTGCACGTCGCATTAGCGTCGCGGCGCCGGCGGACGTCCGTGCGGCGGCGACACTTCGCGCTTTCTGCAACGCAAACATTGGGTTATGTTATAAAAGCACATTAATAAAGAATCTATGAGTCTATGTTTTTTATCGGTACCAGCAGCATAAAAATCATTTGAATACAGCAATAACTATATGAACCTTCATCCAAAATAGTAGGTATATTTTGTCGTATGATTGAGCTAAGTGCACGGCGCATTAGCGTCGCGGCGCCGGCGGACGTCCGTGCGGCGGCGACACTTCGCGCTTTCTGCAACGCAAACATTGGGTTATGTTATAAAAGCACATAAATACAGAATCTATGAGTCTAAGTTTTTTTCTCACTACCAGTAGCAATAAAATCATTTGAATACAGCAATAACAATATGATCCTTCATCCAAAATAGTATATTTTGTCGTATGATTGAGCTAAGTGCACGGCGCATTAGCGTCGCGGCGCCGGCGGACGTCCGTGCGGCGGCGACACTTCGCGCTCTCTGCAACGCAAACATTAGGTTATGTTATAAAAGCACATAAATAAGAAATCTATGTGTCTATGTTTTCAATCGCTACCAGCAGCATAAATAATCATTTGTATACAGCAATAACAATATGATCCTTCATCCAAAATAGTATATTTTGTCGGATGATTGAGCTAAGTGCATGGCGCATTAGCGTCGCGGCGCCGGCGGACGTCCGTGCGGCGGCGACACTTCGCGCTTTCTGCAACGCAAACATTAGGTTATGTTACCACCCGTTACAAAGTCACTTTGGATTTCTAAACGTGCATAAGTTCCAAGTTACAATGTAATGTCTGTCCCTATTGTAATTGTAGGTATGTATCTAAGTGTAAATTCGTAAATTTTACTCAAGTAAGTAGAAGTCCAAAAAATACCTACAATGTAAGACAATGTAAAACAAACCAAAGTACTTAGTTAGAACCTAAGCTGAAGCGATTAGCGCCGAAGTACCGAAGACGATATGTCCAGGTTGTTTCACCTTCAATTCGAATCATTAGGTAAGTAACTATGGAAATGTAAATACGACAATCTTTAAGGATAGGTTTATACCTAGTTGAATTCATATTCAGATGAACTGTGAATGCAAATCTATGGAGCATCATCGGCCTCACAAGTGTCAAAGTACCTACGTCTGTAAACAAGAAATTTTGGCTGAAGAAATAGAATCTGAGGTTAGTTCCCAAGAGTTTTCTTATAATAAAACGCTACCCAAAACTGTCTTAGAGCATTCCCACAAGACGAATGTTTTCCAATTAATACTAGCGTCTACCCGAAACCCCACAAAAAGACTTCCAATATCCGAAAAATCTCGAAGAATATGAATGAAAAAGTTAATATGGAGGACCGCACGCGCGTGCGGCCAAGAAAAAAAAGATGGATGTGCGTGAATAATGTTCGGTCGCGAACTGTAGTAATGGACAGCACTAAATATTGCACCAAGGGAAAATAAATTACACCCACTTTTTCAGAAGCGCAAAAAGCGCTCTTCGTTTTCTCTTTCAGAGGATCTCCGGGCGGAAAAAGTTTAATATGTTACGCTGGACACTGATTACGTAGGGGAGGTACGTGTATATTCGTTCCTGGTTAGACCCATTTCAAGTTGGCTGCTTTACATAAAGGTAGTCCTTTTATTAGGTTTCAAAACGGGTGATATAAAAAGGACTACCTGAACGAAAAATAAATTGACTTTTAAAACTGGTTTTGTCTCTGTAACGAAATAAAAAACGTCTATAGAAAAGAAGCGATCTATAAAACCCAACTGAAGTAAATCAACGCACTGCCCAAACATCTGTAGCAGCTGGGCGCTGCAATACAGCGGGAACAGCGCTAGAAACTAATTCCGAACGCGCTAATAAGGTTAGGGACAGCTGCATACAAGCGCGAAGTTTAAATTGGCGCAACAACATCGGCCGTTGTCGGGAATCAGCGCTGCCTTCAGCGCTAAATGGATTTATTGCCGCGTCCAGCTCCAGGTGGGTTCCAGCAATTACTCTTATTTTCTCCGCATCCAGCTTATTGTTGTTGGGAAACGCTGGGTTTATTTGAACGGATTGCTAACTAGGCACATGACTGTTTCTGGTCATTTGGTTCAGGCAAAGTAATTCTATCGTACCAGTTTTTAATGTTACAGGCCACATCTACGCAGTCATTCCATTGATATTGCACTATTCAAAGATCATGTCGAATCTAGCAAAATAATCAGAATATTTTATAATTTAGGAGAAGCAAAAAATAACTTTAGTTACGAGGCCTGCCTCCTTATAAAACCTAACCAAACTCAATACAAAGTTCGAAATTGTTTCCAGGAAACACCCCGATTCGACCCCATAAGGCCACGATCACTAGACCACGGAGGAAAACCGACCTGAAAGTAATGAGCAGTGAGTACGTGTGTCCTGTTTAGTATGCATTAATCAGTGCGTGGAGCGAAGTCGTGATTGAAACTAAATCCTTTGGGATAGCGTTCGCTGCGACTGATTGCTCGTCGGTACCGGTCGCCGGTCACCCGCCCGGTCACCGCACTGGGGGATCAGAGAGCTTAGGCTATTTAAAAGTGGAATACCTGTACTGACGTATGGCCAGAACAAAATGTAATCCCACCAAAACATTTTGATGTAAAATGTGGCTTAATAATAGCTTTTCCTATCAAAAAGGTATCAAGTAGAGCCAAGCATTTGAATTTAAACGTCCAAACTCTACTAACCCTACAAGTCTGACAAACTCAACTCATCAATATGTATATCTAGATTTACCAAATTCAATCTGATTTATCGGTAGCCATAATTATGAGGATCAAAAAACTACAAAGCACTTCGAGAAAAGGTAGGTAGGTATTGTGCTTCGGTTGGATCGTCTTCTAGATAAAAAAAAAAAAAACAAAAAATACAGCTACAGGACAAAACAGTTTAACATAATATTTTAACCCGGTAAACAATTGCAAATTTTACGTATCTATCTCCTTTTCGAGTGGGACTTACCTATGAAAAACAGCTCACTTATCGTCGCTTAAATGCAAGATTAGGTACATTTATGAACTAAGTATTTAAGTTTAAATAAACAAGTGGGTACATAAAGCATTTTTTTTTTTTTTTTTTTATTTATGATGGGCTTACTCTTGACCCCAATCTTACCCTAGAGCAGAGATGGGATCTACGGTGGAGCGAGCTTGCCCAGAAGATGCCTATTCACTCTAGACTTAAAGAGATTCAGGTTATATGCACTCGGAAATACAGACGCAGGCAGGGAATTCCATTCTTTAGCCGTGCGCATAATGAAAGATGATTTGAAGCGCTTAGTGCGTAATGTGGGTATATCAACTAAGAACGGATGGTAGCCGGCCGTGCGTCTGGATGTCCGATGGAAGAAAGGAGACGGTGGTATGAGCTCATGCAGCTCACGCGCACACTCTCCGAAGTACAATCTGTAGAAGACCGATAGGCAAGCAACCTTGCGGCGGTGAGCCAGGCTGTGAAGCTTGGTCGCCACCAGTTTTTTATCGCCTATTAATCTCTTGGCTCTGCGTTCCACCGAATCCAGTGCAGCAAGTTGGTATTTAGCCGAGCCATCCCAAAGGTGACAGCAGTACTCCATGCAAGATCGGACTTGAGCTTTATAAAGAGTTAGAAGCTGTTCAGGCGTGAAGTACCGCTTGACTTTATTCAGGACGCCCAACTTTCTAGCTGCAATTTGAGCCTTGACTCGATGGTGGTGCCGAAGTTGAGGTCAGAGGACAACTCCATGCCAAGGAGTGGAAGAGTGTTGGTCACTGGAACAGATGTACCCCGAAAAGTAGGAGAAAAGGTGAAAGGACTCCTTTTGCGGAGAAAAGACACGCCTGCGTTTTTGAAGCATTGAAGCTGACGAGATTGTCTTCGCCCCACTGGGAGACGTTACTTAACGTCAGGCTCGTACGCTCAATCATAGCCTTTCTCAATCTTTGGATTTCATCACCACTGGCTCCTGCGCCGGACAGATATTTCTCGGTGACAGTACTGTCATCTGCGTACCCAACAATTCCTGAAGATAGAAGGTCATTGATGTGCAGCAGGAAAAGCGTCGCGGAGAGTACAGACCCTGAGGAACTCCGGCGTCAATAGCCTTGAGGTCAGAGGAGCAGCCGTCTATGACCACTCGGATCGACCGTTCGCTCAGGAAGTCAGCCACCCAGCTACAGAAGCCAGTGGGTATGCCGTACGCTGGAAGCTTGCTCAACAGACTCGCATGCCACACCCTATCGAAGGCCTTTGAAATGTCCAGCGACACTGCTATTGCTTCGCCGTGGTTTTCAATGGCCTCGCCCCAGCAATGCGTTACGTACACTAGAAGATCTCCCGTGGAACGCCCTCGGCGGAAGCCATATTGACAATCACTGAGAAGATCATTGTCTTCGAGGTACGAAAGCAGTTTGCAGTTCAGAACTCTTTCCATAACCTTACAGAGTACGGAAGTGATGGCGATCGGTCGATAGTTGCTAGGGTCGGCACGGCTACCCTTCTTGGGCACAGGTTGCACATTGGCAAGCTTCCAAGATTTTGGTACAATTTTTGACACGAGAGAGGCGGTACAAGCGTGTCAGTACAGGAGACAACTCAGGCGCACAATACCTCAACAATCTTGCTGGTATGCCATCAGGACCACTGGCCTTGTTCACGTCCAGACTGCGAAGGGCTCTACGGACCTCTTTATTGTGCACTGTGATCTCAGACATCAAAGAATCACAGTGAGGTAAGGTGGGTGGATATTTCGAGCCAGCGTCTATACGAGAGTTGCTCGCAAACAGATCGGCAAATAAATTTGCTTTCTCTGCCGCGGTGTGGGCAAGCGACCCATCAGGTTTCTGCATTGGAGGTAGTGAGGGACGGCAGAAGTTGGATTCGACTGATTTCGAAAGGGACCAGAACTGCTTACTACCCGGTGGGTGTGATGCAAGCTTTGCCCCAATACGGCTAATATGGTCGAACCTAGCTTTTCGTAGCACCCGTTTGCAATACCTGGCGGCGGCATTATATCTCTTCTTTGCTCGCACTCTTCTCGCTCGCACTTTTCGATCACGAGCTTTTACCCAAGCAGTAAGCGGACTGTTTACGAGCCTCAGCTCGAGCACAGTCCGCATTGAACCAGGTTGGGCTTTATAACCGAGCGGGATATCGGAGAAAGGAATGAAATATTCCATTCCTGCCGGATTACAGCTGTGATCGCATCAGCGACGTATGAGGGTCTTCGAAGAGAAACACATTTGCCGCCACGGGTATGAAGCAAAGAAAGCACGCATCTCGTCCCAGTCTGCTGACTCGTATCGCCATACTCTCCTCGTGCCCCTAGGGTGTAATCCGGAGGAGAGCAGATGGACACGGATTTCACCACACAGTGGTCGGATGATCCCAGCGGAGCCGAGACCGAAACCGAATGTCTGTGCGGATCAGTTGTCAGCAGAAGGTCCAGGCAATTGGGTGTGGTCTGTGATATCTGGTATTCGCGTCGCTTGTTCCACCAGCTGGGTGAGATCTAGCGCCAATGCTAGTTTACGCGCCTCTCGCCCAGCATGGTCAGTTTTCTGGTATGGGAACAGCCACTCTTTATGGTGAGCATTGAAGTCCCCCAGAAAAACAAGCTCTGCTGTTGGATATCGCTGAATTGCTGTATCTGCCGTCTCAGAGAGGTACTCCATGAGTCTAGTCGTCTCCTGATCTCCGCTGTGCGAACGATAAACACTGGCGTAGAGAGTTTTCTACTCCAGTGTCAACCAAAAGCCACAGCACGGGAAACCCTGAATTCTCAAAGCCACGGAGACGCTTACAGCAAACGTCATCGCGAACATACACACAGACCCTGCACGCTTCTTAAACTTGTGCTCAAGAGTGTAACCAGGGTAGTTGAGGTATGCCACGTCCAACGGTGTTGCTATCTGCGTCTCCGTTAAGAAGAATAAGTGCGGCTTCTCGGTCTCCAGGTGGTGATGGACCGGGTCTAGGTTTGTGTGTAGACCTCGGATGTTCGTGAGGTGCACTTTGAGTGGGAGGAAGTGTTGCCGTTGGTCAAACTTTTTCTTCTTTTTTAGCTTTTTCATGTTTTTAAAAGAGTTTTTTTGGGGGAAAGAAAAGATAGTCGAGGCGCTGCTTAGAACCCCTACTCGTACCTTTCGGTTCAACTGATCAGAGGGGAACTCGCTTGGAGACTGCGGGGACGCCCGAGCCCCCGATAACACTCCACCGGGTCCTCCCATCCAGCCGCCAACTGGCACGGTGGAGTATACCGGATTTTTCACAGTTGGCGGGGCAGCCTTGCGCGTGGCTAGCGCGCAAGTCGGGCCCCTACTGACTGCGGTCGGCCAACGGCTGAGACCGTGCCTCGGATCCCGCTACCCTCCAAAACGAGTTACCGGATACAGCATCACCTAAAGACAAAGACCGGTTCCGGCAGCGCAGCTGACTACATTGCTACCCCCCAATGGCACTGGCAGTCCCGCACACCGACGGAACACAGCAAGGCTGTTTGGCGCCGGACTCCGGCGGGATGGTGGTCGCGAGCCAGGCGGCCCCTTTCATGGCCTACCACCGCTTTTGGGATCTTCAGCCGCCAACACGTATTGTGAGGACGTTGCCCGGGGTGGACCGCTAGGAGGTAGACCCCACCCACCCCAATAGTTTGCATTGCCGAAGACAAGTGACTGACTGACGGGCAATTAGCGAGGCCTCCCGTTGAAACAAAAGGCCCTCCTAGTTTCACTTAATTAAAAAAGAGGAAACCCGAGGCGCTCGGCAGAGAAAAATTGCTGGGAAATACCTACAGTACGAGCTACGTACTTGTACTTACTTGACAGACAACGTTTGCACTTAAAGAAGTGTGGGATGGAGAGCGAATGGGTATAAATGTAATTTTTTCATATACCTAAGGGTTTATTTACTGTTGTAGGTACACTTTTATTTTTTTCTTATCCTCTAACAAAAAAAACACAGTTTTAGGTTACATCAAAACCTATCGGTCGTATGTGACGAAATGACAGTTGTCAAATCAGTGTTAACCATACATTAGAAGTCCCTTATGGGACGACGCACACAGGAAGGGTATAAGTTACCTACTCGTGGACATCCCATTTTCAATTTTGGATTTATTGTAACAAATAGGAACAACATTGACACAGTTTCCATTTTGAAATTCTGGTCCGAAATTCTACCAGTTATAATAATATCCTGACTCAGGCTTAAGTTGTTTACTATCCACAAAATTATGGCCTAAAACGGGAACATGTAATTTTGCGCGCTGACACTGGACTTTGCATGACTATTTGCATACATTACGAAACTAGGTGCACCGGGATGTGCGGACTAAATGTAATAGTGGGTTAGGGCAGTGACCCAAAAAGTTGTGTGACCAGGAAAATGAATACCAGGAAATGTGATTACCCACCAAATCTGTGACACTAACTGATCTACTATAGAAAATCACCTAAGAGAGAAATGAAAACGATATTTTCGATAGATAGGAGAAATCCTATCTAGAAAAAATAGCAGGTTCCCAACTAGCACTTATTTTAGGAAGTACTTTCTTATTTGACCAAATAGAAATAAGAATTTTTTTCATATAATTTAACCCTTCGAACTTATGACTGCGCAATTTAAAAACACCTACGTAATAAAATTCAATTTATCTCCTATAAAATGGAATAGGTATTCTGTGGATAGTCTAGGACACCTACCTACACTGAACTAAAATAAATAATCAGGCCTGAAAATGTGCGCGGAACAAAACTTGCATTATCTCGGCTAAGAATGAAGCCTCCATCCACCTTAATGATGTTCTGAATGGAAGCAGTGTAGCTGCAGGCCACGACTCATTGTGCCACACACTGCGCAGCGCAGCCGGAAAATTAAAGTAACGAAACTTGCCTGCAAAATTCACCCTCGTAGCGTTTTAATCTTCAACACTTGAGGATGGGATCTGCTTGAAATTTTAAATAATTCAACGCGATTTTGTTTGGAGAAGTTCATGTGTAATTTAGAGTAGCTTTTACGAATTTACAAATAGCTAACGAGCGCAGCGCTGCGACTACTGGTACTTTAGAAGTATTAGAATTCGATGGACTGATGACTGATTGACAAAAGGGTAGCGAAGCGACCAGTCTGATCAGATGTTGTGACCAGGAGCACTAGTAGGCATTGTAAGATAGACTTGGAAGTTTTGTATAATATGTAAGCATTTACCACTCACTTTATCTTTTAAGCACATACTAATTTCATTTCAAGAAAAATGCTCTTGTAATTACGACGACACTCGCAACCAAGTTATTAGAACGATAATTTTAATATCTACTTCAGGCACTTAACCCTTTTTACCATGAAGAAATCATTCCTAAAATCATACAAGTATTACGATCCGTAACTGTAATTATCGACTGTACGAACAGCAATTTAAGCGCTGTAACACGTTTGTTAATTATAAGCTTTCCAAAAAGTACTTTATGTACTTTTTTTACTGCGATAACCCAATTTTTTTATTGTATTTTTCTTCTAATATTTCCTTGGGAACTATGGCCGACACACGTCTTTCAAACTGTTTCAAAAGAAACCTTACTTACTGGAAAGCACTCGGATTATGGCCTGGACAAACACGGCCAAAAGTTTACAAAATATTCTCAGTCGTATATTTATTTTTGGCGCTTTTTGCGTACAACGCCCTTCTTACTTTGAACATGATTTACACGCCTCGGACCCTGGAGCTATTCATTCATGAAGTGTTATTTTACTTTGTTGAAATAGCGATCGCCGCAAAGGTTTCAATGAGCCTCTTGAAACGTAAAGAAATCCTTGAAGCTTTTGATTTACTCGACTGTGAATTCTTCAAAGGCGACGATGAGGTTTCTAAAAAAATTGTTGAAGACAGTGTCAAAAAATACTCGACGATCTTCAGAACGTATGAAATATCATGCAACATCATGTTTGCTGTACTCATCGTCATACCATTAGTCTTAATTTCAGCTTTTGGCGCGGACAGAGTGTTACCAGTCGCTAAGTATTATTTTTTGAGTGATGAAATCAGAGAAAAATATTTTTGGTTATTTTATGCTTATCAATCATTTTGCGTGTATACTAATATGTCGTATAACAATAGTAACGATCCATTTATCGCTGGACTTATGTGGATGGCAATAACTCAGTTAAGAGTGATTAAGCACAAACTGTATGAACTGAAGTTAGGAAGTACAGAACAGCATTTGGATAAAAGAACTCAGGATGAAATCATGTACAACAAACTAGTGCAATGCTTAAAACATTACCAGATCTATTTAGAGTGAGTAAATTTAACACAAAAAAATACGGCCAAGAGCGTGTCAGACACGCCCACAAATAGGATTTCGTAGTCAACGTCTACATATCAGGTTTTTCAGCGTTACAAAGTTAATTTTGTTGCTGGTTTGTTTGCAGCTGTACGATTACCAACCGCAAATTGAAACCTTTTATTTATCTTAAAACTTTAGTGGTACAGTATCCGTTATAGTTTTCATTATAGTTTTCTTGGTAACTTTAGATTGAGAACTACATTCCATATTTTTTCAATTTTTTTGTGTTTATACGAATACTTTAACAGATGGAACAAAGTATGGCTCAAAAAGGCTCCTTTTAAAAGCAAATATCTCGAGACAGAAACATTGTAGTCTCGAGAAAAATCAATTAATTATCAATCTTACTAAAAAGCAAAGCATTATAATATTACAAAGTAGGTAATGTTAAGGTTAGGTAGTTAAATTGGGCTCAAATTGATAACATCATTGTTTGAAATAATTTCAGATATTATTCAAATGTTCAGGCAATTATTGACTTCGCTATGTTTGTCACGTTTGGAGTTGCAGGTTGTGTTATATGCATCATATTGTGTGCATTAACTATCTTGGTTAGTATCATTTTTATCCGATTTTTCTTTTTAATTTTGCTTAAATTAATTTTATAATAATTTGGTGTATTTTTTTCAGCCACTTTCTGAAAGTTTGGTTATAGTCATGGTGTTTTATCTGTGCGCGATTGTAACCGAAATTTTCATTCCTGCCTGGATAGGAACACAACTCACCCACAATGTACGTATTTTTATATCATCAAACTACTAAGATACAAAATTAAAGATTAGAAAGAAAGGATGGCTATGATAAACATAGCTGTAGTTTAGATTTCGACTTCTGTAACATTTGGACTTGGTCTCCATTTTTACACATGTTGTTGGCGAGATAAATATCCACACTAATCTCTGGTCACTCCTGTAGGCCATATTAGAAAGATGTCAATATCATGATAATGCTTTGACATATGATCTATTTTCCCTTGCTGACATCACCTTTAGTATGAAAATGACAGCTGTCAAATATGGCCTCATGGGGTGGCCCGAGTCTACCTTCATTGTCTCATCTTTCTCCTTACAGAATCAAGACCTAGCATTTGCCGTCTACAACAGTGACTGGATACCAAGATCGGAGAAGTTCAAAAGGAGTCTTCGTCTTTTGGTCGAGCGTGCCAACAAACCGATGATTCTGATGGGCTGCAAAATATTCCCTTTGTCACTCAAAACATTTTTTGCCGTGAGTCGAACTAAGTTTTTCATAATATTTCTTTTTGAATATGTGGGTCCAATGAAGACAGCGAAGGATCTGATTCACATTGGTTGTTAACATAAGAGGGCGCATTTAATCTATTCCAAAGCAAAATTCTTACTTAGATATTTTCTTTCTTTTACGATCCATAAGTGATTGGTGACTATGTTATCAAATAGTAAGAGATAAAATATTATGAAAATTGTTATCTGGTGTAATTAAGTTTAATTTTCAATTTTACAGGCTATGAAACTGGCCTATTCGTCGTTTACGTTAGTCCGGAAATTTCAAGATCAAAATTAACGTTACTTTCCTCTGAAGCACCTTATATTTAAGTTCTAGACGTAATAATAAAGTAAGTACTAAGTAAGTTAATTAAACTGGCCGACTCGTGGATCACGTTAGTCCGGAAATTTAAAGATCAAGAGTAATATTAGTATGTCTTTAGACGTACTATCATCATCATTGGCCTCATACGTCGTCTGTTGCAGACGATTTATTCAGTATCTGAGGCAAGATTTTTCATGGCTGTGCATGAAACATGCATACAGGAGCGGTATGTCTTTCCACACGCTCTACAAGGCGTACTATATACGTCACATAATAAAAGCAATAAATACATTTAACTGCAATCATTCTCTAATTTACCCACACAAGCGTAATCAAATTAAACTCCTTGCGAAAGCGCACGGAAGTGGCGCCACCTGCGAAGCGATCTCATTAGGAAGCGAACTTCAAAATGGCCGCCGATTAAAATCACTAATGTCTCGTCATATCGAGGTACGTGGGTCGTACTCCGATAATTGTTCTAAGAAATAGACGTGATTGTAGTGGAGGGTATTTAGAGAAATTGCTATTGAAATTGGGTCAATAATGTATACAGATATCTATTTATTTTCCTGTTTCCGCTACGGCTATTTCACTCTGTGTGTAATTTCCAAGTAAAACCAACACATAACTAAAATGTTTCGTACAAGCGAAGCAATAATAACAAATCATTGTTTTTAAGTAAGCATTGGCAGCAATAAATTGCAATACTAGTTGCATAGTTAAGTTTCTGAACTGTAAAAAATTCAGAAGGTACGTACATCATCATTACACTAGAGGGTGCTGGCTGTACTAATGGCTCAGCTCATTACAAGGATTCTTCGAGGAAAACAATTTAACGCCAAGTGGTCATGCTGGGAGCAAGTGGGTATTTCTGAGCTAAGTATGTTGGAGTTGATATTTCATTAGAATGAAATCGGTTCAAAGGACACAATAAGTTGATTTACGTTAGGAAACTTTTTTTGTAAGTAAAGGTTTAGGTTTAAAAAAGAGGTTCACTATAATACCAGGTAACATACACACTCACTTAGCATAACATGAATAGGTAGGTAAATTAAAAAAGTCCGCCTGTAGGTATAAAGAATGCTTTATTTGTACTGTTCGGTGTGGTGTGTAGCCAGCCTAAGACCACATTGTCATCGTAGAGTCAAGATTTTCGGGCAACTGAATTTGAGGCTTGTAATGAACTTTCTGTCAACATTTAGCCTATAGAAATGTATCTAAATAGCAAAAAGTTTAAGGCTGTTAATTAAAGTGAGCTTTTACGGCCGTTACACGGCTGGACGCGTCACCTACACTAATTGCATCTCATTTAAAAAGTACTCTCGTGCAGTTAACCCACATCCGTTAAGAGAAACGTGTAGGTACGTAACCTACTTATCGAAGGAAACCTTCATAATTAAGAAAATGGTATGGAATTTTAAAACGAAAAGAAAAAGAGAGAAACAGCTATACAAAGAAATTTAATTACAATAATCTTGAAATGATATATTTAGTGACGAATAATAAAGCCATACATGGACCAAGTGGAAGGTTTTGGCTTGAACATGAAATACTTGGATGGACATTATTGGATATTTGGCCAAAATGAGCATATTATTATGCTGGCATTTATTTTCTTCTTTGGCATACTCTACATCTACAACATTCTCTTCACAATAAACTTCTACTTCATTCCTAAGCAGCTAGACAATTACAAAGGGGACATGATATTCTACTTTACAGAATTAACAGTACTGTCAAAAGTGTTGACTTTTCTACTGTTATCCCAAAATTAAGATGTCTTCGAAGTCTTAGAAAAAGAAGAATATCAACCAAAAACAGAGGAGACATACCAAGTTATAATAATAATACAAAGGATATCACACTTAACTCAGATTCTTATACCATCATATATTTTATGGCTCTTGAATTTCCAATCTCTAGTTAATTGTTTCTTCCAAGATATCTTATTCAAAGATACTTTATCCGTTATATTTTTATCAAGTTATGAGAATGCACATCCATATTTGGTATAGTGTGACTATGAATATTGATACTATTTTTTGAGGTGTAATGTTTCTTGTGGTAGTTCAACTGGATATTCTAGATGGAAGACTAAGGAAAATATAAGTTAGTTAAATTACAATTTTCAAAACAAGGATTTGTTAGATCCAAGCGATGATGAAGAAAAGATATTCAAATATTAGGTACAATTGAATGAATCTAGTTAACACTTCAATGAAGTACCAAGTTAGGTGCTTCATAAAAGTATTTACATAGCTTATTGTAATTATTACTTAAACGCACATTATAAATTATCAACTGCGGCCTTTCTTACCTTTTCAGATTCATTTAATTGATCCAGCTAATTTTTGGAATAACATTAGGTATTCGTTCAATTTAGCATGAATTCAGCCATTATATTATGTCTTTCGCTTTGCCATGGTAAGTTTGCCATGCAAACTCGGCAATGAAATCAATATTTTTAATGCAATATAATAACGTATACCTATTTCACTGTAATGGCCGAGTTCTCTAAAAGAATTTTTAAAACATTTGACCTGTAATTTTCGCACTGAACTAACTAATAACTCAACTGAGGCACTTTTGTTCCGCTACGACAATTAATTGGTAATGACAAGTGCAGTATCACCTTTGTGACGGACTTTATAAAACCGCGACCTTTTGCGACATTGAGCCATTTCTAACATTTGCAGCTGCTGGTACTGGTAAAATTTTATTCGTGTAAACAATATGCTTGCCAAACAAATAGACTGTTTCAAAATTAATATGAAATTTTGGACAATTATAGGAATATGGCCTGGTAGCTGGAATCCTCGTTTCTATAAATATTACTCCAGAGTTATAATTGGGACTTTTATTATAATTTACAATCTATTGTTCACCATAAACTTCTACTTCGTTGATAAAAACTTGGACAGTGTAGTTCAAGAAATGATATTTTACTTTACTGAAGTTGCTTGTACTTCTAAATGTTTTACCTTTCTGATAATGCATGATGAAATTGTGAAGATGCTGTCAATTTTGGAAAGCAATATCTTTCAGCCTGTGTCTCAAAATGGAATAAATATAATATGCAATGCAAAAAAACTAAATATTAAATATTGGAAGTTTATAACTGGCACTTCAGTGTCTTGTAACATAGCTCATGTGATTATACCAGTAATTGCACATATATTCTTGTCAGCAAACTTAGATTTACCAGTAACATCTTACTCTTTCTTGTCTGATAGTTTTAGAGAAAAGTACAACTATCTTTTGTATTTTTACCAAAGCGTAGGTATACATGTGGTCATGTGGTTTAATATTAACATAGATACATTTATTTTGGGAGTGATGATTCTCATAATAGCTCAATTGGATATAATTGACGAAAAATTGAGAAATATTACTGATGAAAATAAAAGTTCTGAAGAGCTTGTCAATCTTAGTAACGAGGAGAAAGAAATACAATTCATGAGTTATTTTAATGAATGCATCATTCATTACGATGAAGTTGGCAAGTGAGTATTTTGTAGAAATTAAAATGTCTACAATAATGTGTTTTAGATTTGATACCGTTATTATTTTTTCAGGTTCGTTTCACTGTTTCAACGAATATTCAGCATAACATTGTTTATGCAGTTCAGTATGTCATCGTATATAATATGCGTTTGCCTCTTCAGATTTACACTGGTATGATTAAAAAATATTATTATTTTACGATCTGGAATTTGATGTTCAAATTTTATTTTACATATTTTTTCTGTTGCTTATAAATTATTTACCATTCCATTGTTTTAAATTCTTTGTAGGCAGGATGATCAGTTTTGTAATTTTAAATACAAGTTTAATATTTTCAGCCAGCACCGTTTCAGTATCGTATATTTCTTGCAACATACATGACGTGCATGATATTTCAAGTTATGGCTCCATGTTGGTTCGGAACTCAAATTATAGTTAAGGTAAGTGTTTTTTTGTCACATTTAGCTATATTAAAGTTGGGTTTCGTAGTCGTACCTATGTTGCTGCCTATTAACTGCAAATATTTTAAGGGGTGGACCAACGCACAAAACTTTGACTAGCTTTGCTTGTACATTTTGTGTGAGTGGCACAAACATTGTTTTTCTTTATTACTTAGACCTATGTTCCTTGGCAAAGTTTCACGGGGCTGGTAACCCCTTAAAATATTTCTGTTATTTTTGTTAACACATGTATTAATTTGTGCTTTTATTATTCAATATCATGAAGGATTATTTATTTTTCCATAAGAGCATGAATCTAACGAAAGCAGTCTATGCATGCGATTGGACACCGAGATCAAACCGATTCAAAACGAACATGCGTTTTTTCTGCACAAGAGCTGGGCAGCCCCTAATTATCATCGGATGGAAGATGTTCCCTATGGCTTTGACTACATTTACCGCTGTATGTATCTTATTTTTATTTTAAAAATATTACCCTATAATCTGAAGTAGCGCGTATTTGAAAGTGTATTTTTGTTTCAGATAATGAAATCTTCATACTCCGCCTTCGCTTTGCTTCGAAATATGCAGTCACGTCAGTAGAAATAGCATTTCATTATTCGCTTTTTATAAGGCTATTTTAGTTATACGTTTCATATTTCCATAGCTAGGAATAGCAATATTTCAATCCTTAAGAGGCTACTATACCGAGCTGTAAGTTCGTGAGCTGTCAGTTGATAAAAATATTTCTATCTCATTTATGCATCCCACCCGTCCCGCAGCCGTAAAAGAGACGGTTATAGCTCGCTACCGGAAAATTTGCGTTCTGGGTTTACCAGGTTCCCCGTTCGGAATCGCCACCAAATTTGTTGATAGTGGCATTATTTTGCTGCCAATAAAATATTCTATGCCCGTATCATTTGTTTTGCTGAAATTATTGTCATATTTAGAAGATACTAAGGCGTAAACTTGGTGGTAATTTTAGAGCATTTTGCCACGGCCATATCTTTTTTTAAATGCATTATTACAACCAGAAAAAGAATATGGAGCATAGATCTAGTCCAGAAGAGTTACCGTGCCAAAAATTGAGTCGATCGGTTGCGAATTGGCAGAGGGATACGTTGAAAGCGTTTGTATGAAAAATAATGACTATAGATCCCTCTTAATGGATGAAATTTTAAAAAATTTTATGTACGCAAACACTATTTTTCACATTTTTTTTTACTAGGTATACATAAGGATGACAGCAGGGAGATGATGTCAACAGTTCTAAAATAGTATTTTATTAGCAGCTTAGATTAGCAGATTATTACTTCTTCTATCGAATGTAGGAGTTTATTGCTTTGGTATTAATAGCTACAAACAAAAGGTTTTGCACGCTAAAAATGTTGTTTATGTTGCCGAACAAAACGTCACATACATAGATCGAGGACAATAGAAAATGCTCAGCAGTTCATCTGTTAGCCGGAGGCGGTAATAAGGCTTGTTTTTGTGCCACTACACAAACAGATATTGTGGTAAGATGGAACTTACATTCACAACACAGGTTCAGGACAAAAGTTTATAGGATGTAAATGGTGAAAATAAAAAAGTAAGAAATATATAGAAACCATAATAAGTAAAAAATGGAAACCTAAAAGTTTTACAACAGTCGGCAAATTCGTGATTCTGGCGATCCAAGTCATAGACCCAAGTAATACCTATTTTACGTATTTTTCATATTTTGTGCTTGTTATCTTCTAGTGCAAACAACTATTTGCCGATCGTAAGCCGACGGAACCCCGAAAGGAAAACAATGATTTTGCCTCTGACTAGATAAATAAGATGTCCGGACGTGACGAGGGTATCAGCACGGTTTTTATGGAATCTTTCAGTGGGTATTGTTTGGTGAAAGGAGTTCAAAACATTGTACAACGTCAATTGCATCTCTTGTGCAAAGAATCCCATACTATTTTGCATGAAATATTCCAAAATAAATAAACAGGACATAAGTCTTCCAAAACCAATCAATATTTTGGGAGACTCAGGTACAAATTTCTCAGAAAGATTGCTGACAAGAAAACTGTTGGTGTTGTAAGTAGGTAGCTAAGTATAATAAGTACATCACATAAGTACAATTTAGCAGCAATGCATAGTAAAATAAGAAGAATAACAAAACGAAAATAAAAACAAATCAAGGATTTTTCATAAAGCGTTTCTAATCTGGTAAGTCTTAAGGTAAGGTCTCTTTAAGGTACCTAGTTGAACTCTACCACAACCTACACCGTTCAGTTTCGGATTCGCAAACAAAGAAAAACACAAAAAAATATTTGTGTAGTACTTATGGCACAAAATAGAGAGATTACAGAAGGATGACTCGCTCGAGCCTATTTAGGATTTTCGCGATTCTCACTTAATTTATTATAATACATCCAGGATTGCTACTGTCAAAAATCTTAAATTATAAGAATATCAAAACAGTAAAATCTGATAGAAGAACGTAACAAGTTTAATCCAAGAAAATATGACAACCATCGTCTTAGTTACCTTGAGTTCCTCTGAAATTCAAGTATTTTCCAGTAAACGACAGCTGTAAGGCGCAAACTCCATCAAAAAGACGCAGGGCATAGGACGTAAGAATGACAGTTGACAGACAAGTGATCGTCAAATACCTATTCTTCTTAGTTTTTGACGCTAGCTGTCATAGATGCGACGCTTTGGCGACGCTTGTGTGTGCCTTTGTCAATACTTTTTCGTACATTTTGTATGGAAACGTCGCGATGGCAAACGTCAAGCGTCATGCCCTACGTCCTATGTCCTCTCCATGTCCTCTCTGTGGAGTTTGGGGCTAAGCGTCAAAGTATTCGCTAATACTGAGCCATTTGTAATGGCGCCCCGCGCGACGTTTCCCTAATTTGCGCTTATGGCGTAAAAACCTCTTTTTTCCTTCACCAGTGTCGTTCCACGATCCACCTGCTCCTCTTTGTTTAGGTCTGAACACATTGTTAATGCATGGCGAGGACAATCCCAGTGCGAAGGTCACTTTCAATACGTTGAAAGCTAAAATGTGTTCAGATCCACGTTATTTGTGAGTTTCAACAGGTGGCACGTTCTACTGTTTTCAGGTCAAGTAATTAATTATCATCACAGTACTTTTAGTAGGTCCCTAGATATTATTTTGTGCGGCTCATGTTCTTTATATAGATACTTGATCAATGGTAGGCAGTGTACAATATACCTAGAATCATTTCTATGGAACAACTAAAATTTTTGTGGTTTGATGATTTAGAGCCAATGCTCCGTCAAAAATGTTTCAAAAATGTATAATCTAAGTATATATTTTTTAATAACTCAAGTTACTTTTTTGTATGTTTAAAAATGAATATCTCAGAACAAAAAGTGTCAGCGCAGAATTAATGTCATTATATGCATGTTCTTTATTACCTACTTACCTACCTATAACATGACCATCTAAAGCCTAAATAGAGTCACCTGAAAACGCATGATGAATCAGGGGAGGAAGGAAATCCATAAATTCACACCACAATCCGTCGATGCAGCAGAACAGTGTGAAAAATAAGAGCGTTAATCATTGCTATCTGTTTGTTCGCATCACAACAAAAAGGGATAAAAATTACACCGCACACGTACTTCCGCTGGCAGCAAACGATGATTTAGTGGCTATCCCTAGATTTATAGACCAACCCTCTCTTCCCAGCGACTTCAATGAATAATAAATTGAAGATCTTTCTCGATATTATTGATACCTACTTCGGGTTTCTTCGGGCCTCCGCGTGATCTATGCCCGGGTGCGAATTGAAACCCTTTTATTAAAGCATATATTACGGACGCGGCTCGCGGTGACACAGAATAATACGCTCCATGTTGCTTTTCTTTGCTCTCCTATTTCGGCTTTTATTGCGGCCGGATTATTTATGGCAAATTGTTACTTGGGTTATAAATCCTTGGCATAATAATGTGATCGCGTAAGTATTCTACTATAAAATTTAAGGTAAACGGTTACAGATTTTTCAAAAAGGCAAAGAATAGAAAAATATGTAATCGAAGAAGAAACCATCCGAAGTACTACCTACCTACTAGGTTCACCTATTATGGAAAGTAGAGACATAAACAAATACTATAACTAGTATGTTAACAATTTAGAAATCGGCAAACGCAAAGATATTTTATAATATCTATACAAGAGTTTTTTTTAAGATAGATGAGCACTTTATTGATGAAAACACATCGAAAAACAAAAAACTATACAGAAAACCAATAAAAATCAATAAAACATGTCAATATCTTAAAAACTAAACTAACACTACATCTTAAAACTAGTCAAACAGCCCGCCTTTTATCGAACCGGGTGCAAAGGTCCCCATAACGCTCGCAGCGTTACCGCGTTGAATCGCTATGGCCAACCTCTGCACCAAGAACCAGCGTGGAGGTCACCACCTCATACAAGAGTATGAGTTATCATAAAGTAGATATGTTTTACGTACTAGTCAGCTCAGCAAAAAGTTCTATCAAAGATGTTATGAGAGACACAAAACATCATGATTTATTTTAATTTTCTAGGTTCGTATTTGGTTGGTGGCATTTATATTTTAAATAACCACTCTGATGCGATGCTCAAAACCTTTTCAAGTGGAGCACTACACCCAGCTCTCTGAAAATCCACACTAACAGAAATACTACCCGCGAAAGATACTCTTAGCTAGGTGATGGCAACTGGTGTGACCATACGTACCAGGATTCAGCCAATATCACTTTGGCAGGCAGTCAGGCAGGCAGGATATCGAATCAATAACACGACACAACAGAAACCAAAATTGGGATATAACTTGAAAAATTGGGATTTTTGGGTAAGTTGGTTCAAACGGACGAGAGAAATACTAGAAGGAATCATTCTGCATAATTTGTGATATACCTACTTACTTATATTAAAAGAATCCTGAATTCAAATGACAACTAAACTGCGTTCTTTGATGTACCTAATAATAGATACTTATTTAAAAAATCCAAACCAAATTCGGCGATTGATCTGCAGATACGGGGCGGCGTCCATTCTTAGTCTGTATTTCAACGTTTTTAAAATCTTAAAATACCGGAACAAAACAGACAATTTTATGCCAGATGTTACTAAAATCTTGCTCGAAATCTCAACTAGAGATGGTCACACCACAGTAACGCAAACAGATGGCTCTGGGTTAAAACTTGCCCCGCATGTAAAATTAGTTAAATAACTCCCAAGGAATCTTCACTACGTATGAAAACACGTCTTTGCTTTACCAAGTAAATTAGTCTACCCAACTAGGGCGCGTTAAGCCAGCTTGCTAAATTAATTCTGTTTAGTTTTGTGGGTAGAAAAGTTTTATTACACCTCTTTTTTTTATTTTGTTACCTCGTTAAGTTTAGCGGTTTAGAAACGTATAAAATTTATTTATTTATATTTATTTATTTAAAGAGCTGCTTTAGCTACCTATGCCTTATCTAGAGCACAAAATCTAGATATCTACATCAATACTACAATACATTTTTCTATCAATATTTACCCTCTGGTTGCTTGGTAGAGAATTCCCCACAGCATTGGGCCAGCCTTATATGTGGTCTGTAGGGAATATCAATAATTATGATAAGCTCAGAATAGGTATATCTTAGAGTCATGCCAGTCATTACCTTTTTACGGGTTAACCTCTTTCTCCACTATAAAGAAACTGAAGCTTTTTCAGCACAGGCAAGCTACTGAATAAATCCATTTATTCAGTGTTTCAAAGACCCACTCCGCTGCAGTGGAAGAATGCCTTGGGTGTCGGGAGCCGTTGAGCTAAAAGTTCTCAACAAGAGTTCAAACAATCTGTGGTGCGACATACAACGTTCCCCTTTCAGACTCCAACTTAGTGGTTAGTCGGACTTGAAGCGTTTGATCGATTGTTTTGTATACGTAAGTATCTATTTTATTTTAAAGCATTATTCGAACCCGCAAAATTAAATAGGACCCAAGAATGTCTCTCACAAAATACTTCAAAAAGTTTGCATATCTTTACAGAAATACGATAGACCCCTAGCTGGTCGCATATCTTACTTACTGAAAAGTTTGATATCATGAATAGACTGTGTACGTCTATTTGCTGGTTTAATGTTACGAACTTTCCTACAAGCATGTTCATTTCACGTTAAAATTGCAAAAAGATATTCAAAAGCTATTATATAGTATGTACAGATAGGGCTGCATTGCTTACTTCCTGTAACTTACAAGTTACATTACAAGATTCGACCACAAATTATTGAGACGGCGCGTGGGGCGCCTTTACAGATGGCTCAATTCACTAGCGATGATTTTAACGCTTACTGGAATGAACTGAAATCTCAGAGGAACTCAAGGTAACTAAGATGATGGTTGCCACGAACGTCATATTTCTTGGATTATGATTTGCTCAGAATCATATTACGCTTTTGCACCAGATTTTACTTTAAGATTTTTGACAGTAACAACCCCGGCTGTGTAACAACTAACAAGTGACAATCGCGAAATTCCTAAATAGGGTCGCGTGATCCTTCTGTAATCTCTTTATTTTGTGATTTGACTGTATACTATTAGCTGAATAATCTTGATAAACACAGCCGAGACACGACCCCAAGTGGGCGAATCCACTAACGACTTGGCAGCGCCATCTTCCGGCGTCTTCAGATACGAGCGCCCTAATGTCAGCCGCGGCTGCGGTAAGAGGGTAGTTCAATGATATTATATGTAGGTTCTAGCAGTTCTAGGTTGTAGATACGCAAAAAGTTGTTCCTTCAAATTGGTCTCCGTGAGACCAATGTGACAGTCTTGTGTCAGTCAGGCTTTGGTCATGCTATGAGCTGTTCAAGCGAATTTCACGGAACAACTTTTTTGTACAAGCAGTATGGAGATACCGTGTCTATAATAAAATGTCTTTGGGGTAGTTGCTAATATCTACTAGCGGGGTAATGCACATGGATGTGAATTGAAATAAATGTACAATACGGAAAAGGGAACGCGAAATGAAGTAAGATAGTAAATGACACTTTATGCAGAATTAATTGAAAATTAAAGCAGCGTAATCGTTAAAAAAATATCTACAGGAAATAATGCGTTCGCAGTGTAGTAGATAATTGTTCAGACCATTATTATTTGAACCATTTCAGGTAGATTTCGAATTTCAGAACAATTTCATGATCTGACACAAATAGCCATTAGCCAAAAACACAACCAGTGCTCTACACCCGCAGGGTATTCGAGTGACCAAAGTTCCCATTTTTGAATACGTTCTAAACCTTACCTCTACACGACGTAGGTACCTACCTACCTACACTAGAACCAAATGGAAAAATCTGTTTTATAGAGTCGTATGGAAATACAAAAAATTCACTTACCCACCCGACAAAGCTGTCAAAGCATAAATCTGCATATTTTAAAAGCTTTTATTTAACTTGCAGTGTATGTAAGTATGTATGTTTGTTCGGGTCAAATCTTGCAACTCAATTTTGAAGCAGATATTCTCAACCGATTGAGCTGAAATTTTGTAAACACGTTTAACTTAGATGACAATGCATGTTAGATTGTGTGTGGTTATTCTAAATCCAATATGGCGGAATATCCAAGATGGCCGACAAGTAATCTTTGACGCACTCCTACAATATGGGTGTCAAATGAAAGGGCTTGCTGAGTACAATTTAGAAAATAATATGGCGGACATCTAAAGATGGCCACCTATGATAATTTACAATATGAGTGTCAGATGAAAGGGCTTGCTGAGAATTACCTATTCGAATTACAAGTTGACGTCATTCTAACTATGGTGGTAACTATGGTGGACTTCTTAAGATGGCAGAATAAATTTTTTATGCTTTTTTACAATAAGGATATCAAATGAAAGGAATTTTTCAGAATAACTCGAAAAATAAAGTGACGTTTACGTCACTCAAAATAAAACCAGATATGACAGACTTAAGGTTAGATGGCGTATTAAGTTTGTTGTTTTCTTACTAAATGGGTTCTTCTTCTTCTTTCTTCTTCTTGACAAATGAAAGATAAATACTAGTGTGAGGTAAATGACGTCGCTTTGCACAGATTTTTAGGGGTTGAATGGTTGTTGTGTTGGGGTTTTTAGTCTTCTGTTCATGGCACTGTCAATGAAGAAGCAACATAAAGTTCAGCGATTGCCCCGCTTGGGTACAAGAAGCTTATCGTAGAGGACGAAACTCATACCGAGTTGTCGTAAGACAGGCATGAGACCGATGCCTCGCAGATTCGCACTAGTAGTCCGTATGGACGCAGTTTCAAAGTCAATGAAGAATGTTATAATTTTTTTCCAGAGGTTACTAAAAAGCAAAAAATAAATTATAAGTAAAAAACATTTTAAAACAAGCTTTTATTTGGGTGCGCTAAAAAGTATAAAATAATCTATTTACTAAAACTTTAACTTGTAACTTTTAATGGCATTAAATCTACGTCTTCACAATTTATACGATATAAAAGCTTGTCGCGAGATTTGACCTGTGTCTAAATCAATAAATAAATTAGAAAACCAGTGTAAATGATCTTAAATAAACTTTTAAACTAAGTCACACCACACGAGTACCTACTTAAATCTCGCGACAAGCTTTTATATCGTATAAATTGTGAAGACGTAGATTTAATGCCATTAAAAGTTACAAGTTAAAGTTTTAGTAAATAGATTATTTTATACTTTTTAGCGCACCCAAATAAAAGCTTGTTTTAAAAATGTTTTTTACTTATATTTAGAGCTTTAACCTTGTCAACTAGCTATCTTTGTTGATAAAGAACTGAATTTATTGTTGAAATTGGCTTAAAAAATGAATTATATCTATCGCATCGGCGTTGAATGGCAAATTTAGACTCAGTTCTCTCTATGAGTCAATTAATATATTATAATCTAGATTCAAAACTAAAAGACGAAAAAAAAATTGTAAGGGAAAGTGGATTGGATAGGTAACTTACAAAAACTAAAATTTTGCTATAGAGTTTATTCTTGCACAATTGACAACGCTATAATTTTTGTAAAACCGCCAATCAAAATTCCAACGCAAGTTTTGTACAAGAGTGTCGATAGACTTTTCTGATAACACTATAGAAGAATAGCTCAACGTAATGGCAGCATAAAAAGTAAAGTAGTAGGGAACAATTCAACTTTTATGGACTTATCAGTTCTCTTATCCATTGAAGTACATAATAGGTAGGTATTATGTGTTATTTCTTTATATCTTGTGTTTTTATGACTTTGAATGACCGAGATTTTACTAATATTTTTACAAACAAATATTTTATATTAACAAAAACATTTCACTGAGACTGTCCTTCAGGAAAATTTTCAAGCGCATAACTTCTAAATAAATATGAGTGCCGCAAGAAAAATAAAATACATACATATGCACACCTATAGCCCTTTACTATCCCTGGGTAGTAAAGGGCTGTAAAACGGCCATTTACTTTAAACCACGTCTGACAAAAGTTAGAGAGTCATTCAGAATACTGTGTATCACTATAATGGCAGGTTGTCAGCCTGTCGCTCAAAATTGGAATACACATCAACTCTCAAATCTTTTAGTCGCTTCTTACGACACCCACGGAAAAGAATGGAGTGATGCTATTCTAAGCCGGCACCAAACGATGAGAATACACTTTTGCTTGGTCACGAAACAGAGATTTCCTTAAAGTAACTTTATTGCAAAGACAGTCAGCCGGCAGGCGAGTGAATTTGACCCTTAACTGGTAGAAATAAAACTTGCTATTTTCAGGAAAATTTAGGTGACGAATGGTACACTGGAAGACAAAGCGAACGCATCATTTCTAGGATTGTGCTATTATTGGTCCAAACAAACTTCTACAGAACTATAAAATTTAGGAAATATTCGTGACAGTATTCAAAATAATATTTGGCGAAAATTTTAACTAGAAAGGAAATCTCTATATTCAATAAAAAACTGAATAAAATATCATGCCGAAATATATTAAAATTAGCGTCCCGTGAGCGGTTTCACCCGCAGCAACTCATTTTCCTGCGTAAAAGGCATTTCAGTGACATGAACAAGAGTAAGGTATGCATATAAACCTTTCTCTTGAATCACTCTATCTATTACTAAATACCACATCAAAATCCGTTGCGTGGTTTAGGATGAGTTATTCCAAAACAGACAAACAGACAGAGAAACGCAAAAAGCGGCTTCATTTTATACTATGTACTGATTGAATGACTGATCAGCAACGTTAGCAAAGCAATACCATGATAAAGTCCATTCGCTTAGATATTGCCGCGCTAACAGGTCATTCATATAAAATTTGACATTAGGTGTATAAGGGAATGGCGGTGTCATCGCCGCACTATCTAAGCGAATGGACTTTACTGCAATCATGAACTGACCAGTTTTCTTTGCCGCGGTGTGTAATTTGGACCCTTTTATTCTGAATGTAGTTACGTCGTGAATGCTAATAATGTGAGGGTAGGCTGTTTAAATTTATGGAATAATTAAAGTTAATTCTCGCGACTAAATTATACTCCAGCGCTATTTTGTTTATTGCGTAAGCCTTTCGGATATTTTGTAAATCGTTTTAATTCTCCTAGCGTAGTGTACGAAAATAAATGTGTTTATATTAAGCAGGCTATAGAGTAGACGAAAATATATCTAAGTATTAGAAAACCCACATCAAGTGTCATCTTCATCCAATTTATTTTGGTGAGGTATCTTATTTTATGACGTAAAAATTATACCCTGGCCATAAGAAAAATATTTGTAACAATTTATTACAAATATTTTCTACCTTGAATAAGTAGCTTATAATGACTTATCAGAAATATTATTTAATACTGCATACGCGCTCCTCTCTACTAAAACTAAAACTAAATTGAATTATGCCAATATCATTTATTTTTATTCTTACAGTACCTAAGTTACGTCTGTGGTTTAATTTTATAGGCAATGAATAAACCGTACGATACCGGCTTAGAATAGCATCACCCCATGTCTTTCCCGTGGGTGTAGTAAGAAGCGACTTAGGGATTTGAGGGTTGACGTGTATTGCAATTTTAGACAATAGGCTGACAACCTGTCTCTATGGTAGGTGATACATAGTCTTCTAATTGGCTCTCAAACTTTTGTCAGACGTGGTGTAAATGGCCTTTATCTACAGCTGTTTACGCTCTGCCTACCCCGCAAGGTATATAGGCGTGACAGAATATGTAATATGTATGAATATTCCCAAATACTTCCTAAGATATTATCCCATTTTCCAATAGGAATCACGGAATGACCACTATTTCTACTATTTTTTTCCACACCCGCAATAAATTGTACATAACGCGCGCACGCGAGTCACGCATAACATCTTATAGATTTATACCCCACACTTCTGTCCAAATTTAGATTTAGTGTTATGTTTAGCCATAATTCACCACAATTCTTAGGGTTTTCTGGATAAAGAGAAATAGGATTGGGGTCAATAGATTTAATATTTTATTTTTACTTTGCCAAATGGGCATGATTTTCGGACATGCTTGTAAAAGTGCAATGCACCCTATTTTCAATATCGTGAAGTGTATGACTGTTGCGGTATTGAATGATGTAGGCTTAGGATATAAGTATATCTTACTAAGTAGGTAAAAAAAAAGACTTGAAAAAGTGTGTACTCAAGCGCAGTTTGTGTTTGTCAATCGAACTGTTAAAAACTTGCAGGAAACCCAAGGGAACCCCCACTTTTTTTTCGTTAAGAAATTTACTAAGTTCATAGACAATGCCATATTGTGGATTAATAAATATCCTATGTGGTCGCTATATGATGCAGGCTTAGGATATACCGATGTAGGATTAGGTGGCACCTATATGTACCTTAGTAAGTATGCAATATCAAATAGATAAGTAGGTAACGTAGGTTGAAATAAAAACATTAATATATCTTTCAGACCTATGTCCCTTGCACAGTAAATTAAGCGTAAATTTCTCTTTGTTAATACAAAAATCCGTGTAACAACCCGTGCAATGAACGATCCCAAAATTGAAAAGTAAATTCATAAACCTGTCTTAATTCACCGCAATTAACCACTACTGCAGACGTATGCTGAAGCTTAATAAAACCAGGGGTGTTATTTCAGAGATTTTCACTTCGTTTTCCCTGCATCTCTACGAATTCCTGTTTTTTTTTTTTGGCTAAACAATCCAAATTAAATTGAATACCCAATCGCTGGTTCAAATCCAGTCTGCAGTGTAAATTCTGCAAGTTTTTCAAAATCCAAATTTATACAAAAGCCTAACCAACTCTAAGTATCAACTTCTGGGTGTTTAAGTATTTTAATTGAAAAACAATACAAAGTATAAAATAAAGTACCTTTTTGCGTTTCTCTGTCTGTCTCTCGTAGATTTCGCTAGCTCCTCCTAAACTACACAACGGTAACATGCCTTTTTCTTGTGCAAAAATTCGTCGCAGCGGGTGAAACCACTTAAAGGGCCGCTAGTAAAACAAAAAAAATTTGGTAGATAATTTCTTCTCACGATTTCTCACTATTTTAATTTTTTTGCAAGAATCTGATATCCAAAGTTAGATCATAGGCTTACATTTACATGCTATAAACTTATCATGAAAATAAATCCCGGACTAGACACACAGCGCCATCTAGCCCCAACCGAGCCCCAAACTAGCTTGTTCTATAGGAACAAGACAACTGATATACTACTTATGTACTTTTTTCGTTAATAATTTATTACTTTCGCATTTATCATACTGAATACGGACGGCCCCCAAAAATCGGCCACCCCCTTTTCCCGCGCGGTCAGGGATATTCATCGTTCTCGTCCTCGCATATGAGTTTTACGTCATTTCCGAGAATTTTTCTCAAAGCGGCGCAATTTTTCACCAAAACGAGCGAGTCGGCCGTTTAAATAACACTCGTTAACTTCCTGGCAGACGGACGGTCAGATTATTTCGGAAATGCGTTTTCAAGTGGTTTAATCAAAAATATTGCTTATACTAGTGACCCAACCGGCGGTGACCACGATCACAGGTGCTACCCCTTTTTATGTGGAACTTAAACACCTATTCAAAAATACTAACACACTACGATTACTTAATCATAAGTATCAGCCACTACAAACAATCTCAAAGACGTATAAAATCACAAAGCTTTTGAAAATCTGAATAATAATATTATGAGGTATCGGCAGTTGCTTTTTTTTCTTTTCTTTCAAACCGATATTCTTGATAATGATAGTCGTCTATAGGTATTTACAGGTAGAACACTCCCTGTACTACACAAAAATTATACTAAAGCTGTCCCTACCGAGGCCCCGCTTCCTCGTGGACGCGGCTATGTGAAAAATTTAATTCATTGCCGACAAATTTGTATGCATACCGGCACTGCAGTTTATTAAGAATGCACCGCTCTCCCTCACCGGCTCTCAAATAAAACGGTCAGTTTCCTACGATCCATTATGTGGAGGTGATGTATAGATGGCCAAATATAGGCTTTTACGGCCCAGTAAAAAAATGGGTAAAAAGTCATTTTTTAAATTGATACTAAGAGACGTTCCGTAAATGTCCTTACCATACAAGGTTTTGCAGAAAAAACAAACAGCTCGTGTTTGGTTTTTCCACAAAACTTTTGATCAAACATACCTTCCTAGGATAGGCAATGCGCTACCTACTAAACAATTTTATTTACCTATGTCAACTAAAAGAGGTAATCAAGGCTACTGTAACATTGTTGACCCAGGTGTTCAAAAATGATGAGGCGTTATAAAACTGAAATCTGCCTAAATTTAATTTGAATAAGCAAGCGGCCCGTTGGTCTAGTGGTATGATACTCGCTTTGGGTGTGAGTGGTCCCGGGTTCAAATTCCGGACGAGCCCTTCTTTTGAAAATACAAAATCTACCCTTCTAATATGGTTTGGTGTCAACTTCACATCATACGGAGAAATACACAAGGTAGCATGCAGGCAATGAACTTAAACATTTTATAGTTCACGTGCAATCAAAGAATCTATCTTTTTCTTCTTCGAGTGAGGATGCAGAGTCGTCCAAGGACCTGATGAACCCTGGCTTCAGAGTTTTTTAACCACCTACTAAAAGTAGCAGGCTTTGACATGGTTGTGACACGACACCACCATCCAAGTGATTGATCATACACAGGAACCGGGACCGACGGCTTAACGTGCCCTCCGAAGCACGGAACCATCTTGCGGAAAATCAAGTGGTTCAGCTTGTAATGTACTCACCAGACTGGGAACAAAGTCACAAAGTGACAAATACCAATTTTGTGACTTACTGCAGGCAGTCGTACGTACCTAACGCTTATTATAAATGACATTTTGGCGAAACGCGAAATTGGAATACTGCTTTTTAGGTACTCAGCGACTAAAGGCTAAATGGAAATGAAAGTTGCCAAATTTTTAGTTGGTGCGTATTTTAGATTTCATTTCATTCCCTCTTTAATACAATATCAATTTCAAGTGGATCACGTTTTTCATCGCCTGAAAACAAAATATATTCATTCCGCCTCATAAAGTTCTTATCGTGATAAAATAAAGTAAGTAATTATGGTGTTGTTGTAAAAATTGCTTTTAAAAACGGGCCATTTGGCTAAGTTTTATTACCGTAACCTGCCAGTAAATCTTCTATAATCTACAGATATTACAGTTATGCTTGTTCATAAGCTTGCTCAATGGTTTAGGGAAAAAATAATGGAATAATTATACCTGCTAGGTAGGGAAGTAAGTATGCCATACACACCCTTATATAAAAAAAAAGGTTTTTTTTTATACACGTGCCTCGTTTATATCTGAAGTTTAGGTAAACAGATAGTTTAAGAGAAAGACTATTTTCCTCCCGGGTGCCAATATCACAATCTCAAAATGTCATATTTCTAACACATTCTTTAACGCAATCTAGCTATAATAAAATTGTTACTAAAGTTAAGTTTTACCATAGGTAGCCATAGTACCATTCATAGGTACCACCCTAACTTCTGGCACTCTGATTTGGTATCCAAAACCTCATCTTTGTACTCTGCCATAATGTTATTCGACACCAATCACACGGTGTCCCACACGAAAAGAAGAAGAAGAATCACATAGTAGTCGAACTCAATACAAGAGCAAAGACAGTAGATGTACTGCTTTATAAATATGAAATTTTTCCTTGTAAAATATTGCCTTTTTACAAAATGTTTTTTAAACGCAAGCTGCATGCATTACAAAATGCATGGCGAAAACAGGAATGCCATTTAGGGGCAAGCTCCACAGAATAGACGCGCGAAGCGACGCGCAACATGACATCTGTCTGACAAGCGATCATCAGCCGTTATCGATGCGATGCGCGTCTCACGTGTGTAGCTTTGTCGCTTCTGTTTCATGCTTAATATGAAAACGGTTTCAAGCGTCGCGATGTCGCACGTCTCACATCTCCGACGATTACTTGTTTGACAGATGCCATATCGACGGTCCCTACGTATAATGACGTAAAGTGAAATTAGCAAATTTTACAGGAGAGCGTTTTTAAGTTTCAAATTAGTGTATCTCTAGTAATATTATACATAGAGTTATGAAATTTGAAACATATATTTATCAGGTCAATATATTTGAGAAAAATAGAATAAAATATTAAAATGATTATTATTTCTACATAAATAATCATATACGTAGTTATACAACGGAAAATCTGTAGCTGTAGAAAGCCTATGTGGTACTTAAGTTCTTATACGTGGGAGTGTATCGCCAACAAAAAACGCAACTGTCAGTTATGGGATTTTACGTTGGTTTCATTGCGAATACACCATATTTTAGTTTGGATTTTACCTTGTAATTTTACGTTTTACAAGTAATTTTAAGCTGATACCGTAAATATAAAATATGGTTAACAGTTTAGAATAGTTTTCTACGACAAGATATCAACGATACAGCAAATATTAACATAATTATTTTTATGCCGTAAGTGCCAGATACGGGAGAGAGCGCACTAGGGCGTGTTTACCTTCCAGTGTAAAATAACGTAACTTAACCACCGTCATTTTACGTCGGAATATGAGTAATAAAGCGGGTTCCTAACTACCACTACCGTAATTTTACGTTGGAATTGTGTAAATTTTGTAGTTAAGGGGTATCAATTTCGTGTGGAATTAGGCCATTTAGAATCATGCTGTCTTTACCGAAGGTAGCTTATGACAATATAAGGCGAAAGCAAAGAAAAAAGGCAAATGACTTAAGTAACACTTACGGCATTGTACGTAGGGACCGTCGATATTATGTCTCACGTCTACCTACTCTGTGAAGTTGCGCCTTACACTCTACTGCATGAAAAAGTTTGGTAATATCGAAAAATTTGTTCATAAAAAGATATCTACGTGGCGCATATTTTGATTTAGTGTCTCGAAACTTTATTTGGACGTCTCGTGATTTAAGAGATTCTCGTGAATTTTAATATAGTTTTGCATGAAAACTCTTGTGAGTCTGAAAGCTCAAAGTTTCATTATTTCCATAAAACAGGTAGGTAAGACTGTACCTATATATTCATAGTACCTAGTGATGACTGATGGAGTAGGTTGGTACCTACATCACGCCAAGTATGGGTTTATATTCAAAATGTTTCATTCAATCCAGCATCAAAATATGTATTATAGTTTCAGCTATGTACTCTGTAGCTTTGCCTGCGGATAGATGGAACTGTGTGAATTGTATAGTTTTCTTTTGTATCGGTATGGTATCGGAATCGGTAGGTATATAAAGTACTCTTCGCCACTTTTAGCTACCACCTAAACACAACCTAGGATACACAAAAGAAGGCCGTATCCTGGAAACAGCTAGGCTCTGTAACGCAGTGTCTATTCTGGCCAATTCTTTTACCACAATGGAAGATTCCCAAAGTAATCAACCTACAAATACCTACCATCTTCTTGAATACAAAACACTAGATTCAAGCTTCCCACTCCTTACCTAGTGCCGTCCCGTACAGCGCTAAGATCGTGATTATAACGCCCAAACAGGAGTACGGATCAAAAAGAATGGTGGATTAAAAGCTATTTGGCGTCGATTCCATCATATTCCTTAACAAAAAAGCGCTTTTTCTTTCCGGTAAATAAGTAGATTTTGATAGGAAATACCATAGACTATTAGATTCGTATCATTTTTGAAAATGACAATATTCCTTCGCACATTTCCATTAAATTTAGTCGCCAAATCTTTAATCTTCGCTTAATTTTGACAGATAATGCGTAAAACACGTAAAATTACAGACAATTCTATTCGCACATTCCGGCCCGTACCGGTTTGTAATTATATTGTTTTAAACTTTCGCGGTCACATTTAATGACTTAATTAGGGCAAATAAACATATAGGACAATTCAAATACAATAACATTCTACCGCGAAAAACTGAAAGTGACAGCATTATTTTTAGTAAGAGAATTATTATCGAATCGACACCATTGTCTCTCTGGCTGACTGCCCATCCAATCTCCTTTGTGACGTCTCTAGGGACTACACTCAGATTATCTTAACAGAGCAAAGGCGCTAAGTTCGGATGCCTTGTGAAACAAAGTAATCGCCTCTATATCTCGCATGAAAAGAAAAACTACGACCCTATAGGACAGGAGATTATTCCGTTGTGTAATTTAGATGCTCGTATATTTTTGCCTTTTATTTCGTTTCTACTTGGCTGACTGAAAGATTTTCTTGATCGCGGAGTTTTGGTTGGAAAATGTGTATGTATCTTAGGCGCTGTTATCAAGCTAGAGTAAGTACTTGGTCTATACGTTTGAGAAGTATTTTATTTCTAAGTTGACTTTGTGCTTGAGTGATCCATCCAATGATTGATAAAGTACTGCTAAATAGTTTTGGTAAGATTCTCTCTGTACAGGCCCAGCAAACCAGACACCATCATCCAAATACACGTATACTCGTTAACGACCGTCGGGCTATTCCAATACATCTAATATGGACCTGCATTGAGAACCCCCGGTATCTATAACGAGCTGTTAGCCTGCTCCGCTAAATACTGTACGGTATATCACGTACAAGTACAGTCAAGCTCAGGTTAGGTTAGACAGTTTGGACTTTAGACCGTTCTCATCTTTATTTCCGAGCACATAATTAGGACTTACAGTCTGGAAGTGTAGCAAGCTGAAGTGGCAGCAGGCTGGTTACATTTGTCGTAGAACCGATGGACGGTGCAGTAAGCGGGTTCTTGAGTGGAGGCCACGACTCTGCAACCGTAGCGTTGGACGCCCTCCGGCCAGGTGGACCGATTACTTAAAGAAAGAGGCTGGTAGCGGCTGGATGGCGAAAATGGGAGATCGTGTGCCTTGTGTCGTACCCTGGGCGAGGTCTATGTTCAGCAATGGACTGCTATAGGCTGATGTGATGTAATGAAGACTTACTTTGGCGGTTCGAGTTGTTTAACCGGATGCTTGAATGTACAGTATGATAGTATCTTGATCACCTACCTATAGCGTAGGTTTGTAGCTTACATTCAATAGCATGAACCGAGAGAATTACAGTGCAAAGTTTTTCCAAGGTGTACTGTACATGAGCTAAGTACATCCTTGTTGGATAATTCGCTATTTTGCTAACGTGAGCTATTTCCTTATATGATTTTGTCATGCTAAACCTCCTGTAAGATTTGATTGTAAATGTTTTCTGACTTTGCTTCGAGAAAATCAATGCCACGCCACGAAAATTTATATAAAGTGGATCGGTCATAATCTACTGAAATTGAAAATTCTGTGAAAAAGCACTGGACTATGAACAGAAACAATAAATATGCAGTTTTTTTCGAGTAGGACACTCAGCTGTCCAACGACCCGACGAACCTGGTTTCAGAGTTTTGCAGTTTTGCCAGACTTGAATCAGAATTACGGAAATGTGCATCCAGACAGATAGATAATTGAAACCTAACCGCTTTCCTTTGCCAGGGCTATAAATTGACAAAACAATTAAGGCACCTACCCAATATCCGGTGCGCTATCCTCCCGTTTGCTGTTCGCATACCACTAGGTACAGTTGTCAGAAAGTCAATGCCCTATTAGATATATCCTGATAGGTAAGCTGCGAATCTAGTGTCACTACATCAGAATCTTCTTTCACTCTTTTTTTGTGATCTTCTTTAACAATGGACTATTATAGACTACTGGTTGATAACTACTTAGTACCACAAAGTAATTATTGGCTAGCGCAATCCAGAGAGTCGGCTTCGAGCAAACGCGGCTAAACTCACTCAGACATCCACACGCGTCGTTTACGCGCTCTGTGGAACCGTGTCGAACCAACTAGTGGTTGAGTGTAAACGGCGCGTTCGGTGCGGGCGGACGGAATGGCGAGTAAAGAAAAATATTTTTGTGATGTGTTTGGGTGTAATTAACACCACAGAAAATTGTGCATTGTCATTTTTTTCAGTTTCCCACGCAATAATGAATTTATTTGATAAATAAATAGATACCTACTTCAAAACACTAGAAATGGAGGGATATCTTTTTAAAAATCTTAGTTTTCATTCGTAATATGTGCTTTAGCGTTTTAGGTACGTACGTAGAAGTAGGTAGGTTGCGCTTTGGTAGTTTGATTTGGTAGGTTAAATTTGGGTTAAATGGGTTTAGGTAGTTACCTATCCACAGTAGATAGATCAGTATTTGAGGTGAAACGATGAGTACCAACATACCGATAGCAAAAGGTCCAGGTTATGTCATCTTCATTTACGATCATCAGGTAGGTACCTACCTATGGTACCTAGTCCAAATAGACTATTACGATACTGGATATTTTTTCATTTTTTCGTCACGGCAGCTAGTGAGCTTCGAAACTATAGTAGGTAAGTAGGCATACTTCGAAACTAAGGTAGGTACCTACCTACCTACCAACTTAATTGCCAACTTACAGCTACAGATACAGCTTCCATGCCCGCATTTTTTCCGGGCGCGTCCCCGCGTTTGTCATGTCGTCATGTTCATGTCATGATAGGTACTTACCAACCTACCTACCTACCGTTCCCAGCGCGTATCGCCCGCCCGCCAATACATTGGTAGGTAGGTAATCTGTGTGCAACTGACTAGGTCTTGTCGTGTCGGTCATCCATCGCCGCCGGCCGGTCCTCTACCTACCTACTACCTACTTACCTACCTGCCTACCTATGGGTCGCTTCGTTCACCGCCTAGTCTCGTGACCCAAACCCATTGCCTAGGTATCTACCGATTTAGATGGGGACCTACTTATTTCCTATTAGAAATATGACTTTCTACTCAGGTAGGTACCTACTTCCATACGGTAAAAAATATTTTATATCGGCCAGGTAATTTAGGAGTTCATCAATTGCATATGCCTAATTCATACTTTCAAACGATAGGTAACTTCATAAAAAAATCAGAAAGTAAAAGTAGCAACCCTAAAGAGTAGGCATAAGTGATCGAAAGAAGGGGCGAGCTGGCCTTCTGTAGATTCTCTATTTTGTGTTAGTACTTTGTTTGAGATGACTAAACTAGACGTGCAACCCAAAAAAGGAATACCCTACTTTTATTACTTTATCCTATCCTATCCACTCTATCGTAGTGCGACTGCATGGGACGCAGAAGGTTACGGGTTCGATTCTCGGTGGGGCACTCACAAAGTTGATATTTATCACTTTGTGAATTTGTTTCCAGTCTGGTTAGGACATTACAGGCTGAACCGCCTCAATATCCGAAAAGAAAGTTAGTTTCGTGCTTCGGAGGGCACGCTAAGCCGTCGGTTCCGGTTGCGGTCAATGATAACTTACACGGTGGTCGTTACACAGGCATGTCAGAGGCCTACTACTTGTAGACCAGTGTTCATTGGGCCGTTGGGTGACTCGGTGTCCCAATCGAAAAGAAGGAAGAAGACTTTATCTCTTTTATCTCTACCACATCACTTACTGCCATTTGATAACTCAGTCTCCCGCAAGAAAAGCGACACAGCTACAACACTCTACAGCTGAATAAAGAACTGCTGCTTTGTCTGCGGGTTGAGCGCAGCACAATATATTGCATTTTGGAAAGTGTATAAGGAATCGCTGCAGCCTATTACTGAGCATTCTCCCGTAGTCCCACGTCTACTCGTAAAGGTATTCTGTTCATCACACAGGTACAAGTCGATCCTATATAACCACGCTGAAACTCAAAGCTACGATCTGTGATGATCAGAACACTACAGCGAGGCCAGACCATCAGCAGTTTAGAGCAGACGTATTTACGGTCAATAACCCCCAATAAATGTCTTGCGAGGCCGATGTACGGTTCTCTGGAATTGATGCCCCAGATATCGACATCCTGTAGATTTCCGTAGCCAGCTGAGTAATGCGTTCCCTAACGACAATGGCTATAAGCGTGTATACCTACTTATAGGGGTGTGGGCTCACCAGGATTTAGCTGATGACGTGTGCGATCATGATAAGAAATGGTCCAAATTACTGTTTCGCAAATGAGTCTTGCATGTGCTGATGAGTTAGCAGCACACATTTCATTTAGAATTTGCATTACGCTGCAGATTTTGAATATTCTATATTTCGTTAACATTTAATTATACCTACCTATCGTAATTTCTTCCCTTATTAAAATCTGGGGGCACGGCAGTGCCCCCACCAAGTCGAGCTGAAAGCGGCACGGCCGTACCATCCTTTTCTCGAACCAGTTCAGGGCATTTTCGACCCCCCCATAACTCCCTTGTCGATAAGTTTAGAACCCTCATTTCAAAATATCTTATCAAGCACTACACAGACACGATACATTTAAAATTTTATCAAATTTATACTAGTAGTTTAGAAGTTATAGTTAGTCAAAGTTTCTTAATTTTCTGCCTGACTGACTGACCGATCATCAAAATTCTAAGGTACTTCTAGCAGACCAAGGAGCTTCAAACTTAGAATACAACTTGTATTTAGTGTATGAATAAAGGAAAAACTATAACATTCTGCAAATTCGGTTGCAACTGCATAATTAACTTTGTATTTCCATACAAATGTATAGGATTACAAAGTTAAATTTGCGGATGGGCTTAAAAGAAATCTGTAGCTGAGGCTCATGAAGTAGTTCCAGAAAAGAGAAAGAGGAAGACTACCTACAAAAAGAAATGAGATCCCACCAAAAACATTCACTTGTAAAAAGAACCAAGTCTCGCCTCTCAGTGCTTCTACTGTAAAAAGTTGTGAGATCCATGTGATTCCAAGTCGGTTATTGATAAATAGAATGACTTGGCAATCGCACACCATTTGATTGTGAGATACGATGGTCTGGTGCGATGGCCGGGCCATTCTATTTATCAATAACCGACTTGGAATCACATGGATCTCACAACTTTTTACAGTAGAAGCACTGAGAGGCGAGACTTGGTTCTTTTTACAAGTGAATGTTTTTGGTGGGATACAGTTTTACTAAAAGTATAATAATGCAAAATTTGTAGTTTTTGAATAACTTGTTATAAAAGAAAAGGCTCTAACGTCATGTCTTATCATGAGATCAAATCATTAGCAAGAACTAGATAAAAATGGCAATTGTTCTACCAACAAGAGCATAGTTTTACTATTAGTATTTCTTTGCTAAAGTGACAAAAATGGAAAACATTTCTAAGTGCTCCCTCGTAATTATTTCCTTCATGGTCATTCTGTCTGAGGCATCTGCTGTCCACATAATAGCTAAGTCTTATTAAGAGCAGGCACTAGTGATTAATGAAGTATACTGTCCTTTCCTATGACATTTACATGACTGGGAAGCTGAAAGATGCCTTGAGAGTGAGCAGGATATTAATTAATAAGCACTGTTGAAGATTGTGTGTAAGATATCTTTAAGCATGATATTTACGAATATAATTAGCGGAGTAATCTTGCAATAAACATACAAAAATATAATATCCGTCGATCTAAAAATTCTGTTTTTTGAAATGACTAGACGGAAAATAAATATCAACGAAAATTTACGCATTCGAAAAATTATTAACCGTTGAATCAAAAATTGGTATTTAAATTAACTTTATAAAACGTTTTGTTAGGTAGATAAACATGTTTTATGGAAACAAAAATTTAAAATAAAAATGCAAATATTTATAAAAGTTTTTGGTATAATTAGTACACCAACATGCATACAAACTTCCTAAAGGGGTAACATTTGTTGCAGTCCCTTCAACCCCTATTCCCTGAAACTTCACGAATATGTGTTCTGGATAAGGGTTGGCACCTGCATCAGCTCCATACAAAATGGAACGTTAGCGTTTTACAAAAGTCCAGTATACTTCCGCAACTTACATTGCAGTAGTTATTTTAGAGTTCACTTCACTGTTCAGCTTTGTTGAAAGTGAAAAAGTGAGGTGAGGGTTGCGAGATAAGAGCGCTAAAGTAAGACCAAACTTGTAGCTTTAATGAACAATATGAGGAATCATTCCATTACAAATAATCACACTTTACGTTGATTTCTTTGAAAGAGATTTACCTACACTAGTATCTCAATGTGATAGGTAGAGACCTAAGGAATTAATTAAATTTCCCAAGGAGCAGAGAACAAACTGAAAAATAAACTGGACCAGCAATGAACATTGAAAATTTAACCAAGCATCCTTTTCGCCATGCTCGGGACCTACAATACTACTGGCTGTAAAGGGGCATTCCCATTACGGTAGGCAGTTCCACGACGGACCCGCCAGATGTCACCCTATACGAGGGTCTTGAAATGAACCAACTTGTTTTCAATTAACGGTTTATTTCGCAAGCATTTACATTTGGAAGCTGTAATTTATAGTTCGTTTGGGATTTGGAACGGTCTAACTTTAATTATTCTATATTCTGGGTATCTGAAAGCAGCAGCTATGTAAGAATGTTAATTGTGAACTTTGCATTGACAACTTTGAATCGTGTTGTTTGATGTGAGGTTTGTTTTTTACCCACGGCAGAACCGAGACGGTATACGCGTTCGATATCAGAGAATGTTCGTTTGTTTGTGCAAACCTATGTTCCCAATTAATCTACAAAACCACTGCTGGTCGGATTTTCTCTGAGAACTTACTAGGGGAAAAGAGGAGCTGCAGTTACCTGTCTGTCGAGGGTTTATTCAAAAAGTAGATTTTTTTTCATTTGTACTACAATGTCACAGCCAACAAAGCTGGTTTACTTAATCGCTGGTTTTTATACTGAAATAACTTATAATGAACCAGTTTAGGTAGATGAATCTATAAAAAGTACTATTAGCACTTATTATAGATTTTAAGCCTGCTAGAACCCATATTTAGCAATTACCTATGTTTTAATTGAAGTGGCTCCGAGTATCTATAAAAACATCGTTATCACAAATCCAATTTTGCGCCTTGGCCATATGTTCTGTCAGTCAGTTTTTATTCTTTATTGATTAATGGAATACCTAAATTAAATATATAAAAATTACCTCAATATTTGATTATAAAATGAAGATTGAATTATCCACTTCACCGAATTATAAAATTTTGTTTGTAATCCCAAATGAACAGCGTAAGGCATCAGGTGTGAGTGGCAAGTTGGTAGTCCCCTAATTTATCAGATCCAGGATTAGTCGCCCCTTATCATGTGACGGCACCTTGTCATTGTCACACTGTCAATCCGGAATACGCGCAAAATTAAGATCTATGTTGAGTTCGGCTATTAGTAAAGTTTAATACTCAAAGTGAACAATCAATTCCATTTTTCATAAGGGTGATAAAAGAAACATACATAGTTATATAAATCACGCCTACAGAGGCAGAGCATAAACGGCTGTAAAAACTGCCATATAGGTACTCCACATTTAGATGAATGTCTATCACCATAGACACAGGTTGTCAGCCTGTCCCCTAAAATTGCAATACACACCAACTCTCAAATCCTTTAGTGGCTACTTACTCGTTGCTTCTTACGATACCCACGGGAAAGATAAGTGGTGATGCTATTCTGAGCCGGCACCACACGGCAACGGAAGCCTTAACAAATCTTTAACAATATAAAGACACCGTTAATCCCTAAGTTAATTACCTAATGTAACAAAATAGTAGCTTCTTTAAATTTATTATAAAAGAAATAGATAAGGATCTATACCAACGATCTATACCTATTCAATCCAGAGTGATAATTTAAATGTGTGCCATAGCTTCAGGGTAGGTTCACTATCAATATTAGCCCGAGCGGCGACTGGTCTAATCCATACCTCACAAAAGAATAGAATAATTTAGCTATGTACGGGTAGAGGAGCTCGAGTACTTCGGATTGGTCGTGGTCTGCCGCGGCGCAGCTTGGCACGTTTGGCGGAGTAGCTAAGTTTGCCCTCTGAAAAAGTTAAAATATCTCATCGAAGAATAGAATGAGACATGGCTGTAGCGATAGGAGCAGTTTAGTAAAGCTTATAAATCTTGGTCTGCCTTCTGCTATCTTGGCACGTTTGGCGGAGTAGCTAAAAGTATGCCCTCTTAAAAAAGTAAAAAATATCTCATCGAAGAATAGAATGAAAATATATCGTACCGATAGCTTGCTTGAGTCTGCCTACATATATACTGGTCTGCCTGGCCACAGCCTGGCAGTTTTGATCCGACCACTTTTACTTTTTAGTAAAATTTTATCTCTTCGAATAAAAGAATAAAAATATGTCGTACCGATAGCTTGCTTAAGTCTGCCTAGAAAATACTGGTCTGCCTGACCACAGCCTGGCAGTTTTCAGATACGACCACATTTACTTTTTTGAGAAATTTTTATTTCTTCGAATAACAGAATGAAACTAAGTTGTAATAATAGTTTATTTAAAGCTGAACACATATCCCTTGGTCTGCCTGAGCTCAGTCCGTAGTTTCTCCGATGCGATCACTTTTCACTCTCAGTAAATTTCAATTTTAAGGACCTGACTTTGTTTATTAGTGGGCCCGTCAATAAAATGAAAATTTGTCGGTGTATAGAAGTGAGATTTACAGAGCTGTAATCTCTCAATGTCCAGATGAAGAAAATGTTTTCCCAAGTATTGTATTTTGAAATAATTACTACGAATACATCTGAAGTTGTAGATTCTTGAAATTAACATACTTATTCTTCATCTAGACATTGAGAGATTACAGCTCTGTAAATCTCACTTCTATACACCGACAAATTTTCATTTTATTGACGGGCCCACCCCTAATAAACAAAGTCAGGTCCTAAAATTGAAATTTACTGAGAGTGAAAAGATCGCATCGAGAAACTACGGACTGAGCTCAGGCAGACCAAGGGATATGTGTTCAGCTTTAAATAAACTATTATTACAACTTAGTTTCATTCTGTTATTCGAAGAAATAAAAATTTCTCAAAAAAAGTAAAAGTGGTCGTATCTGAAAACTGCCAGGCTGTGGTCAGCAGACCAGTATTTTCTAGGCAGACTTAAGCAAGCTATCGGTACGACATATTTTATTCTTTTATTCGAAGAGATAAAATTTTACTAAAAAGTAAAAGTGGTCGGACTGGGAAAACTGCCAGGCTGTGGCAGACCAGTATATATGTAGGCAGACTCAAGCAAGCTATCGGTACGATATATTTTCATTCTATTCTTCGATGAGATATTTTACTTTTAAGAGGGCAACTTTAGCTACTCCAAACGTGCCAAGATAGCAGAAGGCAGACCAAGATTTATAAGCTTTACTAAACTGCTCCTATCGCTACAGCCATGTCTCATTCTATTCTTCGATGAGATATTTTAACTTTTTCAGAGGGCAAACTTTAGCTATTCCGCCAAACGTGCCAAGCTGCGCCGCGGCAGACCACGACCAATCCGAAGTACTCGAGCTCCTCTACCCGTACATAGCTAAATTATTCTATTCTTTTGTGAGGTATGGATTAGACCAGTCGCCGCTCGGGCTAATAGGACGTCATAAAAATATGGAAAAAAATCCTAGGCAATGTTGTTTGACATGACACTTTTGTCGTTTAGAGGGTGCCAAAACAAGTACTTTCGTCTCATCAACTTTTGAGTTTATACAAATCTTGGCTACTTAGAGGTACCTAGCTATAACTACCTACACAAAACACTTATATCTACATCTACCAGTGGTCGCACTTGACGCTGATTACCCTGGGGCGAGATCCATCAAGACGCGGCTCTTATTTTTTATTTATTACCGACGAGATGTATCGTGTTATTTCCCACTAACCAGTATCCAGAAGCTCAAGATACAAAAATCTGATGTATGATAATGAATCTGATAAAGGAAACAAAAATATCAGTAGGTAATTAAAATAAAAAGATAAATTAATTTACATTATCAGTCTTTATTATTATTATAATTTCGTGGATAGGGGTTGGTCCTCAAGAGACCAACAGCCACTGCGACCTGTGAAGATCTATTGTAGCCCCTATAAATGACCTAATTTAGTCAAGCTAATACAACAGTCTACGACTAGATTGAGGCCAAGAGCACGGACAACGGGGACAGCATGTGGCCACCACCCATGGTCCGGTTTTTAATTTGCACAAGTGCATCACTCTCGGCACAGAACCTGCTAAACGGGACCTTTGTGATCCTTATCCTACAGTGCTATTTTTGTTGAGGTTACAATAGTCTGTAAGCCATAGTAATCAACATTTAAGTTGTTTTCAAAAACAGGAGAGATAGTGCTTCCCTTTTATCTCGCCTTTTCGAGTATTAAACCCAGGTTTTAAGAAATATGGTATACAAGAATACCTTTGTCTAAGTTTTAGACGATAATCAAAAACAATACAAAGGCAAATAAGTCCTTTAATACGCCATTACAAAGAAAACATAAATAACCAAGCAACCTGAAATTACATTCTCATAACGCGGGAACAAAAAGAACACTTGGTTGGTAACAGATGAGCGTCTTGCGCCTTATCGCCAGAAAACGTAGAATATTATAAAACGTCGCAATAAAGTAAATAGAGAGACAAATGTACGTATTTGCGCAACACAAAAGGAATTTGAAGCTTAAAACATAAGACCTAAGGTGTAAAGCTGATTGGGGAACTACACACATTATAATGGTGAAGGAGTTTCACGAGAAATATTATGAAAACAAATTCGCGTTGAGCACGTACAGAGCAAGTTGTAAATAATAAGAGACCAAAAAGCACACCCAGCGAGCCAGAGGCATTAAATATTTGAAAGCATTATGAAGTTGGACCGGATAGTTTTGAATAGGAATATTATGCATAATTAGTTCTGATATTCCAGGTAAATTAACTCATTAGACTATTTTGTTCTTACGGAATGAATAAGCACCGTAATTTGTGAATGCATGAAGTGTTTTAAAACATTATTTGTGTTTGATGCTTTGGCTGAAATTGGAATTCTCCATGAATAGGATTTTTGATTGACCAATCTACTCGATGTTCATTCATATCATAACTTGTCAACTTGTATCATTTAATGGTCTATGGGGGCGTTGTTGCTACGTGTAATCAACTTAACTCGTAGCACTCGTAGCAATCTCGTGGACTCATAAAGGGCATTGTTGCTACGAGTAATCAACCTAACTCGTAGCACTCGTAGCTATCTCGTAGACTGAGTGATTTGAAACCGCAAGTAAACGCCTTTTATACAGATTTGTCAAACATATTTTACGTACAACTAACGTTTGATATTATAAGATGGGATTGAAAGGGAATTTAAACAAAAAATACTGTTGCAAATTTATGCAGGTTAACCGACCGTCTAGAAAAAAAAGCGGGAGGGAGTAAATTAAGAAAAGAATTCAGACGTAGAAAGAATAATAAATTAATGGTTTAAACTCTACGCTTTTAGTGGTAAAGGTTTATTAAAATTAGACGAATCAAAGGTCACACGAAGTACATAAATTCCTCCGTAGTTATTTTTATTCCGGCATCTGCTACCGACGGTCCTCTTACGAACGAACTTTCCTTTTCAATGAATGTTGCAAAGTCGTTTTGCGATCGTTATTGTTTTCGATAGACAAAGTTCTATGTGTTTGATTGCGAGTCACTTTTCTTTGCCATTTCATTCGTAATGTTTTAGGACGGTAAATTGACACAATGCTGCCTGGATTATGTCTACCTACACGTGAAAATAGAAATCAGAAAAGTAACCACGAAAGCGGACATTTAGTAGGTATGTTTCATTTACCGGGAGTAACAGAAAGGGTATAACAAGCCGAAAGGAGGTCAAGGTACTCATGAAACTGAACAACTTTCCCCATGGAACATGGGTCGAAATCAGAAAAAAATTTTTGGACCTTCCATACAAAATCGCCGATCAGCTGTTTGATTTACTATAAAAGGCCCAAATTTTTTTTTCATATTTCGACCCATGTTCCATGGGGAATGTTGTTCAGTTTCATGAGTACTTTGACCTCCTTTCGGCTTGTTATACCCTTTCCGTTACTCCCGGTATATCCACAGCTAATACCAATTTTCTTTTCAGGCATTTACGTCCAACAACTAAGTCACTTGCAAGTTAATACCAGGAAATAAGCGTGATTTATGTGCATTTCCATAGTAATGTGTCATTTCCGAAGTGTAGCCTAGCCACGTGTAGTTTACATAGATGTGACTGAAAGGTAAGCGATAAGCATTTTCGTGCCAGCTTTGGGTTTAGCAAGCAAGCGCAAAGATTATGTTTTAATATGAAATGCACTCCGAAATTACACGTGATTTTTTTCGGAGGGTTGGTAGGTATGTTACCCTAGGTATGATTGTATTACCTCAACGATCAAATGAAAATCACATAAATAGATAGGCATATAACACGAATATATACCTACCTAACATTTTCAATATTTTTGAATATGTATATCTTCACTTTACATTGAATTTCAGGTCACCGGGAAGTTCACTGCCTTGGTGTTCCACATAACAAAAAGTATAAACGCTCAGATGAAGACAACATTCAAACAAGATTTTATTCCAATAACTCGCTTTCTTTCATCTTCATTGGACAGTGTTCAGACTTCGTAATTAACCTAGCGAAAGTCGCAGAACTTATTGCCCTACTGGCATCTATTGGTCACGTAACAAATTATTCTTTGTTCGTCCGTAGACATCTAATAACTACTTCACAAGTTTTCCCGTAGGTTTTCCAGCAGTTTTAAAAAATAAATTGGACTACAGCATGTCAGGCTCGCTTTCGTTAGAGTCCGTAGCACAAACATAATAATATAAGTTTGATTGCATTGATTCATAATCATAATTCATCTTTATTTGATTTTAAAGGCTGTTTGTGTTAGGTAGCCGTAACTTTTTCAAGGTTCTTGTAAGTTTTTGGTTTCTGTATTAAATAAGCATCTTCATTCTTGTAAGACTTGTTACAAAACACAAAAGCAAGCAGAGGGAGGGATTTTGACTAAGTGGACAGTCCTTGAAATTATACAAATTATGCGTAACGTAATTCGTGCATGACGCTTTTAATATAGTTCCATTTTTGACAGATACGTCGGATAACGACCACCCTTTTGCGTTGCGATCAATTACGCTCTTAAATGAAATAATGACAAAATTGAAAAATTCACTAACGACCGCCGGGACTTGAACCCGGGACTGTGGATTACCGTTCCACCATCGGACCCTGGGGAATTTCTCAATCTATTGATGCTCGTCTCGAAGCGACGATTAAGCGACATCTAGTGGTAGTTTTTACAACCAGGCTCCGCTAGGCGCCCGTAGCTCAGTCGGTCGAGCGGTGGAACGGTGATCCACAGACCCAGGTTCATGTCCCGGCGGTCGCTAGTGAATTTTTCAATTTTCTCATTATTTAATTTAAGAAAATAATATAGCGCTGTGAGTGCATTAAAAATTCCAATACATCGATTACGCTCTGCCTACCCCGTGAAGGATAACGGCGTACCGAGTGTGTGTAATATCTTAAAACTACTCTTGCAAAATAAAACTAGAACAAGTTATTATCTCGGTATGTGTCTTCGTTTCAGAATGCAATATCATATTCGTTGTTTCTAGAAAATATGGCCTCATTTAAAATGCAAAGAAATAATCATGAAATGGAATAAGTAAAAAAGTGTGTTTTGAAATTCCATATCTCAGTGTTTGCTGTGTTTAACACAAAAAGGGAAAATGGTTCTAGTATTGCATTACTTACAAAGTTACGTAGGTACATTTATATACTCTGTTTATACTCTTACTTACTAACCATTTTAATATTAGTTTAAAACCATAATTAAGACGAGAAAGTCACAGTTAAGATCATCAGGAGGGTTATGATTTTCGGGAGTATGTAAGTAGGTAGGTATGTATGTAGGGGAAAGTTGGCTATATTGTACCCCCTAATTTCTATTTTGTTTTGCGAGTAAACTATTAACGCTATCCTTGTGATGTTTTGCTTTTTAGTTAGTTTAGTTAATTAACTCTGATGTGCCGGTATGGTTTTTTGAAATAAGTTATTAGTTTCGTCACAAAATAGTTTACAAAAAAAGTTGCTATCGGTACGATTTAGAGACTGGTACTGGTTTATTCGTACCACGAGGTTTTTATATCGTTCTTTGAAAATTATAATACAAATTGTGAAAAAGAAAATATTTTGCAAATTTCTTTAAAAAAGAGACATTGAAAAATGGGACAATGTTGAAAAATCATCTCCACACGTTTAAAAACTAATCACACCCCTCAAATCAGAGATCCATTATGTTAAGATTAGAACTGAAATATCTTAGTAAGAATCCTTTGGTACGATTTAGAAACTACGGATCGGTACGATTTCAAGAACAAGCTACTAGTATGCAAGATCGCTTAAGTGAGAGTTCCCGCGAGTTAACGCTTTAATACATGGCAGTTTTTTCTAAAAACTCACCAAATCTAAAATATGAATTAAGTAGTGAAGTTGGGGATTAAGAATTACTTACTGTGTGGGTAGACCTTGCTACGGTACCCTGACTGATACTTAGTAACAAGCTTTCTGCCCAGAGGTTTTACCCGCTAATATATTTTCAAGTAAACAAGCAAATTATTTGCCAATTTACACCCTGAGTTGTACCACCTTATGAGATGATTTTCTTAAATTCCTTTCCTGGTGTTAATTCACCCAACCAAAATAACCTCTGCGCAAAATTTCAAGAACCTAGGTCCAGTGGTATTGCCTGTGCATAGATTTACAATTTGTAAAAAAGTATTAAAATTGTTCGTAGTTGCCACATTTTTATTTTTTTACAATCCCTTGAGGCTGTTCTTTAATAGTTCTGACCCAAGGTCCTGTTAGGTTAGCAAAAAAGAACAAAATGTGGCAACAATGAACAAACTCTACTTTTTTTATACAAATTGTATACCACGCACAGGCAATACTACTGGACCTAGGACCCTGAAATTTTGCAGAGGTTATTTGAATAATCTTAATAAATATCAAGAAAGGATTTCAAAAAATCATCACCTAAAGTGGTAAAACAGAGGACGAAAATTTGTATAAAATTAACTTGTTTACTTCAAAATATATCAGCGGGTAAAACCGCTGGGCGGAAAGCTTGTTACTAAATATCAGGCAGGATATTGTAGCATGGTCTACCCACACAGCGAGTGACTCTTAATCCCCAACTTCACTACTTACTTTATACTTTCGAATTTGTGAGTTTTCAGCAAAAACTGCCATGTTGTGCTACGTTTTTCTCGCAAACTATTGGATTATGAAAAAGTTATTGATAACATTCATATGCAAAAATGTACGCTTAACATATCTTCCATACAATAGTTATTTGTAGCTCTTACCATTTTTGAATTATAACAAAATAACAAAATTTTGCCCAGTGAAAAAATTTTGAAACGGTTGCCATTTTTTTTTGTAATTAGGCCAGCAAAGCCCCGGTTCGGCATAGGTAAAGAAAAGCCTAAAGATTAGTTTCCAAAGCGGAACCGACCTGGAACACGCACGGGAACTCCCAAAATTTTTGTATAGAAATTCTAACCTACTATACATTTTACAAAAAATATTTTTCATTTCAATACCTCATATGATTGCGTTGGTTCACTAAGTTAGGTCAAAAGGACAATAACCCAGGAATAATATGATCAAATTGCAATTTTTAATAGCTTGCCGTTCTTTCATAAAACCTTAGGTTCCACACCTAAATAACAGTAACGGGGTCAACTCAAACCTGTTATATTTTATTGAATGTATAGTCTCATTTGCAGTGCTGTCGCAAACCGTCATAGTTTATTGGGTGTTGTGAACTATCATTTAACGTTGCCAAAGTAAATAAAAACGTACATTTAGTGGAAAATGTGTGTGTGGTACGATTAATCTACTGGTACAATATGTTCAACTCTCCCCTATGTTTAATTATATATAAAAATGGATATTTGCACTTACTAAAAATGTTTTTTCATCGCGGTTTCGCGACAGTTTCGGTCCAGTCGGTGGACCTTCATCGGGCGGAGTGACATCTGAACGCGCTAGCGTCTCTCCTGCCACTGATGTCTCCCCTATGTATGAATTTATGTATGGCAATAAATGTTAGACAAGACATTGTTTTCACAGGCTACAGCCCAAACGGCTGATCGGATCTTTATATTATGTAAGTTTCAGTAGCGCGAGTGACTTTGGCTACTAATAAAAAATCCTAAATTCATGATGGCGGATTTCAGTCGCAAAATATGACTTTGAAATTAATGCGTAGCTTCAAATATTTCGCGATAGATAAGACCCGCTTTTTTGGCAATTATACGTACTACGTATTACAGTGCTAAACACCATACCAATACATTTCATATTCTTGGTCATCCGCTATTACAAAGCAACAAACACACCAAACCATTTCGCCAGCAAGCAAGCAGCTTTATTGCATTTCCAATAGCAGCACAGCGCGGGCAGATGACGTGACCCCGCTGCGTCGCTATTGGCCGCCGTCATGTCGCCGCGGACAATCCTATTGCACACCACTGATTGCCTTTTGTATCGGACAATTTTACTTGTATTTTCCAATTCTCATGTTTGGTACAACTAGTTCCGTTTGAGATTTCTTGATTCAATAAAACAGAGTTGATTTCAAAGGTACCTACTTAATATGTTTTAGGTAAAATATGTGCTGATTTTCAATAAATAGGTATTTGATTGAAATAAAAGCCTTAGCTCGTTTTAGTTAGCATCATATTTTCTCTTTTTTATGTATATCAAAGTGTACCCATACATTTCATATTATTGGTCAACTGTGTTGCCACTACAAAGTAATAAATTCACCCCACCATTTCGCCAGCAAGCAAGCAGCTTTATTGCATTTCCAATAGCAGCACAGCGTGGGCAGATGACGTGATCCCGCTGCGTCGCTATTGGCCGCCGTCATGTCGCCGCGGACAATCCTATTGCACACCACTGATTGCCTTTTGTATCGGACAACTCTACTGGTATTTTTCAATTCTCGTGTTGACAGTACTGCGGTTTCAATAGGCCATATTTGACAGCTGTCAAAATGATCTTAATGCTTTAATATAAGGTATATTTTGCTTCGTTAATATGTCTTTATGTATGGATTTGGCAGCCATCAAATATGGCCTATTTGAACCGCCGTACTTTAACAACAACAAATTACGTTCTAGAGTTAGATTCCTTGATTCAATAGGTTCGAGTTGATTTCAAACAAATTAGTATTGCTTTCTTTTTAGGTAATATGTATGAGGTTAAAATGTAGGTACTAATTTTCAATAAATAGGTATGTGATAGAAATAAAAGCTTTAGCTTGTTTTACTTAGCAGCAGATTTTCTATTTTTATTTATATCAAAGTGTACCCATACATTTCAATCTATTGGTCAACTGTGCTGCCATTACAAACCAATAAACACACCACACCATTTCGCCAGCAAGCAAGCAGCTTTATTGCATTTCCAATAGCAGCACAGCGCGGGCAGATGACGTGATCCCGCTGCGTCGCTATTGGCCGCCGTCATGTCGCCGCGGACAATCCTATTGCACACCACTGATTGCCTTTTGTATCGGACAATACTGCTTGTATTTTCCAATTCTCGTGTTTGTTACAAGTTTCGTTCTAGATTTCTCGATTCAAAAATATAGAGTTAATTTCAATCAAAGTAAAATTGCTTTCTTTTTGGGTAATATGAGGGTAAAATGTGCATCTTGCAATAAATAGGCATTTTTTAGAATTAAAGCCTTAGTTTGTTTTATTTAGCAGCATATTTCTCTTTTTTATTTATATCAAAGTGTACCCATACCTTTCAAATTCTTGGTCACCCGATATTACAAACCAATAAACACACCACACATTTCGCCAGCAAGCAAGCAGCTTTATTGCATTTCCAATAGCAGCACAGCGCGGGCAGATGACGTGATCCCGCTGCGTCGCTATTGGCCGCCGTCAAGTCGCCGCGGAAAATCCTATTGCACACCACTGATTGCCTTTTGTATCGGACAATACTGCTTGTATTTTCCAATTCTCGTGTTTGGTCCAAGTTCCGTTCTAGATTTCTTGATTCAATAAAACAGAGTTGATTTCAAAGGTACCTAATATGTTTTAGGTAAAATATGTGCCGATTTTCAATAAATAGGTATTTGATTGAAATAAAAGCCTTAGCTTGTTTTAGTTAGCAGCAGATTTTCTATTTTTTATTTATATTAAAGTGTACCCATACATTTGATATTCTTGGTCATTCGCCATTACAAACCAATCAACACACCTCACCGTTTCGCCAGCAAGCAAACAGCTTTATTGCATTTCCAATAGCAGCACAGCGCGGGCAGATGACGTGATCCCGCTGCGTCGCTATTGGCCGTGTTGTAAATACTCTTTTTAGATAATGGCACACCCTGTCCATTATATATCGACTACGGAAATATGAATTAGCGTAAGGGACAAAATGCAATTTTTCAGGAGAGCCAAAAAACGATTGCAATTTTTTAAAATTGTTTATATCTTTTTTGTTTCTTGTCCGATTCAAATGACTTCTAGGGCAAAATGCCTTAGAATTTCGAGTTCTTTATGCTAAAGCTATCATCATCTGAGATATCCCTGTAGTTTAGGAATTGGCATGTCCCTTACGTTAATTTTTTCCGTTAAAATCACCGAAAATTTTGAAAAAAATTAATGTAACGTACATTTCATCATCGAACACGAGGTAAATTTGCAGTGAAGGACACCGCGTCTATAGGTTTTTATGACTAGTTTGCCCCAAAACTTTATTATAACCAATTATTTTCAAAGGAAATACTATTAGAAATTCGTCTCTGACATGATGTAGTATAACAAACAACATAATCATCTTCTAATGTGATTCAAATTCTTAATCAATACTTTAATGTGAGAAATATTTGAATAAAAAGCATTAGAAAACTTTTTGACCGATAAAAAATAACGTCATTAGCAAAAACACCGAACAGGAAATTTTTTATTTAATCTTTGACAGTAAAATAAAACTTTTTGACCGATAAAAAATAACGTCATTAGCAAAAAAACCGAACAGGAACTTTTTATTTAATCTTTGACAGTAAAATAAATCTTCAAAATTTAAACTACGTTGAAATTTTTGTTAATCAAATAAAATTATAGTAAGTTAATAAAAATAATACAAGGTTTTGACTGTAATAATAAGAATTATATAACAAATTAAGTACAAGTGGACGCGCAAAACATGAAGGCGTAAATTTTTTATGACAACTATTGGTGACTACTCTCAAGAACAGATTATAGACGTGGTCCAGAAGTAAAATCGACCTTTAGTTTCTGGGGAACGTTTCTTGCTGAGAAACGTTTCGTCTCTTTTTGTGGAGTGGAGTAACCACGCCTCGTAAGTTTTTAGGTTTTCACGGTTGTTCACAACACTTAAATTATTGTTTAAAACGGGATTATTACCGTAATTAGATTTTTGTTTACCTCGATCTTTGTTAACCGCGCCTCTGAAGTTTTGCCACTAGTTATTACCGAGTTGAACAGCCATTTCATGACACCAGCCTTAGCACAGAGGCCACTCTTCCCTGAAGCCTTTGTATTCTTAAGCTGTCTAAGAGTAAGGTGGTGAAAGAGTACAATGGAGTCTCTCACGTCAGATAAAGATCTGGGTGCATGCGACGCATGAGACTTTCATAGAAGTTCTCGACTACAGCAAGAATCTCTCGACCTGATGTGACGGTTTTACCATTTGAAGAATTTAGAAGACTTTTTTTCAGTACCTTGCTGTGATCCGCGATTTGCTCGATCGTGTCATAATATAATGAGTCGAGTTTACTATTTCAGCTTCTCATCACATCAATTTCTGTATTAATTTTTAAAGTATTCTAATAATTTATACCGAACAAAACGAAAAATTCTAAAAAAACGATGTCTTTGTGTTTTGCGCAATATTGTATTGTTATTAACATACTTTTCAATTACAATCCTTAATATTTAAAAATATTAATATCACAATATGAACATGTTTTTAGTCACCCAAACATAGTGACACCGTATTCAATAAGCAATTTTTCAATGGTCACCGAACACTTCCGATACTACTCGAGATGTTAGCGGTTTGCCTGTACGTGGCGTGAAAATTTGTGCGTTTTCTTCTGGCGGACAATACTTAATTTGTGTTCATTTTAGTAACGGTCAGAAATTTCAAATTTCACTGCTTTTGTATAGAAGATTGAATAAAGGGGCCTAATGAAAGCAATAAAAATGAAAGAGCATGGTTTCTATGTCAGTAAGCATTCATTTTGTTGTTTATGTTTATTTCATTGACATAACGCATGTCTTTGTACATTTTCATTGAAAAATATAAGTAAAACAAAGTATTGAGACTATTTAGTTATTAAATTAGCCTCAAAACTTTGAAAAATCGATGTCTGTTGCTGCAATTTTACGTCATTTTTGGTTAAGAAATGTACTTTACATTAACATTTTTCAATACATTTGATGATGTCATGTACGTTACTTTAACTTCTTTCCAAAAATGTTGTTACTTTGTCCCTTACATTAATTTCTATTTTCTTGGGCGATGTAAATATCTTACAAAAAAAGTGCTCACACAGATATTCTGAAGTCACATAAATAAAAAGTATGAGAGGAATTTGATTTGCGGGCAGTGTAAGATAATAGTGTAATGTTATTTTGGTTTTCTACCTCATTATTAAAGTTTGTTTGCCTGCGTAAGGGCCAATATTTATTTTGGAAATTAATGTAAGACGCATATCGGACATAAAAACTTGTATTTGTAATAGTGTAAGGAACATCAATTGACCGATATAATGAAAAAATTAACGTATGGGACATACATCATTTTTTATGTCCTTAACTGTACTTTTTACTACGGATTTTTAAACTTTTGCTCACTTTTTGTTTAAGGTAAGCGACATTTTTTTCAAGATATCAAAAAGTTATGTATACCATTCGATAGAGCTCGAAATTCTGAATCCAATGATATATATAACTCAAAATCGCCAAAATGTCCCTTACGCTAATTCATATATCCGTAGTCGATATTTTGAATTGACTTTGTCAATGTGATATAGAACAGTCATACATCACTCTAATAAAATAAGCTGTCTTGCTTACATCTAAACTCGGTTTTAGTGGTATTATTTACATTTTCTACAGGTTATGGGCCTTCTCATGCCCCTCTAACCTAAGTTTAGATTCTCGAGTGGCATAAAAAGTGCTATGGAGAGCGAAAACGGCTCCCCATCGGCGGGTGATCATCAAACGTCGACACAACCACCAGCGCAAGCTTCACCAGGTGCACAGCCGCAGCATCTTACGACTATGCAGCAAATCGGCGTGCCTATCATCGAAAAACTAGAAGGAGCACGGAACTTCTCTAGTTGGAGCTTCGCCATGAAGAACATACTCATAGTGAGTGACCTGTGGGACTTCGTCGAAAGCCCAGGTACAATGCAAGAACTGCTCGGAGAAGCCCAGTTCAAGCGTCTTGATGCGAAGACGAAAGCAAAAATATGCTTATCTGTATCTGCGGCAATATACCCCGTAATAATGAGCTGCCCAACAGCCCAGGAGACCTGGAAGAAACTACAAACTGCTTATGCGGATAGCGGTCTTTTACGGCGCAAGATCTCGTCGGACTCCGTAGCAACAGTGCTACTCAAAGAAGACCAGAGGCCATCGGAATCGACGTCTACTGCTCTACACACATCTACGAGTATGCCTGTTCCCAAGCCTACGCCTGTGCCACCGCGCCCAAAGCGCGTCTGCTCGCCCTGGAAGTGGCACGGACACCTCGTCTCGGAGTGCCGGAAGCGCAAGAAGAAGAATATGGCTAATTTTAGTACACATTTTACACTTTATTCATCTTGTCATTCTTCCAAAACACCTCATTCCTCCTCACATTGGTTCATTGACTCGGGTGCAACATCACATATGTGTAATAATAGAAATTCATTCAGTAGCATTTCACCCCAGTCAGATACAGTAACCGTAGCCAACAACCAACAGATAACCAGCGAAGGTATAGGTACAATTTCTGTAAATAGTGGTAAAATAGAAAAAATTTCTAACGCTCTTTTGGTACCTCAACTTTCGGCTAACTTATTATCTGTTAGTTCCATGGCGGGGAAGGGTTTTGCTACAGTTTTTACCAGTAAGGGAGCTCAGATTTTTAGCGAAAAAAGTCTAAAAGTTTCGGGGGAATTAGTAGCAACAGGGCAAAATTATAAAGGCATGTATAAATTACAAATTCCTGAGCCACAACAACAAGCACAGCTGACAAATGTCAACAATGAGACAGCTGTTCTGTGGCATAGACGCCTAGGACATCTAAATGTCAAAGCGCTAGCTTCTCTAAAAAAGAGAACAGTTGGCATAAATTACGAAATAAATAGTTTAGGTTTGAATGAAACCTGCGTCCCTTGTCTCCAAGGTAAACTGGCAAAAAAGCCATTTAAAAAGTCAAAAAGTAAGTCTTACAGAAAGTGTGAACTCATTCATTCGGACCTTTGTGGACCAATGAGCACACATTCGTGGGGCGGTGCTCTATACCTACTTATTTTCACAGATGACTTTACGCGCAAAACTTTTGGCTACTTGTTAAAGTCAAAAAGTGAAGTTTTTTCAAAGTTTGTTGAATTCAAACAACTTGTCGAAAACCAAACCGGCGGAAAGATAAAAAAGTTTCGCACCGACAACGGTCGTGAATTCGTGAACGGACCGATGTCTTGCTTTTTAAGGGAGAATGGAATTATCCATCAGACCTCTGTAGCCTACAACCCGCAGCAAAACGGCGTCGCTGAACGGGTTAATCGAACGATTATAGAAAAGGCCAGAGCAATGTTGCATGACGCAAAACTCCCAAAAGCATATTGGGGTGAGGCAGTAAATACTGCAATTTACTTAAAAAATCTTTCGCCCACCCAAGCTTTACATAATAAAATTCCTGATGAACTTTGGTACGGTAAACGACTTGACGTCTCGCACCTTCGTGTTTTTTGGCTGTGAAGCGCACTCTTTTGTACCAAAAGAAAAGCGCAGCAAACTGGATTCAAAAACCCAGTCTTGCATATTTGTAGGTTACTCAACCGAGACTAAAGGCTATCGCCTTATAGATCCCCGTAACCCACGAGCGATCATATTGTCAAGGGATGTAGTCTTCATTGAAGATAAACTTGGAGTTACTGAACCGCAGCAACCCACCATCCCAAACAATAGTCTCACTTACGATTTAATCGTGAGTACACCACAATTACAACCACCAACGACACAACAAGAGCCAAGTCAACCACCACCTCAGATCTCAGAAATTTCTGTTCCACTCCCCGAGTCTGATATAATCCCTCAAAGCATTGAACCCCCACCACAGCCTCTAGCACAGCTAGATACATCTGCAACTGTTGAACCAGCATCACCAGAGTATCTGTCAGCTACCTCTGAACCGGATGAACCTGTTATTTCAGATGTTCCAACTGAACCTGAGCGCAGGTACCCAGCCCGTATAAGGAATCCTCCTGAACGCTTTGGCTACCTCACTTCAGACCTGGAACCCGAATCTTACAAGGAAGTAACAGATCACGCCGAGAAAGAACAGTGGCTAGAAGCTATGAAAGCTGAATATAATTCTTTAATCAAAAATGGAACATGGGTTCTCGTTGACCGACCATCCGATAGAAAGACAACGAAATGCAAATGGGTATTCAAACTGAAAAAGGACACCAGCGGCCAAGTAACCAAATACAAAGCCAGACTAGTTGCAAAAGGCTTCACCCAAGTAGCAGGAATTGACTACGGTGAAACTTTTGCACCAGTCGCTAGACTGTCGTCAGTGCGACTTCTATTGGCTTTTGCGGCTCAACATGGACTGCAAGTGGACCACCTAGACGTGGAAACTGCATTCCTCAACGGTGACCTCGATGAGGAAATCTATATGGAACAACCTGACGGTTTCTCTACAGACCCGAAAACAAAAGTATGTCTTCTTAAAAAGGCTCTGTATGGTCTTAAACAAGCTCCACGACAATGGAACTTGAAAGTCTGTGAAGCGATGAAAAAGCTTAACTTACAGCAAGCTTCTAACGAGCATTGCCTGTACTACAGACGCGACGGCAACGACTTGCTTGTAGTAGCGGTTTTCGTCGACGATTTCTTTATCCTATGCAGTAACGACAGCATGAAGGACACCTTTAAACTCGGTTTAAAGAAACTATTTGTGGTCAAAGACCTTGGTCCTGTCAAAGACTGTCTCGGAATGCGTGTTGACCAAAAGCCTGGCAACATATCTCTCGATCAGACTAAGTATATCGAGAAAGTTATCGAAAAGTTTGGTATGACTGATGCCATCCCTGTCTCTACACCCATGGAACCTGGTATGAAGCTCACAATCCCTGATAAGGATGATGAGAAACCCGATTTGCCATACCAACAACTTATTGGTTCTCTAATGTACATTGCAATAGGCACCAGACCAGATATATCCTATGCTGTATCTTATCTGAGCCAGTTCAATGGACATTACGGGGAGGTGCATTTTAGGGCTGCCAAACGGGTTTTAAGGTACCTAAAGGCTACTAAGGACCTTAAACTAACTTATAAAAATGGTGACGGGTATCCCACCGGTTATGCTGACGCCGACTACGCCAGCAACGTTACAGATAGACGCTCGTACACAGGGTACGTTTTCAAGATGTGCAGTGCTGCCATCTCTTGGGAATCCAAGAAACAGCGCACCCCTGCACTGAGCACCACAGAGGCAGAGTACATGGCTCTAGGCGAAGCCTGTAAAGAGGCCATTTACCTCCGCACCCTCATTAAAGAAGTATATAACGTCATACAGCCACTCACCATTCATTCAGACAATCAAAGCACCATCAAACTCACCCGCAACAACACATTCCACGCTCGCACAAAACACATCGACATTAGACATCACTTCATACGCCTACTCTCAGAACAGGACTACATCATCACATACATACCAACAAACAACATGATCGCAGACATCCTCACCAAGCCTCTCCCAAGAATCAAACACTGTAAATTTTCATGTGCATTAGGATTAGGCTAGGATTCAGGTCATCGTTAGGTATGTAAACAGTTCTCTAGGTTAGGTGTATATACAGGATGAATTTTTTGGTGAAGTGTATATACAGGTTGATGTTATTTTTGTTTGTGTATAGTGTAAATTTTGTGTTGTGTTATCGTGTGTTTGTACAGTAACTTTGATATGTCATTTATTTGTATATAGATACAGGATGTCCCATTACGGGGAGGTGTTGTAAATACTCTTTTTAGATAATGGCACACCCTGTCCATTATATATTCTGAATTGACTTTGTCAATGTGATATAGAACAGTCATACATCACTCTAATACAGTGTTTTTCAAACTGTGGGTCGCGACCCCCAGGGGGGTCGCGGAGCCTTTCTAGGGGGGTCGCCGGCAAAATCCAAAAGTAAATTTCAGTAAAACATAATTTTAGTGACAAAGAATGGGCATGTTTATTTTTCAAAACGTTGTGCTGTATACGCTCTTTACCTGTTTGTAGCGTGAAAAGTCGAGCTCGCTTCGCTCGCGATACGTGCACCTTTTTGCCTGTTTGACACTCACGGCTAGTGTTAATGCTCCTCACTTGATTGTAACGTAAAAAGTCGAGCTCGCTTCGCTCGCGATACGTGTATTATTCGGCCTGTTTTTCATTAAAGCTCGTTTTTAGCGTAAAAATTCTTGCTCGCTTCGCTCGCGTTACATGCGGGCTTGTTTTTTCCTGACAATCTCAGCCTACCTAGAAAAATATCCTAAAAATGCGGACAACGCTTGTAGTTTTTCTGTATCCGCCATTGAATAAATGATATTACTAATTTTATGTTTCTATGATGACCCAACAGGGGGGTCGCCATTGATTTTTTGCCTGGAAGGGGGTCGCGTATTCAAAAAGTTTGAAAAACACTGGGAGAAATAAGCTGTCTTGCTTACATCTAAACTCGGTTTTAGTGGTATTATTTACATTTTCTACAGGCCGCCGTCATGTCGCCGCGGAAAATCCTATTGCACACCACTGATTGCCTTTTGTATCGGACAATTCTTCTTGTATTTTCCTATTCTCGGGTTAACAGTACTGACTACTGAGGTTTCAAAAGACCATATTTGACAGCTGTCAAAATGATTGAAATCCTTCAATTTAAGGTCTATTTTTCTTTGTTGACATGTCTTTATATATGGATTTGGCAGCTGTCAAATATGGCCTATTTGAATGGCCGTACTTTAACTACACAAGTTACGTTCTAGATTTCTTGATTCGAGTTGATTTCAATCAAAATAGTATTGCTTTCTTTTAGGTAAAATTTTGTTAAAATGTGCTCATTTTCAATAAATAGATATTTGATTGAAATTAAAGCCTTATTAGTTCGTTTAACATAGCAGCATATTTCTATATCACAGTTTATCCATACATTTCAAATTATTTGTCAACTGTGTTGCCACTGCAAACCAATAAACACCACACCATTCCGCCAGCAAACAAGCAGCTTTATTGCATTTCCAATAGCAGCACAGCGCGGGCAGATGACGTGATCCCGCTGCGTCGCTATTGGCCGCCGTCATGTCACCGCGGACAATCCTATTGCACACCACTGCCTTTCGCCTTTTGTCTCGGACATCTACTTGTATTTTCCAATCTCGTGTTTATAGTACTGCCGTTTCAATAGGCCATATTTGACAGCTGTCTAAATTATCTTAATGCTTTAATATAAGGTCTATTTTTCTTTGTTGACATGTCTTTATGTATGGATTTGGCAGCTGTCAAATATGGTCTATTTGAACCGCCGTACTTTAACAACAACAAGTTACGTTCTAGAGTTAGATTCCTTGATTCAATAGGTTCGAGTTGATTTCAAACAAATTAGTATTGCTTTCTTTTTAGGTAATATGTATGAGGTTAAAATGTAGGTACTAATTTTCAATAAATAGGTATGTGATAGAAATAAAAGCTTTAGCTTGTTTTACTTAGCAGCAGATTTTCTATTTTTTATTTATATCAAAGTTTACCCATACATTTCAAATTCTTGGTCATCCGCCATTACAAACCAATAAACACACCACACCATTTCGCCAGCAAGCAAGCAGCTTTATTGCATTTCCAATAGCAGCACAGCGCGGGCAGATGACGTGATCCCGCTGCGTCGCTATTGGCCGCCGTCATGTCGCCGCGGACAATCCTATTGCACACCACTGATTGCCTTTTGTATCGGACAATTCTACTTGTATTTTCCAATTCTCGTGTTTGGTACAACAAGTTCAGTTTCAGATTTCGATTCAATAGAATAAAATTGATTTTAATAAACAATTTCGTACATTGTCCTTTTTAGGTGACATAAGTAAAAAATGTGCTTTTTTAGTTAACATTATTTAATAAATATGCTCATTTTAAGATGGACACAGCCCAGTATTTTGGCATCATAAATATATATTACGCATTACATTGCTGAAAACACCGTACCTATATATTTCAAATTCTTGGTCATCCGCTATTACAAACCAATAAACACACCACACCGTTTCGCCAGCAAGCAAGCAGCTTTATTGCATTTCCAATAGCAGCACAGCGCGGGCAGATGACGTGATCCCGCTGCGTCGCTATTGGCCGCCGTCATGTCGCCGCGGACAATCCTATTGCACACCACTGATTGCCTTTTGTATCCGACAATTCTACTTGTATTTTCCGATTCTCGTGTTTACAGTACTGCCGTTTCAATAGGCCATATTTGACAGCTGCCAAAATAATCTTAATGTTTTAATATGTGGTCTATTTTTCTTTGTCGACATGTCTTTATGTATGGATGTGGCAGCTGTCAAATATGGCCTATGGCTTATTTCAACTACAACAAGTTACGTTCTAGATTCCTTGATTCAATAGGTTCGAGGTGATTTCTAACAAATTTGTATTGCTTTCTTTTGTAGGTAATATGTATTAGGTCCAAAATATGCTCATTTTCAATAAGAAATTATTTGATTAATATAAAAGCCTTAGCTCGTTTTACTTAGCAGCATATTTTCCATTTTTTTATCAATGTGTACCCAAACATTTCAAATTCTTGCTTGTCTGCTATTGCAAACCAATAAACACACCACACCATTGCGCCAGCAATCAAGCAGCTTTATTGCATTTTCAATAGCAGCACAGCGCGGGCAGATGACGTGATTCCGCTGCGTCGCTATTGGCCGCCGTCATGTCGCCGCGGAAAATCCTATTGCACACCACTGATTGCCTTTTGTATCGGACAATTCTACTTGTATTTTCCAATTCTAGAGTTTGGTACAACGACTTCAGTTCTAGGTTTCTTGATTAAATAAAATAGAGTTATTGCAATAAAAATGTTTATTTTGCTTTATTTTAGGTTAAAATGTGCTCAAGAAAATAAAAGCCTTAGCTTGTTTTATTTAGCAGCATATTTTCTCTTTTTTACTTATACCAAAGTTTTACCATACATTTGAAATTCTTGGTCATCCGCTATTACATACCAATAAACACACCACACCATTTCGCCAGCAAGCAAGCAGCTTTATTGCATTTCCAATAGCAGCACAGCGCGGGCAGATGACGTGATCCCGCTGCGTCGCTATTGGCCGCCGTCATGTCGCCGCGGACAATCCTATTGCACACCACTGATTGCCTTTTGTATCGGACAATTCTACTTGTATTTTCCAATTCTCGTGTTTGGTACAACAAGTTCAGTTTTAGATTTTGATTCAATAGTATAAAATTGATTTTAATAAACAATTTCGTACACTGTCCTTTTTAGGTGACATAAGTAAAAAATGTGCCTTTTTAGTTAACATTATTTAATAAATATGCTCATTTTACGATGAACACAGCCCAGTATTTTGGCATCATATATATATTATGCATTACATTGCTGAAAACACCGTACCAATATATTTCAAATTCTTGGTCATCCGCTATTACAAACCAATAAACACACCACACCACTTCGCCAGCAAGCAAGCAGCTTTATTGCATTTCCAATAGCAGCACAGCGCGGGCAGATGACGTGACCCCGCTGCGTCGCTATTGGCCGCCGTCATGTCGCCGCGGACAATCCTATTGCACACCACTGATTGCCTTTTGTATCGGACAATTCTACTTGTATTTTCCATTTCTCGTGTTTGGTACAAGTTCCGTTCTAGATTTGTTGATTCAATAAAATAGAGTTAATTTCAATCAAAATAAAATTGCTTTCTTTTTGGGTTATATGAGGGCAAAATGTGCATCTTGCAATAAATAGGCATTTTTTTAAATTAAAGCCTTAGTTTGTTTTATTGAGCAGCATATTTTCTACTTGTTATTTATATCAAAGTGGTACCCAGACATTGAAAATTATTTGTTAACTGTGTTTGTCACAAAGCAATAAACCCACCACAGCTGCATTTCGCCAGCAAGCAAGCAGCTTTATTGCATTTCCAATAGCAGCACAGCGCGGGCAGATGACGTTATCCCGCTGCGTCGCTATTGGCCGCCGTCATGTCGCCGCGGACAATCCTATTGCACACCACTGATTGCCTTTCGTATCGGACAATTCTACTTGTATTTTCCAATTCTCGTGTTTGGTACAAGTTCCGTTGTAGATTTCTTGATTCAATAGAATAGAGTTGATTTCAATCAAAATAGCATCCTAATTAGGTAATTTGAGGTCAAAAATGTGCTAATTTTCGGTAAATAGGCATTTTATTGAAATAAAATCGTTATATCATTTTTCATAACAGCTTTTTTTCTATTTTTAATTTATATCAATGTCAATTCAATATAATTTTTTTATTTATATTAATGTGTACCCACTCATACATTTCAAAGTCTTGTTCATCCGCCATTACAAAGCAATAAACACACCACACCATTTCGCCAGCAAGCAAGCAGCTTTATTGCATTTCCAATAGCAGCACAGCGCGGGCAGATAACGTGATCCCGCTGCGTCGCTATTGGCCGCCGTCATGTCGCCGCGGAAAATCCTATTGCACACCACTGATTGCCTTTTGTATCGGACAATTTCTACTTGTGTTTTCCAATTCTCGTGTTAACCGTGCCGTTTCAATAGGCCGTATTTGACAGCTTTCAAATTGATCTCAATGCTTTAATAAAAGGTAATTTTTTTTGTAGACATGTCTTTATGTATGGATTTGGCAGCTGTCAAATATGGTCTATTTGAACGGCCGTACTTTAACTACAAGAAGTTACGTTCTAGATTCCTTGATTCAATAGGTTGAGTTGATTTCAAACAAATTAGTATTGCTTTCTTTTTAGGTAATATATATGAGGTTAAAATATGCTCATTTTCAGAAAGAAGGTAAGTATTTGATTGACTTAGAAGCCTTAGCTCGTTTTATTTAGCAGCATATTTTGTATTTTTAATTTATATCAAAATTTACTCACACATTTCAAATTCTTGGTCATCCGCTACTACAAACCAATAAACACACCACACCGTTTCGCCAGCAAGCAAGCAGCTTTATTGCATTTCCAATAGCAGCACAGCGCGGGCAGATGACGTGATCCCGCTGCGTCGCTATTGGCCGCCGTCATGTCGCCGCGGACAATCCTATTGCACACCACTGATTGCCTTTTGTATCGGACAATTCTACTTGTATTTTCTACTCGTGTTTGGTACAAGTTCCGATCTAGATTTCTTGATTCTTTTAATTGAATCAAGAAATCGCGTTTATACGGATAAAATAGCGTTTATATCAATCAAAATAAAATTGCTTTCTTTTTGGGTAATATGAGGGTAAAATGTGCATCTTGCAGTAAATAGGCATTTTTTAAAATTAAAGCATTAGTTTGTTTTATTTAGCAGCATATTTTCTATTTGTAATTTATATCAAAGTGGTACCCATACATTGAAAATTATTTGTCAACAATGTTTATCACAAAGCAATAAACACACCACACCATTTCGCCGGCAAGCAAGCAGCTTTATTGCATTTCCAATAGCAGCACAGCGCGGGCAGATGACATGATCCCGCTGCGTCGCTATTGGCCGCCGTCATGTCGCCGCGGAAAATCCTATTGCACACCACTGATTGCCTTTTGTATCGGACAATTCTACTTGTATTTTCCAATTCTCGTGTTTGGTACAAGTTTCATTCTAGATTTCTTTATTTAATAGAATACAGTTTATCTATTTCAACCAAAATAGTACCTATTGCTTTCTTTTTACTATTTTCATGTGTATGTACTCATTTTCAATTAATAGGTACCTATTTGATAAATATAAAAGCCTTTGCTCGTTTTATTTAGTAGCATATTTTGTATTATTATTTATATCAAAGTGTACCCTTACATTTCAAATTATTTATCAACTTTGTTGCTTTTACAAACCAATAAACACACCACACCATTTCGTCAGCAAGCAAGCAGCTTTATTGCATTTCCAATAGCAGCACAGCGCGGGCAGATGACGTGATCCCGCTGCGTCGCTATTGGCCGCCGTCATGTCGCCGCGGAAAATCCTATTGCACACCACTGATTGCCTTTTGTATCGGACAATTCTACTTGTATTTTCCAATTCTCGTGTTTAAAGTACTGCCGTTTTAAGAGGCCATATCTGACAGCTGTCAAAATTATCTTAACGCTTTAATGTAAGGTCTATTTTCCTTTGTTGACATGTCTTTATGTATGGATTTGGAAGCTGTCAAATATGGCCTATTTGAACGGCCGTACTTTAACTACAACAAGTTACGTTCTAGATTCCTTGATTCAATAGGTTCGAGTTGATTTCAAACAAATTAGTATTGCTTTCTTTTTAGGTAGGTATAAGGTTAAAAATAATGCTCATTATCAATAAGAAGGTATTTGATTGATATAAACGCCTTAGCTCGTTTTATTTAGCAGCATGTTTTTCTCTTTTTATTTATAACAAAGTGTACCCATACATTTCAATCTATTGGTCAACTGTGTTGCCATTACAAACCAATAAACACACCACACCATTCCGCCAGCAAGCAAGCAGCTTTATTGCATTTCCAATAGCAGCACAGCGCGGGCAGATGACGTGATCCCGCTGCGTCGCTATTGGCCGCCGTCATGTCGCCGCGGAAAATCCTATTGCACACCACTGATTGCCTTTTGTATCGGACAAGTCTACTTGTATTTTCCAATTCTCGTGTTTACAGTACTGCCGTTTCAGTAGGCCATATTTGACAGCTGTCATAATGATCTGAAGGCTTTAGTATAAGGTCTTTTTTTTTTGTTGACATGTCTTTGTGTATGGATTTGGCAGCTGTCAAATATGGACTATTTGAACGGCCGTACTTTAACTACAACAATTTACTTTCTAGATTTCTGAATTCAATAGAATCGAGGTGATTTCTAACAAATTAGTATTGCTTTCTTTTTAGGTAATATGTATTAGGTTAAAAATATGCTTATTTTCAATAAGAAGGCATTTGATTGATATAAAAGCCTGAGCTCGTTTTATTTAGCAGCAGATTTTCTATTTTTTATTTATATCAAAGCTTACCCCTACATTTCAAATTATTTATCAACTGTGTTGCTGTTCAAAGCAATAAACACACCACACCATTTCGCCAGCAAGCAAGCAGCTTTATTGCATTTCCAATAGCAGCACAGCGCGGGCAGATGACGTGATCCCGCTGCGTCGCTATTGGCCGCCATCATGTCGCCGCGGACAATCCTATTGCACACCACTGATTGCCTTTTGTTTCGGACAATTCTACTTGTATTTTTCAATTCTCGTGTTTGGTACAAGTTCCGTTCTAGATTTCTTGATTCAATAAAATAGAGTTAATTTCAATCAAAGTAAAATTGCTTTCTCTTTGGGTAATATGAGGGTGAAATGTGCATCTTGCAATAAATAAGCATTTTTTAGAGTTAAAGCCTTAGCTCGTTTCATTTAGTAGCGTATTTTCTAAGTATTTATAATTAAAATCATAGTGTACCCAATTACCCATACATTTTAAATTATTGATCAACTGTGTTGCTACTACAAACCAATAAACACACCACACCATTCCGCCAGCAAGCAAGCAGCTTTATTGCATTTCCAATAGCAGCACAGCGCGGGCAGATGACGTGATCCCGCTGCGTCGCTATTGGCCGCCGTCATGTCGCCGCGGACAATCCTATTGCACACCACTGATTGCCTTTTGTATCGGACAATTCTACTTGTATTTTCCGATTCTCGTGTTTGGTACAAGTTCCGTTCCAGATTTTTGGATTCAATAGAATAGAGTTGATTTCAATAAAATAGTTTTGCTTTATTTTAGGTTCAAAATGTGCTCAATAAAATAAAAGCTTTAGTTTGTTTTTTAATAGCATATTTTGTATTATTTATTTATATAAAAGTGTACCCTTACATTTCAAATTCTTGGTCATCCACTATTACAAACCAATAAACACACCACACCGTTCCGCCAGCAAGCAAGCAGCTTTATTGCATTTCCAATAGCAGCACAGCGCGGGCAGATGACGTGATCCCGCTGCGTCGCTATTGGCCGCCGTCATGTCGCCGCGGACAATCCTATTGCACACCACTGATTGCCTTTTGTATCGGACAATTCTACTTGTATTTTCCAACTCTCGTGTTTACAGTACTGCCGTTTCAATAGGCCATACTTGACAGCTGTCAAAATGATCTTAATGTTTTAATATAAGGTAAATTTTTCTTTGTTGAAATGTCTTTATGTATGAATTTGGCAGCTGTAAAATATGGCCTATTTGAACGGCCGTACTTTAACTACAACAAGTTAAGTTCTAAATTCCTTGATTCAATAGAATCGAGTTGACTTCAAACAAGGTGAAAAATAAGCTCATTTTCAATAAAAAGGGATTTGATTGATATAAAAGCCTTAGCTTGTTTTATTTAGCAGCATATTTTCTATTTATAATTAAAATCAAAGTGTACCCAGTTACCCAAACATTTCAAATTATTTATCAAATCTGTTGCTTTTACAAACCAATAAACACACCACACCGTTTCGCCAGCAAGCAAGCAGCTTTATTGCATTTCCAATAGCAGCACAGCGCGGGCAGATGACGTGATCCCGCTGCGTCGCTATTGGCCGCCGTCATGTCGCCGCGGACAATCCTATTGCACACCACTGATTGCCTTTTGTATCGGACAATTCTACTTGTATTTTCCAATTCTCGTGTTTACAGTACTGCCGTTTCAATAGGCCGTATTTGACAGCTGTCAGAACGATCTAAATGCTTTAATATAAGGCCTATTTTTCTTTGTAATAAGGTCTGTTTTTCAAATTCTTGGTTTTTCGCTATTACAAACCAATAAACACACTTCACCATTTCGCCAGCAAGCAAGCAGCTTTATTGCATTTCCAATAGCAGCACAGCGCGGGCAGATGACGTGATCCCGCTGCGTCGCTATTGGCCGCCGTCATGTCGCCGCGGACAATCCTATTGCACACCACTGATTGCTTTTTGTATCGGACAATTCTACTTGTATTTTCCGGTTCTCGTGTTTGGTACAAGTTCCGTTGTAGATTTCTCGATTCAATAAAAAAGAGTTTCTCTTAACAAAAAAAAATGGTATTGCGAAAGCACTGCTCTGTCTACTTGCCTGCCTTAACATTAGGTTTTATTCCGGAGGATTTTTCTTAGAGATTCACACTGAACAACTGAACATCGACTTATGATAATGCTGAAAATCGAAAGCTAAAAAAATAGCCAACTGACTAGGTATTTACGATGCCCTTAACAATGTGCCCCATTTAATGCATTTCATCTGACACGCGATGTACAGCATAAATACCCTATCTTGTTTTAGTTAGCAGCTTGTTATGACGAAAATTTTAAAACCAAACCCAAATAAACCACAAATAGTTTGTATGAATATTTCTAGAACCTGAAACTAATATCTAAGAGCCTTACCAAATTAAAGTTAGACAAGCGTAGAACGCGTGATTAGCGTTTTTTCTTGTATGAATTTTATTTAAAACACGCGTTCAACACGTGTCTAACTTTATTGTGGTAAGGCTATAATAGTTTTAAAATCTCGCTTACATCGCGTGCTTAAGTTTATTTAAGGCTAGTGCTTGCTTTCCGTGTAAGTGTTGCAAACAAAATATCGCGAAATAAATATCGACTGTTTTAATTTCAAATGTCGTAAGGGACAAACCACTACTTTTCAGGAGAGCAAAAAAACGATTTTCAACTTTTCAATTCATATAACTTTTTCAAATCTCAACCGATTTAAATGATTCCTAGACAGAAAAGTATTGAAATTACGATATCTTTCAGAATAAATAGTCTCATTAATGATTATTTCACTAGTTTTAAAGATTGCGTCCCTTACGACACGAATTTTTGGTTAAGGTGTCCTTTACGACATTTTGAGTGCTAAAGATTCCTTTTACTACAATGGCGTTACGTACAGAAATGATATTCATTTTGTAGTAACTAAGGCTCTATCACATTGAAATATTTTTTTGTGTGTTGTAAAGCACCGTGAATTTTTAGAAAGCTTTATGTAAGTACTCGATAATTGTCGTAACTCACGTACAGATTATAAATTTACCACGAAATTACTGTAAAAATACCTTTCCGTTTAGGGTTTAAATATAAATTTTTAGTGGTTTTAGTAGGAAGTTGGTATTTTCTTACAGTAAAATGTTGTTTGTATACAGAAAAGGATATTATTTTTGATTCTTTTTGATAACCTTTTCACAAGAGACCTGAATTTAGTAACTTTGTGACCACAGGTAAGTTACAAGTCACTATTTATTATAGTCAAAGAGTTACTAACTTCAGATGTCTTAAGCCCTAAACAAGCAAGCCTCCAAGCAAACCTGAGCAGAACAGCAGTGTTGCGTGTAACTTAATCGCGTGATAATTTTGTACCAATCAGAATACCCACGTATCCACGTACCGTGGGAATTCCACTCAGGTTTGCATAAGCCATTATAATAATATTTTTTTAACGTTAATACTTTTTCGTTAGTTATTATCTCAAAACTAGGATTTAATTAAAACAATTAGATATATTAAAATGTTCTCTTTAAAAAAGACAGGGTTTTACTTATCTGTAAGTCTTTCGCAAAAGTTGATAGATAGATTGATAGATAGATTAATCGTTTATTATAAAAAACATTACATAATACATTTTGATGGAAGCCGGTAAACTTACAAAGTTTGTCTTGGCTCCTTTCCGCAGTTGGATAATGGCATGCTATGAGTAGCGTTCCGCAAATATTGTTTTCGAAAAAATCTCGCGGAATGATGCAATGTCATACATAATTAGCCTGGTAGCGTATGTTAATACTACCTCATTAAAGCATATTTAAAAACAAATCAAAATTTGAAATATATGAACTATCATTAGATAAAACAATTAGTTTAATAATAGAATTACCTACCATCTTAATTTGAAATTAGTACACAAATTAAAAACAGTTTAACTTAACTAGACCAAGGTGTTTTAGCGCAATAATTTGGTTTTATTACCCGTAGTGAAAAATTAAAATTGTTAATTATAAACAACATCATCAAAGTACCTACTAAAAACAAAATTTTATGCAGTGTGTTACCGGCAAGCGGGCTTTTATTCAAACTAGTGAATCTATTAATCTATCTAAACCTTAGCAGTTACCTACGTCACATGATATCAACAGGTCGGAAGGGTTGTGCTAAGCAAGAATAAAGACCCGTAGTAGTCCTGTATTCATAGAGTACGTGATATGAGATCGTTACAAAGCATACAATCATGGCAGCTTTTAGAGCTTTATTAGTAGAGAAAACCTAAAATAGGAAATTCTTCGGAAAGTAAACATTTCATCAATAAAGACCGTTTAAATCATGTCATAAGACATTTTTCCTAATACGCAGCATTTCTTTTTAAAGAGCTAGACTTCTAATTTATACAGCCAGCAGCATTTCTACGGCAAGTAAGACCTTGGTGTCTGAATTTTTGTATATGTAGCACTGCCATCGCTATCATGCAGATGATGAGTTTGAAGTCTTCGATGAAAGCAACAAAAAGAAACAAGATAAGAAAGCAAAAACTAGCAGGTTCCTAGTTTTACCTGACATTATAAGATATTGAGCCAAAAGCCGGGCTTTGCATGGTCGTGCACTGACGCGTGACATTAGTAGGTTCAAATTCGGATATTCTTTTACGAAGTAGTTCATTTCATCCCATTGACCCATGCCAGAGTGGCAAAAGAACGTTTAAATTTATCTAGTAGGAATTGAAAAAAATATCGGCGGAGCATGCAATGCTTGCATTGCGTCTTTGTCCACCTCGCACGTGACAGTTTGTTATGCCAAATGGTCGAAAGGATAATGGGTAGTTGAAGGTTTATCCCTGTGGGTGTCAAGAGAATGGAAGATCACTAGATGAGATGGACTTCTACTTATTTACAGCCTCCTTAAGGAAAGTGACATCAAAACATCCTGTATGTAAAAACTGTGTAGTAAAGGCATTTTCTTGAGATCGAAACCGTAAAAATGTTGTAACGGACTCTATTATGAAAAAAATATTATCGTAAAAGACACAGAATTTTCCAAGTGTTACGAGGAAGTGTTGTTGTAAAGGAATTTTCCCGAGATCTAAATCGTAAAAATGTTGTAAGGGACGTTTCAATAACAAAATTTATGTCGTAAGTGACATCAATCATTTCAAATGTTTTATGGAAGTAATGTTGTAAATAACATACTGCTTCTATCCGTTGGTAATTGCGACAATTTCAGCCAGAAGTTTTTTTTGTTTTTGTTTTGAATTATGTCGTATAAGTAATTCATAATTGTAAAAAGCCTTTACAGCGTACCCCACTATATGTTATACGTATTTTGTGGTAACTTACTACAATTTTCTGTCCAAGATCTTGACTTACTACAAACTGTTTTTGCTTATAACTCCTTCATTTTTCGAGATATCGCTGCGTGGATAAGACAGATCGATAGAGAATAAAAAACTGCTTATTCTGAGCTTTTAATGTCCCTTACGACAAAATATCCCTTACGACATTTGAAATTAAAACAGTCGATATAATTTGCATTTGTTCAGTGGAAGGCGGGCGTAAGGCTGTCATTAATAATAGAGTAGAAACTTAAAGGGCGTTCCCCGCCCTAGAGGTTAACGACCCTTGTTAAACAATATAGGTACCTAGTCCCTAGTTATAAATAGACTGAATATTTGGACGTTATAAAGTAACGTTATGCGAGTTTCCTTCAGGTACCTATAATAAAGGGTTTCGTACAGTCAAGTGCAGAGTTATCGGACCCCCCGGGCTACAAACATTTAAACAGAAAAATACGTTTTGAAATAACCTTAAAGCAAAGCATTACGCCTATGCAATATACCTGAGCAATTCATTCTTCACCCTACCACACGACTAACTCGCAAGCACGATGTCGAGTCCTTTGCATTTTATCTTGAAGTCGCTTAGTCAAATTTCATTAACAAGAAATAAAATAATAAATAGTCAACATACGAATACAACCCCCGCTGGGATTTGAACCTCCAATCTTTTAGATTGTAAGCATTGTAGTCGGGCACCTTAGCCGCTTGGCTATTCAGCTGATGGTTAACGGCGCGAAATTAGAAGTCACCTGTCGTGCAACTAGTGATGTCATTGTGACGTATGAGACCCGTGTAGACGTTTTGATGTTTTCTAGCAGATGAAGGTAGTTTGAATACTAAATCGTAGAAATGTATTCAACTTTATTTAATTACTCAGTTCGATCGAGTGTGAGTTATGTTATGATATTTCCGTTGCTTTTTACCTAGTTACTTTTCATATCAAATCATGGTTCATAGTGTTTTCTTAAAAGCAAAAATATTTGTTCTGTGGGAACAGAAAAAAGGAAGTTTCATCACGACTTTACAGAGAAACACGGTTCGCAGATGAATTAGGAGATATAAGGAAACTGGTGATGTGAATTATGAAAATCGAGGGCCGCGCCATAGCTTAAACCAACGAAATACTACGTCACCGTGAAATTGTTAGCCTTCACAGCGAGGATCGATTTAAAACTACTCGTTCAACAGCACGTTTATACGATATATCTCTGTATACTGTGCGAAGACATTTACACGCTGCTGGCATACACAACTATTAACCAGCTATGAAACCAGCCAAAAAAATTGCGCTGACCGAAGAGCATTGTCAATCTAGGATAAGATTTGCTACAGGTAAATATTATTTCTGGTGCTGAACTAATACAAATACATTATACCTACATACTTACTTATATAGGTATAGTGTATGTTCTATTGTTTTTTTTTTTCTAACTGTTGATAAACGATCTTCATTAAATTAAGTAATGTATTTATGTTACAGAGTATTGCAACTTTGATTGGGAAGGGCAAATATTAATATTCACTGACGAAAAGTGCTTCAAGTCAGACGACGATGTGGATGAAATATCTTATGTAGACGACGAGCTGAACGCTATATATAATCCAGAAAATATACTCAGAACTAGCAGCAGAATATCGCTAGGTTAATTAAATACCCTTAGGACATATGTATTTATAAGTGATCTGTGGTTAAATATAGATTCTTTGTGCTGGTCATTATGAGAGACGTAAATTGTTATTTTACTCAAAGATAACATGTTTGATCTCTTGTAGCGACTAAACGATAATTTTAATCCTGAACTATCTTTATTGTTGTTTAAATTATAGTCAGTTAACTTAATTATTAAGTATTTTATTCATGTTTGTATGAAATGTTCATTACACAGTTTACTGTAAAATTTGCCTAGGTGATACAAAAATATTTTGTGTGAATTATGAAGATTCAAATAAAGTAAACCTTTTTTGGAGAGGTCTCTGCGCGTCTCCGCGAGACTTCAGGTGATCCGAGGTCTGGCAGCTACCTTGCTCAAAGATTGAGCATTGCTATCCAGAGAGGGAACGCTGCCAGCCTTTTGGGTACCTTGCCTCGCGGGGATGCGTTAGAAGGTATTTTTTATTTATAAGTTTGTAGTTTTATAAGTAATTTTAAGGCTTTTGTTTTTTTTATGTTCTAAAATATACTGTTTTCCCTGAATAAAGAGTTTCACAGTAAATAAAGTAACATTTAAAGTATAATAGATGGTCTTATCAATTTTTAAACTTCTTAATTTTGTCTACAAACAAAACTTCTTTTAAACAAAAAAGAAAATAATAGAATATAAAATTAAACAGCACTTTTAATAAAAAAAAAGTTGAACACATCATAGATCCGAACCAGTTGCTTAACCACTTGGCCATCTAGCGATTGACTCGGGAGACGAATTTAGCTATAACTATTATGTCTACTGTTCGTTTATGCGACTCGCACTCGCCAACTACTATGAGATCATTATTGTGTAATAAAACTTGATTGAAAACTAGTTTATATCAGTGACGTCGGCGTGAATCTTTTAGTCGGCTAAGCTCGGGTAGGTTCGGACCATTTCGGACTGTGTTATTTTTGTTTCACTTACTCTTGACTGACTTGACAGATGTTAGGATGCGTGAGGGATATGATATGAGGGCGCGTGAACCTTGTTTTTTCTATGCTTTCATTGCTGTGTTGGCGTATGTCAATGGAAAAATTGAGCAGGCGTGCGGACAATGTATAGATAAGTAAAGTATGTCGCCGATTGCGCTGTAGGGTAGTAGTCCGGGGGTCACATTACTCTGACTTGGGGTGTACGTTACAAGAATCAAAATCATTTCAGTAGGGGCCTACCTATGACACTTACCCTTACCTACTTTCAAATTTGATTGAAAAGTTTTGTAAAAAATGTAAGCTTTTTAAATGATTCCTTGGCCCAACTGATTTATTTAAAACTAGCGGCCCGTTAGCTAACTCCACGACAAACAGAGACACGCAAAAATGTTTTCATCATTTTTTTCGTATTTTGAGCTATGTTTCTTAGGGAAAGTTATTCAATTTCGTGGCCAGTCCACCCCTTAAAACTATTTGTAGTTATTTTTCATATCTTGTATAATTACTTACCTCTATTCAACAAATATTTTAAATTAAATAAAGAAACAAACTCATTACGAGAAAGTTATAAGGAAAGTCATTATATCTAATTCGAAGCAATAACTTCTCCCCGGCCTGTTAGCGCTTTCTCTCGAAGCAAGGTCCGTGAAATTGGCTTCACATATTTTTAAAATTTTCTAGCACCCGTCGCCACTTCATCATTGTAACCAATTATTATGATGGAGTATTTTATTTCATTCCACTTTACCTTGCTTTTTACCCTCAGCCATTAGGTACTACCTCTACGTTTTCTGGTTCGAGAACAAGTGTCTTTAGGTACTTGTTACTTTCTCTATTTTTATTCGAAAACTCAAATAATGTCTTACCACACCATCCCATCAACAAACGTAGATCGATATATGGAAAACATTACTCCTCCTGTAGAAAATCATTTCTGCTCTGACTTAATGATGGTTATTTTTTTTTGTCATATCTTAAAATTTGGTTTTTCTTTTCCAATATTGGTAGACAATTTATTTTACTACACTTGAGTGGTCCTATGTGTAATTAGGTCAAAGTCGCACAGATGATAAATGGGCACGATAGATATCCCTCGGATAACAGGTGCCTTAATAATGTGGGTTTAGATTGACGAATGACGCCAGTCGTGACCTTTTGCAGGATTTGGTGATAACTTATGTCGCATTATGTAATATATCTATTGGTGGTCCAGAAAATACACTAAAAATGCTCATATTAGCTAAGTCAATACTCGATATCGTCTACATCGTTGTACATAATATGAAACTAAACTACTTTTACTGAAAATGCCCCTAATTGATTTTATAAACATAGGTTATGATCTCGCTTGGATCGCTCTTCTACAGTACTATCAGTTATTGAAAATGATTTAATTACATTCAAACTGTATATTTAAGTGTAAAGCTACATTTTTATGTGTACACAATCAAAAGGCATACCTATGTGCAACAACATTAATCTAGTAAATCCACTTTAGGGTACCTATTGTTGAAAAGCATTATTATTTTTTAAGTTTCATCCATCGTTCGCACTAATGTGAAGCATGAATAAGAAAACTTCATTATCTGAAAAACAAGCATTACAATTCACTTAGGTATTTTGGTTATAGAAATATCTAATCACTATTTTGTGCTCTCCAGTAATCAAAACCTTATGCCAGAATAGCATCCAACTGTGATTAATTATGCAGTCACAAAAAAGACACAGGCTACTGTAATTGATAATCCTTATTTTTGATCCAAAATAGTACCTATTCATCAAGAACAATGTAATTTATTTTACTATACCTACAAGATTATGTCTGAAAAACACTTTTACTTACGCTGAGGAAAGTCTCCAGAGCTATGGGGAACATTTTGTACCCGGTCAGTACCATTGGCATGTTTGCGCGCTCGACAAACAGACGTAAACTCCGCTTGAACTTCTCCGACCTCGGTATCCAGTCACTGTTGTATGCAGCAAACACTAGTTCCTGATTCTAAAAAAGTATAAAAACAAAATTATATAAAGTTTCGAGATAAATTCTCGACGGGCCACTCACAAGGTTGATATTTGTCACTTTGTGAATTTGTTCCTAGTTTGGTTCGGACATTGCAAGATAAGCTATCAGAGTATCAATAAAGAAAGATGGGTCCGAGCTTCGGAGGAAACGTTAAGCTGTGTGTCGTTTGCTGGTTGCTGTTTATGATTAGTGATAACTTGGACGGCGGTTGTTGCGCAATGTCAGAGGCTAGCTACTTGTAGTAGGCGGTTGTAAAACTCTGAAACCAGGGTTGTTTTGACGAAGTGAGAGAGCTCCTAAAAATGTAGGATCCAAAAAACTTACCTTATAAGTGAGCTGTGTTCCAAGCCACGCTGGCATGAAAATCTCACTCACCATCACCATCTGATAAAACACCATGTATACTAACGTCTCTGTAGAAGAAGGCTGAAAATGAGAAAAATATAGAAAACGAGTAGAAACTAGAATGGAGTTTACAATAATTGCAAGTAGGTATACACTATTATAGAAAAGACACCTTGAAACATTTGATTTTGTGTTTGTAGGCTAAAAGCAAAATAATACAATTCATAGCAAAATAGATGGGTAATTACATAATAAGTACGTCAAAAACATCCTATAAATATTACCTACTCACCAATAAGGTTAATCCGCATAATACAATGCAAATAATACAAGCTGCTACCCCAAATGAGACAAACATCGCGAGATTTATAATTTCCTGTACCTTTGCACAATATCTGAAACAGATAATATTACAAGAAAAAATCATTGCTGACAAAGATCAAAATTCGTCATTTGATAGTTAAGTTATAAATTAAATAAACATTTTATTGCTATTTTAACTTACTTCAAATAAAGTTCATAATGTTTCAAAAATTTAACCAATTTTTCATACATGATTTGTTCTCTAGTATTTTTATCAAATTCCTGTTCCGATTCATCCAGTATCATGTTGCGCAACTTGTTACAAATAACTTGTAGCTGAACCATTGCAATCCACAACATTCCAGACATAAATGTATCGGTGGATATGTTATACATCATTTGAACATAAAGACCAAAGGCCTGGTAAATGTACCAATACATGAAATATTTATCACGAATGTCGTCACTCATGAAGTAATATTTGGCTATTGGCAGATTTTTTTCTGCGCCAAATATCAAAATTAAAAATAATGGTATAACATTCAAAAAGAAGTAGGTGACATAGCATAATAGCTTGAACGCAGTAAAGCAGCTAATATACTTCTTAACACCGTCCTTGATGACTTTTCTGGATACATCATCGTTGCCTTCAAAGATTTCGCTGTCGAGAATATCAAATACTTCACGAATTTGGTTTCGATTTAAAAGTATCATCGCAATCTTAGCAGCTACCTGTATTTCGGTAAAATAAAATATTACTTCAGGAATGAAAAACTCAACCGTCTTCGGAGTGTAAATTAAATTCCAAGTAAGAAGTGCGCAGTACACAAACATTACAACAAACAAATAAAAAACTGAGAAGTAAATATAATATTCTGGTAGTCGTTCTGTTGGCCATAGCCCATGCAATTTCCAAAGAATTACGTTCCTATCGAAACAACTGGATAGAGGTCTGTCCGCCATGTTTGCAGAGGAAAATATTAAATGACGAAATATAGGTACCTGCTTTATATATTAAATGCAAAAGAATACAGCTTATTTAAGTACCTCATTAGGATGGTATTATCACGTATAACAAGCTTGTTATGACATTAATATCAGATGAAACGGTAACGTAACGTGTCCGTGTTGATTATATGGGTATTAAATCCCCCAAGGTAAAATGTTGAAAAATATGGGTTGCAGAAAGTAACGACCTATTAAATAATAACCCTGCCCGGCAGTCGGGTAAAAAAAAGTATCCGTCTGAAATAAAAAGATAATAATTATAATTTGGTTTTTCATAAGATAATTTTAACACATCCTTAAAAACAGTTTAAGGTCTTATATAATCGTTTGTCAAATAGTCAAATCCTTTTACCTACTACATAATTTCGTGCTCTAACAAATCATATTGCGCCGACACCAGCTGATCCAAAAATTTCAATAACTAGTATGGGTAAGGTAGGTATCAGATTTTAAAATGTGAGTGCAATATCAACGGTGATTGTTTGTTACATCGTAAGACTGACTTTACGCCACCGCCATCATTGTCAAATTATCTGGGGAAGTAAAATAATAAGAAGCAAAGTTCATTATTGTAAACGAACAAGCGCTTTATCTAATAGAAATTCGTGTTCACCACGACCGCAGCGCTGAGAGCAAGCTATGTTCAACACAACACTTTCCAATAGCGCCAATTATTGGAGAATCGATCTAGTGGCTCTACAGATTACATTTTGCCAACACGCTACCACACTGGGATAAACAACTAGCTGAGTAGGGACTATTTCAGGCGCAAACTTTTTCTCTGTGTACCCTCAAATCGATCAGTTGTGCTGGTGTGTTGTGCGAACTTTAATAATTGAAAAATATAACTATTAGTGTGTTGGACTACTCAAATTGTGTATAAAAACAGTTCCAGAACTCTAAAAATTGTGATAGACTATAAATTGCAAGAAAATATTGTGCTGTTGACTATTTTTCCATAACCTAAAAAAAAACCGTTAAAAACCGTTGCGTCTTTACGCGTGTGGAAAATAAAAATTGGATGGAAATGGCTTTTACCAACTGTTTCCAGTGTGTTAAGTCTTTTTCTGTGGAGGAAGCCGTACAGTGTGATGGTTGCAAGCGTCATATGTGTATCACTTGCAGCGGCTTAACAAGCAGTGAAATGAAGGTCATGGGCTTGAAAACCAAGCGTACGATGCTTTTTCTCTGTCCGCCCTGTCGTGAAGGAGTATTCCAAGTGCCTGCACTGATAAAAACTGTGGACGCGTTACGGGATGACGTGCAGAGATTGCAGCAAAAGATGGCTTCTGATGGTGGCTTGGCTGTACCTCGCGACGGACCACGCAAAGCAGGTGTTTCGGAGCTTATTGAAGAGATGGCTGATAGGGAGAATAGGTCGCGTAATGTCATAGTTACGGGTGCAGCTGAGTCTAATGACACTGATTTAACAGCGCGGATTGATCATGACCAAAACATAGTATATCAAATTATTACTGGTGCTGCTTGTGGGCTCAATCCCTCAGAAGTGATCAAGGTGGTAAGATTGGGCAAAAGAATTGATGGAAAAACCGCCTCCTTAAAGTGATCCTGAAGTCTCGTAACTCTGCTATAAAAATATTAAAGAACCGGAACAAGGTAACGGCTCCGTATAAAATCTACGATGATCAAACCCCCCAACAACGTGAACAACTGCGTTTCCTTCGTGAGCAGCTGAAGCAGAGACAGGATGCTGGTGAGACAGATTTGACTATTAAGTATTATAAGGGTACTCCGAAGATCATCAAAACAAAAAACTAATAAATCAAAATAACCCTTATGCCACACTCACCTTTATGTACACCAATATTTGTTCCCTCAACTCTAAATTTGACTTGTTGATTTTGGAAGTGAACAAGCGTAGCCCAACCTTTGTTTTATTAACTGAGACTTGGCTTAAGAGCTTTGACAAGAAAACTAATTATGAAATTCCAGGGTATACACTACACAGACTAGATAGGAAGCATAGTACTCGTAAGGTTGATGGTAAAACGCGTGGAGGTGGTGTGGCAATTTATTCTCGACACTCTATCAGTGGAATACCTATAGTAGTCAAAACCAACAAATCATTCATGTGTGACTTAACTGGAGCTCTATATCTGGATATTCAATTTTCAACTTATCACTTCATGTTGGTAGTAGTATATAGACCAGACAATGAATTAGATTGGCACTCTAGAGACACAAAGCTCTATGAAAATTTGAAACGCGCTCTCTCTACAACACAATTATAATAGCAGGTGACTTCAACTATAGAGATATCTCATGGCCTTTGACGGTAGATCAGAAACTTACAGAGCAAGCAACTTTATTTCAAGAGCATTTTCTTGACTCAAACTGGGAACAGATTGTGACTCAACCCACTCGATTTAGAATTAATAATACACCTCAATACTTGATCTTGTCATGACTAACGAGGAAGGCCTTATTACTGATATTAAGTACTTACCACCTATTGGGAAAAGTGACCACTGTGTTCTGGAATTTTGTGTGCAATACCTCATCAACTCTAAGGTACAACCAGCTACTTTGAGACGGCTACTTCACAAGATTGACTATGAAGTATTTAATGCTGATCTTAAATTGGAACTCCAGTCTTTTGACCCAAATGAAAATATTGCCTCACAATGGACGCAGTTTAGATCTGCTATAACAAAGGTGATTGACAAACATGCACCGCTCTTGCCTAAAAAACATTTGAAATTTAATAAACCGTGGATTACTAAAGACATAATACAAATGACAGAGGAAAAGAAAATGCTGTGGGATGCCTATCAGGATGACTATAGTAATGAAAAGTATGACCTTTATAGACAGTCTAATAATAAGTGTGTGAACGAAACTAGAAGACAGCGGGCCAAATATGAAGCCAATATTCTAAACCGAGGTGATAAAGCATTTTACAGTCATATGAGAAGCTGCATGTCTTCGAAAGTTGGTATTCCACCTGCACTACACGATGAACTTGGGAACTTGATAACTGACCCTTTCAGCATGGCTAATTTGTTTGTACAGGAGTTTGAAAAAGCTTATTCTAGGAACCGCCTATAATTGGTAACTTGGATGTGAAGTCAGGCCCCAACTAAAAGCTCACTTTGTGACGTTAACTTTACTCCAACTGGCGTTTTCAAAGTACTAAAATCACTGAAGGCTGACTCCGCTGCTGGCCCTGACAACATTCCTGGCATCGTTTTGAAAGAATCAGCTGAAGTTATTACTCCGGTACTTGCAAATATAATGAATGAGTCCTTCTCCAGTGGTCTGTTGCCCAATGACTGGAAGCATGCATTGGTAACACCAGTTTACAAGAAAGGAGACAAGTTAAACCCAGCTAATTATAGACCAATAAGTTTAACCAGTATAATATGCAAATGCCAGGAGCGCTTGATTTGTCAAAAGTTAAAGGAGTTTATTGATGAGGAGAATCTGATCCCCATACAACAGCACGGTTTTGTAGAGAGGCGGTCCACCATCACCAACTTACTGACTTGTTATCAAAAATGGGCTTGTGAATTTGATGCTGGAAACCCACTTGATATTTTTTACCTAGACTTTGAGCGCGCTTTTGACAAAGTTCCGCACAAAAGGCTGCTTACCAAGCTGGAACATCTTGGCATCCGTGGCAAGCTTCTGAAATGGATAGAAAGCTATCTGTCTGATAGAACCTTTCAGGTTAGGGTTGGCAACAAGTTGTCTGATATCAAGAGTGTGCTGAGTGGGGTCCCCCAAGGTTCAGTGCTCGCGCCTGCCCTGTTTGGACTGTTTGTGACAGATTTATGCGCCATCATTGAATCGGATTCTTGTCTCTTCGCGGATGATGTTAAATATTTTGGAAACCCATTGATAAGCAGCGGAGTGTTGCAGGATGATTTGGAAAGAATACAGGACTGGACTAGAGATTGGATAATTAAACTTAATCCCAGCAAATGTACTGTACTACATGTAGGACGTGACAACCCCTGCAATAGTTACGCGATTGATAATGCTCCTGTAACTCCAGTGTCATCACAGAAGGACCTTGGGGTTCTTATAAGCGGAGACCTGAAATGGGCAGATCATATTGGTACTATTGTGAAAAAGCAAATAGTATGCTGTATGCAGTGCAAAGGTCTTTTCAGTGTATTACTCCTGAAACTTTCTTAAAGATTTATAAAACTTACATAAGACCCTACTTGAATATGGTTTCCAAATCTGGAACCCCTACTTCTCGAAGGACATCAATCTGCTTGAAAGTGTTCAAAGAAGAGCGACAAAACTACCTTACTGCCTTAAGAAAAAGACGTATGAAGACAGACTGAAGATCCTTGGACTGCCATCTCTGCAAGATCGACGTAACCGTGGTGACCTTATTGAAACTTACAAGATCCTCTCGCATAAATACAACTGCCCAGACCTTCCTGCCATCTTTAGACTCAGTGATATACATCGTGCACGACATAAAAACGACATCCAACTGGCTCGCTGGAGATCCAACACCAATGTTGGATATCATCTTCTAAACAACAGAGTATTGTCACTGTGGAACAAACTGCCGCAGGAAGTGATAGACGTACCATCCGTTAACAGCTTCAAAAACAGACTTGACAAGTGGTTAAAAGATAACTAGTGACTATGGACAAGTGATTATGTGAATAATATAAAAATCATGCAATTTTAATGAACTGTTACACGCACACCAGCTTAGATATAGGCACATCAGCCAGTGGCTGCTCGCCTATTAATATATAATAATAATAATAAACTCCACAGAATAGACATGCGACGCGACGCGCACCATGACATCTGTCACACAAGCGATCATCAGCCGTTATCGATGCGACGTGCGTCTAACGAATGTAGCTTTGTTTTTTCTATTTTGTACATTTCATATGGAAACACTTGTGGAAATTATTTCAAGAGTGGCGAATTCGCACGTCTCACGTCTTTGAAGATCACTTGTTTGACAGACGCCGTCTTACTTCTCATTTCACTTCTACTCTGTGGAGATTGCGCTTTAAAAACTACACACGTGAGACGCGCGTCGCATCGATAACGGCTCACGATCGTTTGTCTGACATATGTCATGTCGCGCGCCGTGTCGCGTTTTAAAGGTAAGCCTGAAAAAGAATCAGTGATAGAGTGAAGCGGACTCAGTCAGAATCACAAAAGGCCAATAATATTTTCATACAATGAGAAAACGAAACAGAACATGCCGTTTGGTACCACACTCCAAATTTTCCCTCACGTGCTTCTTCCGTGCAATATCTCACATCATCATAGATATTGTTTTGCGCCTTGCCTACAGCCAGAAGGTTATAGAATATTTTTATTCAGCGTATAAACATGCCTTCGGGGGTTCGTTAGAGAGTGCAGGATCATCCCTCACCTTCCGCTTACTGCATCCGAAACACAGTAAATACAAGGAGATGAGTAATATAACTATACTACTGGATGAAATTTTATTAGTGACCGATAGTGAAAACAAAACCGTCTGGTGATAAGGAACAAATTTCCCCTAGGAACGTAGGTCGGAATATGAAAGGTCTAATTTTTTTTTTCATACTTGGACGTATGTTCTGCGTGGAAAATTGTTCCATATTACCAGGCAGTCCTGAGTTTTTGCTATCGATCACTGGTAAAATTGCACCCTATAGAATACAAAAAAATACAAAAAATATTTTATTCATGAAAACTGTTACATAACATTTTATGACTCCGGAGTCTTCATTTAAGCATAGCAATGCCTGTGTTTGAAGACGCCGCTTACAGATGTAAATCAACCGGTTTAAAACGTTTAAAACCAAATTTCGCTGTTTAAAACCTGAAATCAACCGTTTTCAACCGTTTAAAACTCGCCTACAAAAAAAAGTTCTGTGTTTTACATACACATACATACATACACAAATCACGCCTTTATCCCTTGCGGGGTAGGCAGAGCGTAAACAGCCGTAGGTACCTACAATACAGCCGCTATCGCCACGTCTGACTAATATTTCAGGGCCGTTGTAGAAAAATCGTGCCGAAAGGCAAAAAAATTTTTGCCGAGTAGGTACTTAGGTATGAATTTTTGTATGGAACATCCAAATTATTAATATAACCCTGTATATACAAAATTCGGTGTTTCCAACGATTTTACACTGACTTGCTCATCATAGGTTACCTACGCTCGGGCCTCGGAGCGACAAACTAGGTAATAAACCCGCTAAATCACATCATTAATCCATTTCAGTGATCCTTACCTTTGTAATATTACGAAAATGTATTAAAATCAATAAAACATTGTTATCAACCATCCGCCGTTTTAAACCGAAAAAAACGGTTGTTTATGATTTAAAACGGTTTTTTTCGTTTAAAAACGATTTGGTTGAATTGGTTTTAAACCGGGCTTACATCTATAACGCCGCTCTTCCCTTTTATGTGTTTATCAGCATTCAGCAAAACTTAAATAGTAAACAAAAAGAAAATAATATACCTAAAAATATAGGGTTGTGTATGAGTTAATAGTGTGTGTATGTGTTTGTGTGTGTGTGTGTGTGTGTGTGTGTGCGCGTGTGCGTGCGTGTGTGTGTAAATGTATTAAACTATGTATTGTAGAAGTATTTCAGTTTCCTCATAATTTAGCCTTTGTATCCAATTTATTATTTGTGTTTTACATTCCTTTAAGCGTTTGTCATAAACGAATATTTCTTTATTAACTTTGTTGTATAAATAGCCTGACCTGGTATTATACTGCATGCGAGCGAATTTTGTTCGAGTCCGCGGGACATCAGCTATTCAATACTTTCTCCTGGTTTTAAGTTTTTTTGGATCAAATGGTAGTTGGATTGGATCAAATGTTTTTTTAGTACAGTGTTTGTTATGTATAATTGTCTTGTAGTCAGTAAGTTACAGATACGGTAAAGTTTTGTGGTAGGGAATGATCTTTTCTTAAAGTACATTACTTTTAATATGGCACGTTGCGCTCGTTCAAGGTCTAGAAATCTTGTCTTTGCCGCTCCGCCCCACACTGGAATACAGTACGCTAAAACAGATTGCACCAAAGAAATATATATATCATTTAGCAAATTTTTAGATTTTCTTGGTGTTTGACTCTCTTTACTATTCTTTGGTGCAACATGCCTCAGCGCCTTAAAAATCCAGATCAATTTCCTCACTCTATTCATGACCTGTTCGAGATGTTGATACCAAGTTAGACGTTGATCAATTACTACTCCTAAGTATTTCATATTTGCAACCTTATTAATAGTAGGACACTGGCAGCTTTTTTTCGTGTAGTCTATGCAGGAATGTATTTTTATTTCATAGTTACTGACTGGCTGTGAACTATTATAAATGCCAAAACAAATATAGTTTGTCTTGCTTGTATTTAGCGTAAGCAAATTATTTCTCAGCCATTCAGCCACTAGCGCAAGTCCCTGCTCTGCATAGAGTTTCACGTCAGGCCACGACTTTCCTGTGAAAACGATAGCCGTATCATCGGCATAAGCGAAGACTTGAGCATTTACGTTATTTAATATACTAGCTGCCCGTCAGCGGTTTCACCCGCTGTAACCCATCGTTTACCCCTATAGGGGTTAAAAATCGAAAATCCCTAAAACACATACCTACTCATTTTTTTAGCTGTTTGATCTAATTGCAAGTTTTGAAACAGATCGCATTTAAAAATCATGATTTTCCATACAAACTTTTAACCCCTTTTGTACCCTTTTAGAGGTCGAAAACCGAAAATCCATGAAACACGTACTCAATATTTTCAGCTCTTTGATCTAATCGCAAATTTTGAAACAGATCACATCAAAAATAATGATTTCTCATACAAACTTTTAACACCTTTTTTACCCCATTTAGGGGTTAAAATCGAAAATCCCTGAAACACGTGTTTAATTATTTTAGCTCTTTGATCTAATCGCAAATTTTGAAACAGATCACATTTAAAAATAATGATTTCCCATACAAAATTTTAAGCCCTTTTTTACCCCTTTAGGGGTTAAAAATCGAAAATCCCTGAAATACGTATTCCTTTTTTTTAGTCTTTTAATCTAATCGCAAATTTTGAAACAGATCACATCAAAAATAATGATTTCTCATACAAACTTTTAACACCTTTTTCAACCGTTTAGGGGTTAAAATTTGAGGTAAAGAATATTTAAAAACCTGCCAGTACCAAACTTACTCTATATAATAAAAAAAACCGCATCAAAATCCGTTGAGGGGTTTTAAAGATATAAGTAAACATACATACAGACACGGGAAGGGACTTTACTTTATACTATGTATTGATTATGATGTATGTATTTCGGGGTCTAATAATCTTGGTAAAACAATTTTACAGCTCCGTTATTTTTGGACGTAGTATGTATGTATAGATCTGTAAGATCCAATACATTGTTAAAAAAAAAACACAGCACTGTAATTTTTCTAATACCTTGATAAAACATTTTTAATGGCATGTCATATTTGTATGAAATATGTATGTATTTGTTGGTTCCAATGGGTATTGGTTGGTAAAAGTTTTTACCTGCCATGTAATTTTTATACTGTATTTGTAGGATCCAAAATCTTGTTTAAAACATTTTCATTGGCATGTTATTTTTGTACGTACAATCGTACATGTGTTGTGCCATATACATCAATACTTCATAATCTTCATATTATGTATGTATTTGTGGGATCCAATATCTTGGTAAAACATTTTAATGTAATTTTTGTACGTACATGTGTTGTGGGATATACATCAATTTTGCCTTACTTACTCGCCAAGATATGACGCTGTTAGTTTCTAAAACGCGAATTGGCTCAGTCGCGCCACCTTTTTCAAAAATATTGGAAAATGCGTGATCCCGTGGGAATGAGACTTTTTTCCGTGGTAAAAAGTATATTATGTTATTCCAGATGCCCTTTTATATTTCTGCAAAGTTTCATGTCAATCTAATCAGCCGTTTTTGCGTGATGTCGTAACAAACACACACGTAGGAAGTATAGCAAGACCAGTGTGTAACACTATTTGCCAATATCGTAAGACAAAACTTAAATTAAATAAAAGTTCGAAAAAATAAAAACAAAAATAAGGAGAACATTATCCGGATTCGAACGCGAGTCACCGTGTTTAATAGGCAAGCGTACTACCGCCGCAGCTACCGTGACTTTAAGATGACCGTTGAATTAACGGTTATGCTTCCCCACAAAGACGCGAATCGGCTCAGTCACGCCACCTACTTCAAAAATTTTGGAATATGCGTGATTCCGTAGAAATGAGACATTTTCCCGGGGTAAAAAGTAGCCTATGTGTTATTCCAGATGCCCTTTTATATTTCTGCAAAGTTTCATGTCAATCTAATCAGCCGTTTTTGCGTGATGTCGTAACAAACACACACACAAACATCCGCCTTTATAATATTAGTAGGATTGCAAAGTTGACACAGATTCAATGTCCGATCTAGCTCCCTAAGTTCAACCCCATTTTTCTTAGTTAAAAAGTTTCGTGCCTCATAATCCTGCTGCTAGCAAACGCCTCGACATCTTGGCTTTTCTCATATAGATCGCTACGAGTTTGCTGATTTCGTAATAGAGAAGAGAACTGCAAAATTACAAATATTTGTGTACGTAGGTACTTATCAAATAAACTTTTTATAATACATCGATAGAACATAACTATATAATAATGTTATTAATGGTGCAGCGCATATAATTGAGACAGAGCGTACTGTTCTTACCTTCTACTGTGTCCGTATCACGCTTACCATTCTATATCTATGCTACCCGTTGTTTCAGAGTATTCTTCAATGGTAAAAGACCAAGAGGCAAGTTTAAGCAGTACAATTTTAAATATTAATTCTCGTTTTCCGACTCGATCTTGGAAGTAGCATCGTAGGGCAGACAATTTGAATTTTTAAACGGTCGGCAGCGGGCAGACGATTAATCTACGGTGGCCTCTTTGGATAACTGCCATAATGAACGATTCAAAATTCACAGACTGAAAGTATCCTCGGCATTTACTTTAGAATCACAGGCATATACATAGTAAAATAAAAGGTCAATGTTGAAATTTGACCTTTTATTTCAAATTTGGCCAGGGATATCAAGCCAGGTGTGAACGGAATATATAATAAGTTAGGTTAGGCACAAACCAGCCCATATTTACTTTGTGGGTTATGCTAGATTATCGGGAAGGAGATGTCACTGATTGCTTCTTTTCCTATTACTAGGTAGGTACCTACTTAGAAAGTATTTTTTATCAAATAATCCATAAGTAGGTACATTATGGTAAAAAGTTTGTGTCCCATGGTAAGCAAAAAGAAGCTTCAGATCTATTACATTTGTTTGTGATTTTGTTGTAAGTAGGTTATGGTACCACATTGCCACCATTGTACCTACTTCATAAAGAATTATTAACAAGAAAAGAACTCCTACTTACTTGCCTTGGGATATCTGCGAGCGGCTGACAATTGTATGAAAGAAACTGTCTCGTAACAAGGAAACTTTAAACCATAACAAATCACTGGTTACACTTTTAAACAAGTTTGAACAAGTGAACCGGCCATTAAAACTGTAAGCAACTTGTGAAATCTTGCAGTATTGTTGGGCTGAGTTCAACTAGAGCAGACTTTGTTTCTGTCGATAAATGAGATAGGTAGGTACAATATATATGTATTAGTAATTATGTCTCGTAAGTTTCTGATTAAATTAAATTTTTGGTCAAAACTGGCAAGTGACATAATTTTACCATTTATAAACTCTAACTAGTTCAGGTATTTTATGAAAAACCTACACCATGTCAGGTTTGTTCGTATCTACTTCACAAAATTTGTGGCCGACTAAAACGATAAGAAAATGGTCGATGATAGTTCGAACAGCAGTCTATTAAGTTATACCTACAAAACCAAAAGACACAATATTAGAAATATCACAGAATCAAGAAAAGAGGGTAATAACGTGTAATCATTCAACAGAATGTCATAATATAGACAGACTCCTGGCTGGAGTCTATTGTCAATAGACAAGTATACATCTTACCTACTTATTTTAATTTCAGTAGAAAGACCTACCTTCGAGATTAGGTTGACGTTAGTTAAGTTTGAACATAGGTAGTTAGGTAATAATTGTACTTTACCCTTCCGTACGAATGAAAAAAATGAACAAAGAAAAAGAAGATTTAAGTTAAGTATTTAGGGCACTGTTGATGACCCAGACAAAATATCAAACATGCTTTACGGTCTGTAAACGATACATACCTACATCAACATATTGCAGTCCACTGTGCTGAGGTAGGCCTCAGCCAGGTTACGCCGTAGAGCACGATCTACCGTATTTGCGATCCAGAGTAACAAATAGGGTATAGGTATTGATACCTCCACGTAAGTAATCTGAGTAGTATACGTTTCTTAAATACGTCGAAAAGTATTATTGATAGGTACTTACTGTTTGTGTTTGATGGGCGTAAAGCTTACGATGATGCCTGGTTCGCTGGTCTCGCAAACAAAAGGCAAAAACTACATCTAAACATGCATGTGCCAGTCTCTAATTCCACCTTCGTTTGTAGAGCGTGCGGAAATTCATGCCGCTCCCGTATCGGCTTATACAACAGCCATGAAAAATCTTGCCTCAGACACTGAATAAATCGTCTGTCACAGACGTATGAGGCCAATGATGACTTGTGCTGTTATCGGGAAGTCAAGGAGAAGGCGGAAGATATCATAAACTTGCGGATACTCCACCGACAAGAGCAATACGTTCTTAAATATAAGAAGTGCTGTTATAGCCAAGAAGAATAGATGCTACTTAACAGTAGCATTTCTGTACTCTATATTTCATTCGCTTTTCTGTGCAGGCTCCTTTGCTATGCGCTTTCAACACAACCACTTAGCGTTAAATTGTTTTTTCTCACACAAAGGAACCGTGTAATGAGCTGTGCTATTAAAGCAGGCAGCGCCTTGTTTATGAAGATATACCTCCTCTTTATAGCATTAAGAGTAACAACAATGTATATCTTACTATAAAGAGGTAATGTAACTTTCCCGTAGGAATCCACCATAATCTGATAATCAAAAGCTATAATCTACTGTTGCAGTTGCACAAAACATTTTCTACGCAGTCGCTAAACAATGTTGACATATTTGTACACGAAGACAAACGAAAGTAGCGCCAATGTAAAGCAAAGTCTGCCAGTCTTGCCTCGGGGCGTAGGCTCCCCCTTTTAACAATGTAGGGGAGATGGAGCACCAATTTGGCATTCACTTACTATTAGCATGGTGCCTACTGAAAGGGGTGTGTAAATAAAAAGAGACACCCCTCAAGTGGTAGCTTTGCCTATGAAACCTAACAACTTTGAACTGAGCGCAACTGTTGTAAAGCTAAACATTTCTTTTTCCGTAGAGCTACTCGTTGATTTTCTTAAATAAAATCATCATCCAAACTTCGGAAAATAAAGTTAGAAATTTCTTTTCTAAGTATGAAGTGACAGAATGGTATATTTCGCTCGAACATTGTTACCACACATCATTTATTGATTCGTTTACAATATAAATTGTTATCGAAATTAATTAATATTACATCCACACTTAACAATAAAAATACAATCTGTAACAATTAAATCACAGTATTAGTAAATTCCACTAATGCTACGAGTTTGTCAATTGTTTCGGACACCTTCCATAATGGATACACATGGATTTAAAATAAATTACGTTTGATATTATTTGCCAAAAGCTAGATTAGCAAGCCCTAACTAATTAAGAGGCTTTTGATAATAATTTCCTAGAAGGGTGGCATAACAATAACGACATTCTTAATTGACTTTAGGGTGAAGGGTGACATCCTTTTATTTTTGACGGCGAACCGCAGCCTCCAGACCATAAAGTTAAATGCCACGAAAAATTACATGGGGCTTACCTACCTACGGTTTTATAGCCTTAAATTTACCCTACTACCCCTTGCGCTATTACGTTGCTATTACCCAAAATATTTTGTTGAATTAAATTTTTCCCCAGATATTTAGCGTATGCACAGAATAAAGTTAAACAAAGGTACATAATTTAGACTGCCGTGTATCATAGTGGCGAAGAATACTGCCACCCCTGTCCACTCAGGGTGTTTCGTAAAAGGATGACGTAGAGTTTTTGAACTTGGCTGAATATCTGTCGAATATGGTCAACCGCATGGTGGCGGTAATATCACCTACAAAAGCTTTCCCAAAGAGGATTGACCAATTCCTTTGCCTACATGATTTTGAGGTCTAACAAAACATGTTGCGTCAACCCCAACTGATTTGGGATAGCAGATGATGATGATAATAATTTGGACTAAAAGTGTAATAACTACTGAGCTACATTCCACATCATCATCAATACATAGTATAAAGTAAAGTCCCTTCCCGTGTCTGTATGTATGTTTCCTTATAACTTTAAAACTCCTCAACGGATTTTGATGCGATCATTTTTAGTATATAGAGTAAGTTAAGGGGCAGGTTTTTAAATATACTTTACCTTAAAGAATCATGCCCACTCTGATATGGATGTTCGTCCATTGCTTGCCTCACTACTTGCAGGCCTTGCATCACAACCAAAGTTAAATAATTATAAAGTCTAATTATTGCTTAACATTTTGTAACTGAAAATAATTTAATTATGACAGGAGTTTTGAAGTTATTGAATGTTAAAGTTGGGTATCGGAAGAGACAAAAGTTCTGAAGTTTGGCTGTATATCGAGTATTTCGTTCTTAAATCGTTATCTTTAGCTATACCGAAGTAAACAGTGCAAAAAAGGTTCACGCCACGGTAAAATCTTTGGGAAAAATACCTAACGATAGAAAGACCTTTAAGAGTTAAGTTAGTTTTCCTGTTTTGTACAACAATTGCCGTAGCTATTCTTCATTAGCATGAGGGATATTACATATTGCTTTAATTTTCGTTTTGAGGCAAGACAATTTCTTAGACCAGAAATGGGCAATCTCCTTTTAACCCCCAAAGGGGTAAAAAGGGGGTTGAAAGTTTGTATGGAAAATTATTATTTTATAATGCGATCTGTTTCAAAATTTGTGATTAGATCAAAAAGCTAAAATAATTAAACACGTGTTTCAGGGATTTTCGATTTTTAACCCCTAAAGGGGTAAAAAAGGGGTTAAAAGTTTGAATGGAATTTTTTTATTTTAAGGTGCGATCTGTTTCAAAATTTGCGATTAGATCAAAAAGATAAAAAAAGGAAATACGTATTTCAGGGATTTTCGATTTTTAACCCCCAAAGGGGTAAAAGAGGGGTTGAAAGTTTGTATGGAAAATCATTATTTTTAAATGCGATCTGTTTGAAAATTTGTGATTAGATCAAAGAGCTAAAATAATTAAACACGTGTATCGGGGTTTTTCGTTTTTTAACCCCTAAAGGGGTAAAAGATGGGTTGCAGCGGGTGAAACCGCTGACGGGCAGCTAGTTAAGTATAATATTTAAGAGATATATTTTTTAATACAGTTATAACAATCATCTATTATCGCTATCCTAAGAGACTACGCACTCATTTATTAAAGCGACAAAGCTGCAGATAAAAGGAAGGAACTTTTGAACAGACAAAACGTTCCGAGTACCTATGCATTTTTACCTGACTGCCTCAGAAGTAAAGTTATGTTTTTTTGAAAGTATGTATATGCGCCTATGTATAGTAGTCCTACTGCCATCAGATCGCGCGCAGACGGACAGTATGTGGTGGACAAGAAAATATTTTCGACGGGCTACAGCCCAAACGGCTAGGCGGATCTTAACATATTAATATGCTAAATAATGCTAATAGAGTAGTCGCAAACTGGAACAAGTTGCCTCAAGACGTCATATCGGCACAGAACACAAACATGTTTAAAAACAAACTAGACAAACACTTAAAAAAAATATAAAATCTAAAGAGACTAAGTGATCTATGGACAGTGGGATACAGGCTACATCAGTTGTTGCAACTGCCTGCCTGATAAAACATAAAACATAATAATAATAATATTATGAGGTGTCGTTAGATTTGTCTTAGCAGATTAAAATATCATAAATTCGAAATTGCGGATATTAAACGCAACACATTACTTTGTTAATTAAAAAAGGGCGCCAACTTCGAAGCGACTAGGCGGAAATTTTATAAAATTGTTAATAAAATTGTTTAAAGCCCTTGCTGAAAAGATATTTTGTGTTTATTGGGGCGGCAATGGGTGCCGAGAGCGGTGGGCATGAAGATGCCCACATGTTTGAGAAAATAAAACGGAAATTTGAAGGTGAGCAAACAGGCCCTGAAAAACCTGCGAAAATGTCGACCAGTTTTAACAGAAGCCGCAGAGGCCTTTTTAAAGACTACAACCACATTTATGTTGAAAATGGCAAGAAGGAGTACCCTATATTACTGTCATCAGCATCTACCGAGACAAAAATGGACATTTTAAAAACTAATGGCATCCTACGATCCGTGTTAGGAGTGGATCATGTGAAAGCAGTTGGAATGTCATTAATAAAGGTGTTTTTTAAAGACAAAGAAAATGCCAATAAATTTTTACTTAATCAGAATTTACTTCACCAAAACGGATGGATTGCGAGAGTGCCATATGATAATTTGGAGGTTCAAGGCATTATACGGGTCCCAATTGAAATAACTGAGGAAGAACTGCTGCAAGAACTGAAGTCTTCTGCTGAGGTCATCGGTGTGAAACGTTTCATGCGCAAAGCCCCAGATGGATCCTCATTCCGACCCAGACTGTGTTGGTAACAATGCTTGGATCAATTCTGCCTGATCATGTTACCTATGACCATATCTGGTTTGACACCAAACCTTATATAAAGCCGCTGCGCCAGTGCTACACATGCTACAAGTTTGATCATGGTCGTGGATCATGCCGCAGTAAGCAGGTTTGTTCATTATGTGCTGGACCTCATTTCTTCAAGGAGTGTGACAATCAAGACAGTATCAAGTGTGTAAACTGCCAAGGTCCTCATTCCGCAGTGTCAGTGCAGTGCCCGCAGAAGGCTGCAAAAATAGCAAACATTAAACAGCAAATCAATGGAAAGGTTTCGTATGCTTCAGCTGTATCCAAAACAAGAACCTCAGCCCCTGTCAGCGGAGCCCAACAAACTCCATTACAAACTCCACAGAGAAGGGCAATGATGTCAGACATCCTAAACTCTGACACTGTTTTAGCCAGTATTATTAAAACTGTGATGGACTATTTAAGTGAAAGAGAAAAGTCAAAGGGCAAGGGTAAACCTCTAACTTCTCAGATAATCAAGGAGTTGCTTATTGCTAACTTCACCACTCCTAATGGATAGTGATGGAGTTGGCATTGAGCACTTCAGAATTTTGCACTGGAATTCCAGAAGTATTATTAGTAAGTTAGATCAGCTCAAACATTATATTAGTTCATGTGGTGTGGAAATTGATATTATTTTACTTAATGAGACATGGCTAGGTCATGGTACAAGTATAAAATTACCAGGTTTTCAAATTTTTAGACAGGATTCAGACCGGCCTCATGGTGGTGTTGCAGTTGCCATCAAAAGTAAGTATTGCTGTTCCATTATTCCAACTTCTTCCTGCTATGATTTCCAAAACTTGTTGATTTCAGTTAAATTATGTTCCATAACTATAGATATTCTTAGTGTTTATATTCCTCCCCCTCCAAACGGTAAATTCAGAGTGCAATATCTCAATGAGGCTTTCTCCAAAATTTCAAGCAGAGACTTCTTAATTGTTGGTGATTTTAATGCGCATAGTACTTCATGGGGCTGTAGAGACAGCAATAGACGAGGCAATATAGTTAATAATTTTGCAGATAACCACAATTTGGTATGCCTGAATGATCATACTGTCACAACCATTCCTCCTTTTGGCCAGGAAGGTAATGTCTTAGATTTAGCTTTCTCTTCGTCGTCATTAAGTTCTAGTTGTAGTTTTTCTGTTGCGGATGATCCACTAAGCAGTAATCACTTTCCCATTCATATAAACGTTATTTATAATGGTGCAGCTTCATCCTCAGATAGGAGTGTAGTTGTTCCCTCTGAACCAATTATTCACACTTTAGCTGATGTAAATTTTAATAAGATTAATTGGAAAGAATTTCATGACTTATGCACAGAAAGATTTTCTGATTTCAATGTAAATTCAGAAGATCCATTGTTATCGTACGACGATTTCATTCAAAAACTGTCTGACATTTTATTGACATTTCCAAGGAAATCATACAGTTGCCATACGAAAAAACGTAAAGCTTTAATTTGGTGGAATGATCTTTGTAGTCAAGCTGTTAGATCGGCTAAACTAGCATTTGAGTCATATAAAGGGTATCCTACATTAGAAAATTATATTTTATAGAAGCGTTTTGATGCTAAAAAGAAAAGAGTTCTCTCTGAGCAAAACTTTTAAGTTGGGTCAAACTGTGTGAAAGTTTCAATCGTATGACTTCTTCAAAAATTATTTGGGATTATATACAAAAGTTTAAATTCTCGCGACTAAATACTTCTATAAAAACTCATTTTCTAGACAATCCTAGTAATGCGTTAGCTTACTTGGATAAGATAGCTTCGTCTAGTAATAATTTGAATTCGTTGGATCTTCAGCCTTATTTTTTATCCCCTGGTTCAGATTCAGCTCATTGGATAAAGGATTCATTTGCCATGCATGAGCTTCGTGCTGCTCTTATTACTAAAAAGAATACTTCACCTGGTCCAGACTTTATTCCCTATATAGTTATTAAAAGTTTACCGGACAGTGTTTTGTCTATTTTGTTAGATATTTTTAATCAAATGTGGCACAAAAGGTGTGTCCCTATCAGCTGGAAAATGCAATATGCTGTACCTATTCTTAAACCTTATAAAGATGCTAATAGTTTAGACGCTTATAGACCTATTTCTTTAACTTCGTGTTTTGCTAAGTGTTTTGAAACTATGCTTAAAAATCGTATCGAATGGTTTATTGAAAACGAAATGCATATTCCTGATTTTCAAAATGGGTTTCGCAAAGGTAAAAGTACAATGTATAATCTTTCCTGTCTCATTGGTGACATACGAAACAGCATTCGAAATAACAAATTTACTTTAGCAGTTTTTTTTTAGATATTAAAGGAGCTTTTGACAATATAAATCATGAGTATTTAGTTAAAAGTTTAGCTGCTTTAGGAATACCTGGCTCTGTTTTGTGTTGGATTTTTAATTTTCTTAATGAGCGGCAGGTTTTCCTTAAAATTAAAAATAAACTTTACGGTCCGAGATTAACTAACAAGGGCACTCCTCAAGGCTCTGTCTTATCTCCTTTAATATTTATTTTGAGTTTAGTAGAATTTATGAAGCAGATACCTGCGAATGCTAAATATTCTTTTTTTGCTGACGATCTTGTAATATATTTAAATTGTGATGACATATCGCAAGGGGAAACTGAAATGAATGATTGTCTTCGGGTTGTCAGCAGCATTTTATTAAATAATTTGAAGCTGGAGGTTAATATTGAAAAAAGTTCTGTGGTATTATTTTCAGGAAATTCTAATTATAATCCAAAAATTACCTATAATAATAATTTGTTACCGGTTAAATTAAAAGAGAAATATCTTGGAGTAATACTAGATACTGGACTTTCTTGGGAACCACATATTAGACATATATGTAAGAAAGCTGAATTAGGTCTTAATATACTCAAATCATTGGCTGGCTTAAAATGGGGTTCCGATCCCAAAATTCTTAAAACAATATATATTGCCACGATTCGCAGTCATTTTGATTATGGTTGTATGCTTTATGCTGATGCTGCAAATCATCTTCTAAGAAAATTGGATGTTCTTCAAAATAAAGCCTTACGTGTTATAACTGGTGCAATGATGTCATCGCCCATAAATTCTCTAGAAGTAGAAGCCGGCATAGTTCCCTTATTTGTCAGAAGGAGTTATATTATTGATAAGTTCTGTCTTCAGTTAGTTAGTCGGGATAATGTGATTATTCAGCGATTCTTAGAAAATTATAATATCCCAAATTTTAATGTTACACCTCTTACAGTAACCACATCTATGAGTGAGTCAATAGCTTATCTGAATTTTGAGTTTCAAGATGTTGTATATTGGTCTACAAAATTACCATGTTATGATTTCAACTTCCACACCATGATTATGGATATGATTGTTTATGTAAATAAATTCGAAACAAAGTTTGATTTTTTGGAATTTCTAGAGTCTAAACAAGAGTATGTTAAAATTTATACCGATGGTTCTAAAAGCAGTGATAGGACGAGTTTTGCTTTTTATGATTCTCTTTGTAATGTCGGAAAAGTTTTTAATTGTAATACTTTATTTTTAATTTTCTCAGCTGAGGCCTTAGCTATTATCCATGCTCTTGATTATATAATATCTAATATCTCATATTCTAGTTCTAAGAAATTTATATTACTGTCTGACTCAATGAGTGTCCTCTTGGCTCTACAGAACAAAAAAATAAGTAGCTCTGTAAATTACCTGATTTATACTGTAAGAGATTATGTTTCCATTTTACTTTCAAAGGGCGTTTTAGTTGAGTTCTGTTGGGTACCGGGTCACTCTGGTATATTAGGCAATGAGCTGGTTGATGCTCTTGCCAAGTCAACAGAGAATGTTTTAAGTTGTGATTTTAAAGTACCTCATTCTGACTTAGTTGTGTTTCTCAAACAAAATATGTTAAAACGTTGGACCATTTCTTTGGAATCATCTAGAAATGTTAAGGGTAGATGGCTTGCCAGTATTGCCCCAATACCATCAACTAAAGCTTGGTATGAAAAACCCAATGTGTATATGGGCAGGAATTTTATAACCACCATTTGTAGGCTACGCATTGGTCATTGTAGATTTCCTGCTCATCTTCATCGCCTTAAGTTGAGTGATAGTCCCTGTTGTATCTATTGTAGTAGTGACAATTGTGACTTAAATCATTTGTTCTTTGTTTGTCCTCACTTTTCTTTGCAACGCTTGTTGCTAATTGGTTTATGTCAAGAAATTGTTAATCCTATGCCTGATAACTTACAAGACCTTTTAAAACATCCGAAAGTGTACAGTTTCATTTTTGATTTTGTAGAAAATACAACAGGGAAATTGTAAATATTTTATAAAAAATTTAAGTTAATATCTAGTTTAAATTTAATTATAATTTTTAGTTTGTTTGTTATATAATTATAGTTTTAGTATTAAGTTTTAGTCTAGTGTGTAAGTCACTTAATGTTTTATAAGTTTCTTTTTAAGCTGATGGTCTTGTAACCAAAGCTTCAATAAATAACAAAAAAAAAAACAACTTTGTTAATTAACTACTGCAGGTTTTTGTTTTTTTAAGTAATAGGTACATTTGCTTGTTTGTCAAATAAATGTAAATCATTCCTTTATCTTATTTTAGTTCAATATTCATGAAGAACTTTAAGATTGCTTATTGTTATTTATTATAATACTCCAGCTTCTGGGATAGCCAGGAGATTAAAACAATGGACGTGCTCGAAATTTGAAAATCGGTGCAACCCTTGGGGTGTGGTTAATTGCAGGGGTTGACGTGACCCGCCACGGCACAACCCAGTAAAAGCTTTTAAGCCTCAAGGCATTGGATGCCGAATATGAATCCTTTTATTTACAGTAGTATCTATATTGCTCTATTTGATTGTCACGTACCTACCGACATTTCAGTGTAAGTCCCTAGGACGAAATTCGTCGGGATCATGCTCGTTCCGACTAGCCTATCCCGTGCCTATCCCGCAAGACACTAGTCACAGCAAGAATCAAGTTAAAAATAAAAATAAGAAAACATATTTTGACCGCACATACGAACCTACACAAAACTATATTATCTTCCTCAATGATAATGACATATAAGAATGCTCGTAGATTCGTATCAGTGAAACAGCTATGAATGCTACGATTGCTACGCCGTAGTGCTCAAAACATTGACTGAAATTCTATTTCAATTTCAGAAATAATCTGAAATATTACTTTGTTCCATCCCGGTTTCAGCACAAAACTTACTACGAAAACTACATATTACAAAATGTCAGGTCACCGTGGCAAGAATGATGAATATGGCAGATATCCCTGGTAGCAGGTAGGATAATAGAGTGGTCTCACATTGACGAATGAGCCAGCCGTGACCTCTGGCTCCTCTTGCCACGGCCTCTCCTTTATCACAGCGTTTGAAAGCTGAGAAGGTAGGTATCAGGTGAAACAAGTAGGTCAGTAGAATGGTGACGATCTTGTTTGGAAATCATAACTAAGTAAGTACGTATCGATAATAATAGTATGTAGAGAGCTACAAGTGAGGTTATGGGCTGGAAGGTGTAAAATGCTGTTGCTTAATAGTGGTGATGTCAGCAGTAAAATTACAAACAACGCTGGATTATATATAATGTATCTGGCTTAGTTAATAATCTGTCAAAATATTGTAACACACTTAGACCTAATTTCTCCATACAATGTTAGTTAATTTGAAGCTCCGTTAAATATTTTAAAGGTCAAATCGCACCAACGCACCGTGCGGAACCGCGGCGAAGCCGCGCGTTACAACTAATATTGTTAACATCAACCTAAAACCACACTACAATATGGCTGCAGAGGATTGGTGTGGTGTGGCGCTATACGGGGTGTTAGGGACGGTGTAACGAAAACTTTGCAGGCATAAGCAGACCATCAAACTGCACAACTTTTACTATGGAGCCAATGGTGGGAAATGAAAAAAAAATTCCGACCTCCCATACAAAATTCACGATCAGCTGACTGACTTTGTACGGGAGGTCGGAAAATTTTATTCGTTTCCATCATTGGCTCCAAAGTAAAAGTTGTTCAGTTTCATGGTCTGAGCACGCCTGCAAAGTTTTCGTTACACCGTCCCTAACACCCCGTATACCTATTTATTTGCGGAGTATATATTTTAGGTGATAACAATTGGCAGAGGAGCGGCGCGGCGCGAATTTCGTTCTTGTAGAAATATGTTACGGATCACATGCAAAAATGGCCGAGCCTCTCCACTGCCACGCCGCTATAGTAAGGCTGACGTGCATACAACGTTTTAACTGTCACTGTCACCATCTCCATGCTGTGAAATGAACGATACGCGCTTAAGGGCGACGACTTTTTCCTTTAAAGTAGCCGCAGTTGGATGAGACACCTTGTCTTCGTGATGCAGCCCACCCATTTACGAAAGTACGTGACAACTTCCGCAGCCACGCCCTCCAAACCCAAGTTGCCGCTAGCTGATGAGCACAATTTGGGCATCCCTCCTAATGGGATATCACCGGTATCACCAAACTAGTAAAATCTCGCAACGGCGTGATGTTTCGCCTGCAGGACACCTGGACAGGTGCATGGCTAATTAGAGCAATTCAACCCCTACCCCATAAAGCTCAGCTCACGACAAATTGCCGCAGTCATAGATATACATTTCTAGAAGATAGTTGTGCCTGTACGCTTGTTTTGAGAACAAAAAACTTTGGGAGAAAAACAATGTTGTGTACGACTACGTCCATTATGGAGTGGAAAATAGGGGAGATATACTGGGATGTATAATGCTTGCTTATGAATACTTCGTAAAAATCGGCCAAGTGCGAGTTGGGCTCGCCTCCGAGGTTCCATTCCAAGATTTGTAGGTTATTCTGGTTGGTAGACCTATATTTCATATGATACTCCACTTGGACAACTAGCCAAATTTCTTAAATTTTGTTTATTTTTCGGTCTCTATAAAAACCATTAATTTATGAAAATGAAAATTTTTAGCGTTTTACTCGTACTTCAAAACGAAACTAGTTGCCAAATTTCATTGTTCTAGGTCTACGGGAAGTATCCTCTGAATTTTGATTCCTTTGAGCGTTTTTACCCGTTATTCCCAACGGCCCCCGCAGATCGGCCCCCAAGCGGCCCGTTGGGAATTTTGCGTTCCAACGGCCCCCGAATCTCTAAAAGTTTGAATTTGGGGGCCTTTGGGACGAGAAATTCCCGACGGGGAATAACGGGTTTTCACTGCATAAGCGGCTATATCAACTGACCTACCAGAAAGTTTTTGTTGCAGTGCCCGTACTTGTGCATTAAATTTGAAGCCATTATAGACCTGGAGACAGTTGCGTTGCGGCGTAGTCTCCTGAACCGCGGACAAGAAAGTCTCCCGGGAGTTGCGTCGCGCACCTTCAAACTAGCTCATTAATTTGATGTCTCGCGTACCGTCTGTGTTAGCCTTTATGATTTGGGATAATTGACAATTAAGACAGCTTTCAATGTGGCGTCAATTTGGCATTTCTAGCAGTCACTTATTTGACAGCTTTGTATGCGGCGCATGTCATATTTCTTTGACAACAACTAATCAGCTGTTAAAAATCTAACAGGACCCCGGAGCTGTCATTAACTTTAACGCCCGATTTAGGACTTTGACAACATTTTGAGTCAAAACTGTCAAAAGTCAAGCATTCGAAAACCATAAAGGCTTACATAGACTGTAGGTACTCGTTTCGTGCCGGACCAACACGGGAGGAAAACTCAAAGCGTATTGCAGATTGCAGTACTACCTGTGAGTACGACAATGTTGATGCAACGACAACCAATGAGAAGTAACTAAACTTTGGCATTGACATACTTTCGACCTTATTGTGTCACGCGTTTTGCAGAGTCTAATCGATAGTTCACGCTATCTTTCAAACTTCTCAGCCCCAACAATCCACAGCTGGACATGGACCTTCCCTTGTCGGGGGGTACTGCCATCCATACTCACCATGATTGGCAGGCGGATTGGCGAACGCAATGCAAGATGTTTAATTTACTGGAAACGCTGCCACCCATTCCCTGTATAATAATCCCTTAGTCGTTTTTTAGAACACCTTCGGGAAAAATTGGGGTGATGCTATTTTAAGCCAGCATCACACGGCACAAGTATCGTTCAACAATTATTTTAGTATCTACTTATTCGATAGTATCGATAGTTCAAAATGTGTCAGTTGTGTCAAATGCACCCTGGGCGTCCTCCGCGAGCCTTGATGGGGCGCACGAAGTCCACCTCGTGGCTTAGGGTGGTCAGCTCCATTTGGATGTCTCTGGAACAGTGTTAACGGGGAGACCTCGTATTGCGATTATCAAGGGACGCTTTTTTGAGGGTGCGCATGTGAAACAGAAGACTTCGGTCCCGGAGCCTCTAGTGCTGGCAGGTAGCGATAGTAGAACCAAAACCCTGTTTGGTCTTTGCTAAAATGCCGAATCCAGTATTCTACGCTAAGATCCTGCCGAAGCTGACACGTAGGTATTTTGCCAGGTGGGGCCGCTTGAAGACGTCGTTGAGCTAATTCTTGAGCCCAAAATATACATCAGGGACAAGGAAAGCGGTGGCGTGACCCTAGTAGACGCGCTTTTCAGGGGCCCTTCAGAGGGCGTCTATAGCAAAACAGGGAGAAATCGACGATGTGTCACTGCTAGGCGAATCGTGGGTACGTGCGGACGAACATCCTCTCGCTGACGGAAGCTGCGGTTGCTCAAGCCTAGTCTGGTAGTAAAGTGTAGCCTGCTTTCGTTGGGCAAGGCCCTAGGGTAGAGCGCAACACCGGCGGCGATTTACCTTCAAGACTGAGCTTTATGGGGTAGGGATTGAATTGCTCTAATTAGCCATGCACCTGTCCAGGTGTCCTGCAGGCGAAACATCACGCCGTTGCGAGATTTTACTAGTTTAGGTAATACCCCATTAGGAGGGAGGCTCAAATTGTGCTCATCAGCTAGCGGCAACTTGGGTTTGGAGGGCGTGGCTGCGGAAGATGTCACGTACTTTCGTAAATAGATGCATCACAAAGACAAGGTGGCTCATCCAACTGCGGCTACTTTAAAGGAAAAAGGCGTGACAACGTCGCCCTAAGTGCGAATCGTTCATCGTACAGCGTGAAAATGGCGACAGTGACAGGTAAAACGTTGTATGCACACCAGCCTTACTATAGCGGCGTGGCAGCGGACAGGATCGGCCTTTTTTTGCATGTGATACGTTACATATTTCTACAAGAACCAAATTCGCGCCGCGCCACTCCTCTGCCGATTGTTATCAACTAAAATATATTCTCCGCAAGTTTTAGATTGATGTAAACAATATTAGTTGTAACGCGCGGCTTAGCCGCGGTTCCGCGCGGTACGTTGGTGCGATTTGACCTTTAAAATATTTAACGGAGCTTCAAATTAACTAACATTGTATGGAGGGATTGGACCTTACACGTATTGCAATCCAACGTATTATTTTTCAGTAGATTATAATATAACGAACTAAAACCGTAAAATTGTGATACGATACGCAGCTCACGTTCTGATTGGTCAAGTCAAGCATCATGTTGCCAGCAACGCCATGTTTGTTTTACAGCTGATTGCCACTTCGTTGGGTCTCGAACGTAAACAAGCTGTTTTTTTATTATTATTATTTCGTATTGAACATTGATCTTATAAACTTACGAATTATGAAAATAATCTCATTAGCACTATTTTATTACTTTCGATGCCCATCTAAATAGCGATCAGCTGTCAAATAAATATGGCAGCGCGATATCAGAACACGTGTTGACAATTTTACCGTCTTACTTCAAAATATTGTAATCTGTTGAAAATTTATAAGTTAAATTGCGATCCGTGTTTATGTCTTACAATATTTCGATAGATTGGAACTAAGCGAGAAATATTACAATCTAGCGGTGTTTGTAATTTCACGGTGACAGTGACAATGAAAACCAAAGCTGCTCACACTAGTTGCTACGTATTCTTTTAGCACACAAATAGTATAAAAGTCTGTCTATCTATGGTGGAATTCGCTAACTGCTCTTTTTTCGGAATTCGGTAACTACTTAATTTTGATGCGGATTATTGTAATAGATATCTATCTATTATAATAGATTCAGGAGAAAGGGTTATCTATAGGTATGTATTAACATGCCGGAAAAATGCCTTTTTCCCGCAGGAAAATGAGTTGCAGCGGGTGAAACTGCTAATGGGCCGCTAGTGAATAATCGTTATATTGTTTCATTTAGTTAGGTAGGTACCCATTCAAGTGCCTGTATTTTTGAGCAATGTAGGTTAGATCGTACGTAGCCCATTGGTATTCCAGTCATTCCCCTCTACAACATCCACACAGTAGTTACGTACAGACTCTATCAATCAAACTGTTTGTTTTAAAATTCTATTCTCGGTATACCTGGAATAAAACATCGCGTTCTTATTTCAAAATGGAACATGTTCTGTGTACACTCGTGCGCCAGAATTTCCTCCAACAAGATCTTCGTTCCCGAATACACAACGTTTTGCTGCACCAATTTTATGTACATACATACATATATATTGCCTACATAAGTACTACGCAGTGAAATGGTAGTCAGCCGAATTCTCGAGAGCGAATTTTGGCAAGCTTCCGGGCATATCAAGTAGGTACATAAAGTAATATGGAATTGTATTTGACACCTCTTAAGGATATTGCTGCAGTCTCCTCATTTGCAATATCTTAGTGCTTCTTAAATTTTTCAAGATAATAAATAGAAAGCTAACCATGATAAACTTGCTAAGTTAGATAGTAAATAATTTTAGTTACTCCACAAAGTTTAAACCCGGCTTAATCACACTATTACATAGTCATAAATGTAGAGTCTAAACTTCCAATTCATTGATTTGTTATCAAAAATAGTGGAACTGAAATCTTCTATCGAAAATAATGGAAAATTAATAGTTCTACCTGCGATTAATACCAAGTCCATCTCATGTTACGTTTGCATGAGTTTTGCCTTCAATTCGTCACGAAATTACAATTACGTGTGTGTGTGTCACACACCATAATATATCGCAGCCCCCGAATTTTGGCTTTGCAGTTCGCTTTTCAAATCGTATGTAACCGTTGAAGGTAGAAAGCGTTGATTAAATCGCACCTGTACCTATATTTTGGCTGTACTGTTCCTTGGGTACTAAGGTAGGTACTTATTATTATTATGTTACTTACTAAGACTTAAGAGTTTTGTTTGTTTCTTGGATATTAAGTGAACGACTTTCGTTTCGTTATTTATTTTGTCGTAGACAATTTATTCGTAGGTTGTTGCTACGTCGTAGCAAATATCCTATTCCAAGCAAATAACGTAATGTAAATGTTAATTATTTTCCACCTAATTCTCTTAAAGCCGTCAAAAGCAATGTTCAAAGTTTAGAAATGTTTCCTAGAAGTAATTTTCTTAGCTAAGATTTCACGTTCGTCGGGTTTGTGGAAAGCTTTTCACTGGTTAAGTCTAGACAGGATACGTAGCCACTTTAATTAGGATTTGTGTTTAGTGCCAACATTTAGGTCATATATTTTGACTCTATTGCCCAAGGAGGCATGCGGTAGTGCTCGCATGGGAACAGTATGCTGTTTGGGTAAATAACAAAGTTTCAAGTAAGGTTTCAAGGCTAAACTCAGGACCGAGTAATGACGACTGACTTTTTGTAGGCTAAGCCGGCAAAGCATAATTATAAATATGAGATGGGATCACTTACGCATCATTTCAAAGCTGTTCCAAAGATACACAGGAGCTCCACGAACACACACACACACACATACTCACTGGTTTGGTATGCACTTCACAGAATCATTCACAATTATTTCATAATACACTACATAAATTATTTAGTCACTGCTAAAATTCACTCTCGGATTAGTTATCCGGTACACAAAATATGTTTTTTAACACAAAATTCTACCAAATACCTAAGCCCCTAAGCCTCATATAAATGAAAAGTGCAGCTGGTCATAGAGAATTCTTGACTGACAGCACACAGATCTCACTGACAGTTCTTCTTTTTATTTTATTTGTAATCTTGGCTTGTAAATAGTTTCATATAATCTGAAACAGGTTTAGTTTAGCATTGTGCAATGCGGTTTTATAATACCTATGTTAATTTGTAAGTAAAGCAATAAATCGCATCTGCTGAAATCTGCTGGCGTTGTTGGGCGGACGACGGCTACATAGCGACGATGTAAGAACGTTACATAATATAAAGGAAGGTAGGTACTTAATGTCACTATGCTCAAGCACTTGTGTGTTCAGTTCGTAACTGCAATACTGGCAAATTAGAAAACCCATATTTTTCTTTGTCACACTATGTAAGTTTTTAAGCTTCAAGACTCAGAAAAATCTCCAAGAAAATAAAAGATCGTTAAAGGCGAATAAAACTGTTTCATAATTAAGAAAATATCCAAGCTAATATTTAATTTTGATATGGCATACAGGAAGCTCTAGACTCAGTTAAAGGAATCACAAGATGCGTAGCATTAAGTGAAATTTGCCTCCTAACCTCGGTTGGATGTAATCTGGCTTTGAGAGAAGTTATTTGAATACGACGATGAGGGAAATGCATGACTTCAGCCGGTTCACGACAATCGAAAATGGCAGGTCTGTTCAGTCTATACGAATATCTTGCTTGAAACTGTGTCCCAATAGGAAACGGCCATTGTCGCCCGTTTGGAATGTGTCTCGATGGAACTAAACCTTTGACTATATGAATTTTAGCATGATTTTAATTAGTTTGCAGCAATAGGTTTCAAGATTGTTATAAAATACCTTCGACATAGACGACAATACACTTGAACATACCTACACTCTTAGATAAATGATTGATTCACTACACGTAAAAATGTAGCAATCAAACATAAGCCGGAGCCGGCTCATCTTCATACATCTGACAGTTACCCAATATTTTAAAAATGCACCTCGAGCTATCAAAATTCATAGTTTGAAGTACGGAATGCAAATTAACTGATAATACAAATTTTTGCCACGTATTTTAACGGTGTCTTGCTCGATCTACCGAGCTAGAGGCATTATTTACACTTTACATGCCTCAAAAGTAATCTATTTAGTAGACGGTTGAAAAACTCTGACACCAGGTCTCATCGGGTCGCTTATTGCCTCTTTGTCCCGCACCAAGGAAATTTTAAAGCCCAGCCGAAGTATTCCACATTTACGTGAATTTAAGGGAGACGTCGAGAATTACATTTGTAAATAAGAAGGAAAGTTAACACGTTGACAAAGTTAAGTACATTACGTTTTATGCGCCTTCGTTACCAGAGTATAATAGCCTATTCATTCTTGGTGCCTTGTTGTTGATTTTGTTGCCAAAATATCAGGCTGGAGTAAAATTTAATAAAGTAAGTTAGGTATGTAAGTTAGGAAGAACACAAGGGCCTCAGCTTAGGACGAATAATGCCAATGCTCTAAGGTACCTAAATAATTTTCTTCCAAGAATTCTGTGGAAGCTACAATTACCAAGAAAACCTGTAGGTTTTGTATTCAGCCTAGGTACTTTGCGTATTTTTAGCCAAGAACGTTTCTTTGCTAGATCCTGTGAAAGGAATTCCGACAACCCCAGTAAAAACTACCTACTGTAGTAAGACTATAGAAACTTCATTATTTTTGTAAAGAAAATATTTTTCCAAGTAGGTACAGAAAGTATACATATTTTTTAAGAAATAATAGTACCTACTCATTAGAATAATAACATTAATACTTACTAAGGATAATGCAACAGCATGCATAAATGCAGGCGCACATGCAAGTGAGTGGCCCCAGGTTTTCACGCCGACATAAAGCTTTCAGAGTTTTCACCAGCACGGCTAAGAGGAGCTGTTCAAAGATTAGTAAAGGTATAGAGGCTTTTAAAGGCCAACCAGACGAGATAAAAAGTGTAAACAAATCTGAAAGAGACAGTTGACATTATACCATATGACAGATAAGGACAGATTGTTATAACTGTCACCGAGTCATACAAAAGTTGTTTACATTAATTATCTCGTTTCGTTGGCCATACTGGTAAGGCCAACCAGACGAGATAAAAAGTGTAAACAAATCTGAAAGAGACAGCTGACATAATACCATATGACAGACATCATACCTTACCAGGTTGCGATTTGTATAGATGTGTGTCGAATAGGTACTGCTTAACAATTTTCCTCTATATACCTACTTAGACACAAGCAACTTCTAGACTTAGGGTGAGAATCCACCAGAGCTGTGCGAGTAAAATGTGTCGTACGAGGATGCGTAGCTGTGCTGTGGAAATGTGTAGGGGTTTCCACCAGAGCTGTGAGAGTAAAATTTCTCATTTCTCGCTTATTTTGTAAGTATGTAGAATGGCCTCGCTTCGCTAAACCCGATTCCACCAGAGCTGAGCTGAGCGAGGCTAGGAAAATGAAGTGATTCTATTGGTGGATTTTTTCCTCGCACACCGCTTAGCTACCTCGCACAGCTCTGGTGGATTCTCACCCTTAACGTGCATTTTTTTGCCTTGCCACACCATTTTTTCCAATCTTGTAAATATCCTGATGTATGGATATTATTCGTCATGGATAATGAACACAGGTACTTAGTTAACTTTTCTTAAAATCAAAGAAACTGACTTTTTGCCAGTTTCATTTTAAAATGGTCCGTTCTGTAATCTAGGCAACTACCAGTTGATCTTTGCCAAGACTTGTTACTCTAGTGGGCTGCATAGGGCGGCATGCATGCTTGCATTAAGTTGTAAGGCATTAATGCAGCAAAGCTCACGGGCATGACCACGCCTCTCATATGAAAAACTCCAGGCATAATGCAAGTTTTCCAAGCCTTTGTAACGTAATATAAACTACACAACAAGCTGTCTGGCTTTAAAATATGAACCTCTTTCATACAAATTAGCTCGTGCACAGTTACACACACAAGTCGGATTTTATGAAAATTCACAAGCAAAGTTTTGTAAAAATGCAACAAAGTTTTTGTATTCTAGGGTTGGTTAAGGTACTTTACCTGACTCGCATAATTATGGTATGAAAAAACAGATCTAAGGACAGATCTAAGTAGCTCTACCTTATCGTTTCCCTCAAATATGTATGTATTGTATGTAAACCTACATAGAGACACTAGAAAAGTACCTACCTACAATTTCATGCAGTCCACGGGGGATTGAAGGCATACTTTACTTTACCTAGAGCCACCCTACTGAATTACTAATTATTCTTTTCCCTCAGGCACCAAAAGTTAGCTACCCCATTCTAGTTAAAAGGGGAGCCCGTTATATTATGAAAATTAATATAATGGTCTATATTTCAGTAGGCATCTATAAATAGCCCAACTAATAAAAGTAAGTCACCATTTTGCATTCAAAGCAGATTATTAATTTAATGTAGCAAAGCAGGCACTCGTAAATAAGTAAACTTAATTAATATCTTCATTATGTTCAGAAATTATTCAGCAAAACAATAAAGTAAGGGGTGCAACCCTTCAACTGGAAAGTAAAGAGCTAGGTAGGTAGGTACTGCTTGTTTTCTGAACATAATTAAGTATCGTTGTACTATTTGCATACATCTGATACAGCTGCAGAGAAATTATGCTAATTTTACCCTTAATTACCTCCTTGCAAATAAAAGGAATTCTACTGTGATGTCATAATACAAAATGATTATTTTACCGGTGTGAAGTTAGCAGAAAAAGTTATCAGAAAATGTATAACCCGACCAAATTGAGAAGGTTAAATTTAAAATTTTCTAAATTGCCTCAAAATGCTCGGAAATGCCTCGAATGTGATGTAGGATGACTAGAAATACAACATTACATGCATTTCAATCACATTCAGCCAGTAAATCGGCCAAAATGCCTCAAAATATACACCGTACTTTGGGCGCGCAATACGCTCGTTTCCTGGGCTTATGGCTGCACTAAGGGTGCTTGAAACGTACCTAATAACACAGATATAGGCCTGTCCAACGTAAAAATATTAATACAACGACAAAAAACGTTAATTAACCTAAATCTAGTAACTTTGAGAAAACCATAGACAACTAGCCTACAGCTCGTTCGATTTCTCCCAATTTCCTCGGCTTTGCATAAACCTGCCAATGCCAAATGAAATAAGATATTTCTAGATTCTTCTCAGCAATATCTATCCAACGAGGTATAACTCAATAGGATTGAAACGGAAGAGCTATACAAAAAAAATGAGATAAGTAAAAATTTTCTGCTGAGCAGAAAATACCATAGATAGGTCAATGATCCCGACAATACGAAATATTAACAAATTATTTCCAGGTTTGTAATTTGCTTAAAATGAAGCTTTACTTATACAGAAATACTAATTATTTTCATAAACATGTTGATCCTAATTTGATTTGGGTAATTAATAAACTCTCCACGAAAATAAATCTCGCTGTTATAATATCTTAGTCACTTAGTCGCGCTAACCTAGCATGTTACGTAGTTGATGTGGTATTCACAGATCGACAATTACATAATCTATCAAATGGTATACTTCTTATGGGATTAGAATCTTCAGGTTTGGCAAAATATTAAAATAAAACGATATTTTCTGTTCAACCGAAAATACCCATAGACAAACCGACCTCAGGACATTGCCCCTGACTCAACAAGAAATAAGATGACCGGGCCAAGGTTATTTCCAGCAATGTTGCCAACGTAAATAAAATTTTAAATATGGCGCCAAAAGAAAATCGAAAGGCAGGTCAATGACCCCATATTTCGTAAACTTTAGGTATTCATTTTCTCAACTCCACAAGTAGATTCCAAAATGAATGTGGTATCAAACGATTTGTCTTAAAATACCTTTTCAAAAAGGTATGACTCAACAGGCCTGATAAGGTCGGGCTGTGTGATAACCTTGATATTATATTTTTTTCTGTTGAAATTTGTTGTGCTCATATCTCAGCTCCATAAGCAGATTTCAAAAGATTCGTCTAGTGAAGACCTTACCAAAAAGGTATAACTCAACAGGCCTGATACGGTCAGGCTATGTGATAACCTAAAATTTATGATTTTTCTGCTGAACTTTGTTATGCTCAATATCTCAGCTCCACATGTAGATTCCAAAACGAATGTGGTATCAAAAGATTCGTCTTGTGAAAACCTTTTTAAAAAGGTATTACTCAACAGGCCTGATACGGTCAGGCTATGTGATAACCTAAAATTTATGTTTTTTCTGCTGAACTTTGTTATGCTCAATATCTCAGCTCCACATGTAGATTCCAAAACGAATGTGGTATCAAAAGATTCGTCTTGGAAAAACCTTTCTAAAAAGGTATGACTCAACAGTCCTGATACGGTCAGGCTGTGTGATAACCTTGATTATAAGTTTTTTCTGTTGAAATTTGTTATGCTCATATCTCAGCTCCACATGTAGATTCCAAAACGAATGTGGTATCAAAAGATTCGTCTAGCAAAGACCTTTCCAAAAAGGTATGACTCAACAGGCCTGATACGGTCAGGCTATGTGATAACCTAAAATTTATGTTTTTTCTGCTGAACTTTGTTATGCTCATATCTCAGCTCCACAAGCAGATTCCAAAACGAATGTGGTATCAAACGATTTGTCTTGTAAATACCTTTTCAAAACGGTATGACTAAACAGGCCTGATACGGTCAGGCTGTGTGATAACCTTGATTATAAGTTTTTTCTGTTGAAATTTGTTATGCTCATATCTCAGCTCCACATATAGATTCCAAAACGAATGGGGTATCAAAAGATTCGTCTGGTGAAGACCTTTCCAAAAAAGTATGACTCAACAGGCCTGATACGGTCAGGCTATGTGATAACCTAAAATTTATATTTTTTCTGTTGAACTTTGTTATGCTCAATATCTCAGCTCCACATGTAGATTCCAAAACGAATGTGGTATCAAAAGATTCGTCTTGTGAAAACCTTTCTAATAAGGTATGACTCAACAGGCCTGATACGGTCAGGCTGTGTGATAACCTTGATTATAAGTTTTTTTTGTTGAAATTTGTTATGCTCATATCTCAGCTAAACATTTAGATTCCAAAACGAATGTGATATCAAAAGATTCGTCTAGCAAAGACCTTTCCAAAAAGTTATAACTCAACAGGCCTGATACGGTCAGGCTATGTGATAACCTAAAATTTATGTTTTTTCTGCTGAACTTTGTTATGCTCAATATCTCAGCTCCACATGTAGATTCCAAAACGAATGTGGTATCAAAAGATTCGTCTTGTGAAGTCCTTTCCAGAAAGGTATGACTCAACAGGCCTGATACGGTCAGGCTATGTGATAATCTAAAATTTATATTTTTTCTGCTGAACTTTGTTATGCTCAATATCTCAGCTCTACATGTAGATACCAAAACGAATAAGGTATCAAAAGATTCGTCTAGCAAAGACCTTTCCAAAAAGGTATGACTTAACAGGCCTGATACGGTCAGGCTATGTGATAACCTAAAATTTATATTTTTTCTGCTGAACTTTATTACTTTATTATGCTCATTATCTCAGCTCCACATGTAGATTCCAAAACGAATGTGGTATCAAAAGATTCGTCTTGTGAAAACCTTTCTAATACGGTATGACTCAACAGGCCTGATACGGTCAGGCTGTGTGATAACCTTGATTGTAAGTTTTTTTCTGTTGAAATTTGTTATGCTCATATCTCAGCTCCACATGTAGATTCCAAAACGAATGTGGTATCAAAAGATTCGTCTTATGAAAACCTTTCTAATAAGGTATGACTCAACAGGCCTGATACGGTCAGGCTGTGTGAAAACCTTGATTATAAGTTTTTTCTGTTGAAATTTGTTATGCTCATATCTCAGCTCCACATGTAGATTCCAAAACGAATGTGGTATCAAAAGATTCGTCTAGCAAAGACCTTTTCATAAAGGTATGACTCAACAGGCCTGATACGGTCAGGCTATGTGATAACCTAAAATTTATGTATTTTCTGCTGAACTTTGTTATGCTCAATATCTCAGCTCCACATGTAGATTCCAAAACGAATGTGGTATCAAAAGATTCGTCTTGTGTAGTCCTTTCCAGAAAGGTATGATTCATTAGGCCTGATACGGCCAGGCTATGTGATAATCTAAAATTTATATTTTTTCTGCTGAACTTTGTTATACTCAATATCTCAGCTCCACATGTAGATTCCAAAACGAATGTGGTATCAAAAGATTCTTCTTGTGAAAACCTTTCTAATAAGGTATGACTCAACAGGCCTGATACGGTCAGGCTGTGTGATATGATAACCTTGATTATAAGTTTTTTCTGTTGAAATTTGTTATGCTCATATCTCAGCTCCGGGATACTAATGTGTAATCTATGATCTTTTTGCCTAATCTTGTTTTAACACACACCATACTTCTACGTAACGGTTTTACGAGGATTTGTTGCACCTATGTAATTTTTCTACAATGCACGTTAGATCTATACTTTATTGATCAAAGCTTGTTTTATCGAAGTAATGCTACCTACATCTATTCTGCCTAGTAACATGCAAAATGTATAGGGTTCTGTTTTGTTTTTTAACCGACTGCCTCAGAAGGAGGGTTATGTTATTCTAGAGTATGTATGTATTAGAGATGCGCAAAATGTGTCATTCAGATGAAAAGAGAGATATGTCTCAATTGTGTCCCCGGATATATATCACTCATTTACAACGTGTTACAAAACAACCAATAAAGCTAAAAGGGTGTGGAAAGGTCCGTTGCAAAGAGTCAATTAACAAAATATTAGAGCCGTAGTATCGTTTTTGAAAACTGCGAAAAAAAAATTTTTCCTTTAAATTACACTCATTTTTAATCGTGGCATCGCAGCACTAATTATGACAGATCAAAGTTCAAATGAAGTTACCGACGCGGCGAAGCGCAGTTCGGTCTACATTGCTGGCTATTACATGAATGTCATCAATACAAGAAACTAAGTCAATCAGCAATGTATGCCGAAGTGAACTTTGTTCGCCAGGTAGTGTAGCACCTGACCTAGACTAGTGATGTGATTATTTTATCGACTGATGATAATGAAAAATATTCTTATTTTTGGTTAGTTATGTAACAGGTTGTATATCTCTCACTCATTTCACACAGTGAAGGAGCCCGAGCTTTTTGTTTCATATCATACATACATACATACATACATCACGCCTTTATCCCTTGCGGGGTAGGCAGAGCGTCAACGGCCGTAAAAGTACGGTCGTTATCGCCACGTCTGACACATATTTGAGGGCCGTTTTAGCTATTGTCGTGTATCGCTATAGTGACAGGTTGTCAGCCTGTCGCCTAAAATTGCAATACACATGATACCCTCGAGTCCTTTAGTCGCTTCTTACGACACACACAGGAAAGAAATGGGGTGATGCTATTCTAAGCCGGCATCACACGGCACATCATATCATCAACTGAATGTTAAGTTTTTTTGCTAAGCGAGTTCACATAGCATGTTAAAGTCCATGCAAAAAAAATAACGGTTGTTTGTTAGTTTATTATCACTTGAGCTGTGTTGAGTTTAGTTTGAATAGGTCGGATTTCAAACAATAGGACAAATGATGCTGTTTACAGGGACTAAACAATCTTGATCTTTGACGAGTCAAGATAATGTTATTTCATGCATTTTTAGTCCGTTATATTGAGAATATTTTGTTTAGTAGGTACCAACTTTGTTTTTATATTCTTACTGAGAACTCATAATTATTTTTTAATAAGTAATTGAAGGCAAAATTGCCGATTGTCTAAATAAAGTGAAGTATCAATATTTTCTATCCACTAATAGTTTCGGCGCTATACGGATGGCACGCGACGACTACTATTTTTTTTAAATTGTGGTACATAGACCTGGTGGAACTTACACAAACTTAAATAAAAAAAATAAAAAAAAACATTTTTGTCTTGCGTCTCGAAATTATTCCACGGGGCACTTCGTTTCCTTACAGCTGACATTGTTTTTAATTTACACGGGCGTGCACACTTATTCATTTATTATCTAACGAATCATATTTACTAACAAAACTGAAATATACATTATTTTCAAAGTTATTTTTCAGTTTCAAGGTACTATTCACTTTTAAAAAGTTTATCAACTCTTAAAACTTCTAAACTGTTTTGGCGTTAAAGTCAAAACACGTACTTATCTTATCTTATCTTAATTAGCCTACATTGTCCCACTGTTCTACTAACACGTACTAAACTAACAATAATGAAACCCTTTCTTTTTGCTAAAGAAATGCATCTGTTCTGTTCAAAGGAAAGACAATTTAAAAATTATTTCTTCTTAGATTCTTTTGTGTAAGATTTTTTTGGAAATAAACAGAAATGTCGCCGACCGAACCCTTAGCACTTACTTACCCTTAGTTGAGTTTATTGTAATCTAGCGCGTGAAAGCATTGGTAAAAAGGTCATTTTTGTTTACATTATCCTGCATTGACCTGCACATTTGTTCATCTCTTTTAAACAGACAGCTCGCTCTCCCTCACTCTAACTCATCTCTCAGTCGTTCAAAAATGAACCGTAGTCTAAGTGAGTTGAAGATATATTTGAAAATTAAGTGAGATAGTGAGTGATATTATAATTTTGACGGATATGTTTCTTTTTTATCTCTCTCTCATGAGTTACCCAAGTCTAGTATGTAGTATGTATGTATGTATGTGGACAAGAATATAATTTTTCACGGACTACTGCCTTAACAGCTTGACGGATGTTGACTTATGAGGTGCTGTTAGATTCGTCCCATCAGCGCGAGTAGCACTGGCTATGCTAAAAATTCATAAATTGAAAATAACGAATTTTAAAACCGTAAATTAAAAACGCAGTCGAATTTCTAGTTTTGAATAGTTTAGTTTATTGTAGTAAGTACCTACCTATTTACTAATATACGGTCCTATTAAATTGACTGAAAATATTTTAAGGGCATTTAAAAAAATTTTTTTTGTATAATTATTATAAAAAAAAATGCACCTAATAACTAGTTAGGTATTTCAATCTTACAAATAGGTAAAACTAAACTATTAAAAACTGAAAATCCGACTGCATTTTTAATTTACTGTTAGTTATATTGGTTTTAAAATTCGTTTATTTCGATTTATGAATTTTAATGATAAATAATTTTATTGATAAGACAAATCTAACAACACCTCATAAGTCAACATCCGTCAAGCTGTTTCGGCTGTAGCCCGTGAAAAATTATATTCTTGTCCACATACATACATACATAAGGGAGACCGAGGGGTGATGGATCATTTTTTACATTTTGCTTTGTAACACAAAATTCTGTAAAGATAAATCGTTTTTGTTTACACCAATCGATAGCAAATTTCATTAGCTTTCAAATGATATACACGTTAGAAATATAAGTATAAACCCTTTAATAAAAACTCAACTTTAGTCGAGCAAGTCAATAAAGGTTTACTTGAAAATTGAAGTGTATTTACTAAAAATTTGCTAAATATTTAAGTGTGAAGAATTATCTAGCGGCACGGTAGTGCCCCCTCCAAGTCGAGCCAAGTGAAGCGCGAGGGCATTAACTACCTTTCCTCGAAGTGCCTAGTCGGTTTTTTGAACTCTCATAACTTTAGTTTTCGACATACCAGATCGATCAAATCCTCAGGATATCTTGTAAATAGTAACCTTATTAAACATGCAAATTTTTAATTACATAGCTTTAATACTTTTGAATTTATGGATATCTAAAAAAACGCTGATTTCTTTACTCACTGACACTTTCACTCACTAATGATTATCAAAATGTTCGGATAAAATCTGAAGGGCTAGAAAGCTGAAATTTGGTAAAAGTGATAGTGAAAACGAAAGTGCAAGTAAAAGTTGGAGAGTCCGAGTCCGAGTCCGAGTCCGAGTCCGAGTCCGAGTCCGAGTCCGAGTCCGAGTCCGAGTCCGAGTCCGAGTCCGAGTCCGAGTCCGAGTCCGAGTCCGAGTCCGAGTCCGAGTCCGAGTCAATGTCAAAGTCAAAGAAAATAAGGATGAGGATGAGGATGATTAATAACGTATTCGGTGACAAGTCACAGCGCGTGGTGCCTCTGAACACCTACTTACACCCGGCCGGCACAACACGCGTAGTGTTCGTGTACGTCTATTAAATTAACCATACAAAATTTTACCGAGGTGTGTTGGATCGGCCTGATCCAAAACCCCTCGGTACGAAAAATCGTGCCAGTTTGAAAAAAAAATTAAACTGAGATAAATCCACAGAGAACCAAGACGTACCAGTGGTACAATTTGAAGCCTTAATTTGTAAGGTTTCATATCGTATCAATCTTTATTGAAAATATAAAAGCACCTCCAAAATATTAGACTGTCAAAAAACAGCAGAAAACTTACTTTTGTCGATTTTTTTGACGATGATCCAATAAAAACAAAATGGCGCGCGATTGGTCAGGGACGCTAACTAAGGGGTCAACAAGGGGCAGAAATAGGCACACCTGCATTGTAGTCTGCTCGCTAACGGTTCTACTTTTCGAGAAAACAAAGCTGATCCAACACCCCTTTGATCCAATTCCCCTCGGTCTCCCCTACTCTAGAATAACATAACCCTCCTTCTGAGGCAGTCGGTTAAAAAACAAAACAGAACCCTATACATTTTGCATGTTACTAGGCAGAATAGATGTAGCATTACTTTGATAAAACAAGCTTTGATCAATAAAGTATAGATCTAACGTGCATTGTAGAAAAATTACATAGGTGCAACAAATCCTCGTAAAACCGTTACGTAGAAGCATGGTGTGTGTTTAAACAAGATTAGGCAAATAGATCATAGATTACACATTAGTATCCCCCTCCTCAGCTCCACATGTAGATTCCAAAACGAATGTGGTATCAAAAGAATTTTAGGTTATCACATAGCCTGACCGTATCAGGCCTGTTGAGTCATACCTTTTTGGAAAGGTCTTTGCTAGACGAATCTTTTGATACCACATTCGTTTTGGAATCTACATGTGGAGCTGAGATATGAGCATAACAAATTTCAACAGAAAAAACTTATAATCAAGGTTATCACACAGCCTGACCGTATCAGGCCTGTTGAGTCATACCTTATTAGAAAGGTTTTCACAAGACGAATCTTTTGATACCACATTCGTTTTGGAATCTACATGTGGAGCTGAGATATTGAGCATAACAAAGTTCAGCAGAAAAAATATAAATTTTAGATTATCACATAGCCTGACCGTATCAGGCCTGTTGAGTCATACCTTTCTGGAAAGGACTTCACAAGACGAATCTTTTGATACCACATTCGTTTTGGAATCTACATGTGGAGCTGAGATATTGAGCATAACAAAGTTCAGCAGAAAAAAACATAAATTTTAGGTTATCAATCACATAGCCTGACCGTATCAGGCCTGTTGAGTTATACCTTATTGGAAAGGTCTTTGCTAGACGAATCTTTTGATATCACATTCGTTTTGATATCTACATGTTTAGCTGAGATATGAGCATAACAAATTTCAACAGAAAAAACTTATAATCAAGGTTATCACACAGCCTGACCGTATCAGGCCTGTTGAGTCATACCTTATTAGAAAGGTTTTCACAAGACGAATCTTTTAATACCACATTCGTTTTGGAATCTACATGTGGAGCTGAGATATTGAGCATAACAAAGTTCAGCAGAAAAAATATAAATTTTAGGTTATCACATAGCCTGACCGTATCAGGCCTGTTGAGTCATTCCTTTTTGGAAAGGTCTTCACCAGACGAATCTTTTGATACCCCATTCGTTTTGGAATCTATATGTGGAGCTGAGATATGAGCATAACAAATTTCAACAGAAAAAACTTATAATCAAGGTTATCACACAGCCTGACCGTATCAGGCCTGTTTAGTCATACCGTTTTGAAAAGGTATTTACAAGACGAATCGTTTGATACCACATTCGTTTTGGAATCTGCTTCTAGAGCTGAGATATGAGCATAACAAAGTTCAGCAAAAAAAACATAAATTTTAGGTTATCACATAGCCTGACCGTATCAGGCCTGTTGAGTCATACCTTTTTGGAAAGGTCTTTGCTAGACGAATCTTTTGATACCACATTCGTTTTTAAATCTACATGTGGAGCTGAGATATGAGCATAACAAATTTCAACAGAAAAAACCTATAATCAAGGTTATCACACAGCCTGACCGTATCAGGCCTGTTGAGTCATACCTTATTAGAAAGGTTTTCACAAGACGAATCTTTTGATACCACATTCGTTTTGGAATCTACATGTGGAGCTGAGATATTGAGCATAACAAAGTTCAGCAGAAAAAATATAAATTTTAGATTATCACATAGCCTGACCGTATCAGGCCTGTTAAGTCATACCTTTCTGGAAAGGACTTCACAAGACGAATCTTTTGATACCACATTCGTTTTGGAATCTACATGTGGAGCTGAAATATTGAGCATAACAAAGTTCAGCAGAAAAAACATAAATTTTAGGTTATCTTATCACATAGCCTGACCGTATCAGGCCTGTTGAGTTATACCTTTTTGGAAAGGTCTTTGCTAGACGAATCTTTTGATATCACATTCGTTTTGGAATCTACATGTTTAGCTGAGATATGAGCATAACAAATTTCAACAGAAAAAACTTATAATCAAGGTTATCACACAGCCTGACCGTATCAGGCCTGTTGAGTCATACCTTATTAGAAAGGTTTTCACAAGACGAATCTTTTGATACCACATTCGTTTTGGAATCTACATGTGGAGCTGAGATATTGAGCATAACAAAGTTCAGCAGAAAAAATATAAATTTTAGGTTATCACATAGCCTGACCGTATCAGGCCTGTTGAGTCATTCCTTTTTGGAAAGGTCTTCACCAGACGAATCTTTTGATACCCCATTCGTTTTGGAATCTATATGTGGAGCTGAGATATGAGCATAACAAATTTCAACAGAAAAAAACTTATAATCAAGGTTATCACACAGCCTGACCGTATCAGGCCTGTTTAGTCATACCGTTTTGAAAAGGTATTTACAAGACGAATCGTTTGATACCACATTCGTTTTGGAATCTGCTTGTAGAGCTGAGATATGAGCATAACAAAGTTCAGCAGAAAAAACATAAATTTTAGGTTATCACATAGCCTGACCATATCAGGCCTGTTGAGTCATACCTTTTTGGAAAGGTCTTTGCTAGACGAATCTTTTGATACCACATTCGTTTTGGAATCTACATGTGGAGCTGAGATATTGAGCATAACAAAGTTCAGCAGAAAAAATATAAATTTTAGATTATCACATAGCCTGACCGTATCAGGCCTGTTGAGTCAATACCTTTCTGGAAAGGACTTCTTAAGACGAATCTTTTGATACCACATTCGTTTTGGAATCTACATGTGGAGCTGAGATATTGAGCATAACAAAGTTCAGCAGAAAAAACATAAATTTTAGGTTATCACATAGCCTGACCGTATCAGGCCTGTTGAGTTATACTTTTTTGGAAAGGTCTTTGCTAGACGAATCTTTTGATATCACATTGGTTTTGGAATCTACATGTTTAGCTGAGATATGAGCATAACAAATTTCAACGGAAAAAACTTATAATCAAGGTTATCACACAGCCTGACCGTATCAGGCCTGTTTAGTCATACCTTATTAGAAAGGTTTTCACAAGACGAATCTTTTGATACCACATTCGTTTTGGAATCTACATGTGGAGCTGAGATATTGAGCATAACAAAGTTCAGCAGAAAAAATATAAATTTTAGGTTATCACATAGCCTGACCGTATCAGGCCTGTTGAGTCATACCTTTTTGGAAAGGTCTTCACCAGACGAATCGTTTGATACCACATTCGTTTTGGAATCTGCTTGTGGAGCTGAGATATGAGCATAACAAAGTTCAGCAGAAAAAACATAAATTTTAGGTTATCACATAGCCTGACCGTATCAGGCCTGTTGAGTCATACCTTTCTGGAAAGGTCTTTGCTAGACGAATCTTTTGATACCACATTCGTTTTGAATCTACATGTGGAGCTGAGATATGAGCATAACAAATTTCAACAGAAAAAACCTATAATCAAGGTTATCACACAGCCTGACCGTATCAGGCCTGTTGAGTCATACCTTATTAGAAAGGTTTTTACAAGACGAATCTTTTGATACCACATTCGTTTTGGAATCTACATGTGGAGCTGAGATATTGAGCATTACAAAGTTCAGCAGAAAAAATATAAATTTTAGATTATCACATAGCCTGACCGTATCAGGCCTGTTGAGTCATACCTTTTTGGAAACGTCTTTGCTAGACGAATCTTTTGATACCACATTCGTTTTGGAATCTACATGTGGAGCTGAGATATTGAGCATAACAAAGTTCAGCAGAAAAAATATAAATTTTAGATTATCACATAGCCTGACCGTATCAGGCCTGTTGAGTCATACCTTTTTGGAAACGTCTTTGCTAGACGAATCTTTTGATACCACATTCGTTTTGGAATCTACATGTGGAGCTGAGATATTGAGCATAACAAAGTTCAGCAGAAAAAACATAAATTTTAGGTTATCACATAGCCTGACCGTATCAGGCCTGTTGAGTCATACCTTTTTGGAAACGTCTTTGCTAGACGAATCTTTTGATACCACATTCGTTTTGGAATCTACATGTGGAGCTGAGATATTGAGCATAACAAAGTTCAGCAGAAAAAATATAAATTTTAGATTATCACATAGCCTGACCGTATCAGGACTGTTGAGTCATACCTTTCTGGAAAGGACTTCACAAGACGAATCTTTTGATACCACATTCGTTTTGGAATCTACATGTGGAGCTGAGATATTGAGCATAACAAAGTTCAGCAAAAAAAACATAAATTTTAGGTTATCACATAGCCTGACCGTGTCAGGCCTGTTGAGTCATACCTTTTTGGAAAGGTCTTTGCTAGACGAATCTTTTGATACCACATTTGTTTTGGAATCTACATGTGGAGCAGAGATATGAGCATAACAAATTTCAACAGAAAAAAACTTATAATCAAGGTTATCACACAGCCTGACCGTATCAGGCCTGTTGAGTCATACCGTATTAGAAAGGTTTTCACAAGACGAATCTTTTGATACCACATTCGTTTTGGAATCTACATGTGGAGCTGAGATATTGAGCATAATAAAGTTCAGCAGAAAAAATATAAATTTTAGGTTATCACACAGCCTGACCGTATCAGGCCTGTTGAGTCATACCTTATTAGAAAGGTTTTCCTAAGACGAATCTTTTGATACCACATTCGTTTTGGAATCTACATGTGGAGCTGAGATATTGAGCATAACAAAGTTCAGCAGAAAAATCATTAATTTCAGGTTATCACATAGCCTGACCGTATCAGGCCTGTTGAGTCATACCTTTCTGGAAAGGACTTCACTAGACGAATCTTTTGATACCACATTCGTTTTGGAATCTATATGTGGAGCTGAGATATGAGCATAACAAATTTCAACAGAAAAAAACTTATAATCAAGGTTATCACACACACAGCCTGACCGTATCAGGCCTGTTGAGTCATACCTTTTTAGAAAGGTTTTCACAAGACGAATCTTTTGATACCACATTCGTTTTGGAATCTACATGTGGAGCTGAGATATTGAGCATAAAAATGTTCAGCAGAAAAAACATAAATTTTAGGTTATCACATAGCCTGACCGTATCAGGCCTGTTGAGTAATACCTTTTTAAAAAGGTTTTTACAAGACGAATCTTTTGATACCACATTCGTTTTGGAATCTACATGTGGAGCTGAGATATTGAGCATAACAAAGTTCAGCAGAAAAATCATAAATTTTAGGTTATCACATAGCCTGACCGTATCAGGCCTGTTGAGTTATACCTTTTTGGTAAGATCTTCACTAGACGAATCTTTTGATTTCACATTCGTTTTGGAATCTGCTTATGGAGCTGAGATATGAGCACAACAAATTTCAACAGAAAAAACTTATAATCAAGGTTATCACACAGCCTGACCGTATCAGGCCTGTTGAGTCATACCTTATTAGAAAGGTTTTCATAAGACGAATCTTTTGATACCACATTCGTTTTGGAATCTGCTTGTGGAGCTGAGATATGAGCATAACAAATTTCAACAGAAAAAAACTTATAATCAAGGTTATCACACAGCCTGACCGTATCAGGACTGTTGAGTCATACCTTTTTAGAAAGGTTTTTCCAAGACGAATCTTTTGATACCACATTCGTTTTGGAATCTACATGTGGAGCTGAGATATTGAGCATAACAAAGTTCAGCAGAAAAAACATAAATTTTAGGTTATCACATAGCCTGACCGTATCAGGCCTGTTGAGTAATACCTTTTTAAAAAGGTTTTCACAAGACGAATCTTTTGATACCACATTCGTTTTGGAATCTACATGTGGAGCTGAGATATTGAGCATAACAAAGTTCAGCAGAAAAATCATAAATTTTAGGTTATCACATAGCCTGACCGTATCAGGCCTGTTGAGTTATACCTTTTTGGTAAGGTCTTCACTAGACGAATCTTTTGATACCACATTCGTTTTGGAATCTGCTTATGGAGCTGAGATATGAGCACAACAAATTTCAACAGAAAAAACTTATAATCAAGGTTATCACACAGCCTGACCGTATCAGGCCTGTTGAGTCATACCTTATTAGAAAGGTTTTCACAAGACGAATCTTTTGATACCACATTCGTTTTGGAATCTACATGTGGAGCTGAGATATTGAGCATAACAAAGTTCAGCAGAAAAAATATAAATTTTAGATTATCACATAGCCTGACCGTATCAGGCCTGTTGAGTCATACCTTTCTGGAAAGGACTTCACAAGACGAATCTTTTGATACCACATTCGTTTTGGAATCTACATGTGGAGCTGAAATATTGAGCATAACAAAGTTCAGCAGAAAAAACATAAATTTTAGGTTATCACATAGCCTGACCGTATCAGGCCTGTTGAGTTATACCTTTTTGGAAAGGTCTTTGCTAGACGAATCTTTTGATATCACATTCGTTTTGGAATCTACATGTTTAGCTGAGATATGAGCATAACAAATTTCAACGGAAAAAACTTATAATCAAGGTTATCACACAGCCTGACCGTATCAGGCCTGTTTAGTCATACCTTATTAGAAAGGTTTTCACAAGACGAATCTTTTGATACCACATTCGTTTTGGAATCTACATGTGGAGCTGAGATATTGAGCATAACAAAGTTCAGCAGAAAAAATATAAATTTTAGGTTATCACATAGCCTGACCGTATCAGGCCTGTTGAGTCATACCTTTTGGAAAGGTCTTCACCAGACGAATCGTTTGATACCACATTCGTTTTGGAATCTGCTTGTGAAGCTGAGATATGAGCATAACAAAGTTCAGCAGAAAAAACATAAATTTTAGGTTATCACATAGCCTGACCGTATCAGGCCTGTTGAGTCATACCTTTTTGGAAAGGTCTTTGCTAGACGAATCTTTTGATACCACATTCGTTTTTGAATCTACATGTGGAGCTGAGATATGAGCATAACAAATTTCAACAGAAAAAACCTATAATCAAGGTTAACACACAGCCAGACCGTATCAGGCCTGTTGAGTCATACCTTATTAGAAAGGTTTTTACAAGACGAATCTTTTGATACCACATTCCTTTTGGAATCTACATGTGGAGCTGAGATATTGAGCATTACAAAGTTCAGCAGAAAAAATATAAATTTTAGGTTATCACATAGCCTGACCGTATCAGGCCTGTTGAGTCATACCTTTTTGGAAAGGTCTTCACCAGACGAATCGTTTGATACCACATTCGTTTTGGAATCTGCTTGTGGAGCTGAGATATGAGCATAACAAAGTTCAGCAGAAAAAACATAAATTTTAGGTTATCACATAGCCTGACCGTATCAGGCCTGTTGAGTCATACCTTTATGGAAAGGTCTTTGCAAGACGAAACTTATGATACCACATTCGTTTTAGCATCTACATGTGGAGCTGAGATATGAGCATAACAAATTTCAACAGAAAAAACCTATAATCAAGGTTATCACACAGCCTGACCGTATCAGGCCTGTTGAGTCATACCTTATTAGAAAGGTTTTTACAAGACGAATCTTTTGATACCACATTCGTTTTGGAATCTACATGTGGAGCTGAGATATTGAGCATTACAAAGTTCAGCAGAAAAAATATAAATTTTAGATTATCACATAGCCTGACCGTATCAGGCCTGTTGAGTCATACCTTTCTGGAAAGGAATTCACAAGACGAATCTTTTGATACCACATTCGTTTTGGAATCTACATGTGGAGCTGAGATATTGAGCATAACAAAGTTCAGCAGAAAAAACATAAATTTTAGGTTATCACATAGCCTGACCGTATCAGGCCTGTTGAGTCATACCTTTTTGGAAAGGTCTTTGCTAGACGAATCTTTTGATACCACATTCGTTTTGGAATCTTTATGTGGAGCTGAGATATTGAGCATAACAAAGTTCAGCAGAAAAATCATAAATTTTAGGTTATCACATAGCCTGACCGTATCAGGCCTGTTGAGTTATACCTTTTTGGTAAGATCTTCACTAGACGAATCTTTTGATACCACATTCGTTTTGGAATCTGCTTATGGAGCTGAGATATGAGCACAACAAATTTCAACAGAAAAAACTTATAATCAAGGTTATCACACAGCCTGACCGTATCAGGCCTGTTGAGTCATACCTTATTAGAAAGGTTTTCATAAGACGAATCTTTTGATACCACATTCGTTTTGGAATCTACATGTGGAGCTGAGATATGAGCACAACAAATTTCAACAGAAAAAACCTATAATCAAGGTTATCACACAGCCTGACCGTATCAGGCCTGTTGAGTCATACCTTTTTAGAAAGGTTTTCACAAGACGAATCTTTTGATACCACATTCGTTTTGGAATCTACATGTGGAGCTGAGATATTGAGCATAACAAAGTTCAGCAGAAAAAATATAAATTTTAGATTATCACATAGCCTGACCGTATCAGGCCTGTTGAGTCATACCTTTCTGGAAAGGACTGTAGCAGAGTGCAAACTCTGCATGGACATCCTCCCTAAGCCACCCTCACATCTCCCTTTTTCGAATCATTTTATAACTTAAATTTGGAACACGGCACCGAAACGTCACCGTTCTTGGCTTTTTTGACGCACTCTCTCTAACTGACGGTGAAGTCAACACCTATCCTTGTTAATTTGTACTCGCATATTTTTGCAACTGTATTTATCCAAGTGAAGTTCCCGAAACAGTCCAAAAGTGAAAGTGAACATTTTGTCTATCTTATATATTTTGTGATACATTAATGGACCCACCCAAGGTAAGCCTCAAATCATTCCCGACAACCATCTGCTCACCTCCATACTCAACATCACAGTGTGTTAATGTTTGTTACGTCTGCAGGGTCCATATCTTTGAATAAAGATCATCCATTGAAGTTAATCCTATTATTTATGGCCCTCGCGGCTATACTGGCGCCAACGCGGTAGAAGCCCCGGTTACTTCAAGACCCACTGCCACCCTGAGATCCTCTACCCAACAAGAACAACTCAAGACAGAAGATACCCACCTCAAGACCACCTCAACATCAAGATATTTTATTTATTTTGTTTCAAAATTCACTTGTGTTACCTTTTTTTGTGTTCATTGTGTTACCTTTTTTTGTGTTCATCATCATCATCATCAAATTCATACACTACCAAAAAATTCAAAATTATCCTATCTTATTTTCGGACCCATTTGGCAAATAAAAAAGAATCCAAATAATCACATTCATTTATTAGGTAATTTAATAGGCAAAATAGTACAAGATAGTAAAACTTTGCAGTCCTCCAATTTCAATTCCAATCTTATAATAATAAGCGTCAGCCACCCAGAACCGCGACGTCCAACTCTGTAAATAAATAAATAAATCTGTAAATAAATTCCCATTATCATCATCATCATTAACTACAGTACACCTACAGTACACAAATCAAATCGTTACACCCCATAATACAGACAATAGACACTATCACGGCTACCCATTGGTAGCTAACAATATCTTTCGAGTGTAGGATTTAGACGAAAGTCATCTTTCACTCGGAGATATAATTCACACCAATACCTAGGACAATATCCTAGGAATTGGACATACGAGTAGTTAGCGGGGTTCTGCAGGTCTTCGAGACCGACAGCCAGACCCCAACTCCACAACTCAATACATACCCCATCTCATACCCCATCAACTAGCTTATTTTTCAAAATTCTAAAACGGGCATCGGCACCCCTGACCTAATTTCGGCAAAGTAATTCGGCATAAAACTTTCACCCTTTCCCACACCCCAAAAACTAAATTACACATCAAACACTACACACACTATCCTTGATAAGTCGCAACCCACTCTGTTTTCCTTAGCTGTACAGAGCGACCCTTATTTCATAAAACTGAATGTCCAACAGTGGACAATACGTCCACTAAATAACGCGATAAATATTAAAAGCTAATACCAATTTCAATTTGATTACTATACCTACTCATTATATCTTCCATTTATTTTTTACACCGCTCATAAATAATCCGTATAAAGTAATTTCGAAACCGAAATTTTCCAATCATAACAAAATAATTTACATTTTACAAAATAAATAAACGTAGAATAAATTAGATTGACAAGTTTGACACGCTTGACACTGCCCAGAGATACGATCAAACAAACAAGTGTCAAGTCAAACACTCATTGTCATTGCCACTCAGTTGACACCAAGGTTGTCATTTCATTTCTCTCCTATTTTTTTTTTTGGCATCTGCTAACAGAACTTAGCCAGTGTCAGTAACCAAAGATAGTCATTGGACTTCTTTTAATTTTTGGCTCCGACCAAACGGATTTTGCCAACGTCAAGTATTAGTTAATAACTTCGACTTTTGCCCACGAGCAATTCAGCTAGTGTCAATTTTATTTTAAAATTTACTTCAAAGTTTTTAAATACAAACTTTGTTTCTTTTCCTTCATAATAAAACACTACAATGGAAAACTATAATTACCTAAATAAACCTGAACTCCAATATGAATTAAAAATAAGAAACGTTGAAATCAACCAGAACCAAACTGTAGAAACTCTCCAACAATTATTAGCCCAAGCAATAACTTCCAATCAGCCAATAAACCAAACTAGCCCAAACAATCTCGATACCGATATCCGAGATATAACTAAATGCCTTAACCTAATAGAAGCTAGCCTACTAAGTTTTCCTAATAGGAAAAATAAAATACCACCTTACATTACACACACTAAGCTCAGATTCAACCTTATTAACCTTGAATCTGAAGACATTACAAACGAACAACTAACTACTCATAACGACCTATTCAAACGATTAAGAGAGCTAGAAACACAATACAACAACTTGATTAACCCACCTTCCTCCACATACTGCTCGGCACAAACCAGCAGCGTAAATCTTAACCCCGCAAACACCTATTTCGAAACACTTACCGAAAAATTGAACACAATAGCAAACAACAATAATAAATACCAAACAGACCTTAAAAGATTCATTTTAAGGGTCAAGGCTGCCCACGAGACTTCATAATCCGTGTGGAAGAATACGCCCAAGTTAGAGGACTAACTGAACACACTCTATACAACCACATCTACGACATTCTCTCTGGACCGGCACTAGACTGGTTCAGAACACACAAAGACACACTCACAAACTGGCAAACATTCAAATCAGCAATCATAAATGATTTTGAAATTGGAAATCATGATTATAATCTAAAAAAGCTAATAGAAAATAGAAAACAACACCCTAACGAACGCGTCATAATCTACTTCTCCACTATGGAATCCCTTTTCAATAAACTTCATAATCAATTGTCCGAAAACGAAAAAATCGATATTCTATTACGCAACCTACAACCCCAATATAGTTTGCGAGTAACCCAACCAGACCTTCTTTCCATTCCTACCTCCTAGAATCATGCAAATTCACCGAAAAGTTACTTCACGTCAACAATCACTCCCAAGATTACTTCAATACTACTCCTTCTCCGTCTAACCCAAATAAAAACACTACCAATCCTAACTATCAACCATATATCCCCCCTTTCCCTTACGCCATTAATGCCGTAAATACTAATAAACCATCCCCAACCAGCAGCCAATCCCAATTTTCATGCCCCCGCTGTAGAAACAATTCGCATACTTTACAGAATTGTACTAACCCCCAGAAAATCTGCTTTCGTTGTGGCAACAAGGGTTACACAGCCCTCAACTGCCCTAAATGTACTAAAACTCCAAAAAACTAAATAAGGAGGAGCCCGTTCAACATGACAATTCTAAATTCGATAAACAAGATTGGACAAATTGGTTAAACTCACTTTCGATATTTTTCAAGTCTTACCACGTAAACCTTCTCTTATTCGATGATAACGATCACGAGCGACCATTTGTCACAATAAAAATTAATAGCTTACATCTGAACGGCCTCCTCGACAGCGGCAGTACTATTACAATATTAGGTAAGGATTCTTACAAAATACTACTAAAACAAGGCCTCAAATTAAACAAAACATACGGATAACAGGTACAGTAGCCAATAACCAAAAATAAATTCTATCGGACTAATCACTCTTCCCGTAACCTATAACAATAAATTTTCACTAATATCAGCTCACGTTATACCTGAGGTATCACAAAATTTAATTTTAGGAATCGACTTTTGGAAAGCATTCAACATTGCCCCAAATGTCTTACACAAAATAGCCTCCTTCCAATTTCCTAAAACCACTACCTTCCTAATAAATAAAACCCAAGAATCAAAAATTGTCAACTCCTTCAAAAACCTTACTGAATCCCAACAAATTACAGCAAACCTAATAATAGAAAAATTCAAAAATATTTCTACGGACACAAAACCACTAGGTAGGACACACCTGGTAGAACACCGCATCGACACTGGTGATCACCCACCAATAAAGCAGCGATGCTATCGTTTATCCCCTGAAAAAAAAAGTCCCTTCACAAGGAAGTTGATGACATGGTACGCCTAGACGTAATCGAACCTTGTGAAAGCCCATGGCTTAACCCAGTATTGATTACCCTAAGAAGGACAATACCTGGAGATTTTGCGTCGACAGCCGTAAGCTCAACGCAATAACAAAAAAAGATGCCTACAAACTACCACTCATTTCTGATATCATAGATAACCTACGCGATTCCAAATACCTTTCATCCATAGACATCGCCAAAGCCTTTGGGAAATCCCTTTGCGAGTTGAGGATAGACCCAAACCGCTTTTCACGTACCCGGTCGCGGAATGTATCAATTTAAAGTGATGCCTTTCGGTCTCACCAACGCCCCGCTACCCAACAAAGATTTCTGGATAGCTTACTATCAGATCTCATGTGCGACAACTCAGTATTCTGCTACCTCGACGATATAGTCATAGCCACCTCAACCTTCGAACGTCATGTTGAAATACTCAACAAACTTCTCACTAAATTAACAGATGCCAACATAACCATCAACTTCCCAAAATGCTCATTCTTCCGTAACGAATTAAAGTATCTCGGTTTCATCGTCAACAGTCAAGGTCTCCAAACAGACCCGGACAAAGTCAAAGCTATCCTGGACATTCCGGTACCTAAAACAGCAAAGGATGTCAAGAAATTCCTTGGCACCGTAAGCTGGTACAGACGTTTCGTCCCAAACCTAAGCACACTAGCTACACCTTTAAACAAACTAACCTCCACCCACAAAAAAGCACCACCCTTCAAATGGACACCAGAAGCTGAATCAGCATTCAACTCCATTAAACAAGCCTTAGTTAGCACCCCATCCTCGCCTGCCCTGATTTCACGAAGCCTTTCGCCGTCCATTGCGATGCCTCGTCCTTCGGAATCGGAGCGATGCTCACACAAGAATTTGACGGCATAGAAAAGCCAATTGCTTATATGAGCAAATCGCTCACCCACCCACAGCGAAATTACTCGATCACAGAACGAGAACTTCTTAGTGTCATAACAGCACTAGAGCACTGGCGCTGCTATCTAGATAATGGCCACAAATTCACCATCTACACCGACCACTCAGCACTACAATGGTTCCTCCGCCTAGACAACCCCACAGGTAGACTGGCACGTTGGTGCATACGCCTATCTATGTTTAATTTCGAAATAAAACATAAAAAAGGCTCCGAAAATCTAGTACCCGACCTGCTTTCACGAAACATCCCCAATGTTAATATTATCAATTCCAGTAGTACCAAGGACGAATGGTACATCTCCATTTTTAATAAATGTAAAAATAATCCTCATCTACTCCCGACTACACAATTAAAGATAACAAACTTTATAAATACACTAATTCGCTAACCCCATTCAACTCACAATACAGCTGGAAATTGGTCGTCCTCAGAACACCGAAACTCCATAATTGCACAAAATCATTGCACACCAACCGCAGCTCACTTCGGTACCTACAAAACCTACCATCGTATTAAGCTAAACTATTTCTGGCCTGGCATGTACAAAGATGTGGCAACATTTATCTCACGCTGCGACACATGTCTCGCATATAAACATCGTAACCAAAATGCTATCGGTCTAATGGGCGAACCTAAACAATGCTCACGACCATTTCAGTGCCTTTCAATCGATTTTATTGGACCACTACCCATATCGCGTAAACTAAACAGATACATACTAGTAATAACCTGCTGCTTTTCTAAATACTGCCTATTATTCCCAATTAAACGCGCAACTTCCTCGGTCATCAAACATGTCCTAGAAGACTTAGTATTCATGAACTACGGTATTCCAGAAACAGTCATTTTAGACAACGGTCCCCAAATGACAAGCTCAGAATTAACGGACATGTTTCACTCATACAAAATACCACACATACACTTTATACCCCTTCATTGCCCTCAGGTAAATACTGTTGAAAGATACAACAGAACCATTATTACGGCAGTGGCATCATTTGTTAATGACGACCACAGAACCTGGGACAAACACCTCCATAAAATACAATTCGCTATCAACTCGTCTGTTAACGAATCAACCAAGTTTACCCCAGCTTTCCTAGTATTCGGTCGCGAACTAGTAGCGTGTGGTTCTATCTACTCCCAAAAGGACACCACGGACGACCTCATTTTCGCTCCAAGAGATATATATGCAGAAAATCTCGGCCAGCTTATCCCCATTTTCGATAAAGTACAATCACGACTACACTCCATTCACCAAAACAACGCATCCCACTACAACAAACATCGTCAAAACTTAGAGTTTGAACCTGGCGATATAGTTTGGAAACGCAATTATCCCATAAGCTCTTCCGACAAAAACTTCTCAGCTAAATTAGCACCAAAATACATTAAATGCATCGTATCTCAAAAGATTTCTCCTTTAGTATATAACCTAACCGATATGAACAACAACAACTTAGGACGTTGGCATATCAAAGATCTAAAACCAACCAAAACCGCAAAACAACCTAACTAAATTAAATTTATTCAACCTATAATTATCCATAATTGGATAAAGCGTACTACACTAGAGAGTAGTCACGCACCCATTTTATTTTTTTTGTAAACCTTTTTCACCTCATCACGCTTTTCGGCTTTACCATCAAACATTGACGTATGTCAAAGACAACTTATGATAAATCATTTTATATTTAACTATTTTTCTTCTTCACTTGTTACAATTAATTATCTAATTAAAAAAATTAGATACACCTTATCGACGAAGATAACGTCGTAATTACCCACTTTTCAATAATAACAATTTCTAATAAATTTATACTTCAATTTTAATTAAACTTGCTGCTAACCAAGTTTATATTAACTTAGCCTACCTTACGATTTCCACAATTTGAACTTAACGTATACGCCAACTATTTCTCGTATACAATTTTTTTTCAATTACGATTCTCGTAATAATTTAATACTTTCTCTCAAACTTGTAAATACTACATCACCGTGCGGGTCTAGCGACACGATAAACAAGCCAAAAGCTAAGGATTACAGAGTCGGTTGTGACTTACAAACCGACACCACCCTGGTGGAAACTCTTCGAGAACAGTTAATACAAACAAAACTGCTCTCCATTTTGTAAGGGCCTGATTTCGTGTAATAGGAATCAGACACCTTGATCGATGATGAATGCTTGATATGACGTATGATTGACTTAGAATTTCCACCATGTACATACTCACTGTAGATATCACATACACTCAAAATCTTTGATCACTCACGACCCATACTTACATTTAATATTAATTTTTAATTAACTTTAAAACACTTTCAATTAATTTATTTACACTAACATTACACTCACTAATTAACACACAATATTTCGGAACACACACCAAAATTTTACCAGCATCCTATACATATTGAAATACTTCTACATTAAAAAAAAAAATTGATTATAGATAGGACAATCAATTTTTTTTTTCTCCGGCCCCCCCGGGTACTGTAGCAGAGTGCAAACTCTGCATGGACATCCTCCCTAAGCCACCCTCACATCTCCCTTTTTCGAATCATTTTATAACTTAAATTTGGAACACGGCACCGAAACGTCACCGTTCTTGGCTTTTTTGACGCACTCCTCTCTAACTGACGGTGAAGTCAACACCTATCCTTGTTAATTTGTACTCTCGCATATTTTTGCAACTGTATTTATCCAAGTGGAGTTCCCGAAACAGTTCAAAAAGTGAAAGTGAACATTTTGTCTATCTTATATATTTTGTGATACATTAATGGACCCACCCAAGGTAAGCCTCAAATCATTCCCGACAACCATCTGCTCACCTCCATACTCAACATCACAGTGTGTTAATGTTTGTTACGTCTGCAGGGTCCATATCTTTGAATAAAGATCATCCATTGAAGTTAATCCTATTATTTATGGCCCTCGCGGCTATAGGACTTCACAAGACGAATCTTTTGATACCACATTCGTTTTGGAATCTACATGTGGAGCTGAAATATTGAGCATAACAAAGTTCAGCAGAAAAAACATAAATTTTAGGTTATCACATAGCCTGACCGTATCAGGCCTGTTGAGTTATACCTTTTTGGAAAGGTCTTTGCTAGACAAATCTTTTGATATCACATTCGTTTTGGAATCTACATGTTTAGCTGAGATATGAGCATAACAAATTTCAACAGAAAAAACTTATAATCAAGGTTATCACACAGCCTGACCGTATCAGGCCTGTTGAGTCATACCTTATTAGAAAGGTTTTCACAAGACGAATCTTTTGATACCACATTCGTTTTGGAATCTACATGTGGAGCTGAGATATTGAGCATAACAAAGTTCAGCAGAAAAAATATAAATTTTAGGTTATCACATAGCCTGACCGTATCAGGCCTGTTGAGTCATTCCTTTTTGGAAAGGTCTTCACCAGACGAATCTTTTGATACCCCATTCGTTTTGGAATCTATATGTGGAGCTGAGATATGAGCATAACAAATTTCAACAGAAAAAAACTTATAATCAAGGTTATCACACAGCCTGACCGTATCAGGCCTGTTTAGTCATACCGTTTTGAAAAGGTATTTACAAGACGAATCGTTTGATACCACATTCGTTTTGGAATCTGCTTGTAGAGCTGAGATATGAGCATAACAAAGTTCAGCAGAAAAACATAAATTTTAGGTTATCACATAGCCTGACCATATCAGGCCTGTTGAGTCATACCTTTTGGAAAGGTCTTTGCTAGACGAATCTTTTGATACCACATTCGTTTTGGAATCTACATGTGGAGCTGAGATATTGAGCATAACAAAGTTCAGCAGAAAAAATATAAATTTTAGATTATCACATAGCCTGACCGTATCAGGCCTGTTGAGTCATACCTTTCTGGAAAGGACTTCTTAAGACGAATCTTTGATACCACATTCGTTTTGGAATCTACATGTGGAGCTGAGATATTGAGCATAACAAAGTTCAGCAGAAAAACATAAATTTTAGGTTATCACATAGCCTGACCGTATCAGGCCTGTTGAGTTATACTTTTTTGGAAAGGTCTTTGCTAGACGAATCTTTTGATATCACATTCGTTTTGGAATCTACATGTTTAGCTGAGATATGAGCATAACAAATTTCAACGGAAAAAACTTATAATCAAGGTTATCACACAGCCTGACCGTATCAGGCCTGTTTAGTCATACCTTATTAGAAAGGTTTTTACAAGACGAATCTTTTGATACCACATTCGTTTTGGAATCTACATGTGGAGCTGAGATATTGAGCATAACAAAGTTCAGCAGAAAAAATATAAATTTTAGGTTATCACATAGCCTGACCGTATCAGGCCTGTTGAGTCATACCTTTTTGGAAAGGTCTTCACCAGACGAATCGTTTGATACCACATTCGTTTTGGAATCTGCTTGTGGAGCTGAGATATGAGCATAACAAAGTTCAGCAGAAAAAACATAAATTTTAGGTTATCACATAGCCTGACCGTATCAGGCCTGTTGAGTCATACCTTTTTGGAAAGGTCTTTGCTAGACGAATCTTTTGATACCACATTCGTTTTTGAATCTACATGTGGAGCTGAGATATGAGCATAACAAATTTCAACAGAAAAAACCTATAATCAAGGTTATCACACAGCCTGACCGTATCAGGCCTGTTGAGTCATACCTTATTAGAAGGGTTTTTACAAGACGAATCTTTTGATACCACATTCGTTTTGGAATCTACATGTGGAGCTGAGATATTGAGCATTACAAAGTTCAGCAGAAAAAATATAAATTTTAGATTATCACATAGCCTGACCGTATCAGGCCTGTTGAGTCATACCTTTCTGGAAAGGAATTCACAAGACGAATCTTTTGATACCACATTCGTTTTGGAATCTACATGTGGAGCTGAGATATTGAGCATAACAAAGTTCAGCAGAAAAAACATAAATTTTAGGTTATCACATAGCCTGACCGTATCAGGCCTGTTGAGTCATACCTTTTTGGAAAGGTCTTTGCTAGATGAATCTTTTGATACCACATTCGTTTTGGAATCTACATGTGGAGCTGAGATATTGAGCATAACAAAGTTCAGCAGAAAAAATATAAATTTTAGATTATCACATAGCCTGACCGTATCAGGCCTGTTGAGTCATACCTTTCTGGAAAGGACTTCTTAAGACGAATCTTTTGATACCACATTCGTTTTGGAATCTACATGTGGAGCTGAGATATTGAGCATAACAAAGTTCAGCAGAAAAAACATAAATTTTAGGTTATCACATAGCCTGACCGTATCAGGCCTGTTGAGTTATACTTTTTTGGAAAGGTCTTTGCTAGACGAATCTTTTGATATCACATTCGTTTTGGAATCTACATGTTTAGCTGAGATATGAGCATAAAAAATTTCAACAGAAAAAAACTTATAATCAAGGTTATCACACAGCCTGACCGTATCAGGCCTGTTTAGTCATACCTTATTAGAAAGGTTTTCACAAGACGAATCTTTTGATACCACATTCGTTTTGGAATCTACATGTGGAGCTGAGATATTGAGCATAACAAAGTTCAGCAGAAAAAATATAAATTTTAGGTTATCACATAGCCTGACCGTATCAGGCCTGTTGAGTCATACCTTTTTGGAAAGGTCTTCACCAGACGAATCGTTTGATACCACATTCGTTTTGGAATCTGCTTGTGGAGCTGAGATATGAGCATAACAAAGTTCAGCAGAAAAAACATAAATTTTAGGTTATCACATAGCCTGACCGTATCAGGCCTGTTGAGTCATACCTTTTTGGAAAGGTCTTTGCTAGACGAATCTTTTGATACCACATTTGTTTTTGAATCTACATGTGGAGCTGAGATATGAGCATAACAAATTTCAACAGAAAAAACCTATAATCAAGGTTATCACACAGCCTGACCGTATCAGGCCTGTTGAGTCATACCTTATTAGAAAGGTTTTTACAAGACGAATCTTTTGATACCACATTCGTTTTGGAATCTACATGTAGAGCTGAGATATTGAGCATTACAAAGTTCAGCAGAAAAAATATAAATTTTAGATTATCACATAGCCTGACCGTATCAGGCCTGTTGAGTCATACCTTTCTGGAAAGGAATTCACAAGACGAATCTTTTGATACCACATTCGTTTTGAAATCTACATGTGGAGCTGAGATATTGAGCATAACAAAGTTCAGCAGAAAAAACATAAATTTTAGGTTATCACATAGCCTGACCGTATCAGGCCTGTTGAGTCATACCTTTTTGGAAAGGTCTTTGCTAGACGAATCTTTTGATACCACATTCGTTTTGGAATCTACATGTGGAGCTGAGATATTGAGCATAACAAAGTTCAGCAGAAAAAATATAAATTTTAGATAATCACATAGCCTGACCGTATCAGGACTGTTAAATCATACCTTTCTGGAAAGGACTTCACAAGACGAATCTTTTGATAGCACATTCGTTTTGGAATCTACATGTGGAGCTGAGATATTGAGCATAACAAAGTTCAGCAAAAAAAACATAAATTTTAGGTTATCACATAGCCTGACCGTGTCAGGCCTGTTGAGTCATACCTTTTTGGAAAGGTCTTTGCTAGACGAATCTTTTGATACCACATTTGTTTTGGAATCTACATGTGGAGCAGAGATATGAGCATAACAAATTTCAACAGAAAAAAACTTATAATCAAGGTTATCACACAGCCTGACCGTATCAGGCCTGTTGAGTCATACCGTATTAGAAAGGTTTTCACAAGACGAATCTTTTGATACCACATTCGTTTTGGAATCTACATGTGGAGCTGAGATATTGAGCATAATAAAGTTCAGCAGAAAAAATATAAATTTTAGGTTATCACACAGCCTGACCGTATCAGGCCTGTTGAGTCATACCTTATTAGAAAGGTTTTCACAAGACGAATCTTTTGATACCACATTCGTTTTGGAATCTACATGTGGAGCTGAGATATTGAGCATAACAAAGTTCAGCAGAAAAATCATAAATTTCAGGTTATCACATAGCCTGACCGTATCAGGCCTGTTGAGTCATACCTTTCTGGAAAGGACTTCACTAGACGACTCTTTTGATACCACATTCGTTTTGGAATCTATATGTGGAGCTGAGATATGAGCATAACAAATTTCAACAGAAAAAAACTTATAATCAAGGTTATCACACACACATAGAGATGGGCACGTACCCGGGTATTTACCCAACTACCCGGTAAATACCCATACGTACCCGGTAAATACCCGTATGTACCCAAAAAGGTGGGTAGATAAAAATGTATGGGAACTTGAAAAATTTTTCTCGTTTGCCAGCATGGCCTCCATAAAAAAAGTTGTTTAGTTTCATGGTCCAAGCATGCCCGCGAAGTTTTTGGCACACCGTCATAAAACACCGTAAAAAATGAAAAATAAATAATAGCATATATTTGAAAGGATATATCAGCCCATGAAATTAAACAACTTTCCCAAAGGAACATAGGTCAAAATATGGAAAAATACAAATTTTACTTTGCTCGTTTATAACTTGTCTCTGTCTGCTGGTACAACGCCCTCTATAAATGGTCAATCATTGTATGAATATTATGTACCTAACCGTAATGGTTAAAATCAAAAATAATGTAAATTACGAAAAAAATATAACTTTTCAATCTACCCACCCATTTGGGTACATACGGGTATTTACCCGGTAAATACCCAATTACCCAGGTATATACCCAAATGGGTTGATTGGGTATATACCCATCGCCCATCTCTACACACACAGCCTGACCGTATCAGGCCTGTTGAGTCATACCTTTTTAGAAAGGTTTTCACAAGACGAATCTTTTGATACCACATTCGTTTTGGAATCTACATGTGGAGCTGAGGTATTGAGCATAAAAATGTTCAGCAGAAAAAACATAAATTTTAGGTTATCACATAGCCTGACCGTATCAGGCCTGTTGAGTAATACCTTTTTAAAAAGGTTTTCACAAGACGAATCTTTTGATACCACATTCGTTTTGGAATCTACATGTGGAGCTGAGATATTGAGCATAACAAAGTTCAGCAGAAAAATCATAAATTTTAGGTTATCACATAGCCTGACCGTATCAGGCCTGTTGAGTTATACCATTTTGGTAAGATCTTCACTAGACGAATCTTTTGATACCACATTCGTTTTGGAATCTGCTTATGGAGCTGAGATATGAGCACAACAAATTTCAACAGAAAAAACTTATAATCAAGGTTATCACACAGCCTGACCGTATCAGGCCTGTTGAGTCATACCTTATTAGAAAGGTTTTCATAAGACGAATCTTTTGATACCTTATTCGTTTTGGAATCTACATGTGGAGCTGAGATATGAGCATAACAAATTTCAACAGAAAAAAACTTATAATCAAGGTTATCACACAGCCTGACCGTATCAGGACTGTTGAGTCATACCTTTTTAGAAAGGTTTTTCCAAGACGAATCTTTTGATACCACATTCGTTTTGGAATCTACATGTGGAGCTGAGATATTGAGCATAACAAAGTTCAGCAGAAAAAACATAAATTTTAGGTTATCACATAGCCTGACCGTATCAGGCCTGTTGAGTAATACCTTTTTAAAAAGGTTTTCACAAGACGAATCTTTTGATACCACATTCGTTTTGGAATCTACATGTGGAGCTGAGATATTGAGCATAACAAAGTTCAGCAGAAAAATCATAAATTTTAGGTTATCACATAGCCTGACCGTATCAGGCCTGTTGAGTTATACCTTTTTGGTAAGGTCTTCACTAGACGAATCTTTTGAAATCTGCTTATGGAGCTGAGATATGAGCACAACAAATTTCAACAGAAAAAAATATAATATCAAGGTTATCACACAGCCCGACCGTATCAGGCCTGTTGAGTCATACCTTTTTGAAAAGGTATTTATAAGACAAATCGTTTGATACCACATTCATTTTGGAATCTACTTGTGGAGTTGAGAAAATGAATACCTAAAGTTTACGAAATATGGGGTCATTGACCTGCCTTTCGATTTTCTTTTGGCGCCATATTTAAAATTTTATTTACGTTGGCAACATTGCTGGAAATAACCTTGGCCCGGTCATCTTATTTCTTGTGGAGTCAGGGGCAATGTCCTGAGGTCGGTTTGTCTATGGGTATTTTCGGTTGAACAGAAAATATCGTTTTATTCTAATATTTTGCCAAACCTGAAGATTCTAATCCCATATGAAGTATACCATTTGATAGATTATGTAATTGTCGATCTGTGAATACCACATCAACTACGTAACATGCTAGGTTAGCGCGACTAAGTGACTAAGATATTATAACAGCGAGATTTATTTTCGTGGAGAGTTTATTAATTACCCAAATCAAATTAGGATCAACATGTTTATGAAAATAATTAGTATTTCTGTATAGGTAAGTAAAGCTTCATTTTAAGCAAATTACAAACCTGGAAATAATTTGTTAATATTTCGTATTGTCGGGATCATTGACCTATCTATGGTATTTTCTGCTCAGCAGAAAATTTTTACTTATCTCATTATTTTGTATAGCTCTTCCGTTTCAATCCTATTGAGTTATACCTCGTTGGATAGATATTGCTGAGAAGAATCTAGAAATATCTTATTTCATTTGGCATTGGCAGGTTTATGCAAAGCCGAGGAAATTGGGAGAAATCGAACGAGCTGTAGGCTAGTTGTCTATGGTTTTCTCAAAGTTACTAGATTTAGGTTAATTAACGTTTTTTGTCGTTGTATTAATATTTTTACGTTGGACAGGCCTATATCTGTGTTATTAGGTACGTTTCAAGCACCCTTAGTGCAGCCATAAGCCCAGGAAACGAGCGTATTGCGCGCCCAAAGTACGGTGTATATTTTGAGGCATTTTGGCCGATTTACTGGCTGAATGTGATTGAAATGCATGTAATGTTGTATTTCTAGTCATCCTACATCACATTCGAGGCATTTCCGAGCATTTTGAGGCATTTTAGAAAATTTTAAATTTAACCTTCTCAATTTGGTCGGGTTATACATTTTCTGATAACTTTTTCTGCTAACTTCACACCGGTGATTATTTTTATTTTAGTGAGAATTTTTAGTAAGTACCCACTTACATTATAGGTACCTACGTCTTTTCAACCTTAAACCATACCTTTAACTTATCTTCCAACAAAATGAGTAGATAGGTATTCAAAAGTTCCGAGTGTTCGAAAAATCAAAAATCAGTTTAGTTTTATTTATCTCCGATTTTTTTTGTAGGCCGTTTTTAAAGCCATTTTCACTCTGCCTTCTACGCACGGAAAACAAGCGTGATATAATATGTATGTATGTATTTATTGTAGGTACCTACTACCTAGTATGTACTTAAATAAAAGAATTAAGCTATTACAAAGAATAAAACTATTTATACATTATCGCCCTCAGCCCACATGCAGTCCTGCAGAGTCCTGCACTCACTGCAGAGTAGGTAGGTATAATATTAACTTCTTGTCCTGGCCCGCCTTGTCCACAAAAGCTTCTAATATTATCAGACTATCGAGTACCTAGATAAGCAGTCTGTCCACTGCTTTGGTCCACTGAACTTTTTGCTCCACCATTCTCGTAAGGAACTTAACTATTGCTTTGGCCAGCGTTCGGTGCACGTTTGGACTACAGTGCTATTTATTATTTACTAGCTGGTACCCGCGAACTTCGTATCGTTTCATTCCTTAAACCTGTTCAAGATTCTGATTTCCTTACCAGCATCTTAAAAATCGTCACGCTCTAGATAATCATCACGCAAATATTGTTGGAAATACATTTTTCAAACCATAGTTGCATTGCCAACAGATGCCAGCAGGAGCGTTCCATCATGCTGAACAACTTTTGCTTTGGATTCATATCTGTATCTCGTATATTTCAGCTGGGCTCCTGGTGGTGCGTCTGATGGTCTACATCGGGTGTTCCAGACCCTCAAGTATAGTATGGAAATATCGATATGGATTGCGCTTGACACTTGGGGTCCTATGTAACTCCTTTCTTGTGTTAAAAGAAAGTTTTGATGCGTTTAGTATGTTTCATATGGCGCGCGATGGCCATTCTGATACCTACGTAGGCATTCATCCTCCCATTTTTCATGAACTATGCATTCGGACAAATTAACATGCAAAGTTTTTTTTGGTAGCAAGATCTTGATGATACCTAAGTATATTACTATCTTTTTTGAGCGCCTGACAAAATCTGCAGAGCAATATCTACCACGGATACTTGTGTGTTTTCTTTATGTAGGTAGTTTTGGGCGTCTGAATAAATAGTTTTTTGGATTTTCAATTTTCCAACGGAATTTTTCCGCGGAAAAAAGTAGCCTATGTCCTTTCTCAGGTTATTATCTATGTTCATGCCAATTTTCATCAAAATCTGTTCAGTAGTTTAGGCGTGAAAGCGTAGCAGACAGACAGACAGACAGACAGACAGACAGAGTTACTTTCGAATTTATAATATTAGTATGGATTTATTACGTTCGTCGGTCAGATCAGAGTACCCAGAGTACAGTCCAGCAAAAAAGAGTAGACAAAAAATGAGTGCGCCACTGTGTATACCATAACAGCCACAACAGTCCACTGCTGGACATGGGCCTCCCCCTGTCGGGGGGTATTGCCATACTCGCCACGCTAGGCAGGCGCCACTTTATATGAAATTTCAAAATTAAATGGCAACATTGACTATGAATGGCAACAATTTAGTAACTATGAAAAATTTTTAGTTTCATTTTATTTAATTTCTACTCTTTTGTGCTGGACTGTAAGGCGAGGAACACACGCAACGTCGGTTTGTGCGTCGTTCATTCGATTCGTCACCCTACCTGCATATGAATACGGTTTGTGTCAAACGGCATCGCACAACGCTGCGTTGTCTGTCAAATCGTTTGACATAAACCGTAGGTATTAGTATAAAAATAAAGTGGAAAATCGAACAGACGACGCACAAACCGACGTTGCGTGTGAAAATCGAACAAACGACGCACAAACCGACGTTGCGTGTGTTCCTCGCCCTTTGCATCCCGCTATGTTCAGCAAGATCCGAAGGAAAGATCATAAGAAGATCAAGCCTAGCGGTATGCTCAGTATCATCGCCTCTCCCTATAGGACAAGTTTTAAAAACATTAATGTCATCTGTCAATGTGTGTTTTTAGGTTAGGAAAATATTGTGCTAATTTTCATTGCGGGAAATGTAATCAGAATCAACGATTTTTGAGTATTTATCTTGTAAATAAAATGTATTTTACAATAAAAGAAGTTGGGTGTGAAAATGAGCGTATCGGCGTATTGACCGGTTTTGTAAAATCGCCTAACACCTATTTTGAAACTCCGATGTCCGCACTTTCAACACAGGTAAATTATTGGTACTTTTTTAAATACTGTGAGATAATATTCTTAATACAACTACAGCTACAGTGAATAAAAGCTGATTATGAAAGCTCATACTCTAAAGCTCTAGGCCCAGAAAGCTTTCTTTCAGCCTGGTAACATGATGCCTATTTTCCAACCAGAATTTTAATGACGTGTCCTAGCGTATTTTCGACTACACACAATGCTGGAGTTTTGCGGTAGTAAACTATGGCATAAATTACAATACCTATAGGTACTTTTGCTACTATCTGCGGCAGTCTTAGGTAGTTTTGGCCCTAGGTCATTTTTGTTTAAGTTCAGTTGTGTCAGCCTCTTCAAGGTAAAGATATTAGTCAGGTCAACTGTCTACTTCTGGTTATGTACCAAAAATTCATATTTAGCTATACTTGCTTACTAAGAGCCTTAGCATACTAGCAGTTTGCTTAGCATACCCGTTCCTCTAGTATGTTAAGGTTCTAAAATTTACCAGATCTAAATATTTTTTTGTTTTTTATGATTTTCCTGTGCCCAAGATATATAGGGTTACATTTAATTAAGTACAAATCTCTTGAGGGTGTGATCTACTCACAAAATTGAACAACTATTGTTTGAAACTTTTCTTCGAAATATGAAAAAAAAGTTCGACCTCCCATACAAAAATGCTGAAAGAGTGTGTCACTTAGTATGAGAGGTCTAATCTTTTTTTTTTCATATTTCGAAGAACAGTTTCTGACAAAAGTTGTTCAGTTTTGTGAATAGATTACACCCTCAAAAGATTTGTACCTACTTAATTAAATGTAACAGTATATTTAGTGTTGAATTGATTACCTACAAGGTTTAATAATTGTTTATTTTACTTTACAGGGCGGCAGCGTAGTACATTTGACCGCTGATGTACTCCATAAAGTGTTCCCGAATCCCCAACTACTCTGGGTGCCTCTATCCAATACAATACAATTAGAAATTGGAGTAAAGGCCCAAGGCCATGGTTTAGCGAAGTTTGCAGCATTGCCTGATCATGTCATATGCAATACATTGCATGCAGTTAGTGAAATAATACCTCCAGGACATTTTGAGGTGGATAAAGTTCCATTATGGACAAAAAATGGAAAGAGAATGATAACTGCTGAAAAGTAAATATTGCTTCTTATTATCTAGTAGGTACCTACTATTGCCAGCAAATCCACCTACCCATTTAAAGGACCTATACAGCTTTTCTTACTATTCTTATTAATAACCAGTACAAGCTGGTCCCTTAAACATACAGGTGGATTTGATTTGGTAGTACCAATATTACAACTCAATGTGTATAGGTACATTTGTTTGAATTCAAATTAATTTGTAAATTTCATTATTTTCAGATATATGGATGTGATGCAAACATTCAAACCAGACATGATTTTAGCCATTGCGGATGGGCGAACATCTTTATGTGAGGGGCCAAAAAGACTTGCAAAATCAGTAGAGAGAAGCACAAAAATGTTGGAAACATGTGTTCAACGATTTATAGACTGTGATAAATTGAATAATAATAGTTCCCTTATAGGTTGGTTGTATTGTCAATTAATTCATTAGTATTTTGCTTTGAATGTTACCTAATGATAGATTAGTTCTTATGTGAAGGGTAGTATATATAATATGCAATTATTGCTACTAGTACTACTATTTCATACAGGATTTGGACCTGTGCCTGTGACTAAAATATTCCCTTAATTTAATAGGGTACCTACCACCTTACTATGCTGGTTTATTTTTTAAATCTTCTCACATCTGCTTTGCCTTTTCTTTCAGGTGTAATAGTAGGCACTGCATTAGACAAAAAATGTGAAGAAAGTATACAAAGTATTTTGAAATATCGAGACTATATTGCTGGTGTTACACTAGCTGGGATGACTGATGGAACAGAAGACATCACACAGTTGCCTTTTGCAATTTTGGAGAGAACTCTGAAGAGGGTTGGTGTAAGTGGAAGATATGCATTAAATCTTGTATTAATTTTTATCAAAAGTCATAAAAATCTTCATGCTTGTGTATTCAATCAGATATTTATTTGTTACCTTAATTTATGGAATTGTTTCTGTGCTGAAACGAAATTAGTGTGTGCAATAAAATATGTATATTGCATAAAGTTTTAAATACCTAACCAGTTGAAACCTAAATTTACTTAGGTACCATTTTTGAAAATGCATCTGCTCTAAGTATTTGTTAGTACCTATTTTGTGAATTTGTAGGAAATGGATTATGCCAAAACATTCATCATCTTCCTGCCCTTATCCCAATTACTTGGGGTCGGCGCAACACGTTTCGTTGAACACAAAATCGTGTTGCAAAAGGATTTGGCTGAATTTTACGACCGGCCGCCTACCAGACGTCAACCCTCCTTAGGAATGCTTTTGTGGTGGATTAACCGCCACCATACGGTTGGCCCTGGCTGTTTGGGTAGGGTTCATCCCTCGGTCGCCTCTTACGACCCCCACGGGAAGAGAGGGGGTAGTGCTATTCTACTCTGTCGGCCGGCACCACACGGCATCTATTCTACTCTGCCGGCACCACACGGCATCTATTCTGCTCTGCCGGCACCACACGGCATTAATTGAGTGAAAAATGCAATTTAAACACCAATTTCTATTGTAAAAAATACTAAAACAAGTGAGTGAATAAAGTTATACTTTTCTACGTTTACAGGATGCATTGCCCAATGATTTAGTTCGTATACTAGAAGGTTGCTGGGATCCAGCAGTGATTATGGCTGCCATAGAATATGGTTGGGATGTATTTGACGGTTCATATCCCGTGAAACTTACAAATGCTGGCCATGCATTGACTTTAAACTTCAATGTAAAGCAAAGTAGTACTGAACTGTGCATTTTAGACCTTAATGATAAACGGTAAGAACCGTATAATTAATTTAAAGAAAACTTTATTTTAGCTCTTTCCATTTACTTACTGATCATCATATTATTCATTTTTTTAGATACAAAGAAGAATTTACCTCTATATTACAAGGCTGTGAATGCTTAGCTTGTAAAAAACATACGCGGGCTTATATTAGACATTTATTGAACACTAGAGAAATGTTAGCAAGTGTTTTGTTGAGCATGTAAGTATTTTTTTTATTCATATGTCTTGCTGTAGGTAGTTGTTTTATTTAGTATACTGTATAGAAGAGGCCCTGCAGTGGTTGAATGTAGGTTGAGGGTGATGATGATGATGGATGATGAATGTTGTCAGCTTTCATTGACTTATTGCTATTTGTCGGTACTTAAAAGGCAACAACGAGACAGGTAAATCCAAGGAATGGGAAGTAGTGTCCCTTGTGGATGCAAAATCTTGCACTGTGCTCACCAACCCACCTGACTGAGTATCCTCCTCCTCGCGTCGTTGTCCTCATTACTGAGGGTCGTGATTCCCCCGATGGGCAGGTAATTTTTCTTTTATGATGGTCCTCCATCTATGCCTATCCTTGGCGTCATGGAGTGCGTCATGTAGCTTGGTGTTCAGCGTAGAGCGGATTTGGTCCGACCACCTTGTTGGACTGCGGCCTCTAGGCCTTTTACCATCGACTTTTCCAGTGATGATCAACTGTTCGAGGTTATGACCATCCTTCCGTGCTATATGGCCAAAGAATTCCAGAACCTGTCGCAGGCAGATAGTCGACAGTCTTGTCTTTACGTTAAGTTCTCGAAGAATAGACACGTTTGTACGGAATGCAGTCCATGGGATTTGAAGCATTTTCCTCCAGCACCACATCTCGAAGGCATCAATTCGATCACGGTCAGCCTTTTTTAATGTCCAGGTTTCTGAGCCATAGCTAAATATGGAGAAAACTAAGGAGTTCACTAGTCTTTTCTTTGTTTCCCGTGATATGTTACGGTCTTTCCATATTTTCTGCAGCTGAGACATTGCACTTTTGGCCATACCTATACGCCTTCGGATTTCCTTCTCACATGAGCCTGTGTTGCTGATGGTAGCGCCAAGGTAAATAAAATCGTCGACCTTCTCGAGACATAGTGCACCAGTCATATTAAGTGTGTTGCTGCGGTCCACAACCATCAACTTAGTTTTGGAATGGTTGATTTTAAGGCCAAGTTCCAAACTAATCCCTTCCAATTTGTTAAGGAGGCTCATCATTTCAGCTTCACTCGCAGCCAGAAGAGTTGTATCGTCTGCGTATCGTAGGTTTGTGATTCTAGTGCCACCTATAGTGATACCGCCCTCCCAATCCTCAAACGTGCGCCGTATGATATACTCTCCGTACACATTGAACAAAATGGGGGATAAGATGCATCCCTGTCTAACACCTTTTCCAAAACTGAACGGCTCTGATGTCGTCTTCTCAACTTTCACAACGCCTTGGTTATTTTGGTAGAGTGATTGGATTAGTGCCACTAGATGTTGAGGCACACCAAGTTCATCTAAGACTTTCCAAAGGGCCGACCAGACGACACAATCAAAGGCCTTACTATAGTCAATAAAACACAAGACCACGGGAGTGTTAAATTCGTAGGACTTCTCGATCAGTTGCCGGATGTTTAGAATTTGTTCGCGAGTCCCCTTGCCTTTGACGAAGCCAGCCTGCTCTTGTGGTATTTGCCAGTCCAGAAAATAGCGGATTCTGTTGTTGATGACGTGTAGCAACACTTTGCTGGCATGAGAAATTAGGGCTAGAGTTCTGTAGTTGTCGCATTTTGTTGTTGAGCCCTTTTTGTGCAATGGCAGAATGATTGATTTCGCCCAGTCGCCTGGCCACTCACCAGTACGCCAAATGTTGTCACATATTGTGTGGATTGCACTTGCTCCTGCTGCCCCCATCGCCTTGATGATCTCAGCTGTTAATTGATCCGGCCCGGGCGCTTTTCTGTCCTTGAGTGCAGCAATCGCGGCAGTGACTTCAGATAGCAGTATAGGAGGTTCCAAGGTAATGTTATCCCAGTTAGTTGATGTATGTGGTAGTGTATGGTCCTGGGGATTTTTGTATAGGGTCTCACAGTATTTGCGCCATCTTTCTGCTATTAAGTTCAAATCCTGGAGTCGTGTACCGTCCTCGTCCTCAACCATCCACGTCTTGGGTTTGAACTGCTTCGAGAGTATCTTGACTTTCTTAAAAAGATCTGAAGTTTGTATTTTCATTGCGTGGTCTTCAATTTCTTGGCATACATTTCCCACAAACTTGTTTTTATCGCGACGGCATTTAAGTTGAATCACTCTGCTCAACTCCGAGTATTTGTCACGTTCTTCTTGTCCAATGACTCCCGCTAGTTTCAGTTCTTTCCGCTCTTGAACTGATGACCAAGTGTCAGCCGAGAGCCACGATTGTCTGCGAGTGGATGTCGATCGTGTCTTCGTGACTTTATCCACCGTCTTCCATATCAAGCCTTTTAGGTGATCCCACTGCTCATTGGGATTCGCATTTGCAGGTGGAGGTTGTTCAGCTATTGCGTCCTTAAAAGCATCGCCAAATGCTTGTTTTTCCGGTGGTTCCAAAGTACGCGGTCTCAACGGATGTCCTTTTTTGACTGCTTTTAGGCGCAGAGCAAATTTAGCTACTAGAAGACAGTGGTCGGATCCGCAGTCAGCTCCAGGAAAAGTTTTTACGTTGGAGATCGAGCTCCTCCAGCGACTGTTAACTATAATGTAGTCAATTTGGTTGCGGTAGCGATCACCAGGAGACTTCCACGTATAAAGACGTCTTGGGTGGTGTTGAAAACACGTGTTCATGATGGTAAGCTTTCTACCGATACAGAACTCAAGCAGTCTTTCTCCTCTCTCGTTCCGAACCCCCAGTCCATGCCTGCCAACCGTATCTCTGACGTGGTCGTCCATGATTGTACAGCCCACTTTTGCGTTCCAATCTCCTATAATTAACGTGATCTCTCTATTAGGAATTTTGGATAGAGTTGACTCTAGCGTTTTATAAAAATCATTGATGATAGGATCCTTCGCTTCTGCTGTTGGTGCGTAAACCACGACGATATTCAGAGTGCAGGGACGTGTGTTAAGCCTGAGAGTCAGGATTCTGTCATTCACCGGGTTGTAGCCCAGTACGTGGCTGTTAAGGTGGCGCGGCACCCACAAGGCAACTCCGTTGGTGCTGGAATCTGTAGGGCCCGAGAAGTATAAGGTGTTACCGCTGGAGGTGTTTTGGTGTCCTTGACCTCTCAAGTGCGTCTCGGTTATACCCAGTAAGGTAAGTTTATGGGATTGAGTATAAGTAATACGAAATGGTCCCGGCTATAAGATCCGTATTGTAAGGCCCGTATTTATAAATCGCACTCAATACCGCACTCAATAGCGGTCTCAGCTGATACGCTCTTAAGTTGTGATCATTATCTTAAGATCGTCACATATTAATAAACCGTCATCAAGTGCGTATCAACTAAGATCGCTCATGGTATAATAAGATACTCCGCCTGGTATTTCTTTCCGAGACTCGTGAACCACGTGACCAACACAAGACTACGTCATCATGCTTGTGGGTTACCAGAATTACCCACTCTTATGATGTTTTTTGTAAACCATTTATGATACTGTTAACTAATAAACACAATTGAAGTGTTGTTGTAAAGTTCAAGTTAATACACACGTAAATCTAAATTATAAAATTATTAAGAAATATTTTAGGTCACTTTTCTGAAATTGAATTTACCCCATAGCGTATTTTATTGCAATAAAGTGGCAATACTAAGTGACGTTGTCTTGTGTTTCTCTGGGAAGGAAAGACCATGTTTTATTAGACTATGAGATCGCTCTTGAGTGTATGAACTTAAGATGTTTTTGGTTTGGATACTAGACCACAGACAAAGTACTAGTTTTTAAACTTACGTTTTGTTTTTGCTGTATTTCTTGATTAGAACATTTAAGAACATTTAGGAACATTAATCAAAATATAGGGATAAAAATGTAAGTAAGTAGTCACATTTGAACAAAATATTCAGATATAAAAGTAATTGATTGTTTTAAATTATTTTTGATGTTATTGTTAGTTGCAAGTTTACGAGTTTTACAATAACAAGTGTTACGATCTTATTGGTAAAGATGGAAACAAAACCTATGAAACAAAACGCTAACTGAGTTGTCTATCTGTCACGTCATGTCAATTAACGTTTGTTTTGATTTTTCCAAGATTTTTCGGTCCTGTGTCTCTGTATACATTTGACCAAACAGTTAATTTTAAATGAAATCATTGTTTACTGAGACATAAATAGACCGCCATCAAACAAAGAATAGAAAAGAGTGGCAACATCGAATGCCCTTAGTAGAGTGCCCTCAACCAGTATCACTGAGGATGACCAAGACCATTCGCAAACAGCACCAAGGCTTATGGTTGAAATTCATGGTGCCATTGATTCGGGCGCCTATTTTATATCCTAGGCAGGTATCTAGTATGTGTATTCCAGTAATAGTAAGTAGTTGTTATTTAATTCATATATTAAGTACTTAATTCATGGTCTGGTTAGGACATCGCAGACCAAAGTCTGAACCATATATAATTGTCTGTAAAAACCATGTTATAGGCCTATAACATGGTTTTCTAGTAGGTAGTAGTAGATACCAGGTTTTGTCTGGTCATACTTCGGCTGCGTGTCCCACACGACAGAAGAAGAAGTAATATCAAAAAGTACTAAAGTATATTATGAATTTGAATAGGTACAATCTAAAGGCTGTAATGTAATGTAATACCTATATCACACTTGCAAAGCCTTAATTACACATGATTTAATTACAAATACAAAGCATTATTAATTTGTAATTATCTATTGCAGATTCTAAAGAAGTTCTATTGGATGCTGAAAGTAGCCAACCCAAAATATATGGTCTAAGTAGCAGGGGAGACTGGAGAAGCTTTGTATAAGCTATATTATTTTTTGTCTTTCTTTGTAATGAGAGCTGAATTAGACATTTTATTTATTTGTTTATTTGTTTAACTAAGGGCTTCAAATTACTGGCATAGTTATAATAAAAGTCTGGTATTTGATATTGATTATAGTATTTTTATTTACCATTTTCTTCAAATACCTATAAAGACATGGATCTCCTGGAGGAGGCCTTAGGCTTATATCACACAAGCGTTTGGCGAGCGTAACCACCGCGCGTCCGCAACGATTTCGCCTCCGTTCCGCGTCTGCTAGCAACAACCTTGTGAGAAATAAGCCATATAGGTATCGGCACAATGTAGGGTATCCGTTGTCGCTTTTGTCTTCCAGTAAACATAGCCTGTGTGTGTGTACATCACGAAAACTGAATGGGAAAGCCTCTCAACCAACCAACTGATTCCAAACAAAATATAAATAATCTTCACGTTCCCATAAGTTTTAGGCAAGCAATGGATATCAGGCAACAATATATCTTCATTAAACGTGATAAAAGTGAATTTATTACACAATATCCTCAAAATCTATTTTAATCCGTAGAAACTGCGCAAAAATCAACAAAAATCATGATCTCAAGTGAAGGTATGACAGCACTCAAAAAATCAGCTCTTGAACTCCATCTCAAGACCGCACCTAAGTGCTGAGATAGATTTATTAATATGGCGTTACTCACTTGAGATGACGTTCCTAAGTTAGATCTTAAGTTCAGTCTATTAATTAAAGCAGCAACTTAAGATCGATCTTAAGTGTGATCTCAAAGTTGAGTGCGATTTATAAATACGGGCCTAAGAGACAGTCCAAGTCCAGCAGTTGACTGTTGAGTTTATTGATTGAAGTTGCAGTAGGTATGCTGCATGTTCCTTTGTACAATTTCTTGATAAGAAAACTAACACCATTTCTTTTTTTAATTCCAGACATAATCTCCATCACTTCGACCAGATGTTCCACCACGCTCGTCTTCACATCAAGGCGGGAACATTCAATGTTTACAGGAAACACATCACAGACCAATACAATTTGTACAAGTCTACACTTATAGATAAAAACGCAACGAAATGTGATAAAGAAACTGTAATAGATATAAATGGCGTAGAAGTTATACCAGAAGTACCACAGAGACCAGAAGTAACTCAGAATACTCCTGAAAGGCAGAGAAGGAAAAAACTGAGAGTGAGTAATGGTTATTGTAGTTATAGGTAACAGTAGCTAGAGTAGGTAGCTAGATTTGTAATATTCGACCAGGGTACTTCTGTAAAACAGGGCCTCAATTCAGCGTTACCAACTTACCTCTTTAGGTTAATGTATTCCAGCCACTCACTTTCATATAATGAGCAATAGAATTAGGTTCGAAATATGCGGCGAAAATTTGTCTAATGAATTTACAATAGATTTAAAATTAGGTAGTCAACTGAAGAACTAATGGCGCCAGTCTCTAGTGTGCCTTTTTCTTCGATTAGTTTGAGTTTACTTCTTCCTTTGCGATGAGTTTTGAGTTTTCTGCAATGAGCTTAAATGGTTGAAAAAACTAAAGCCTGGATCGTGGATGATTCTTATATATAAAAATCGATATCCTTAAAATAGTATTAGGTAGGTAGGTACTTTAACGGTGATGGGTCGCATTTTACGCCTAAGACCTATGGCATAGTTATTTCTATTGTAAGATTTGTTTAGTTTTAACGGTTTTAGCCGATATGGTTGGTTATTTTTTATGAATAACCATTGATTGAGCATAATGAGTTCATTTTGTTTTTTTTTTTAGGTATTAGTACCTAGTGTAGTTCAATGTAAGATATGTTTAAACCAAACATTCCGTACCAAAGGTACTTTATTTATTTTAAGCCCACCAATGTTATAATACATATTTACAAACTTTTATATGGCGTCCGTACTTAAACTATAAATAGAACTATGAAATCATGAACGTATTTACTTTTATTGTAAAAGTTAGGTATACATTTTACTAATAATTTTCACTTATTTTGGAACCTGTTGTTTGTGGTTGCTATAGGTACGCCCAAAGATAGTGAGTGTGTTCGTGATTAGCACAAAAATCCTATAGGTTCTTAATTTTCCCGAAACTATCTCGTCAGCTTGAGCTACGTATAGTTATGTTTTGGAATAAACTTGCATCTTAAGCTCTTCTTGAGCCTTAATAAAGTGAATTATAAAAATGTCTAGGAACTATCATTCGTGTCAAACTATTATAATTAAAAAAAAGATACTCGCATTCTATTGCCCACCATTATAATATCAGTTGCATAAACCACTATTAACTGAATACCTACTAATATAAAAATATATCATTTTCAGATAACAAACTTTGTACAGTTCTTAAAAATTGCGAGTGTTAATATATTCATTCATGTAATTTCAGTATTGTTAACTGTATTAATTATTATTATTTTCCTTCTTGTTATTTATTTTACATGTTATTTAATTTATAAATTATTCACGATGAGTTGGTTTTAAATAAATGTTGTGGTTACGATAAAATAATGATTATTTTTTTACATTCGGTAAAGTTATTTATTGCACAGAGCACGGATTTCATTCTTACGCGCGCCGTTTCTAGATACGCCATTACGAATAACTAACATACCTACAACGAAATCTTGTCAGTGGGCGTCACCTTTATCTCAAAGGTATAAAAATTGTTCAAATGTATTTAATATTTTCTTTTTACTGTCATGTCATGTGAAGTGAAATACAACTAGCTAGAATTTTGTGACTACTTTTTACTTAATAATTATTATTCCTTACGTTCTTAAAACGACTGACGCTTACCGCTCGGCACGAAATTGTCACGTGGATTGATTATAGAGGCGAAAGGCTTCTAGTAGTAGCGAATTTGCAATCATAATCGGCTTTAAGGGCCCAATTTGCAATCATAATCGGATTTGATTTTCCAGAATTCCCTAACTATGAAAGACTAGCTGCTCTGTGTCTTTATTAAATAGCACCAATTTTTGACTTGTACTTATGGTATTCTGAAAACTAAGTACAAAACATTAAGGGTAAAGGTTTTCAAGAAATCAAAAATGTTTAATTTTAACACATTTTACATATATTTTACTGACAATATTTACACAATAATTTTAGTGACCACACTTATTGAGCTAGGCATATTGTATGAAATGTGCATCAAGTAATATTTTCAATGTAATTGCATTACATTACAATTATGTTAGTAGTTAAATTAGATTTAGAGGATTTTGGCAGGATTTTGCTTGACAAAGTCACATTCCAAATAATACATTTACATTGGATGGTTCAACACAACCTTTACATAAAATACAATATAATAAACTGTACTAATGCATAACAATATTTATACAATAAATTTAAATAAATAATGTAACAAACGTGACAGAAAATTTAATTTATTATTTAATTTTAAATAACCTGTTGAAGTAAATTTAAAATTTGGCTAAACTTGGCACCTAACAGCTTTTAAGAAATTATTTCGACCTAAACTTTCTAAGTATGACCCAATAAATAAAATGTTCTAAGCACTAACATAAAAAATAAAAGTAACTACCAGATTATTTATCAATTTTATCATGTATACATGTATGTTGTTCAACACAATGCTAAAAATGTATAAAATACACATTTCAAACTTTTATTTTGTACACATAATCATTAATTGTTAGATCGCCACAAAAAGAGATTAATTTATGTACAGATCAGATAATGTTATAATAGGGTTGATCATTGCAATTAAATTTAAAAATCAAATTGAATTTAATTATAATTACATCTCACTATAAAACATAGCTTTTCTACGGTTATGGATAGACACCGATTTTAAGAAGACCGTTATACAAAATCATAGCATCAAAATTCCTTAATTAAAATAGGAGTATAAAAGTTTGTAAACTCGATAATATAAATAATAATGCACCTGGCATTTGCTCAGTAAAGCAATTGGAATCTCTAATTAATGCTATTCACAGTCTAAAAAGGAAATTATAGCGAACATGTCCCTTCTAATCTCTACATGTAACGCGTTTTATGTGATACGACTATTCAGTACGGTAAGATCAACTCCAAAAGTACAAAGAGGCACGCATTTGATAAATCAAATTGTCTTTTGTGTACACTTAAGCCGTACATATTCATGTGTGTAATAGATTTAGTGTGTTTACTCCAGGAGTTGACCTTACATAAAAGGCCAACGACGCGACTCGACAGCAGAATAATTTCAGCGCTTACGCACGCGTATAAACTTGCGAGTTTTGCGTACATTTCTCGCCAGTAAATCCACCGCCGCGTCGCATCCATCGCCGGAACAATACAAAATTTTGCTAAGATCCCACTTTCCCGTACAAAATGGGGTGTGATGGCGAATTACACGATCATAATTTTGAGATCCTTTCCCGCGCGAGGTTTGGAGCGAACAGAACTTGGTTCCGCTGGACTCACACTAGCCACTGCACTAAATCTAACCGCTTTGGGTTCACTACGAAAGGTCATGTCCCATTCACTGGTTCACATTACGTTTAAGTATCACATGTCCTTCTTTTTCTTTTCACATTTAATGACATAATAATGTATTTACTGCCGGCTCTCGCACTATACAAAGTCATTGGTACCGGGTGTGTTGAGAGGTTCTTGAGCCTGGAACAAAAACATATATTTAATTATGTTGTAAGAACACATATATAGCGAATACGCTACATAAATGGTCAGTCAATAACTGTTTACAGATAATAATTATGTTATTGATATGTCCCTACTACAATAAAATACTAGGTCTAAATAATGCATTGTGCAAAATAAAAGCTACACCTACAATAATCGTTTGAAACCCGCCTGTTTTCAGTTTAGAAACCGTATTGGGTCTTGTAATCTCTGATAAGTCAGTAGAAAAACCTAAAAAGAGACGGATTTCTATAAATCTAAGACTATAAACTTACCATTACAATAGCCCTCGCATGTTTATGCATGAAAAATAAATTTCCTTGGCAGTAAAATAGTAGTAAATTGAAGCAGGAGGCAGATTACAAAATAATAGTATTTTCTCTAATTCAAAGGGACTATTTACAGCATTTTACATCTACCAGTTTCGTTTACATCGTATATCTATCAAATGCGCAAATCCCTCAAACTTTAGTGTCCACATAATGATGGTCTATCTGGCATAACATGGTTTCAGAAATTTGCACATATTTAGGTACACTTTTGTAACCGATTTGGCAACTATCATTTTAATACTGATGCGGTAAAAATTTTGGCACATTGAAATTGCCTGAATCTTAGATCTAAGCAAAATATTTTCTATAAATTCCTTATGATGTCTAGGCCTATAGTTAGGAAACGTAACGCTAGATACATCAATTTTTAAAATGTCTTAGGCAGACCTTATGGTAATTGCTACCTTACTCTTCTATTAACCTTGTTATTTACAATACTATAATTTTGGCCATTTGTTCTGGGGTCTTACATTCATTGTACACAATAAATAGAGTTGGTTCGAAATTAATAAGTTTTTAAAGTAAGTAAAAAGTCGGATCAGTGACGCTTATTATAATTGGCTCCTTCGGGGATTCGCGTGATTTATCTTAAGCTGTTCTGTATGTTTAGGGTGCACTCCATGGCAGTGAGCGCTCTTACCTCTTCACCGACGGTGCTGGGGTACAGCTTGCTACCCGGCGCGTACCCATTTTTCTCGAGCGCGAATTGGTCCTCTGTCGTCTTGCGGTACACGGGGTTGTCGAAGTTCATAGACGTGACGTTGCGATGGACGTAGTGCCGGTACATAACCACCGCGATCTGTAACCAACAACATAAAGTGTCAACACGAGAATGGTCTCGAGATCCAGTCTCGATGCCTAAGTTCAAGATGAGTTTGAATGCAACTGTGAATTCCAGCAATTGACGTCAATTAGACCGTTCATTGATGTAATTCGATACAATTAAGGAATTGACGAAACGAATTTATCAATTGATGATGATACGGTCTAGAAATTTCTACGGAAGTTTGTGTTTTATAGTCTACGTGCTTTTGAAGTATGTGTAATCTTCGCACGATCTTGTTTAATCGCGTTAATCAATCAAAGGTTTGTGATCTCAAGGTTTTAGCAATATCTTTGCAAATATTTTCCTTATAAACTCTCCGAAGGGCACGTTTACGTAACTTGTAGAACAGTATCATGATTCAGTCCTCCAACATTATTACATGTTTAAGTGAAGCGTATCGCACCTGCGTTTTAATTATTCATTCCTTGAAACTGCAAATCAATAGGTATGACTTGTAACTTTATTGTAACTCGTACGCTTGTAAGTAATCATATTGATTACTTTCAGAAACATATATTGTATCGTCTCGTTTATAAACATGTATAATCTCTCGTCCGTTTTCTCAGAAACCTTCCGAGGTTCCCATAACAAACTGGCCCAATTTCTCGGCATCGACGACATACGATACTAATGTAAGAGGGAACATTCAAATGCGAAACACAATAGCGAGCACAATAGTAACTTGATTCACGCTAATGGCTAACAGGCAGGCAATTTTGAGCTATTTGACTTGTAATGTGAATGTTTGATATCGTCGCAAGATTTGTGGAGTGGCTTTCCAACGCAAATCAAAATGTTAACCTATTATTCTGGAATTCGATTTTCGATACAAAATGTACGGTACAAAACAATGTAATTTAGTACTACTGTCGCGTCGTTCAATACAAACGTAACAAAACAATGTATCTAATTTAGTATTGCTTATCGCGTTGTGATATATAAAATGTCTTGATCTTTTTAATTTGTTTGCTCTTGACTACGAGTTCTCTTGCTCTTGACCTACATCACGGTCCAAGCCAGATCCTAGATAAACCAAATGGACCAGATGAAAATAATATTTAAACTTCCCACAGAAGTGACGAAAACTTTAATATTGATTAAAAAGCTGCAACTCAGCAGAGAGGTAGCTAAGATGATGAATACGAAAATGAGGAAATATCTAAAACTTACCAGAGCAGCTAAGATGATGACTCCAGAGATGACGGCAACGACAATTCCGGCTACGACCCCGGCGTCGCGGCCGCTGTTTGAGATTCCTGTTCCAGACTTAGGTGCACCTTCTGTTACACCTGTAAATAAAAACAAACATGTTTCAAACATTTGAATAGTGACAAATCAAAAACCTTTCAAATCTGCAACTTCAGTGCTTTAGCGGCACAATATGCGACACAATGGCATCAATTAACAAAGTCATCAAAAAGTTGCAGAGATCAAAGGCTAATCGGTATTAGACAATGGTTAAAACACACGTTGTTATTCACGCTGACGATCAAAAAACGGTTACCTCCACCAAGGCTGTTAAGGTCAAAGAGGAAACATTAAAAAGCGACTTCAGATGATGTAGAAGTGGTTGAAATAGACGTAACCTACATAAGGAAAATGCGGTGTTGGCTGTTTGTCGCTCAGCGTTAGCTCAGCAAAGTAAACAAAAACTTCCGCAAGTTCCAAGTAAGATCCTCGCCAAATATTTGCTGACTTGTCAGGCAAGTTCAATGTTAAGGTATGACCGGGTCAACAATATTAATATTGACATTAAATCTGTTATTATTTTACTGAGAATGATCATAACGTGTCATGTGCGTAAAACAACTGGATAATGATTGCGAAAACCATAATCACGACTATTGTTTTAAAACATCGTGTGAATTTGTTACATAAGTGCATCAAATTGTACAACAAAAAATATCGGTTAATGCTTGTTGGTAATGTTTCGCGTAGGTGTGTTCTAACTGTAGCAGACATTCTATTTATGGCTTGTGACTATGAGACGTGCCAAACTATTATAGGTTACTCGGCTCTCTTGCATTATGAGACTTCATGTAATTATCCTCATTAACAAAACTTCGTTGGAATGAATTCACCTAACAACCAAACAAAACAGATGCAATTGATGTGATGGTGACTGAGCAGCTTGAATAGTATGAATGTCATCGCGATTTTACTGATTGTCCATCATTTTGTTATTTAAAACCCTCTATTATGGCTGCCCTTGATAAAAGAGGGAAACAATGTATTGTACCTACACCTGATTGTACCTATGTTGCTAGGGATTGCCGTTGATGGTTGTCATTGCTTGATGTTAATTTGAAATTAGTAACAACATGCACCCAGTTCAATGAATGAATCTGTGTGTCTTCCAAGAAAGAATTAAGAGTAATGCTCAATTTTGAACAGTTTTATAAAAAGAAACAAATTGTGTTTGTGTAATTGTACTGTACCTGGTAATATAGGCGGATTCTTTAGCACTTTATAACTATTTAACTTTTCCGTCAATTCAGGTAAATACACGGAACTGAGCCGGTCGAAATCGTAGCGAGATTCAACAACTGGTTTGGGTGTTTCGTCCGGTATTCGCTTCAAGGCTCCAGTATTTTTCAAAAACACGTCTATGAAAGGCACATTTTGCTCTTCTTTCTTCTTTCTATCCGACTCCCAGTACACCGGCATTTGTTCAACTGTTGTTGTTTCTGGAACTGTAGTTTCTTCTGCTCCTTCACTGGATTCACTTTCAATGATAGACCGAATCTCTTTGAAGCTGTTGACGAGAAGGTCAATCCCTTCTCTTTTTAAATTCACCATATGTGGTTAAATTTCTGATGAATGATTCGCATTCAAAACAGATTCTCATTAGTTTTGAATGTTTGGTATGCCCTGTAAATCAGTCAATGAATCCCAAGTTGAAGACACACAGATATTGGTTGATAACATTCACTATGAACTTTATGGTTAGTGTTTAGCAGATGTTGATGTGTTAGTAAATCGATTTTATTCAGATTTTCAATTATATATCAACGGAGATACCCTTATCTTATCAGCATTTAATAAGAATGATCCAATCCATTCACTATAAAGCATGAGTTGGCCTAAAGTTGTGGCGTTTAGTAAACAAACAAGTCTTGATTAGTGCTCATTCAGGCAGGTATACTAATTTTCGTCGTCAAAAACGAGTCATGGAAGACTACGTGCCTATTAGCAAGGTCTTTCTACTTTGCAAACTTTCATTTTTTGCGGAGGAACATAACCTCTAAAGAACACCACTACTTTAAACCAATATTGATTGATGTAATAGAAGAAGGTGGGGAGCGTAGAAGACAGATTCAGGTTCAACAAAAACTAGGAAGTAAGGGTCATGAAATTACTCACTGTTTATAGGGTCTTCCGTTTTTATAATAGGTTCTTTTTGATGTATATGCGGTTTATGCGTGTCCCCATCTGGATAATTTGTATCTGCAGATTTCAGTATAAAATATCCGTTTAGAAATGTGTCCTGTTGTTTGTTTCTGTCACCAAAACGTTTGGTGAATGGTTTTGTTGTTATTTGTAAATCGGAGCGTGAAAAATTGGAATGTTGTCCGCTCACACACAGCCCGTACGGAATCACAGAACGGAATGATGAAACGTCAGACGAAACAGCGCACCGTTCGCTCGGGCTGCGCGCGCGACACCGGCGAAAATGACGTGCCTACCAAGCCGGTCCGTTCCACCAATTTAACTGCTAGGGATCCGTACGACTGTAGCGGAAACCATTTCATCGTTTGCTTTAAATTTCTTTAAGAGTTCACTTTTGACATTAACGGTTATATTTTTAATTCGTACAGTGCAGCGTATAAAATTACCTTCATTCAGAATTTTGGCGCTTAAGAAAATTTCGCTTACGTTAATTTTGCACCTCATTCATGTCCCTCCACTGTTTTATGTCCCTGATAAATCTAATCTTATTTTTAAATAAGTAAAATAAGTAATTTTCATTAACGAAGCAAACAACTTTCTTTTCAATTCTACTGTGTCTTTTAGCTAACAATGTGAACGTTAACAAACTATGTATGCGGAACCCTGGCAGAATGAAACGACTTCTGCTTGGCGGCTGGTTCGGGTGGATCGCGCCACGAATTGACTAACAAAAGGTGGCGTGATGCTGACGTCACGTCGCACTATGCAATGCCATTGGCCCATTGGTCGAACGAGCACGTTTAGACGGTAACAGTATACTCCGTCTCTTTTCCACGAATACGGTGCACGTAAAAATGTGAGGTCATTCAGGATGACAAGATACCTGTTTACCTATATTTTCGCCCAAAAACTCGGTTAATCATATCGTGATTCAGCATTCTAAATAAGGAAATCTGTTTTCTAATTTAAGATGCGATAAATAACGCATAAAAATATATGTAAAAAGTACCCGATCCTTCTGGAAGAATCTAAAGAATGTTTTGGTGCAATCGAAAGTACAAACGAAGCGGCAGTAAGTAAGCGTACAGTATAAAGTTGATTATACAAATGAAACGGTCTATATTCAATAAACGCTGATACTACGTTTAATCATACGAATGTATAGTAAACAATTGTAATTGCTGTGATTACAAAATGAAAGATATCGCCGGGTTATCGTAAAAAAAACACTTATCGCATATTTTTCCAACAAGATATGAATGACTAATTGTTATCGCCACGAGACTACAGACTCTATCGAGTACAGATAGGCGCGGTATCTTCCACTGATAGGTATGTGTCAGAATACAGAGTAATCACAGTGATGGCGAGATATAAAAACCACATCGTACGATTTGGCGTCACGTCACGTGGTGACGTAACGTTTACGTGGCACGTGGCGATCGGCGGACAGAAAGCAGCTGGCGGTCGCGTGCACATCAGGTGCAATAATTTAGATTTTTCGAATTTTTCCATCTTCTTAGTCCGTCCGTTGGTCTTCACTTACCTACTCCTCCTATTCTTTATAGAGAATATTCGTTGCAATATCTATCGGTACTAGGATTTAGGTGCAAAACCCAAGTACCTATCATCCCTAATTTCTTATCTATGTAATAGGCAAAAATGAAAGTTGTTGTGCAACGTACCTACCCACCAACAATTAGACAAAATAAGGAATACTTAGTATGAATATGTGCCAAAAAATAGCCTCAGGCACTGTGGAAATGGGGCCAAAGAATTAAGCGTAAGGTTCACCCTAAAAATGGTTAGATCGTTTAAAAATATAGGTTCTATATTCTTCTTGAAAAACACGTTTCACTTTTCTTATCATTATGCACCTAAAATAAGTCTTATCGATGCTAGAGATTGTAAGACTATTACAAAATTTATCAAATGTAGCAATCCATGTTTCTTTGCGTAAGATATTTCACTAATTTAGAACATGTTTAAAAGTTGTTCTAGTCGAAAAGATGAAATCCAACTTTGAAGTCAAGCCTTTTATCAACGAAGTTCTTTATCAAAATAACCCGTTTAGATTGATATTGAAAGAAAGGCTCTGAACGTACAACCTTGTTTGCAGAAGTCTAACAATAATTTATGTTATGGAACATTTAAGTGCAAATCAATACATTCCTTCCTAAACAGTAACCGCGAATTAAAATTAGATCATTGTATAGGAAAAACTTCCACAGAACAACATGTTGTCGCAAACCGGATTTTAATAGGTATTTGGAATGTTCAAAACTGTAGATGTGTAAATTACTGAAGAAACAGTTTCAGTATTACAAATTAACGCCCTAAATTGATAAACAACAGGTAGGTATACTCGAATCAATAGGTACCTTGCTGTAATATAGGGTTAAATTTAATTAAATACAAATGTTCTAAGGAAACTTTTCATCGAATTATGAAAAAAAACGTACCTCCCATACTAAGTGTCGAACTATTTCATTCAACATGTTTGTATGGCAGGTCCTTTATTTCACATTTCAAAGAAAAGTTCCTAATAAAACTTGTTCAGTTTATAAGTCAGTATCTTAGTCTGTATGTAGGAGAAAAGTTCTAGCTCTAAGTTAACTGTATTCACCTGAGGTATTTTCCTATTGAGGAAAAATTGTAATGTTTTTCTACGCACGTGATCTGCTCAAAATTTACGCAATAAAGTGATTGATGATTTTATAAATTAAATTTTGTAGTTTACATTTAGGTTGGTTGGAAGGTTAGAAAAATCTGGGGCTTGATTGATTAGGCTTGCGTACTTTCCAGCCTAAAATAAACATTTCCATATCATTAAAAACATGTTTTTACGAGGTTATTTTTAGTGATCATGAGTCATCCACTACAAGTATCGGGGGGTTCTTCGACAAGTTGTCCGTTCGGTAAGTTAGTAACTAACCTACCCTACCCCATAAAGATAGGTAGGTACCTGGTTAATGATAAATATTGATTATTAAATAATAATAGTGGGTTTGTTTTGTAGGTAGGTAGGTATACGACAGAGCAAAACCGAGCTTCTGTTTACAGCGATCGCCTTCTGATTAGTAGCTAGGTATAAGTACCCGGTTGTGGGACGACTTGGTGTCCCACTCGAAGAGAGAGAGAGTACCTACCTAGGTATATTTAAGTTAATTTTGTCAGAAAATACTTAGTCCTTTAATTTTAATCTTCTGCACAAGTGAACACATTATTATCGAGATCGAACGAAGGCGTAGATAGAGTATTGTTTTACGCGCAATTATTTTGTTTGCTCATGATGTTTCATTGGTGCAATGACGCAAAGCAGCGAGAAAAAACAACATCGGACTTATTAATTTTATTTATAAAGGGGCTTGGTTAACGTAGGCAGGTATTTTGAACATATTGAGCCTGCCATAAGAAATTTCCTGCTAAAAATAAACAATGTTTGTTGTGATTTTATTTTTTGCGTTGGTAACTACTTAGTTTTCCGATTTCTGTTTTTGTGTGCAATATTTATTTTTGTTCCGTTTTATATGAAACCATAAAAAGCTATGATGTAGCGTATGTCTGGTATTGATTTGATCAATTTGTACGTTTCGTTTAATCAACCTACGCATATTTCGAAAGACCATCCTAAAGCAATAGACCGAACAAAAATTCATCTGTCGCTTCGTCTGTTCAATAAATTATGACTAAACGACGTCCATGATGATATGTGACTTTTTTATTGACCTCCCACAATTGAATCGGTACCTACTTATCAAGCAGCTTCAATAAATTCCTTGTATCCATAGATGATTCAATCTCTCGTCCTTGCATCAGATATACTTCAGCCAGTCGTTAGTAACAAAGGGACCTTCTTACATATCGTCTTATAGTAGTAATAAATAAAATTATCTGTATCATTATTTTTATCATCCAGACATATTAATTAGTCTATATAATTAATCTTATACTTAACCTAGGTACATATATTTTAATTCGCGAAATATATTCTGTGTGTAGACAGAATGATCTAATGATATCAATTCATTATATTTTTAGGGACGTTTCTTAAATTGTTATCTTTATATTAATACGTTCTAAAACTGAAAATAACGTGATATTTAGGTATACTATTATATATCTAGGTATGCTATTTATTACCCTGGCCAGCCCCGAAGCAGTGCCTTTATTTAGTTATACCTATTTTATTATCCCGCCCAAGTGCGCGTCTGTGCTAGGAACTCAAATTGTTATAAATATAAAAATTTGTGTTTCAATTTTCGCTTTTTTACAATAATTATTCATTTCTGTGCAATGAATGACTATCAATAAGTAATATTTTTGTGTTACACTTTGAATAATGATTCTAGTTAATCAATGAAATTTTTATCTTTTAACTACTGACGTAAAATTATAATATTGTTTTATTTTCATTATGAAATTATAGATTTAGATTTCACGTGGTTCAGATACGGTCGTTAATCTCATCTGATATGATCAAATGAAAAACCCCGAGTTATTGTTCGTTTAATTTAATTAGATACCATTGCACCATTTTGAGTAGACTAACACGTGGAACTTATCAAAATTATCTGGTAGTTTGGATAACCAACCAATTCAAAAAGGATGAAATAGCGTTCAAGTGGCTGTAGGTTTAATTTTTTTCTAGTTTTTGATGTTTTCTATTACATAATGGGTTATCTACACACTTGCACTTGATCATTTCCATAATGGGCGTTTTTTGGAGAAACTAAACCGCAAGATGGCGTTGTACGCTGCCATAGACGAAAAGGGAATAAGTGTCAAAATTTGACAGCTAATCCCTTTAAGTCTATGGAGGCGTACAACGCCATCTCGCGGATTAGGTTCTCCAAAAAACGCCCATTGGAACTAACGTCAATTGAGAATTACGATAGATAAAATGTATCTATTCAATGCAAAGAAGTAGGTGATTGAATAAATAAAGAAGTTTTTTATGCAGTTACACAACTTGTTCACAAACAAATTTCGAGGATTATTTTTGATTTAGATCTCTCTCTTTTCGTGTGGAAGATACCGAGTCAGCCAACTACTCAGTGAACCCTGGTTTTAGAGTTTTGAAATTGTTGATACAGTTTATTCTACGATGTACGTATTACCGGCAATCTGTGCCTAGAATCACCCATTTATATAAATGCTTGCTTGCCGGTAACACATTATACCTACAGGGTTATTTTTTAGTCAGTGCGCAAACTTTGCAGGATATTTCAAATTTCGTGATTCTGAACAACTTTTACTATGGGGCTACCTGAGAAATCTAAAAAAGTTTGCGCACTGACTAAAAAATAACCCAGTATAATAACTGGGTTCACTTATTTGTGTAATTGAAGTTAAAATAGAAATTCAAAAGCTTTTACTATGCCTGCCGATCGCCACGTCCGTGTAAAAGAAAGGATTAGTCATTCATTTTGTCTGTTTAAAGTTTAAATTTATAAAACAAATCAATGTTTTAATTTATAAAACCAGTCGTAGGTAGTTATTGCTGTTTATTGCTGTACTTATTACTTATTAAATTCACTTCTGTCAGTATAAGTATTAACATATCGTATTACTTACCTAAGTAAACTGGTAAATTATTAGGGCCTAGGTAATTAAATATTTCTTACTGAAATCCTTCGAAATAAGATTGTCAATGTTGTTAGCCGTCTTCGAAATGAGAAACACGCTGATGTAAATTTCGAAACACCAGAAACAGTTTTTTTAAGGTTAGACAGGCACCTTAAATAGTGACCTCAATTCTCTTCAGGGAAAAGTCTGAGTGCAGTGAGGCATTGTTTTCTGCATTACCCGAACATCGAGTCTATAAAACTTACAGCAACTCCGACAATTCTATTGATCTCGTAGTATACGCTGCAATATAGTGAACCTGTCATTCATCAAACAGCCCAGTGCTGGACATGAGCCACCTTCCTGGGGAAAAGTGGTGAAAGCAGTGCAACATAGTATTTATAAGAAACACTGCTGCCCACTCCGGACTCACAATTTACCTAGTTGCCTTTTACGACACAGACAGATAAAGAGTGTTAACCCAGAGTTATTTAGTGCAGGTACCCTATAGATTGTCCAACTGCTGGGAAATATAGATAAAAGAAAACTGTACTTACTATCTTCGACGCACATCTGGTTGTCGGGCAGCAGGCGCAGTCCGTTGGGGCAAGCGCACGAGACGCGGGGCGAATGAGGTCCTATTCTCGGCGCCGGCAGACACAGATGCGAGCAGTGGCCGTTGACGGCGGCGCAGTGGTTCACGCCGTCGGGTTGCCGGTACGGGTGGTACACGTGGATCACCATCGGGTTCGTCAGCTGGGGAAAGTTGGGGATTTAGAAACTTTGTGAGCGTGTGGGTCCATTAAATGCATGGTGCTGCAAAAATAGCGTCAGCAATGTGACAAAGACAGAATAGGGCGTAATGTGAATCCTTGATTCTACTGGAATGGCCAAACAAATATGATTGGACTCAAGAAAGAGATTTTGAAAAAGCAAAGATCATGGCAAAAAAATCGTATACGAATAAATTAAATTCCTAGGACGTTTTTCGGCTGATAGACCCGTTTGAAAGTAACATGTTGGATGGATCAGGATAGGGAGATGATGGTGAAGTCGTTCGACAAACGAGGAACGTTTGTTATGTGGCATTTAAGCCCCAAACTCCACAGAGAGGACATAGGACGTAGGGCATGACGCTTGACGTTTGACATCGCGACGTTTCCATACAAAATGTACGAAAAAGTATTAACAAAGGCACACTCAAGCGTCGCCAAAGCGTCGCATCTATGACTGCTAGCGTCAAAAACTGAGAAGAATATTTGACGATCACTTGTCTGTCAACTGTCATTCCTACGTCCTATGCCCTTCGTCTTTTTGGTGGAGTTTGTGCCTAAGAGTCACGCACGATCAACTCAACTGTAAATAATAGATAATACCTTAGTCGTGTCAATTGAGCTATTTATTTCTCCAGACCATTATAACACCATTATGACGTCGTGCAGGATCTAGTAAAGTGCAAGTGTTAGGGGCATTGAATATAATTATATTGGCAATGTTACAAACGTCATGATAATAATAAGTTAATAGTATTGTTATTCTAATAACTGGTCAAAAGCCACCCTATTGTTTTTCTTGCAGTCTAATAGCAAATAATGATTACCTATTCAGAAGTTAAAATACAGCATTTAGAAATTTCTAGATTCTTTTAATTCAAGAATATTATCTTAACATCGTTGGCTACCTTGTTCTTAAGTTGTCATTATTAAACGTGCGTATAACCTGTAGCATGTAGCACGTGGTTGCTTTTATGGCGTTCATTTCTGATAAGAAGCACAATCGATCTTTTGTTATTGGTAGAACGCTCCACAATGGACGACTTCAGTACCTATTCTGCACGGTTTAGTTCGAAGGATATATCTAAGAGTCTTATCATCACACAAGCGGATTCGCAAAGATACCGCCTGTATCCCAAATATTCTCTTCCCTATTTCCCTGCTGCGCGTCGGCCGGGCGTCTGCTACGCTCCGCTTCCGCGCGCAAACAGACTCTAACTCTAATTATAAAAATAACTAGAGGTTTGTGAGCACGACCCCGTACCTGTGCTATGATCGGTATGGTTGGTCGCTGCAGGCGTCATCACATCACTCATCAGTGGTTCCTGTAGTATTTACATTTTAGGTATCTGCTATTACTATTTGGTTTGGTTAGTTGTTCTGGTCGGGAATGGTTGGTCGGTATTGTCACGTCAGCTAGTTGTTTTTTCTACTTAGATAACCACTCACAGTGTGTCTCGCAGTGATAGCCTCTACATCCTTCCCGTTGAACTTGTTGGCGCGGTACACGGCGGTCTTGTCCCAGTCGGTCCAGTACACCCAGTCCTCGAACGTGGTGATGGAGAAGGGGTGACGCAACACATCCGTCGAGTACAGGATGACCCGGCGAGCCGACCCGTCGTAGTTGCAGGACGAAATCGTGTTCAGTTTTGCGTCCACCTGTAGGAAACACAATATTGATAAGCTCGAAATGGCCGAAAAGGTGATATAATAAAGACCATAGATATGTAGCCGTATCATTCTCTCCTAAGGCCAGCTGATATGATTTCCTTGATCCAGATCCTGTTTTGTTGAATCGAGCAAATTACTTGTATTTTTCGCTCGAATGAATTGCAACATTTTGGCATTCAAACACAATAATAATAATAATATTTCAGGCAACCAGGGCCCATAGAATAAAATAAAACAATACAATAAAACTTAAGTCTAAATAAGATACTATAAACACACTACAATAATTTATTACTTAAGCTACGTAGGCACTTTAGCCGACGGCGGCGGCGGTGGCGACTCACGTTGCACAGGGGGTCGATAGCGCCTAAATACGACTCCCTGTGGCCAGAAATCTTCCCGCATGAACTTGCACACGAATTTTCGGGGAACCGACAAGAAATGATTACATCTTACCATTTTAGAATTCAATCGCGTACTTATAACGCATCGCACATACTGGGTGTTACAAAACAACCAATAAAGCTGAAAGGAGGTCAAAGTACTCATGAAACTGAACAACTTTTCCCATGGAACACGTACACGTTTCCCATGTACTTATGATTCTATTTAGCTCAGTGCCTCAGTCACATTGATTTTCGTTCTTTATTCATTATATAATTCGTTATGTATTAAACTAAGTATTGACTTTTGTAGGTGGAAAGGAATGCAGTATTCATTCCCCAGGTCAAACCGAATGATTAATTAAAAGAGGTTGATGTATGTAAATAAAACCAACTCGTGCAAAAATGACGATAAATAGGTAATGCAAGCTAGCTAACCGCATAATACCTTTTTTTTTTTTTTTTTTTTTCTATGATGGGCTTACTCTTGACCCCAATCTTTACCCTAGAGCAGAGATGGGATCTACGGTGGAGCGAGCTTGCCCAGAAGATGCCTATTCACTCTAGACTTAAAGAGATTCAGGTTATATGCACTCGGAAATACAGACGCAGGCAGGGAATTCCATTCTTTAGCAGTGCGCATAATGAAAGATGATTTGAAGCGCTTAGTGCGTAATGTGGGTATATCAACTAAGAACGGATGGTAGCCGGCCGTGCGTCTGGATGTCCGATGGAAGAAAGGAGACGGTCGTATGAGCTCATGCAGCTCACGCGCACACTCTCCGAAGTACAATCTGTAGAAGACCGATAGGCAAGCAACCTTGCGGCGGTGAGCCAGGCTGTGAAGCTTGGTCGCCACCAGTTTTTTATCACCTATTAATCTCTTGGCTCTGCGTTCCACCGAATCCAGTGCAGCAAGTTGGTATTTAGCCGAGCCATCCCAAAGGTGACAGCAGTACTCCATGCATATGCATATGAAAGGGAAGAATAGAACTAAGTTATATACTTATTGTTGATAAACTACTTATATTGTATTTTGTAGGCATAGTTTTAATTTCGAGAGTGTGTTTCTGCCAACAAACTGCTTTGCAGTTTGGCGGGTTCTTGATTATGTTGCCAAAATGTTTAAGAGAAATAAAGACTTTTAATTATTATTATTATATGCAATCCTACAGTGATTCATCAAAATTGTTTACAAATGAAACACTAGCTTCAAGAGTTTACCTCCTTGGCCTGAACGCATTAGATTTTGTACCAGAAGCCAGGTAAAGCACTATCGAAATTCTGCTTATTGCGTCACCTTTACGCTCAAAAGGTGACGGCTGGTGAGAAACGTCCCTGCTAGTAAATTTTTTTCACCCATTTCACTGGAAGAAAACGGTCTGTATATATCTTACCCAATAGACGCGGTTGCGCATCCAGGTCTAGGGTAAGACCGTTGGGCCACTTGCCGTTATACGATATAATGGACTGCCGGTGCGTGCCGGCTCACCAGATGTTCAGATTTTGGGCTAGACCCTCTCATAGGCTGTTAAACAGTAGACCCAACGAAAAAAACCTACCCAACAGACGCGTTTACGCATCAGGTCCATACAATACGATGGTTTGCTGGTGCAAGCTGTCCACGCTCTATCTTCAGTGTTTGTGTCTCTTGTCTGCTGTAGACTAGTGAACAGTAGACCCGACTAAGATCAACTTACCCAATAGACGCGTTTGCGCATCAGGTCCAGGGTAAGGCCGTTGGGCCACTTAACGTCATACGAGACGATGGTCTGCCGATGCGAGCCGTCCATGCCGGCGCGCTCGATCTTCAGCGTTTGACTCCAGTCTGTTGTAGAACCATGAACAGTAGTACTCAGAGAAACTTACCCAGTAAACGCGTTTGCGCATCAGGTCCAAGGTGAGACCGTTGGGCCACTTGACGTCATACGAGACGATGGTCTGCCGATGCGAGCCGTCCATGCCAGCGCGCTCGATCTTCAGTGTTTGACTCTAGTCTGTTGTAGAACCATGAACAGTAGACCCGACTAAGATCCACTTACCCAATAGACGCGTTTGCGCATCAGGTCCAGGGTGAGACCGTTGGGCCACTTGACGTCATACGAGACGATGGTCTGCCGATGCGAGCCGTCCATGCCGGCGCGCTCGATCTTCGGCGTCTGGCCCCAGTCAGTCCAGTACATCCAACTGGAAATCAACAACAAACAAATATAGGTTTTAAGGGATTTGCTGGTTTTCATGTTCTAGGGTTGAAGGGAAATGGGCAAGCTGCCTGCCCAGTTTTTATTCATAATTATTTTTATAGTACCTACACATGTAAGTATGCATAGAAAGTAACCATATAGGGACAATAGCAATTATTGCTACTATGTGAAAACTTACGGGCAGGTATATTTCATTATCTTTGCATTACATTTTACATCGCATTTATGAAATGTTCCCTTCATGTTCCTTTCCTTTCTAATAAGTACCTACCTACTGGTATTAGGTAGTACTGTCTATAGAAAGCTGGCGGCATACCTACTGAACGACGGATAAAAAATAAGACTAAAATTTACCAAAACAAACAAATCATAAACAAATAGTATACAAAATCCGGTAGATCTTTAACCTTGCTCTTAATATTTACCTTTCAATCTATTTACTAAGACTGGTCTTGACCTATCACATTTATTTTGCTTTCTGTGCGAAAATATAGCTTACATGAAATAACTACGTTAATTTCTGATTATTGAGTAAATTCATGCCTAACCTTTCCTAAGGTTATCGTGCAGATAGCAAACTACATAAATGTTTACGTTTTGTTTAGTCTACGTAAACGAATTAGGTGTAATAAATACCTAGTTGCAACATAGATAGATCTGTACTGTATCTACCTACTAGCATTACTTTATTAAATAAATTTAAACGTAAAGTTATATTTTCAAACACACGAAGTTTGTTTATGTTATGTATTTTATTATCTAAAATACCTACTGATTGTTAAAGAGTGTATATGCCTATGATGGTCATGATACCATAAATCCATTGTAATAATCAAATCAGATTTAATCTCATTTTATTATTGATGATGTCTATCAGCTTATTAGTAGTATTTCTGATTTATTTCCTGATAAAAAATGATGAAAATGATAATACATTATCGTCACAAAATAGAGAGTTTACAGAAGGTTCACTCGGTCCTATTTCGGATTTTTGCGATTGGCGCCTGTTACATAGCCAGGGTTGCTACTGTCAAAAATCACAAAGTATAAAAATATCAAAACAGCAAAATCTAATAAAGAACGTCATATGATTCTGAGCCAATTTTAAATCCAAGAAATATGACGTTCGTGTCAACCACCTTACCCTGAGAGCAATCTTAACCCGTTGTATGGGCATTAAACATTAATCTATATAAGTAATAATTTCTGGCTATTACTTAGATAAGTTACTGTTCATTTGAATTTATAAAGAATCGGCCAATATTTATGACCGCGACAGTCAATAATAATAGTAATAAATACATTTTATTCCCGTAAAAACTCAACGAAAATGTTATAAATATTGTTACTTTGCAACATTTCATCTTAATATTATTTCCGACCGTCCAAACATCTTTTTATTTTTATTAATGGAACATATCTACGCCAATATCTAAATATGCTTACGTAGGTAAATAAAAAAAAATGTTAAGCGCTTGGTAAAAAATGGTTTCAGCTGAACTTTAAATTTGCTGTAGTCAATTTTAATCTCTTTACATACTTCTTATGAAATCGGCTTCGAAGAAATAGTGATTGTGATAAAAGAAAATTAAGTAACTACTATCCCGAAGCAAACAATGTGGGATTATAAATAAAACAAAAATAAATGTATGTTTCTTTTCTAATTACATAGACAGAATTCTTCTACTATTATTTTCTTGGATAGGATTTCAAGATTAATGAAGAAGGTTTTAACGTTATTATTTTTAATGTTCCTGTTAGATCTTTTTTTAGATTTCGGTTGAAATACTTTTAGTTATTGCAAATAATTACATTTTCACCAAAAAATTACTTATACCTCCTTTGCTGTAGAATTCCATTGCTTTTGGGTGCATTTTTTTTTCCTTAACTTCCGGTCCGCTTTTGCGGAAGATTCTAGAATATAGGTTCTTAGAGTTACCTTGACTTCCCCTGAGATTCCGGTTGTTTCTAGTTAAAATCAGTAAGTGTCAAAATCGTCGCTAATAATGAGTGAGCCATCTGTATAGCGCGCGCCGTTTCCCTAATTAGTGTTATCGTGTTGACGTTTTAATTATTCTATCGATTAAGATATTTTTGTGTGCAAAACATCCAATGATGAGTCGAAAAAATCCTTTAGGACCAAAATGTTGAATTCCTAAAATGTTGAATTCTCAAAATGTTGAATTCCTAAAATGTTGAAAAAATTCAACATTTTGCAAATTCCCAAAATGTTGAATTCTCATAATGTTGAATAAAAATTTCTAAGTCCCAAGTGGTCTTGATACTGTTTCTACTATAGGTTTTCCCAAAATGTTGAACAAAATTTTTCAAAGTCCTAAATGGTCTTCATACTGTTTCTAATATAGGATTTCCCAAAATGTTGAAAGTGTAATTTTTATAAGTATTTGACACTCATGTTTAGTGACCTACATTTTGTGACAGCTGTCAAACTTGTTACTCATTAATCTCGTAAACTATGCATCCTGGACTCCTAGTTTCTTTGAAGAAGTGGTAGGTCTTGGCAAGACCTACATTTTATGTGACAGCTGTCAAACTTGTTACTCATTTATCTCGTAAACTATGCATCCTGGACTCCTAGTTTCTTTGAAGAAGTTGTAGGTCTTGGCAAGACCTACATTTTATGTGACAGCTGTCAAACTTGTTACTCATTTATCTCGTAAACTATACCTGTTAGACTCCTAGTTTCTTTGAAGAAGTTGTAGGTCTTAGCAAGACCTACATTTTATGTGACAGCTGTCAAACTTGTTACTCATTTATCTCGTAAACTATACCTGCTAGACTCCTAGTTTCTTTGAAGAAGTTGTAGGTCTTGGCAAGACCTACATTTTATGTGACAGCTGTCAAACTTGTTACTCATTTATCTCGTAAACTATACCTGCTAGACTCCTAGTTTCTTTGAAGAAGTTGTAGGTCTTAGCAAGACCTACATTTTATGTGACAGCTGTCAAACTTGTTACTCATTTATATCGTAAACTATGCATCCTGGACTCCTAGTTTCTTTGTAGAAGTTGTAGGTCTTGGCAAGACCTACAACTTCTTGAAAGAAACTAGGAGTCTAGCAGGTATAGTTTACGAGATAAATGAGTAACAAGTTTGACAGCTGTCACATAAAATGTAGGTCTTGCCAAGACCTACAACTTCTTCAAAGAAACTAGGAGTCCAGGATGCATAGTTTACGAGATAAATGAGTAACAAGTTTGACAGCTGTCACATAAAATGTAGGTCTTGCTAAGACCTACAACTTCTTCAAAGAAACTAGGAGTCTAACAGGTATAGTTTACGAGATAAATGAGTAACAAGTTTGACAGCTGTCACATAAAATGTAGGTCTTGCCAAGACCTACAACTTCTTCAAAGAAACTAGGAGTCCAGGATGCATAGTTTACGAGATAAATGAGTAACAAGTTTGACAGCTGTCACATAAAATGTAGGTCTTGCCAAGACCTACAACTTCTTCAAAGAAACTAGGAGTCCAGGATGCATAGTTTACGAGATAAATGAGTAACAAGTTTGACAGCTGTCACATAAAATGTAGGTCTTGCTAAGACCTACAACTTCTTCAAAGAAACTAGGAGTCTAACAGGTATAGTTTACGAGATAAATGAGTAACAAGTTTGACAGCTGTCACATAAAATGTAGGTCTTGCCAAGACCTACAACTTCTTCAAAGAAACTAGGAGTCCAGGATGCATAGTTTACGAGATAAATGAGTAACAAGTTTGACAGCTGTCACAAAATGTAGGTCTTGTCAAGACCTACAACTTCTTCAAAGAAACTAGGAGTCCAGGATGCATAGTTTACGAGATAAATGAGTAACAAGTTTGACAGCTGTCACATAAAATGTAGGTCTTGCCAAGACCTACAACTTCTTCAAAGAAACTAGGAGTCCAGGATGCATAGTTTACGAGATAAATGAGTAACAAGTTTGACAGCTGTCACGTAATATTTAGAGCTCGTCATGGGAGTCAAAGACTTAGAAAAATCACACATTCAACATTTTGGGAAATCCTATAGTAAAAACAGTATCAAGACCATTTGGGACATAGAAAAATTACATTCAACATTTTGGGAAAACCTATAGTAAAAACTGTATGAAGACTATTCGACACTTAGAAAAATTTCATTCAACATTTTGAAAAGTTCAACATTTTAGGAATTCAACTTTATAGGAAACTAAGTTCAACATTTTGGGAATTCAACATTTTGAGAATTCAACATTTTAGGAATTCAACATTTTGGTCCTGAAGGGAAAAAATAGTCTATGTAATTGATCAGGCCATTTTGATTGACGTCTAAGATTGCTAATTTTATCTAGGAATTTTATGAACTAGAGCAAATTAACACCTGTAAAATTGATAGCATTTGTTTTTTTTTATGTAATTAATGATATGTCATTCCGATTTCGATTAATTAAGTTTTTCTACAAAAACTATAAAATTAATTAATTTCGCCTATGATAGACATCTTCGATAGGTAAGGTGCGTCATCATTTGCATCAGGCTTTATCGGTCATAACATAATATTATTGGCAAAATCCAATTAGTCCGTGATTAGATTTTTTTTGTTAACTAGTCGAACAGTAAAATTGTAAGTAGTTCGTCCCCATATTTGTCCAGTACCAGTAGGTATCTGTTAAAGTTAGTCAATAGTAGATTCACCAGACATCTAGCGTAACCTAGGGCACTATCTACAAACGTGAGACTTAAGACTAGAGACGTACAACATCATGCCGGCCGTCGGCGATTAACCGCGCGCCTCACTTGTGTAGATGGCGACTCTTTCATCTCGTTTCGAGCATTGCGTCGTCTCACGTCTCATATAATGCTTAGTACAACTACTGTAGAAAGTCTGCTTTGGATCTCACTTACCCGTCTAGCGGATTCAATGCGATCGCTCTAGGCTCCTCCAGTTGGTCCCTGATCAAAATCTTCCTCATGTTTCCTTGTAAGTCTGACAGCTCGATGTGGTTCTTGCCAGTGTCAGTCCAGTATAGATGGTTGTAGATCCAGTCGACGGCTAGGCCGTCTGATGTGATCAGCTCTTCGCTTATGACCACGGTGCGTTGACTGCCTTCGTCGATAGGTGCCCTGAGGAAGATAGCATTCTCATGATAAAATCTCATCAATCAGAATTATCCTGCATATATAAGACAGCTAAGTTGCTGCTTTAAACTGAAAAACAGTTATTTCTTTTGTAACTTTTTATAGCTGCAAGACTGTTCATTCTTCAATAGATTTTCATAGAAAAGAGAACTAAAAACTACACTTTAAGTTTTGCATCATTGATCTACAACAACCCTAGATTTAGCGCCTCATACAAAATTACGCTAAGATTTTGTCACCTACTAAACTATACATTCATACATAGCGATATATAGATTCATTGCGTCCACCCGCACAACGAACCTCACCATAATTTATTGAACTCAGCCTTATTTGTCCACTATTACGGTCGAAATTCTAGTGTCTACGCTCCGGACTTACGACCATTCGCAAATACTTTTCTAATATAAGCAGCAATTAGGCTAACCTTTAACTAGACTTCATACACTGCTGCTTATATTGAGTAGTTCACTTCAAGTCAAACCAATGCAGCAGCAATGTATATTAAATCGAAGCCTACTTTTAGAGTTTTACTCCGTCCTTTTCACACGCAACGCTGAGTTGTCGTGTAAGAGAAGGACAGCTGCGAAGTAGTTGTTTTAGATTATTTATGATTAAAATTATTACTTCTATGAGTATAACCGCATAAATTGCAATAATTATACCACAATAAGGTGAATAATGTATATACTTACTTAAAATACGACACACCGTAGTGTTTTTTTGTGCTTTCTACTGACATTTTTGCAGTTTTTTAGCGCGCAGTTTGGTCATGTTAACGGCTTCGCGGCCAGCCACGCACTGTGGAAAAGGAGTGCTCGCTTGCAATTTGTGCACCCCTTTACCGGCCCACTTTTTGAGCGTACGCGCGTAATCTAGGGTTGTTGTAGATCAATGTTTTGCATATTCTACATGTATGCATGTACGCGCCAAGCGCGCCATCTAGCGATTATGTAATGTAGCCAAGCCACACTTTATGCCTTCGCTCCGGGTAGCTTCGAGGTTCGGAGTATTGGGCTACGAGCTTGCTACGGCAGCGCAATGCTATTTTCAACTACCGCTAGATGGCGTTACTAGTACCAAATTAGCTACAACTCACTTGTAAATCTTCTCATCGGTAACATCACTCCAGAAGATCATCCCAGTTCTGAAAACGTAGTCGAGCGCTGTGGCGGACTTAGTGTCGTTGACGATGGCGACCATTTCGTGGTGGTCCAAGCTGATCTTGCGGATGTCGAACCGCCTGGCGAAGAGCAGGGAGGGGTGGCCCTCAGTGGCCTTGCAGCGGGTCCTGTCGCGAGGGTCCCTGGCGTAGCCGGCGTGGCACTCGCACTTGAAGGTGCCCTTCTCGTTGATGCACATTTGCGAGCACGCGCCTGGGTCTATGCACTCGTCGATGTCTGGAATTTAGATGGAGATTTTCGTCTGAATAAGCAGAATAAACATTGCCCGAATGAATGAATTTTGGTTAATGCAAATGTTGAGGGGACATCTTTGTTTTCTATAAATAAATAAAGTATATAAATGAAAAACACAGTGACATGTTTGTTTTTTAAATTTAAATAAAGCCATGCCTTTACAAACCATTATCTGTGTCTTTTTTCACAATCTACTTGATGCAGGCGTTGTGCCAGGGCTCATCCTGAGCAGATTACAAAACAGTAAAATAAATGTTAGAACTTACTTTCACAAGATGTTACCCCTGTAACTGGCAACAGGCGTACCAATTTCTGATCACTGTAGTCTCCGTTGTTCTTCTCGCACTCATTGGTTCCACACCAATTCTGCGGCACATTTTCGAAATTCAAGAAATATAAATAGACGCTTACTTACCCTCATAAGTCCTGTTGTCAACCAGCTTGTATCCTTTGTCGCAATCGCAGTAGTAACCAACAGGGGTGTTGATGCACTTCTGTTTGCAGCCTTCGATGTTCTTCGCATATTCGTTGGTGCCACATCGATCCCAGGGCTACTCCAGATGTAAAGTCAAACTAGCAACAAAAAATAATAGTTTACCTTCACAAGTCCTGTTGTCAACCAGCTTGTATCCTTTATCGCAATCGCAGTAGTATCCAACAGGGGTGTCGACGCATTTTTGCGTGCAACCTCCATTATTTTTAGTACATTCGTTGGAGCCACACCAATCCCAGGGCTACTCCAGATGTAAAGTCTAAACTAGCCACAAAAAACAATAGTCTACCTTCACAAGTCCTGTTGTCGACCAGTTTGTATCCTTTGTCGCAATCGCAGTAGTATCCAACAGGGGTGTCGACACATTTCTGCGTGCAACCTCCATTGTTCTTGGCACATTCGTTGGTACCACAGCGGTCTCTAGGTTCATCCTCGAAGTTGGGGCAGTCAGGTTTCTTGTCGCACACTTTGCTGAGCGGAATGCACATGCCGCCGCCGCAGTCAAACTCTGTCTTCTTGTCGCATGGCGCTTTCGGGCGAGCTGGAATTGGAAATGTTGATTCTGAATACTGGAATTAGGGTTCTATCTACTTCTTGACGAGCGAACTTTTTTACCTATTTTTAAGAACAAATCCTACGCCAAATGTAAAGTAGTACGTGGTACGTAGCAGGGTCTGTATCAATTAGAGGAAATTGAGGCGAACCTAGATACACCAAGAGTATTTGTGCCTACTTAAGGATACAGGACTTCAAAAATACTTACTGCAGTTAAATTCATCACTGCCATCAGGGCAGTCTTTGTCTCCATTGCAGTACAACGCTCCGGGTATGCAGCTGTGGTCCTTGCACTGGAATTGATCGATTCTGCAAGTGATGTTTCCTCGGCAGATCTCAGGGCTCTCGTCATCACCGCCCGGGCAGTCTTTGTCACCATCACACACCCAGTGCTTGTGCACGCAGGTCATCCGGTCACGACATTCAAACTCAGAAGATATACAAGGAGACGTAACCTTCGGCGTCGTAGTGCAGCCCTGAAAAATAAAAAAATTTATCTCGTTGAGTCTACACTATTATTATTCAAATCCCAAACGCAATGTAGTGGAAAATATGAATAATGAGGGATTGCCGTGCCCATCACTGAAATATTCGTCCCGAGTAAATCGCACAAAGCTTATAATAAGATCTCTTTTTAGGCGAACACAAAGCGGGTTCATCGCTTTCAGTGTATTTGTTCAAGGAGCAAAAAAGTCTGCGATGGTCTGTTCAATATTCATAGAAATTGGATTCAGGGAATCCATAAATTTCAAAATAAGTTGGGCCAGGTATAGGTGGGTGGGGGTGGGTGCACGATCCCGATATCTTTTCGAAACATCAATAATTCCACCCGATACGAAAATAATAAATATTATATGAAAAAAACTAGCATATTTCTTAAGCTGCTGGTTCATAATTTATTTACGTGAGGTATCTAGAGAAATAAAATACACCGACTATCTGGGAACTCGATGTCTAAGTTTGATCTAGTTTTTCTTGGACGTCGAACTCCGGCGAAACTTTATAGACTTATGTTTCCATTATGCTAAAGCGTTAGCTATTCGATTCCGCTATTTTTGTAGGCACCGAGCGATCTTGTCGATAACTTTTCAGGGTGAGCTAAATTTGCCTAAACTCTGATCGAGCACTTTCGTTGGTGAGCCTATATAAAAGTTAGTGAAAGGTACGTTTTTGACCTGATTTTGCTTCTGCAGCCTAGGTACTAGAACAAATATACATCGGTAAAATCCTTACCATCTCGTCGCTTCCATCCGGACAGTCAATATCTCCATCGCATCGCCACCTCGCCGAGATGCACTGTCCATCGGCGCAGGAGAAGTGCGTATGAGGCATGCAGGTCTTCGGTGGACACTTCACCTCATCAGTCCCATCCCCGCAGTCGTCATCGCCATCACACACCCAGCGGTGCTGGATGCACTTGCCATTGCCGCAGGTAAACTCATCTGAGCGGCAAGTCTCATCTGGACAGCAGTAAACAGAGTTAGTTTTTGACGAAAGATTTGATATTACAGATTAAAAACACAAATTACCTTCCTCCAGATTATTACAGAAAAATATTCATATCGGTTTCCGCGATTTCCATCTGATATCCGTAAATAAAATGTAGAGCCACGAACGAAAGTCGATGAAAAACGACAGTTACTTCACTTCCAATGTTCAGCAGAGGATATTATTTCCATATATTTCCATAGGTTGTCTGATAAAAGTTATACTGGATATTCGCTGGTTATTCTGGCTCTACATTTTCGTACGGAGCTTGTTTTGAAATTGAGCAAAGTTTTGATTAGCACGAAGAGCACTGGTACGAGATAATTTTGAACAAAGAAGTAGAGCGTGTAATATGATTAAAAATAAGTCCAGAGCTATCGTTCCTCAGCGACAAACGAAATGCTAGAAAGAAAACAAAGGAATCCTTGGAATGCTTAGTTAGACAGAGGGAATATACTCTAGGAGACAACCATTTCCAGCATATTTCGTTATTCTTGGGACGTTTCTCTCTTGGAAAAAAGTAACGCGACCGTCTCAGTTATATTTAATTAAATTCCGGCGAAAAGACGTGTAAACTTACATTACATACCTACCTTGTATTAAAACATTATATAATTATATTATCTGTGGTTGTAGTATCTATATTAATAGTGATATTACCAACACTTAATGTATTATAGGCAATGATTGACAGGTGCTGAAGAGAATCTTAGCAGCAACAAATAATAGGTAAGAAAAGTGATGTCATAATAACGGTGGAGCTTTTAGGAAGGCGTAAGAAAAGGCCTCGACCATTGAAGCCACACACGCAACGTCATCGCTCACGCTTCGAGCCGGGCCGGTGCGGGTAGATAAGAATTTATAGACGGATGAGCTGGGCGTTGATAGAATACAGAGTGTTTGCCCGAGGGTGGGCACTACCCTATGATTGATTGATGCCGCCCAGCAGAAGAATAGTTAAGCGTCTCGCAGCTCGCAGCAGCCAAAGCAAACGTACTTCCTTTGTTTTCCGTGAGTACACGCCTGTGACTGTGATTGAACGATCAGGACTTCGGATCGATCTATCAACGGCTTTTATTTGCAGAATAATAATCAAAGTGTAAATTTGTGCGCAATAAGACAACCTAATTCCGTGCTCTTTGTGCTAGTTCAGTATGATAGATAAAGTATCTAGGTCGACATTATGCGTTTGCGTATAACAGTAGTTCATGGTTCAAATAGCCAATTACGCGATTAGATAATTACTGAATGAATAGAATAATGATATGAACGTCAGAAATAGATGATATTTGTTGACTGAGAGAGGGTGAATGACGATACATTTTCAATGGGCATAATAATTTGCTGACTCTTTGTTGCAGTGCGATGATTTTATAGTTTAGCAAGCGAGCGCTTCTGAGCAATAGGTAAGTTTAATTATGGATATTGATCATCACATCGAGAGTGGATCGGGGAGTCCAGAGAACGTGAGTCGGCCAAAGGGAAGTTTCATCTTGTCGGGCGCTCAAGGTAGCTTGAAAGACAGCGGAGTAAAGGCTTGAGAAGATGCAGGACAGGGGACAGTGGAAGAAACTCAATTCCGAGGCCAAAATCCATCTCGGGTAATTGTGCCAGTGAGGTAAGTAAGAGTATTGATCAAAAGCGCTCGCTATGTAGTGTGTGATGAAATGAATGATTGATCCCTTACTGCATGCTTTCTCGTCGGATCCATCTGTACAGTCGGGGCTGTCGTCACACATCCAGGTGAGGGGAACGCACTCCCCTTGCTTCCCCCGACAGGTGAACTCTTCTGGACCGCATGGCTCCACTTCTGCCAACCCAAGGTCATGCACATGCTAAATATATATAAATGCAACGATTTTCGTACCTAATATAAAATACGTAAATATTATACTTTCAAGGAATACGACAATTTTTATTTTATTTTTACACTTTTGTGTCGTTCTAACGTTCGGACCTAAAGACCTTTCATCCCTTTTTCTGTCTCTTCCTTATTTATTTTCGACTACTTTCAGTGAAAGACCGAATTCAAAGAATTTATTCTTTAATTGCTTTTAGACATTTATAAGAATTTGAAATATTTTTGCTTTTATTTGTCAAATGAAGCAAGCCAGACATGCCGAGATTTTCGTTGTTTTACGTACTTAATGAATTTACTCAACGATTCTTTGTTCAATGTTTAAGCAGATTAATTTCTTTCAGTTACGTTTCTTTCGCGATCTTTGATGTCAACCGGTTTGATCGTTACACCAACATCGTTATTTGAATTTCGTTTCCTAATTTGCATTCGACCGAGCGAGTATCTTAGATACGTGCTTGTAACATGCCCTATATTGTATACTGTTGGTGACATTCCCTGTGAATTTGGTCATGCCAATTATTGGTGGTTCAAGTCATGCTGGTTCCCGGTCCATGCCCTTACCACAGTTGTGTTCGTCAGAGCCATCGGGGCAGTCTGGATTGTCATCGCAGTGCCACGCTATAGGGATGCACTGCCCGGTGGAGCATATGAATTTGTGCTCTGGACAACGGACGACTGACGCCGCTGTTGTTTAAAAACTTTATTGACCTTTCATAAAAACTTATACTTATCTTAAATAAGTTCTATCTTATAATATCTGTTTTATCGTCGTAAAACTCAATACTGCGCTTAACATTAATAAGACTAAATCAAACATACATCCAATTATCGTTTCACGCCTATCTAAATAACGATGAAGCTTGTTACGTAGCTAAATAAGTGCTTAAGTAAATATTTGAAATGAAATTTCTGAATTACGAAATGATAATTATTTTTAGACTATACCCGTCATGGAGGGTCCTAATATAAAGAGATTTTTCAGTTCATATAGGTCGGAATATTAGTGTCTATTTCCTACTTGTCGATGTGGATCGAATTGAATAAGATACCTACCTATAGCTTGCAATGCCTCTTCAGTTTACCTATTTGATTATTAATTAAGTGGCTCAACAAACACAAACAAGACTGAGTCAGAATTCGATTGATATTCTAGAGGAATTGAATGACACAATGTATCTTATCTTATACCTACATATCATACTTGAGAGGCAGCTTTTTCATATGGGTAAATACCATATCACCGTTAAATGGTTTTGCACCTTCAGAAAATCGTTATCTCAGTGAATGACCTGTCCACTAAAAGTCTGTTAGATGTCATTTATATTTTCATGAGCTAAAAGCCACCAGCATAAAGTACAAAGTACTGTACCGTGGCTGTACCTACCAAAGCCAGCCAGCCATAACAAAAGTGATGTTTTGTTTGTTACTCACATACCTACGAGCCTAGGTGGCTACAGTAAACATTCCGTGCGTCTGACAAATAAAAAGGCTTTCCCATTATGTGGGGTCGACTTACACAGTAAGTGTACAAAGTTGTGTGCGGTTGCCATACATACTTACCCCTTCCCATTCCCACTGAAATAAAACCTTACAAAGTACTAGTACGTAGCTTCCATGCGGCGTGTAACTAAAAGTTTAAAAGCTGAAGGAAGAAAATGTATCCAAATAAAACAGTCCTGTTCATCATGAAAAACGTAATTTAAACATCGAGTATTTACTGTAATTAAAAGCCTTTACTTTGTAGAAGATTTTAAGCTTGTCAGATATGTTTTTTTAGTACCCCTTCTTCAACCCTTTACCGTGACACACGAGTTTCCTAGAAAATTACATTGTTATTTGTAACAAAGTCGAGAATAACAAGAATTAAAACTCTGGGCTCAGAACAGAGTTCCTTTAGGAGCTTTTTAAAGCTTCTTAAGTAATGAGATTAATGTTGTGCCAGCAATCATTGGATTAGTGTCCGGTGTAATCGTCGTCTCTCTACTTCTGCTTTATTAATCAAGTCAACGTCTAATTAATCTTGAAGCCTTTAAATTTTCAGCTAAGGTATTACGGTATGTTTTTACGGAGCTATTTTCGTGAACTTGTTGCCTCACGTATTTTTTATGTAAATATATTTACGACGAACAACCTTCAAATTCCTGTTTCACATACTACAACTGTTAAGGCCCTTGTACTTTATGCGAACGATAAATAAATTAACACGCGCCCCTACGTTCCTTTACAGCGCTCAAAATTGTTTCCTCGCGAGTTTTAAATGCCGCAACACCTGTGCCGAATTTGTTCATGAGAGAGAAATGTTGATGGAAACATTCTTAATGATCTTCCTTTACATTATTAAGCCCATAATAGTGTCGTTCGTAAAGCTCTAACTTATCGAGGATTCTGATCGACATTTATGAACGCGTGAATTTTCTGTTCTCAAGGAATAAGTAACTTGACGGAAACTTTTGGACCCGTTCCGCAAAAAATAAGTTCTAAGAATTGAAGTATAAATAAGATCATAAAACATCTTTCCTGGAATAAATAATTTGCAGGATTTTTCCTATATATCCATCTTTTGCTCGTAGAGGACTTTTATTGGTTGCTAGCACGGTTCCTTACGAAATAATAATCGGTACCTAATTATTTGTTCATTAAATCCTTTCTCTTGGTAACAATGCTTGTTAGGCCACTTAATCGAAAGCTATAGGTACTTAGTTAGTAGGTAGGTACTTAATTGAATTATAATTTGCGATCCCAGAAAACCCGTGGGCCAAAGGGCAGAGATTATAAAATTAATCCTGAAAACTCGAGAAACGTAATTAAGATTTTAATCCTCAAGACTTGCTAAGAACGAAGAACTCTACCTTCAAACTTTGGCCATAAATTGTAAGTGAAATTATTTCTTTTTCGTAATGTGTTCATCTACGCACAGAAAAGTTGGGGAGTAATCTAGTAGAAATATCGTAAATCTTGAGAATTATTTCGTTGGTGATGCAATTTTGTTTGTGAACTGTAATAGGACTCTCGGGTTGGGTTTCTTGGGATCAAAAGCGTCGTTTCTTCACGCATGAAACTCCGCCATTTAGCTGACCTTGTTTTTCCGCTGCTCTCTGTAGGCAAATGGAGGCTGTCCCCTCCGCCTTTAAGCTAGAGTCACCACCGTGGATTATTTATTTTTGTCACGCAAATTAGGGGTTGTTTTTTGACCAATTCGTGAAACTTTTGAATTCCTAAATATGTCTACCTACTTGGCTGTCGTTTTCTGATTTACTTAAATTACCTAAACCAGCAACGATTGGTTGTAAGCAACAATAACCGAACTTTGTCATATTATTTTCCCTACCAAAAGTATTAAAATAAATGGTTATTTTTCATCCCAACTATAGTAATACGTACTGCAGGTGCCGGGTTCCTCGTCGGAGCCATCGGAGCAGTCTTTCTCGTTGTCACACCGCCAGGACATGGGCACGCATCGCCCCGTCTTGCAGCGGAACTCAGCTGACGTGCATGTGCGACTTTCTGTAGACAAAAGATAAAACAAGGTTAGTCGCTGTTTTCATTTGTTTTTATTTGTATGCTGTGAAGCTTTTGGGATTAACAGCCGGCGGTCCCAGTTACTGTCTATACCATAGGCAGAGGCACAGGCCTTCCATTACAAGCAGCGTTTGAAAAACTTTGACACCAGTTTTTGTCGGCTTGGTGTCCCTAGGATGGTTCCATTCTTCCAAGAACTGCCTAGCGGTCAAGCCAGACTTCGGCACCTCAGGCTAGATAGAAACAATGGTAGGCTGAGAAATTTACGGACTGAAATATTTCACACAAGCAATGGTAAAACTCCGAATCCATTATTGTCGTGATAAGTACATTAGTAGATATTCTTGTTCGACCGTGTGCTTCTTTGCAAATTCATGTATCTTTTAATCAGATCTTAAGAATTACGAATACTTAGTTATTCTATAAGGAGCACTCTACAGATTTTTTATCAAAGTCGCACATTATTCTCAAGCCGAGCAGATTACGTGTCACTAAAAGTTTCAAAGATACTTACTTACAATATTACTTTTTATTAAACCATTTTTCATTTGATGCTATCAAGATTTCGTTAAAAAGAATATTAAAGTAAAGTTCAGAAGATTGGTAGGTACATAAATTGAGTGACGTAAACGTGTTCAGATAATTATCAAACACGTCTGCGAAAATTCGTAGCACCTTCGCCATAAAATAAATGGAAATGTCTACGGGATCCCAACATTTAGATGAAAACGTGTAATATTGTTAAAGGTTTATAGGTCAGGTGGATCCCAGTTCATTTTTATTACCTTTCGGTCGACTGTAATTTCGTAGATAAATGTTTTCTTACGCTCTCGTTCGTGAACGGAAGGAAAGCCGTTTTAAAATCGTCACTTTAAATAGATATCAATTCGAAAACGGCATCACACAGTCGAATAATAGTATCTACCTAATTCTACCCTCGGTTGTCATAAAAAGCGACTAAGGGTTAATTGTCCAAGAAATGGAAAGCAGCGTTCCCTTCCTTGTGAATTAAACATCTTGGCAATACTCCCCGATAAGAGGAAGCCCATGACCAGCCCAGGACGATTGTGGCTGTAAAAGTACAGTACGCGAACGAGTTCATGACCATGTTGAGGAATGCGGTAGTGCTGTGACTAAATTCATGTTGATGTCGATATCGAGAACTGTTACCGAACAATTCACACTACTCATAGTTATTAGTTAATGGGTTGTTCCGGGTGAATTCAATTATTTTTGAGTTTCTGTAACATTGTTGCAAGCATCATGATGATTGGTTATACGTTGGGCTACCAGAGGCAATTATATTAGGTATATCTTGGCCGATATTTTAAAAGGCGAACGAAGATTACCTACCAATTTTTGCTTCTGTTTAAATTCTAGTCAATGTCTTTTTAGAAAGCCCAGTATAATGGACCGCTCGATCCAAAGCGTTATTAACTGAAAAAGCATAATAATAATAAGTTTGTTTTCTACACATAATACAACACAAACGACGACAAAATATCGATAACTTTGTGACGCACTTTTTTCCCATCACTCGACTGCGGGCGAATGCGGGTAGGTGGGTAAACGCGGGGCGCGTCGCCCCCACGCGCCTCCTCATTCCCCGATGGTCAAGAACTCGATCGCGTACTGTAAATATCAATTTGGCTTAGGCAGCTCAAAGCCTGGATTTGATTATTGTTTTACAACTTGGTAGAATCGCAAAATGTACTAGCTTTGATATTTCATGATAATCTTTACTAAGTACCTATGTGTGTTACGGGGCATCTACCTTTAAAGTGATACGCGTCACGTCATGCTTAGGTAAGAACCTTTAAAGTGATACGCGTCACGTCATGCTTAGGTAAGATTAATGTGAGTAGGTATAGAATTTGTAGCGGACCACAGATAGCTAAAATACTTTTTTATTTTTAAATCATATTCATCATCAAAATACACCGATGTAAAGTAAAAATGCTTCGGAACTCATAAAGTGTCCAAGTATCGATATCAATCAAAGTCCCATCCTAATGAACTTTCAAAGTTTACACTTCCTTACAGTTAACTCATTAAACTTCAGTCCCCTAAGTAATGATTGTATTTACCATCCTATTTATAAAAATAAAGAAAATCTTTTACAGCTTTTAATGGGTAAACCTTCAAATTTTTGGTGCGTTCGCCAAACATTTAGTTTGGTTACGAGTAAATTTTGTGGGGTTATTCTGTCAATACTAAACAATTTTTATCCAGCACTTTAGTCTCTGCCGTCGGGCAAAGTCGTAAACCGGATCAATCTATACGGGTCTGAAATCACCGCTCAACGTGCGTAAAAAACAAGCTGAAAGAAAATTATCGGCGGGTTGCAGAAGCCGCTTTATCTTGAAGTTTTCGAGAGGCACGCACCACGCGCCTTTGAGCATTTTGTAAACAAAACGCAACATCTATGTTTTTTATTTACTAACTCCATCAAAATATATCGTACCTACCGCCCTATATTGCTCTACCTTTTGGCACCTACAATACGAGGGAATACCTTAGGCAGTATTATAGAAAAAAAATACTAACTAAATTACCTACGTGCGTGTTAGGTTTGTTAATTTAATCCAGAATTTTTGTCTCTACCCTCGAGCACAGTCGTAAACCAGATCAATCTATACACGGCTGAAATTATCGTTCAACGTGCGTATAAAACAAGCTGAAAGAAAATTATCGGCGGGTTGCAGAAGCCGCTTTATCTTGAGGTTGTTCTAGGAAGGCACGAGCCGTCGAGCAATTTGTAAACAAAGCCGACCCTCTGCACGGTAGCTTTATATTTACTAGCACCACCGAATATTGTTCTACCTACCGACAAGTTGATAAATAGGTAAATATACAAGGAAGAGCTACTGAAAGCGGGTGGAACACCAGTACTTAAAGTCCTTCAGAAGCTCTTTTACTCTGTCTTGTTCGAAGGTGGGACGCCAGAAGCATGGAACAAAAGCGTGGTGGTGCTTTTCTTTAAGAAGGGTGATAAGACTCTCCTTAAGAATTATAGGCCCATCTCGCTTCTAAGTCATGTTTACAAGCTGTTTTCGAGGGTAATCACGAATCGTCTGGCTCGCAGGTTTGATGACTTCCAGCCTCCCGAACAAGACGGCTTCTGAAAAGGGTACAGTACCATAGATCACATTTTTACGCTGCGGAAGATTGTACTGAAGACCGAGGAGTACAATTTGCCACTATGCTTAGCGTTTGTGGACTATGAGAAGGCCTTTGATTCAATCGAGACGTGGGCAGTACTGCAGGCTCTACAGCGGTGCCACATAGACTACAGGTATATCGAAGTGTTGAAGTGTTTATATAGAAACGCCACAATGTCAGTTCGAATACAAGATCAGACCACGGCGGCTATTCCATTGCAGAGGGGTGTAAGACAAGGAGATGTACTAACTCCGAAGCTCTTCACCAATGCGATGGAAGATGCCTTCAAGCTCTTGGAATGGGAAGAACTTGGCATCAATATCAATGGCGAATACATTACTCACCTTCGGTTTGCTGACGATATCGTGGTCATGGCAGAGTCATTCGAAGACCTCAGCAAAATGCTACAGGACCTCAATCGGGTTTCCCAACAAGTGGGACTCAAGATGAATATGGACAAGACGAAAGTCATGGCCAACTCTCATGTAGCGCCCACCCCAATATCAGTAGGGAACTCGATACTCGAAGTGTTGGACAAATAGGTCTATCTAGGACAAACAGTCCAACTAGGAAGATCTAACTTTGAGAAGGAGGTCACTCGGCGAATCCAGCTCGTCTGGGCAGCATTCGGGAAGTTACGCAGCGTCTTCACGTCCAAAATTCCTCAGTGTCTCAAGACGAAAGTGTTTGAACAGTGTGTCATGCCAGTGATGACCTACGGTGCCGAGACGTGGTCTCTAACTGTTGGCCTCCTAAATAGTCTAGGAGTCACTCAGCGAGCTATGGAGAGAGTTATGCTCGGTGTTTCAATACGTGATCGAATCAGAAACGAGGAGATCCGTAGACGAACCAGGGTAACCGACATAGCTAAGAGAGTCAGTAAGCTGAAGTGGTAATGGGCAGGCCACGTTGCTCGAAGGACTGATAATCGGTGGAGCAGGAGAGTTCTCGAGTGGAGACCACGTACCGGCAGACGCAGCGTAGGACGGCCCCCGCGAGATGGACAAACGATTTGGTCAAGTCCGCGGGGAAATTCTGGATGCTGGCCGCTTCTAATCGGACAAGGTGGAAATATTTAGGGGAAGCCTATGTTCAGCAGTGGACGTCCTATGGCTGATATGATGACAAGGAAGTACCTAACATCCGCAATTGTTTTATCAAGAGCATCAAAAAAGAAAATTATCGGCGTGTTGCAGAAGCCGCTTTATCTTGAGGTTGTTCGAGGAGAGCACGAGCCGTCGAGCAATTTGTAAACAAAACGCACCCTCTACCTACACGGTTGGTTTATACCCTACTAGCCCATCCGAATATTGCTCTCACGTTGCTCTACCCTTTGATAAATATAGATACAACAGAGTAAATAAGCAACATCCCAGGACTCTTTATCATCTAAGTAGTTTTATGCAACACAAAATCTTTCGATCTTTTTTATTACGAATTCCTGATTATAGCCAATGTTGTTGCAGTCAGGGCAGAGCATTTATTGATGTTAATAAAATAGAGAGCATGAATATCAAATTTTCAAAACGCTTCAACGTGTTATTGGAAAAATATTAAATTCTCTAAAATAAAGGTTATATGATCGTTACAATAACAGTTTTTGCTTATTTTTCGTATGACACAAATTTTCCTCTCACTGCTTTCGGCTCGAGTTTTCCGGCACACAAAATGAGAAGTGATGTTGAAAAAACAACGGTGTTGTTAATTCTTTATGTGTCGGGACCCTCGTTTTCTTTGGCCTTGTGGGCCAGTAGGCCACTAATATCCACAAATCTGCTACTTACGACGCTACCGGGTTCCAAGGTAGTGCTGCCCACTATTCCCACGCGGTAAAAGCCCATTTGCTCGAGTGAAGCGCTCGCTATGTTACACTACTATAGGTACCTACTTAAGTAGTACCTAGGGTTTATATATATTATCTGTGGTTATACCCACATTATTTCCTTCTCTACATGTTAATGTTGCAAGCAAGGTATCGTGCTACAATCCTCGTATGAGCTCAAGCTTATCGCGTTTACATCCTCGTTAATGTTTTACGTGAGTTTCTTATGCCGCCTTTGTGGTGACGTTGCTTCTTTGCATAGTCGCAAGATTAAACAAATTTCAGTTCATTTATGCAGTTTTGGTGGTGAATTCTTGCAAGGAGTAAGTAAGTTGAGGTTTGTTACGTAAATGAGGCAGCACGCAAGCTTAACTAAATTGATCGTGATGGCAAATGGATGTCTCGATTCCCGGTATGCTCAGGCGGAATTAGAAGTGAACTACCGCCCTAATCGCCACATTAATCGCGGTTAATTCCTTGAAAGCTCTACACGCGGTTATATCTACCGAATGGATTATTCAGTTGTGCACAGTTAATTAATCCTCGCGAAAACGACTCCATTAGTAAAATTGGGTTCTGTCAGATTCGCCGCTGGGGCGCAGTTGTTTTAACCGATAACAAGGAATAACTAATCAAGCGAGATAAGATCGAAGAGCGGAAGGCGCGAGAAGGAGCTATAAACGAGGGTCTTAGTGTCCACAGGCGGAGTGGGTAAATCGAAGATGTGTCGCGTTGCCCACCCGATAAGCCCTCCGCGTGAAATGTCGATCCGTGGGACAAAATCACTCTAACGTGAAATGGTTGGTAACAAAAATTGCCCAACGCGAAATTGCCTCGGAAGCCTTTCGATTCTGTTTTCTGTGTTGTCGGTATTGAGTTCAATTCAATTGAAAATACTCCATAGACACGCAGAGAGCATATACGAAATAAGTAGCGTATCACTTAGAAATGTAAATATCGGTTTTGAATGACATAAAGCACTAATACGATCTCCAATAAGTATCAATTTACACTTAATGCTTCCAACGTGCGTAGAATAATTCAGGCGTCGTTAATGTGTATACTTAAGTCAAACGTGCTCTTACTTATTTATTTATTACTTAGAAACACAATACATGTAGATCGTTTCGTATCTACTTATTCAGATGTGAGAAGAGACGAGGTGATCTGTTTCTTTATTGGCTTAGCGTAAGTACATACATTACTTACATAGTACTTAGTACATAAGCCAGTAAATGTGAAGAGACGTAGGTAAGAAGATAATGCTATTGTCTATGTGTACAGAGTGTTAATTTAAATGTGTGCCATAGCTGCAGGGTAGGTTTAGGTCTAGGAATTTTTGAAATATTTCTTACGTCATCCTTATCGATGCATAAGGGCGCCACACACTGGGCCCGTAAGCGTGACGTACACGTAGTCACGACGTCATTACGCGTGTAGTTACGCGCGTCATTATCGTATGGGATATATTGTACAAGAGGCCGCACACTGCCAATCCCATACAACGTCATCATACCTACCCCTATACACGCCTTTAAAAAAACACCATTTATATCCCAGACAGGACAGGATATTTCCTTAATCATTCTTATTACTTTTAGAATAGAAGTCAACTTTGCAATTTCCTCATTATATTTCCATCGAACGTTAGATTACATAGGAAACTTTCATAAAGGAAGGTGAAACATGGGCATTGTGTTTCCAAAAGCCTTTGTAGCAATAGCGCTTACACTTTGTATTCACGAACGTGATATTTTGTTGTTATGCAGTTGTTTCCTATGTAAGCGTGAATTACAGATTTCATAAGAAAATCTACCTTCAAAATGAGTCGAGTTTCGATCTCATGCAGCCGAGATTGCTTTGATAGATGTGTGGTGTGAAAAGATGGACAAAATGAAGACATACATCACTGATCACTGAAAGTTTTAAAGGGATAAAGATAGTAAAGGACAAGGAGATAACAAGGTAATTAAACCTAGGTACGTAAATCTAACAGACAAAACAGAAGTTCATTAAGATCATTGAAACTATGTCGGTAGGTCTCCAGAGTACAGTTTATTCACCATAAATGTTACACAAGTGACCTATTTAGGGGCTGGCTGTAAACACAGGCAGTAAACAGCCACTTGACGCATCAAGTTTGTATCTAAATAATATGTCGTAGGAAGCTCTTAGTAAGGTAACAAATGCACTAGCACAAGCTGTTCTAATGCAATCTTCTTTACTCCGCTTGAAAACTAGATGCTTTTTATTTTTGCTTATTCAGGGAATTTTCAACAGCATGAAAAGAGAAGAGGAACATCAGTTGAACAATACCTACTACTACTCTGTAGTAAACAAATTACAATCTCAAATTCACCGCGATTTGCAAAGAAGAATAGGAAGATCTCAATGTAATATTAAATACTTATCTAAAACTATAGAGGGTTAAATTTAATCAAGTACAAATATTTTAAGGGCGTGCTGTACTCACAAAACTAAACAACTTGAGAAGAAAACGAGATACGAAGAAAATATTTGTATCTCAAAATCATTTTTACCTACGTACCAAAAACAATAGACAAACTGTGAAAGAGCAAGAAAGCTCCCAGTTAGCCTGTAACGAATGCACTCGTCGCTCTGCCGTCTGCTGTAATCAGGGTTCGAAGATATATATCACTTGATATATATCATTGATATTTATCGGATATATATCACGATATTTACTCCTTAATAAATATCAAGTGATATATATCATTGATAAATATCGCGTTATATTATAATATTTATTTTTTGGATATATATCACCATTATTCTTTGAAGATTTGTGAAACTTTATGGTCAAATAGACTAAAAAAGAACTCGTGAAGTATTCGCCCGCCATTAATGAATATCTTTAGTTAATTATAAAAACCCCATTTTTCTTATTCACGAAAAAGAAACAAAATAAGTAGGTATGACGTGAATTTCTCTGTACCTATTATTTTCTTACTTAAGGCACACCTCGGACACTTCCATACAACGGGCTCGTTATAGACAACTGTCATTTTTACTTATGTTTGTGTGCGTGACGACAGGCGTGTGAGTGCAGGGTTGACATTCGGGTTAATTTTGATACAACTAATGACTACGTACAGTAGTCTACCAAAGAGTATATAATAAATAAAATAATGTACCGACTAGTTGCTGCTAATTTAACATTGTTTAGGGGCCTACATCGATCTATTACGATTAAATGTGAGTCGAAAGTAGTTAACCGATTACTTCTTAGGTAGGTAGGTTCTTGCCTCTTTTCTTCCCGCGAAAAACGAAAAAATCTCCTGTCTGGGTCTCTGTTTGTGGACATACAGCCGTACACGGCACAATATCGCACCATTTGTACTTTATCCAACAATTTTATTAAGAAATACTTTTATCCATCCGCGAATCTAAGGCGAACTCAGTTCAAATGTTCTCGCCTTTTTTTATGGACATGAATATGACCGACACCTCCTTCGTTTCAGTCTAATATCTACAAGAAACCACGATGAAACCTTCTTGGATGAAACGAACATGCAACAAGTCCAGCACCATACCTAGCACTTTGGTTCACTTAAGTCTTCACTAATTTTTTGACATTTCGCGGGCGGGGGCGGGTAAGCGGCGCGGGGGGGAGAGTGTCCGTTCTGTATGTAGTACTATACTACATCCCAACTAACAACTTGGTCCTATAAAAAACAGACTAAACGACTTTTGGTTATATAAAGGTCGTATAGTTGTAAGCAGAATTTCACTGAGTTGTGTAGTGGTGTCTTATTCGACCTTTTAGTCGTAAATGTCTGAAGTCGTATAATTTGGTCGAGTAAACGTTTATACGACTTACGTATACGACCATCGTATAAAGGTCGTATAAATGATCGCTATACGATTAAATTATAGGACTAATCGTCGCTGTTGGGACCATTATATAACCTTCAGTCAGGCCACCGACTGATACTAGATCATAAGGTATATAAAGGTCGTATCATTATCTTTTATAAACCGTATAGTCGTATACAAGTCGCCAGTGTGACCATTATATGACTTTTAGTCAGTTCAGCGACTGTTACCAGACCATAAGTTTTATAAAGGTCGTATAAAAGTCGAATAAATTTCTTGTCTAGATGCCGCATAAAAGTCGCCTTTGCGACTGTTATATGACTTTTAGTCATGCCACCGACTGTTACCAAACCATTAGGTATATAAAGGTCGTATTACTTGTAATAAACCTCGAAGTCATATAAAAGTCGCTATTGCGACCGTAAGATGATTCTTAGTCAGGCCACCGACTGTTACCAGACCATTAGGTACATAAAAGTCTTCTTATTTCCTTTAATCAACCATAATGTTGTATAAAGGTCGCCATGGCGATTCTTATACGACTTGAAGTCTACTAGCGACTGTTATTAGACCATTAGTTATATAACGGTCGTATAAAGGTCTTACCACATTCTCATTAAAACGTATAAACGTGGTGTAACATAAGGATTAAACGACTAAAAGTCCTAAAAAGGCTATTTTTATGACTCTTAAAAACCTTTTAATTGTTTAGTAGCCGTACATAATACTTCTTCACAACTACTTGACCTCGCTGTGGTGTGAATTATTGTGGCCATGGTTCTGTAGGTAATAAAATAGGAAATATAAATTCGAACGGACGGACAGACTGGATGTGTGTATGTATGGATGAATGAATGAATGGATGGACGGACGGATGAACGAATGGACAAACAGATGGACAAACAGTCGTAAAATTAAGCCAAATCCTTTACAACACGATTTTGTGTTCAACAAAACGTGTTGCGCCGACCCCAGGTAATTGGGATGAGGGCAGGAAGATGGCATTGGTAAGTAGGTATGTGAAATTAACGATTAAATCAGATCACTACTGCCAGCCTTGAGAATAGTTCATCATGTTGTGTAGTACACCCCCGTACATTTTTTGTACGGGGCTATAGTTGGTCCTGATTCCATTCATGTCGTACATTACTCTGTCAGCAATAGTTATGCTGAACAATACAATGTCGTACATTATAGGGACTCGTAGCATCAATTGGCTGACTATCACTTGTCTGACAGATGTTATCTTACGTCTTACCACGTTTCCTCCGTGGTGTGCATACAATGCACGATATACTCAATGCACAACACGATAATGCCCGACATCGTATTGTACAACAGAATAATGTACGGCATTATGGATAGGCTTGAAATACGGGCCCAGACTAATAATGTACAGTGCTGCAAATAGAATCAAAACAAGTTACGTCACAGCGGATAAAGTGAAGTGACAGTGTTGGCTGTATTCGACTTAAACAGGATGTTAAGAAAAGTAGTACGTTTCTTTATACCATAAGTTCTGTTACGAAGGTATAACATAGTGTCTTGACCATGTTTAAAAAATAAAACTATCTGAAGATTAATTATTCTAACCTAACATACAAGGCAACCCAGCGAGGCGGGACGGTGGTTTGGGGGGTGCAGCCAACAATAAAAGACAACTTTTAACACATTTCCAAAACAGTAGGTTAGGTAAGGTTAGAGTTAGAGCGAACAAATTGAGCGACTAAGCTCAATAAAGAATATTATATAATTATATTATTTTAAATAAAAACGATATCGATTTAGTTAGGAATGTATGTAAAATTATCGATCAAGTCACATCACTACGCTACTACTCACGTGATGTCTCCGATCGCAATGTCGTGCATTACACCCCCGTACATTTTTGGTACGGGGTGAAGGATGGCGACATTGTTTTGATTCCATCCATAATGTTGTATTGTGTTCCTATGGTGTGGTGTACATTATACTGTCGGCCAGTATTATGCTGTACAATACAATGTCTTTCAAGGTTTTCACTTTCTAAACGGTACCCTGAAAATGGCGGACAGAAAATGGTTTCTAGTCATATAACCCGACCTTTAGTCGTAAAGTGTCTTTTAACACCGCGATCACGACATAAAGTTGTATAAACGTTATATAAATAAATAATGAATTAATAACATAAATAAAATAATTCAAATCGTTATTATTTGTAGGGGGCATTAAAATTTTGTTTGAATAATAACACAAAATAGTCGATAAAACAATTTCCCACTTGAAAACTCAACACTAAACAGTTCCTAACACCATTCACAACTTTTCAGATCATATTCGATAACAAACATGGCAGACATTAATTATTTTCAACGATTTGTTTGTCTTTAACCTCACTTTCACACGTTTGATAGCACACTGAAGTCTGTGCACGATAAAGTAACGCCGATGACCACTACACGATTTCAGGTCGTGTAAATGTCAGTAATACGACCACTACACGACTTTTGATCTTTTTAAAGACAATAATACGACCACTACACGGCTAAATGGTCGAATAACAGTCACTTATACGACTGTTATTCGACCATACGTCGCGAAATAGACTTGTATATGACTTTTACCGGACTTAAGCCCATTAATACGACCTTAATACGATCTTTATACGGACAAAAGTCATATAATTTGTGCCCAAATCGCGTCTTATATACGTTTATATAACTACTATACGACCAAAACTATCCGACTTCAAGACGTAACGATAACGTTGTCCCGACCATTATACGACCAAAACTTGTTAGTTGGGATAGTATTGTCTATTCTGTGCTTAAGGTAAAATTTATAAATATTAAGTTAGGTATCTATATTTCATTCTTTGGTATTTATTTAGACAGACTCATAGATTTAAAGTTATTGGGAATGCGAGGTGGATGGTTTATTAGGTAGGTGCGTGCGGGCTCAAATACGATGGTCGAATTATAAAATGTAGGTATGCACGTATCCACTATTGTAAACCCGTTTTATGTGTTCGCTGTACTTCTGACCAAAAAATAAAGTATATTTTATACTACTTTCATTTAAAAATAACCTATGATGTAAAAAAAGTGTTCCAAATTAATTTTCTAACATAAAATATCGTGTTTGACAATAAAATTAATACATATTATTTTGAAAGATTTAATACTGATTGATATATATCCGATAAATATCAAAAAATGGATATATATCCGATTTATTGGATATATATCGGATATATTGATATTTATTATAAATATCGGATATTTTCGAACCCTGGCTGTAATACAATTCCCGCGCTGACGATGTTGCCATTTAAGGGTCAAATTGCTTAGAAACAGCGCTTTTAATTATTTGTATGCATTTTATTTTACCTACCGACGACAATAGATAAACTATGCAAAAGCAGGAAAGCTCCCAGTTAGCCTGTAACGAATGCACTCGTCGCTCTGCCGTCTGCTGTAATACAATTTCCCGCGGTGACGGTATTGCCATCTTAAGAAAAAATTGCTTAGAAACAGCGCTTTTAATTATTTGTATGCATTTTTTAATACCTAAAACATTAGATAAAATAAACTATGCAAGAGCAGCAAAAGCTCCCAGTTAGCCTGTAACGAATGCACTCGTCGCTCTGCCGTCTGCTGTAATACAATTTGCCGTGCTGACGGTATTGCCATCTTAGGGTCAAATTGCTTAGAAACAGCACTTTTAATTATTTGTATGCATTTTTTAATACCTAAAACAATAGATAAACTGTGCAAGTATACAAGAGCAGGAAAGCTCCCAGTTAGCCTGTAACGAATGCACTCGTCGCTCTGCCGCTGTTTGCAGCTTTAATACAATTTCCCGCGCTGACGGTATTGCCATCTTAGGGACAAATTGCTTAGAAACAGAGCCTTAAATTATTTGTATGCATTTTTAATACCTAAAACAATAGATAAACTGTGCAAGTGTGCAAGAGCAGGAAAGCTGCCAGTTAGCCTGTAACGAATGTACTCGTCGCTCTGCCGTCTGCTGTAATACAATTTTCCACGCTGACAATATTGCCAGTTTAGGGACAAATGGCAAAAACAGCGTGCCTTAAACTATTAGTATGCATTTTATTTTACCTACCGAAAACAATAGATAAACTATAATAGAAGAGTAGCATAGCTCCCAGTTAGCCTGTAACGAATGCACTCGTCGCTCTGCCGTCTGCTGTAATACAATTTCCCGCGCTGACGGTATTGCCTGGAAATAGGTAGTGTCCTAAATAAAATAAAAATATCTAAAATAATAGATAAACTATGCAAGAGCAGGAAAGCTCCCAGTTAGCCTGTAACGAATGCACTCGTCGCTCTGCCGTCATAATGCTCAGGTCATGCTCTGCTGTAATACAAATTTCCCGCGCTGACGGTATTGCCAGTTTAAGGACAAATGGTAAAAACAGCGTGCCTTAAATTATTTGTATGCATTTTTAATGCCTAAAACAATAGATAAACTATGCAAGAGCAGGAAAGCTCCCAGTTAGCCTGTAACGAATGCACTCGTCGCTCTGCCGTCTGCTGTAATACAATTTCCCGCGCTGACGGTATTGCCATCTTAGGGTCAAATTGCTTAGAATTATTTGTATGTATTTTTTTAATAGGTACCTAAAACAATAGATAAACTGTGCAAGAGCAGGATAGCTCCCAGTTAGCCTGTAACGAATGCACTCGTCGCTCTGCCGTCTGCTGTAATACAATTTCCCGCGTTGACGGTATTGCCATCTTAAAGTTATATTACCTACTTAGAAACAGAACTTTGAATTATTTGTACCTATGCATTATTGAATTCCTAAAACAATAGATAAACTGTGCAAATGTGCAAGAGCAGGAAAGCTCCCAGTTAGCCTGTAACGAATGCACTCGTCGGTCTGCCGTCTGCTGTAATACAATTTCCCGCGCTGACGGTATTGCCATCGATTAGGGACAAATTGCTTAGAAATATTTTCAAGCATTTTTTATTACCTAAAATAATATATAAACTATGCAAGAGCAGGAAAGCTCACAGTTAGCCTGCAACGAATGCACTCGTCGCTCTGCCGTCTGCTGTAATACAATTTCCCGCGCTGACGGTATTGCCATCTAAGGGACAAATTATTTAGAAATATTTTCGTGCAGTTTTTAATACCGAAAACAATAGACAAACTATGCAAGAGCAGGAAAGCTCCCAGTTAGCCTGTAACGAATGCACTCGTCGCTCTGCCGTCTGCTGTAATACAATTTCCCGCGCTGACGGTATTGCCATCTTAGAGTCAAATTGCTGAGAATTAAAGCCTTTAATTATTTGTATGCATTTTATTTTACCTACCGAAAACAATAGATAAACTACAACAGAAGAGTAGGATAGCTCCCAGTTAGCCTGTAACGAATGCACTCGTCGCTCTGCCGTCTGCTGTAATACAATTTCCCGCGCTGACGGTATTGCCATCTTGAGGACAAATTGCATGTAAATACTTAATCCCTTAAATAAAAAAAATATTTTTTTTATACCGAAAACAATAGATAAAATAAACTGTGCAAGAGCAGGAAAGCTCCCAGTTAGCCTGTAACGAATGCACTCGTCGCTCTGCCGTCTGCTGTAATACAATTTCCCGCGCTGACGGTATTGCCATCTTGGGGACAATTCTGTCTAATGCGCCTGCAACGCTGCACCGAGCCAGCCATTGTTTAACGCATTCCGGACAATGGCTGTCAGCGGGGGTTTTTAAATAAATTGAATTTATGCAAGTAAAGGGAAATATTTTTAAGATACCTAGACTCACTGCTAAAGAATATTTTCAAATTTTGTTCAGGGTCGCGTTCTTATATATGCGAATTCCTTCCGTAATTCATAAAAATGCGCTGTACCTAGCTACCTATAATTCACCTCGCCCTTGTTCTCTAAAAAGCTTGTTAAATTTATATAGTTATCTGTTAAAACACGGGTTTTATTGCTCTCTATCACGTTTTCTCACAACTTGTACCTCCATGATAGACGCTACAAAATCTTGAGATTTAAATAAGTACTACTTGACGTGCTGCTAAGAATTTTTACTCTTTCCTTCCTTATACACTACTAGTAGAACATAGTCTGTATTACCTAAGCAAGTTTATAAATTAAATCGTTGATTCTAGGTATTCTTGTCATGTTGAAATCTCGTAGGTCAGTTAATAGAATGTGGGTCAATCAATGTAACGAAATTCTCACTAGGTACGACGTAAATAGTCCCTCTAGAATTAATGTTACCATACGTCGGTATACAAAATGTTAAAAAAACACTGTTAATATTTTTATTACCCAGCCCATAAATCTGAACAACTTTCCTTAGGGAGCATAGGACAAAATATAAAAAAATAATGATGGTCCAATTTTTTCGTAATTTGACCTATGTTCTTTGGGAAAAGTTGTTCAGTTGCATGGTTTTTTTACACCTTATAGACCTTATATCGCATATCGCATGCCGTCGGAAAGTGATCTTCATTTGATAAAAGGCCAGATGCTACTAAAATAGCAAATGATAGGGGTCACCTCGCAAAATTTGGGTCACAAGTTCATACCTCCAGATGGCTAAATTAACATAGTTCATAACTATAAAACCTCTAGAGGCCAGTTTAACTAACTCGAAGAGCATAGGCGTGAATTTCATGCAGAAAGTTCTACGAAGCAAATTATGAATGGAAAATGCAGAGCTATTAACATGATCCTTACCTAAACTCATTTTAGGTACCTACCTCATTCATACCTCACTCACCCCATGTTTGCCAGATGGCCTTTAAACATTACGCTAGGATTTTCATATGATTGGGATTTGAACCTACACCGTCCTGCAGCGATCCGATCCAAAGCTCTTACAAACTGGGCTGTCTGTTAAGTATCACAATTTGAAACTTGTACTTGTAGCTCCTTTGAAAACAATCAACGCCATCTATTATTTAACAAACTTTAAAAGATAAAACTTCATCAAATATGAAGTATGGGATAAATCATGGAAAAAGATTGGTGCCAACACATCTATTGAATAAGAACATACCTAACTGGAATTATCGGAAATCTAGTTGCGAAGGCGACGACTGACCTTTCGGTTCCTACAGGAAACTCAATTTGAGAGCGCCTTTCGATTATGTCGGAGATAAGGAAAATGTTCACAAATTGGCCGGAAAATGGATAATAATTGGTCTTACCTGCTGTTTTGTAGTCGTAGGCTTTGGTGTATGTGTCGTAGTCTTCGTCGTAGATCGTAGCTTCCGACTTGGCCAGCAGAAGACACATCGCAATCCAAACAACTCTCCAAGCCGCCATATTGGATTTTCTTCTTCTTAAATCGAATCACACTTTTGTCACACACTTTCTACATCAGCGTCTTTCTGCTACCAAACGAATAGAGTGATATTGGAATTGCAATCATTTAAAGTGTGATTTTTACGGTTCTCTTTTAGCCATTTATTTTATACGAGCTTTCATAAAGATTCGTTTAAACGTAATGAAAGTATTTCTCGACGTGTACCTACAGTATCTGACAGAGTTCATGCGGGTTCATTAATTTCAGAAAGCGTGGGCCTTTGTAGGGGCGTAAACTAATTTTCTCGCCATTTTTTTCTTACTTTTGATACGGAAACAAAAGCCGGTGTATCAACAAAGAAACGCTAACACCCTTGCGATTTTAGTAAAAAGCCTTTTCCGTTTGACTGACGCAAAAGCTAATCCTACACAAAGAGGAAATGAATCAAATGGTATAGTTAAATGGGATTCTCTGAAGAATAATGAGGTAACTATATTACCAAGTTTAAATTATGAATCTACTGGGAGAAAACCGAATTAAAAGCAGGTAGGGGAACTAAAGGATAATCCCGAGCCCTTTGTCTCTCGCGGAGGTCGCTATCCAAAAGTTTTATGGGCATAAAATATTAGCCAGATTAGATTCCTTGTTTACATTGGAGATAGGAACCGCCTTTCCCGCCTTAGCCACGAGATTATTACTACGGTCTGTTTGCTAATTGGAACTAAATTGCTAATTTATCCTCTGTGGATACCCGACTTTGTTTTATGTAAATACCTAATTCTAGCCTTCTGTCTTGAAGGCACTTTCAAAACTCATCAAGATGGGTAAGTTCGTTTGGTGTGTACGCCCACTTTGCAACACAGAAGATAAAATAAACAAACAGAGGTAAAATTACCTTCGCTTGTTTAATTTAAATCTTACATTACAAGAAGTGTTCATTAAGCTGAGAGTAGATTAACACTTTCCAAATTTAATATTATGAGATAATTTCACAAAATGAGCAGGTAAAATAAAGAATTACGAGTCTTTGAAACTTAATTTCTCAAATTTTCCCGGACAGACTAATAGAAAAATCTTTTTAACTCGAATAATCATTTAGCTGAAAACTTCTCTTGGATGTTTAAATAAATTTAGTAAAGGAGATAATTAGTTTTTAATGAAAAAGTAGGCTAAGACCCTTGGCTAAGACTTTCTCAAAGTTGGAACGACCTACCTACGATTTCACAAAAGAATATTTTTCTTTGAATTCTTGAATTAGAACGAGCGTGGGTGAGTATCCTCAATTAGGTACATGACAGAAGGATACCGGAAATCATGATTATATAACTGCGTACGTACAGCGGCTACCCTACCGATTTCGAGGGTTCTAAAGACTCTTACGTAGGTCAGTGATTATGTTCGGATTTGGTAGTGATTAATCTACTCCTGTATTTCGCCGGTTCACCTGTCCGACCCTAAGCCGCAAAGGTCGAACCTTTGAGCTCATGTTACTCAATAATGCATGAATACTCATCGAATATGTATGGAAAATGAAAGCTCTTGCTTATTTTTTTAGGTTATCTCATAATTTTATGAGTAAAATTATCGGATTCTGGCTAAAAGGCCTATAAATAATATATTTTATTTGAACCCCGGCCGAACGTAAAGACGGATTTAGATGAAGATCCTAAAAATATAATATAGAATGAACACAGAATATATATTCGAAATCCAATTTAGCTTATAGAACTAGGAGAACTAAGAAGCTGTTTTGAACTTACGTTTATGTCGGTCAAATCCTAAGGGTAAAGTTCTAGCTTGTTTGTGGGAAGACTATTTTAAGTGCTCTACGAGTACACTAATTTCGAAGTTATGTTTCGGATTACTTGGGACAACCGTATTTAGAAGTCTATACAAACCAAAAATAGAAAATGTGTGCCAAAACTAGGCAGTATGTATATAAGGTCCTATTAAATTCACTGCAAATATTTTAGGGGCAGATGAAATAAAATATAAGAATGTACTCTGCAAATTTTTAAAGAAATCTACACGTTAGTTTTCGAGAAAATTGCATTTAACTAAAAAAACACAAAACGAAAAAAGTGCATCGTGTTTGTCCTAGAAACACACTTTACGATGAATTTAAATTACGCGCCAAAAAAAAGTTGCTGTGATTGGTTGGTTGTTAGTGTGCGTGCCGTGTAAGTGAATCCTGTCTACGTGTCGAAACGTCAGTCGGTTTTTCTAAATGCCTTAAATGTTTTTCTTATACATATTTACGCATGCCCTTAAAATATTTGCAGTGAATTTAATAGGACCTTATATATAGCAGTGGGCCCTTTATTTTAGGAAATGTCCACTACGAGAAACCATTAATCCCTCTGCCCTCACCACAATCCCAAACATACCCTACTCCCGGGCCCTCAGCCTTACCTTCTAACCTTACCCTAATTCCGAATTAAACAGCAATGAATGGAAAGTCCTCAGGGGTACTCAAAAAACTTGTTTCATAAAGAAGGACTCCTTCGGCACATCAAAGGATAGGAAGTGCGTACTTATTGCATTTAAAACGTCCTTCAAATTCGATGTGCTGACTGCTGACTAATAGCATCTAATAGTCTACTGCAGATCATGAGCATCCCCAAAAATATCCATTATAATAATAATAAAAAATAAAAAAACTTTATTTCTCAATTTAAAACACATACATAACAGAGATGTGGTCCTCCCAGTAAGCAATAGTAGGTATATAAATGCTTGTGTTGGGAAAATTATTGCGTAAGAAGATGGATATTGGCATCCTCATGAAATAATGTTGCAGTCTGTTCTCTTTCCTGCATAATACCTATTAACTTAATCCGAAGTCATATCATCTATCGTTTGACTACGCAAACTTTACAACTCAGTATTTACCAAATAAAATAGGTACCTAGATTGAATGATCTAACCAAAGTAAATAAGCACGCACGGTAAATGCCAAAATGTCATGAAGATCGTTTTCTTTACTGATCCTTGGATCAACGTCAAACGAGAAAAGTTTTCTATTGAAAACGACGCTTGTATAACCAACCTTCCTAGACCCACGATAACTGGGTGGGTGATCCAGGGTTGAGTTTTTCTCATATTTTTAATCGCCGAAGTTTTTTACAACCCCGGCGTGATTCTTAAAGGAGTTCGAAAATTATTTTGACCGGAAGTTTATGAGTTTGAGGTCGCTTTTGTGCTGACGAGATACGGTTCATTTTGCGCGATTTATAGATAAGCTTTCCGCCTCGCTAATTTTCTTGCATAGCGTAAATGTTTTTTAAATTCTGCCATACTGTGACTAATTAAAGTACACAAGCTTCGGTTGATTGATATGGTCTTCACTGAAAGTTATTTTATTGCCTATCTAAAACTTATATTAATAGACTGGATTTAAATACATGCATGTTTGTTAGTTATTTGACATCAAAGATGCATTTCGCGCAAAAAATACGAAATACCTAGGTATGTGGTAGGCTGGTTGGTATGTATTCTGACTCAAGTCAAAAATATTGACGAATACCTTATTGTCGACTGCTTTCCTTACACGCTACCTATATATCTATGATAGGAGCACATATTTTATTATTATGATGATGAGTAGTGTTGTGAAGTCTGAATTTATCTTCACTGAAATACTGCTGTCTAAAGTTGACCTACTTGTAAAATCGTTTTGTCTTTTGTCATTCGTGGTGACACGAAGAGAATACATTTTCCTCCAAAAATAAAGCCTCTGCAAAAGCTGCTTCTCAAATTCGCTTCAGACTTGGCGAAAATAGACTGGATTGATTTGTCACTTTTACAGATTGAAAGATACCTGCATTTGACAGCCTGAAGCCTGCAAGCAGCAGGTTAGTAGGTTTGAATCTACCACGTCACCGGCGCTAGAGCTTATAATAAATAAATGTCTCTATAGGACAGGCGTCTGAACTCTTCGTCTTATGGTCCGCTGTTATCGAGATGTAGAAAAAATTACAGAAAATTGTAAGTGCTACCTAAGTTTCGTTTAGAAAGGCTTGTTATGTATTGTGATGTGATCCTTTGGAGGAGGCCTACAATGCCTACATCCATCAGTGGTCTTCTGTATGCTCATGTGTTAGTGCTAGTTCATCTGTCTCTGCAAAAACATCTATGGGGTGAAGAATTGAAAAATAATCCTATTCTTAATCTAAAAACGTTTCATATTGAGACCAAAATATAGATTTCAGTTCCTATGTCTGCACAGGCAGAAGGCATTATCTATAAGTAGCACAGTTTAACAGCCGCCTACCTCTGGGGGATGTTTGTTTCCAAGACACCGGTCCGGATTTCCAGCTATTTCCCCGTATCGGATAGATCGGCCCGCGCCGAATATTAATTACTCCGAACTTGAGGGAGACGTCAATTACAGCTCCCCATTATTCCACTCGGACTCCCCTCGAATTTACGGAACTTTGAAATTTTCGAATGGGACATAGTGTCTCATTAATCGTAATCCGATTATTAACTGACTGTGATAGGGGTAGTAACCTACATATCTACATTTAGACTAATTACGTTTCTAACTTATTCAAATATGACATTTGTAAATGAAACGTAAGTGTGATGAAATTCTGTAACCTATTTAGATTGCCCAAAGATTAACGATATTGGTGATTCAGTTTGTAGTTCATAGCCTTGATCTTAACCCCTACTTCATGTGCCCCCATCAATTCACAGAGGCGAACTCCTCAACGGAAAATAAATAAGACAGGTGAATATCGTACAATCAACCTTCAAATTCTCCTTTACGACGTCATCAAATCGCGCGCGCGGGTTAAACGAGGCATGACTCGTAATTTTCGCCGAGACCGCAGCAGCGCTCCGGATCGCGAACCGACAGCCATATAATTAACAACCTCTGTCAAATTCACACCCATCACTCTCCCAAACCACGCCCCCGTTACTGCAAATTCCCCCTTCAATGGAACGAGCGCCAGAAGATCTCAATAGCCCCAAATATAAAGCGAAAATTTCCAGAAAATATAACCTTATTTTGGCAACGACCGCCAATCTCGCCAGCCGTGAAATTTCACATCAAATCTAATTAACACAGTGCGAATCGTAAGTTTAAATGGGTCTGAGGAACAACATTAATCATTGTATGGGCATCCGACGGAAGCTCCAATAATTGAGATAAAGCCCCTGGAGGTTCCGACGAAAATCGCAGTCATTATTTTTCAGTCCACACACGCTCATTTTCCGATAATTCCGGCCGGAAACTACTTTCCATATATATTTTACTTTAAATATTATTTTAACGAGTATTTTCTCCTTTTATATATTTTCACAAAATGAACGTTTTCGTGTTGTAAAGATAGGAGTAGATAAAATAAAATTGCGTAGATATCTGTGTCAAAGGGCAGTGTGCTAGCCACTATTGAATGCTTGTACAATATGTAAATTACTTCATGCATCCCATTTGCATCCAATATAACTTGTGCGCGTTTTAAACACTTTGTTGACTAATTGAAAAAAGGTATCGATTAATCATGCAGCAATTTTACAACTGCGGGTTGATTCAACCAAAATACGAACCAAAATAATAAAATATTATACGAGAAGTTTACAGTTTTTACGCGGTTTTACGTAAATCGGCGTGATCGGGCCTGAGAGGTTGATTTAAATTAAATTTTGCGCTACATTATTGCTCGGAAAATTTGGCAGAGTTTATTATTTGCTTTAAATTATGCTGTGTATACGCTATTGTAAACAAAAATGTTCGAAATATGGGAATCGAAATAGCAATTCAATACCATGTACATGGGGTATGCTCAGGTCAGGTATGCACCTACATAACATAACTGCATACCTAACCTAACACATACTTCCGTGATGTAGATAGGTAAAAATGCTATCATCGACTCCCAAAGCAGCGCATTTAGAAAAGCATTGGTATCTGGTAAATAATTCAATCGATTCTTGCTATTGTATTCAGTTGGGTCGGAACTTGGAAGTATCTTGTTGTCGAGATGAATCGCACACGCACCTGATAAATTTGCGGTGCGGCGTGATCCCGTTGTCCCCGGTGAGCATGTCCCTGTAACACGTCATTGGTTTTACTTCTCCCTGTCCCCATGATTTTACATTATGAGAATAGAGCCAAAGGGGGAATCGCGTGTACGTGTCATTTTCGCTTTCCAAGCAATATTTGGTAGGGTGGGGCAAGTCGTGGCATGAGTAGCATGGTAAGATTTTGCCCCAGACTGCTCCACCCTCTACGGGAACACGCTTACCGGGGATGACGGAAGGTATTTTTGATTATTTGCATTAAATCCCGTAGTCCCCGCTCACCGGGGACAGCGGGAACACATACAGCCACCGCACAAAGCACAATCAGTGTCAGCCGGCCGCGATTTGAAGGGGCGACGTGTTTCATAGTGTCCGGTTAATATGTGATTTCGTAAACTCCATTCGAAGTAAAGAATCAGATCCGGAAAAACACGTAAGAACTTGCGGTGTGTGTGTAAACCCGTGAGTTGCAGCTTTTGTGCATGCTTCTGTATATTGGCCATTGCTGTGAGTGGTGATATAAGATAACGTTTTCCCCCAGAACAGATGCACTTCGTTTACCTACCGCGAAATGGGGTTAGCTGCCTACTTCACTATTTTATTCTTTTAAGGATAAGGAAAGTTGTCAGCTTAGAATAGCATCACCTAATTCAACCCGTGGGTGTCGTAAAAATTAAGCGACTAAGTAAGCAGCGTTCCCTGAGAACTTCCGCTGCGCTCGCCAATCTACCTGTCACGCGTGGTGAGTATGGCAGTACCCCCATTAAGTGGAGCCCCATGTCCAGCAGTGGACCGTTGTGGCTTTTAAGGTAAGGAAAGCTGGAATGATACTTTTCAAGTCTGGTTTATAAATAGACTACTGTGCGTTATATTTTCCGTCTACGGTACGATGACGCATTTTATATAGTTTCTGTACTTACTAACTTATGTTTGCACCAGTTTGTAAAATTGCAACATACGTTATAAGATACAGCGGAGCAATAAAACTAATTTACTATAATCCTGAACCCACCGGTACATATTATTGCATATGTGGAACACCAGGAGCACGGGTAAACTATAATAAATACGAAGACGTTGTTTTACATGATGTGTCGCTTCTGTTCTGGCGAGACGAAGTTTGCGGGCACTAGCTATTAAAGTAATAAATAGTACACAAACTATTAAGATAACAGAGAGTCTAGGAATTCAATGTAAATTGTCGTAAAACTGATTGGAAAAGTAATTAAAGAGAAACATTTAAAACATAAAGATAATTAATAGTGTAATTAATTAAAGCAATGTTATTAATTATCTCTATAAAAGTTTATCAGAATTAACTTGTTTTCATAGGTTTAAATTATTAAGAACTGTACAACGTTTACTAGAAACTTTTCTTCGTTTACTAGAAAATTGGACCTCCCATCCCATACTAAGTAACGAACTTTTTTAACACGTTTGTGTGGGAGGTCCTCATTTTGTTTAAATTTCGAAGTTTTCATAGTTCGAAGAGGTTTGTACTAAAAAGTTGTTCAGTTTTGCAACTTGAACACGCTCTTGAAATTAATTGTAGGTAACCTTATTCATTGGACTACTTTTCTACATAAATATAAAACCTCCAACGTTGTTTTACCGTAAACTTAGTTTCATTTTCAAGTGGGATGGCTTTTAAGGGCGTTGACGTAGGAATGCATTTATGTCTAAGAAAGTTGCAGATCCCGCTTCCACCGCGTATTTCACAGAAGCACTTTTCTTGTTATATCTAAGTACGCTCTTGTATGATCTATCGGTACACTCGACAACTAAACTCAATTATAGAAACTTAAAATTTCTTTCCTTGAGCTTAGGTATTTGAATTTTAATAGCTATTTTCAAATTGCAAAAACGTTTTTAATGTCCGCCCGCCGCTTAAGCAGCATAGTTCAGAGGTTAAACGATTATCTTATTAATTTTGCCGGCGTTTCTTCGAGCTTGTTTACGTGGCAAGTATCAGCAAAATATATGGCTTAAGCCTCGTTTACTTGTTAGTCTTTGTCGAGCTCAAGTTTTTAAGCCGGTATAAGCCTAGATGATGTGGAACATTTTGTGCGCGCATGTACCGTTGGCGTCTGGGATAGAAACTTGCCCATGAGTCCGGAGTCCGGAATGAAAGCGCGGTTTTATAGTTTTTTACGGCGCGTGCGAGCTGGCGACATAGCTCAGCTGCCTACAAGTAGAGTAGAACGAACGAAAGGGCGACACTCGCCATCTAATCGTTAGAGAAAAGAAAAGAAAAATCTGCGTGGGACTAAATTGCTCCTAATGAATTATAAAATTATTTCAAATCACAGCAAGTACCTACTTGTATAAAGGTAGGTATCATCGAAGGCAAAATATAACAAATAGCGAAAATAAGAGGAATAAATCCATGCTTTTATAAGGCAAATAAACTAAGCAGCACCAGCTGATAATGCAAACTGATGGCAGCTGAAATTAGATTTTCCGTCGAAATCTCAACCAAGAGAAACGGATTATGCTGCCAGCACTCAGCCGAGTTAAGATGGAATTGTGATTGGACCGTATGCATTGAATCCTAACGCTGCAGGTGGGTATTATTATCCTAATACGAGCTAGAACAATAGCTATTCAGTAGCAAGGTATAATAACAATGTGATGGGCAGAACGCTATCTGCATTACTACGGCCCCATATTCTCACAATGTGATACAATCTCTACGATGTGTCCTAGATCAGTCACGGCGCTTTGTGTACAAAGTTGTTGAAAATGTCTTCTTCGACGAATAGATGAGTTTTCCTCGAAAAACATCGCTTTGCACTCGCACGTACATGTCTATGAAATACTACGCAATAACTGTTCCCCGTTCGGCTGTCAGGTATCATCGAACGAAACCCTCCCAAGAGTTGCCAGGGGAGAAGATATTAAATACTTGGGACGAAGGTCAACACCCTATTATACGCTCGTCAAATACTCCACACTGACGCGAATCGACGCCGAGGGATATTAGAAAATACTGTCTCCGTCTAGACTGGAAAATTCTCACATCAATTTTACCCAATCGCTAAGTCCGTAAATCATAATAAATTGGTTGAGGCGCCTGAAAAATTACGGGGTGCGACATCTGATAGTGATGGGAAGAAGAAATTGATGTATTCTAAACGGGACGACCATCCAGGGTTTATAAATAGACAAGGATCGATTAAGACAGGACTGGCCCGCTGGGATTTATGCGATAAACCGTCTAGATGCCGATGCCGCCTCTGTTGTTTATTACGGCTACAATTTAATAGATCCATGCTATTCGCAGTATATTCTCATTTAGTTTAGGACCTGTTACTAACTAAGTTATGCATAGGCTGTTAACAGCTTCTGTCTGAATATTTATAGCAGTTTGACACTTATTGAGAGCCCGGTAACTTATTAATAGATACTAAATCGTTGAGTAATAAGTTAATAACTCAATTAATTCTTCAAATTAGGTACCACCTTGTCTCATATTTTGGTCTGAGTTTAATCTTTAGATTCGATTGTCTCTTTTCGATTTCTAGAGAGCATACAAAGTCGAAGTTTCTTCAAATTATGCTTTTGTGAAACTGTTATCAGTTCGGTAAGAATATTTAGGCTGAATCACTGATTATTCGTAAGAATCAAATAGTTCCGTGCTCCATCGGTCCCGGTTGTTGTCTAGTTGCCGTCATTTATTATAACTACTTCAGATGCACAAACACATGAGATATCTACGGTTCATTAAGTTTTTCGTCGATTTGGTGTTCTAACGACAAAAAGGAGATCATTGTCGCTAAGGTGATGATAATCTGAAGTGTCTGAAGCGTGATAATGGACCGGTAGACCAAATTTTTAATACATAAAAAGTAATTTATTGTCATGTAGCACGCCACACGAGTATCAATAAAATGAATTATTTAGTCTGTAGGCACGTAGCAGAGGTAAATAAACATGATTTGATTTGCAAATTGTATTCCGAGTTCATTCCGCCGCGCAGCCGGTAAACTACGAAACTTTGTAACACGGTTAAAATTGAAACGAAACCCAAAATGTAATATGGAATGGCAATAATATTTCGCAGTATTTTTTTATAGTCACTCTCAATAGATAAAACGAAAATGAAATTTCATCATGAAAGCTTTTACTTACTGACAAAAGCCCAATATTAACAAAACACAAAAGCTAACAAATTCAAAAGAGAACCGCAAAAATCACTCAATCACTCCTTATATTCACAACAAACCTTAAACGTTTCTGTTTTGACAGAAAAACACGCTTGTAAATAAATTGATGGCGCGTAAATAAATCGTTAATAGGAGGGCGCGGGGCGCGATCGAGCGCGCAGAGCGTCGGGACGCGAATGCGGGGGCGCGATTTCACCACCAGCCAGCATCCAGCCTTTCCCTCCACCCCCCCTCGCCCTGAGCCCCCACGTCTGATAACCTGCTACTTCGGAAGTCACTAAACTCAGCCATGAATGTCACCGAGGTACCAACACGAGACTTGTGAAAGAAAATGTGATTTTTATTGAAAAGGGGTCGCCGTCTCTACCGCCGCTTCCACTAAAGTCGCTTTGTGCGAGAATCGATAGCTTCTAGCTTCTTAAATTCCATGTCGAGGGTAGCTTTTCGGATTAGACATTCTTTATACTGAAGCACCTGCTACAGATCCTTATGTTTATATTGAGGGATTCTTCGCAGGTACTCGTACGCATGACCTACAAGTTCCGAGCTAAGTTGAAACGATTTTCGACATAACTACAATATTTTTTCTTATTGCAAAATAATACATATAACTGAGCCTATAGAAATAAATAGGTACAGATGTAGGCGAAGAAAATGTATTGAATTTATATCGACCTCGTAGAAAGCTACAAGGTTGCTTCTAACTGCTGAACAAAGACGCACTTTCTTCTGGAACATGTTTATTACTTACCTAAGAATCCTTTGGTTTCCTTCTATTGTGCTCGACTATTGTTGTGAAAATGTATTGAATATAGTTTACGTAAGTGGTTCGAAGAAATTGTAGGTCATCATCGTCTACATATAAAACAGTTTTCTAACATTTGTATAAAACGCTTGGTTGACAGGAACTGGTACAATCAGATACTTGATTTGATAAATAACGACTTGTACCTAATTATAAACGACTATAGTGTTCTTCTAAGTAATCTGAATATTGCGTCTAGTAAAGGTTTGTCTGTGATTCATCCGATAAACATAGGTAATGTTTATTTAGTTTATTTCTACGATAATAGATAAAATATGACCTCAAAATCCACTGTTAGTTCAGGCGGGTCTCAAGCCTTAAATAACTTACACTTGAAGTATTCGTAGGTAAAGAAAATAGGGAAATATTATTTTTGATCAAACAGCGTTTCTTCTGTGAAGAAAATGTTTTTGTTCCTGTCGTGAAGGTTGGGAGCCGTTGTGTCAGCAATATCCGCATTCCACATGCATATTCCCTATACAATGTTTTGCCGGCAAGAGAGCATTTATTCAAACTGGTGATTCTAGGTATGTAAGTATAAGAGCATCTTTTGCTATGGTATGGAGCAATCTGCAAAATTACGAGAAAAATTCAGATTTACCATAGAAAACCCTGATACCCACTGAAGCAAAATGTATGAAGCAGCTGATTTTTTTGTGATTTTTTAGATGGCCTCATCGTAAAAGATGTTGATATTGATGCCCAGACACAGCTTACCTTTTAAAAATTTGCAAATCCATACTGTTACATCATTTTACATTCAGTTTGTAGGAACATTTTTCGCTCAGCCCTACTTTCATTAAAATGCCATTCTTCGCCACTGCTAGACACTGTATAGATACATTTTGTTGTGTTACTTCGATCGAATAACGACATGAAAATATAGATGTACTGGCGGCCGTGGTTGGTTGGACATGGGTGACCGATCCTACAACCATTTTGTAGGCCTCAGACCGAATCGTGTTTCCTAAACCAAGTATTCCATTTTGTTCCTTTGTTTGGGTTTGAATTATCGAAAAAGACTAAATAAATAAATGGACACTTTGTCTGGTAAGTATATTCAGAAACGTCTTCATCAACATACATTATTCTATTCTTATCATTCCTTTGTGAAAGAAACATTTCGTCCCTGGACCCTGACGTAGAGTCCAGTCACCATTGCATCAGCTTAAGCGCCTGCCGAGTGCAGATATCAAACCCTCTCACACGCACACGCACTTTTCCCACTGCGTTTCTCGATGCAGTTGCATCAGGCAGACATTAAATGCCTGCCCATTAGGACAAAGTAAGTATAGGCGGGCACCCAATACAGAGAGACGGCTACAAGGAAACGTAACTGCACTCACACAGGCATATACACGCTGTAGTTTACGCGCGAAACCAATCCGGCTCGAACCAGCTAGTAGTTGAGTGTTAACAGCGTGGTGCAAATATTTTTGTAGTGTGTTATAGTGTGATTGTGATATTATATAAGAGTGTCCCGAAGTATGTTTAACCTATTAGGTAACTCATTTCAAAAAATCAAAATCAAAAAGTAGCAATCTTCGGGTGTAGGTATAAACGATCGAAAAAGGGGCGAGCTGTCCTTCTATAAATTCTCTATTTTGTGATATTAATGCCTGCCCATTTAGTACCTACCTTGCTTCACTCGATTAAGTCCGATCCAGTGAATTATGCAAAAATCTAATCCTGGACCAGTCTTGCAATACACCCCGTAGGTGCTTATTATAACAAGTTGCAAAGTTATCACAAGTTTATATATCATGGGGAAATATGATAGGTTTGGCAAAGATTAAAGTTATTACGCCTCCATCAAACGCGTTTGTGCCTCTATGTTTACACTAATTAATGATGTTAGTTTAGTTTCCCTTAACGAATCCAATGTTCTGAGAAGTAAGTAATATTATGCTTCTTCGTACTCTGTGGAATGGATTAAGCTGATTTCAACACTTGTTATGTTTCAACACCTTCTTGAATCACTTAAAAAGTGTTTTACATAGTAAGGTTCCATCCATTGTTTACAATAAAACATACCTACCTAACGTGGCAAGATCAACAGGAAAATAAAAAATTAAAGTCTAAAAAATAAGAACTTAATTTGGTAAGCCTACGGCTCAAGTCAGTCCTAAGACCCGCAATTAGACCTAGAAACCTATTTTCTTTTTAAAAGTTGCTACAAAATCGTAATTGCGCTGCGAAAAGGCAATGTATTGAAAATATCGGTGGCTGGTGCAGCAACTGGTCTCTTATCGGCTTCCGTGCAAAATTGCATCATGAAGATAATTACCGGGAACGCTCAACTGCCTCCATTAAAGCCTTCGGTAAAAAAGAGGACTGGACTTTTGCGCAGTTAAAAGCACGTGTTCGTGGCATTGTCCGAAATTCGATTTTGTATGTTGGATTTCGTATCTAGAGATATTTTGCATGATGGAATAAAACATTTTAGCAGCTAGATGGAATAAATCATCATCTTTCTGCCCTTATCCCAATTACTTGGGGTCGGCGCAATATGTTTTGTATACCTAAACACAAAATCATATTGCAAATGGAATAAATCATGTTAAGCAATGTGCAGCCAAATATGACCTAACCTAAAGAAACTTGAACCACAAAATCAAGGCAAGATTTTTAAGGATGTCATTCCTAGATGGGTAAGATAAGGGTTGAAATCGTCGAGATGCTAGTCATAAAATTTTCAGGTAGGTTTGAGATTTTCACCCGAACCCTTGATCCCTTGATTAATACAACAATGGCAAAGCTTGTTGTGGAACAAAAGGGTTTAATCGTTTATTATGTCTAGAATCCAGGACCAGAATGTCGTCTAGACCACATCCATTACGCTTGACGGAACCATCAAAACAATTAATCCTGTTCTGTTCAATCCAGTAGGTTACACACAAATCTTAGTTGTGGCTGGTCGTGGCCGACGTGACACGACGTTTACACATATCAAAGACGGGGTGTCAGTTATAAGACCTTGTGTGTCAGTGTCACTTTCACCCACATCTCACATCCCACACGCTGTGACGTCACTTGGAGCAATGTTTCTGCAATGACACGGGTGGTTGACACTTGACTGACTCCCTTGTTAATTTGTAACCGAGTGTACCTACTTATGAACAACTGCGCAAGTTTTGCTCTCAAGGACGACTTAAATAATACCAGGGGGCTCTTAAAGACTTACTGTACAAGCCTAGACTGTCCCACTGCTGGACAAAGGCATCTTCTTTCTCGTTCCAGACTTCATTTTGTACGAAAAGTTATTTTACTTTTTTATACTTGTACGAATGAATATAGGGGGTATTAGGGACGGTGTAACGAAAACTTTGCAGGCGTGCTCAGACCATGAAACTGAACAACTTTTACTATGGAGCCAATGGTGGGAAACGAAAAAAATTTTCTGACCTCCCATACAAAATTCACGATTAGCTGCCTGACTTTGTATGGGAGGTCGAAAATTTTTCAACGGAATATCCAACGTTACCCTTTACCCTCTAGAGCTAAGTCACTGTAGCCTTAACCATTTTTAACTAAGCCAAACCAGTTTATCCTAAAGTGTACTTATTAATTTTAGGCTCAACTAGTTCAGCCTGGGATTAACTAGTTTCTCCTATCGGCCATCGGAAGGACTGGTTTAGCCTAGTCTATACCGGTTTATCCAATCGCATGTAGGATAAACTACTTTGACCTAGGAAAATCTAGTTTATCCTAAAATTGGGTTTGGCCGGTAACATATATAACATACTGATCTGTTGCAGAGGTCAAAATATGAGCCCAAAGTAGAGTGGATACGATATTGTGATGCGCAAATCCCTACTCTCCTATATCGCCCCCAGTTTACATTTCAGATAAAAATGTCTAGTGTGGCTGAGTTACACTGCCATAAAACTGGTGGTACTCGCTCAGGACTTTGTACCCTATTTACTGAAAGTAGTCGTCAAGATTTTATATCCTCTTAGTAGAGTGACTTTACAGTATACAATGGAATCAAAGAGTAATAGTAATGTAAGTGAATCTTTTAAGAAAATAAAATATCATTAACGACTCATTTACTCAATCAACAAGTTTTTTTTCAAAAGCGTTTGACGTATACGTAACGAATGACAAAAATAAATACAAGCACATAGGCATTTTAATGTGACAATCTTTGTCAAACTTATCCTAGAAAGAATTTTGACAGCTATTTTATTAACGCTTGCTTAAATTGTTACGTACGTTCGTGCGTAAAAGTTATAGTGATGTTGTTTTAAAGTGCAAATCTCATGTTTATGTCTGACGAAATTGACCTTGTATAGTAAACTTATTATACTTACTACTACGCGTTATTTTAAGTGCGGAAATCAAAACAGAATGAAAATAAACCCTTATCTATTATGATCGAAGTAAATATTATGCTGGACAAGTATGAGCATAATTTACTTATTGTTTTTGGCCTTCAACAAAATGTAAACAAACCACAAAGTACTTTTTTAAGTTTGCCCAACAATCGAATCCAACAACTAGGACACTCGTGTTTTAGGAGTCTGAACACGAGTTTTGCTTCTCTGAACATTCAGAACGCAAGTGGATCGTGGCTCAAGCGTCCTAGTCTTCCCAAGTTAAAGCTTTTGCCTTCTCTGATTCGTATCAGATGTTGTGCCTTCTGGTTCAGATGTAGGTAGATTGAAAATAGAATTGGATGTAACAAACAAAACCCTTATTTTAATTCATATGTTTAATATTTATAGTTTTGAATATCAACGAAACCTTTCAGTGTTTGCCACACAATCCAAACTCTCCTAGTGTTTTAGGAGTCTAAACACGAGCTTGGCCTCTGAACATTCAGGACGCAAGTGGCTCTTGTCTGAAGCGTCCTAGTCTTCCCAAGTAAAAGCTTTTGCCGTCTCTGATTCGTATCAGATGTTGTTTGTGCCTGCTGGTTCAGATGTAGGTAGATTGAAAATAATAATAATAATAATAATATCGTTTAATTCAGGCCACGAGGGCCCATAGAATAAAATAAAACTATACAATATAACTTAAAAATAACTAACATACTATAAATACACTACAATGTAACTTAAATGCTAGATAGGCACTTTTTGCGACGGCGACGGGGAAAATAGAATTGGATGTAACAAACAAAACCCTTAATATAATTAATATCTTTAATATTTATAGTTTTGAATATCAACGAAACCTTTCAGTGTTTTTTTTTATAAACAATGGGTAAGGATTTGTCCGCAATCTCACCTGATGTAGAGTGACGATGCAGACGATGATGGAACATCATCCACACAATCCAAACTCTCCTAGTGTTTTAGGAGTCTAAACACGAGCTTCGCATCTGAACATTCAGAACGCAAGTGGTTCGTGGCTCAAGCGTCCCATTCTTCCCAAGTAAAAGCTTTTGCCTTCTTCGATTCGTATCAGCTGATGTGCCTCTGGTTCAGATTTCGTAGGTAGATTGAAAATAGAATTGGATGTAACAAACCAAACCCTTAATTTAATTAATATCTTTAATATTTATAGTTTTGAATATCAACGAAACCTTTCAGTGTTTGCCACACAATCCAAACTCTCCTAGTGTTTTAGGAGTCTAAACACGAGCTTCGCCTCTGAACATTCAGAACACAAGTGGTTCGTGGCTCAAGCGTCCTAGTCTCCCCAAGTAAAAGCTTTTGCCGTCTCTGATTCGTATCAGCTGATGTGCCTTCTGGTTCAGATGTAGGTAGATTGAAAATAGAATTGGATGTAACAAACCAAACCCTTAATTTAATTCATATCTTTAATATTTTTAGTTTTGAATATCAACGAAACCTTTCAGTGTTTGCCACACAATCCAAACTCTCCTAGTGTTATAGGGGTCGAAACACGAACTTCGTTTGAGCTCTAAACATTCACAATGCAAGTGGCTTGCTCGCTTCTGAAGTAGGACGCTTCTCAAGTAAACACTGTTGCCTTCCTTGATAAGTATCAGCTGATGGGCCTTCTGGTGCAGATGTGAATATCAAATAGAATTGAATGCAATAATATTAATGCGCTAATAGTCATTGTAGATACGGCCCTCCGGATACGCGCGACCCACTTAGATATAGCTATATCTACCGACCTACCTATATTTAGCTGTCTATCGCTCTAGTTAGCTTCGATAGGCAATGGGCAGGCCTACGAGTGGACAGTTGACCGACTAAACTTAACTATAGGTACTGCGGTAAAGTGATGATTGTAGGCACTATCACACACACATCAAGTTTCCCATTTTAGGAATAAAAAATTACCGGATTTCCTCTTCCATGCACTTATTTCGAACAACCAGTTTCAAACAAGTTCAATTTGTTGTGCTTATAATTTCTGCTGATGAATACCACTTATTTTGTAAGCTTAAAAAATATTTCCATTCGTATTTTAGTAACAACATGATACATTTAAAAAATATATAATCTTAAAAGTAAACGATTTAATTTACGCCCATTTCATTTTAAACTCCTCTTAAAGTTGATAGAATTTGCAACAATAAAAAAAAACTAGAAAGTACCTAACACAGGCACACGAGGCATTGTCAAGGTACCTACATAACTTCTTAACGACAGAAATTCTTAACCCAAATTGAAAATAAACCCTGTACTTAACGCTTATTACCTGAGAAAGCTTCAATTACATCGAAGTAGAAAGCCAATTTATAACAGCCATTTCTTTGCGAAAATAATTCCGAATTCCACTTTGTTCTCGTAAATTATTCTATTATAGGTCCATGCCAAGAATCCGGTTACTTCAATCTTCTTATTCCATCCCATTTCTATTGGATTGATTTCACGTGACTTTATTTTTTATTCATTCTTCTAATGTTACTTAAATGTACCCCACGCCTAGGATACTAAGTTCAAAATCTACTTCTAAGAAGAAGTGAACAGAATCACTGATGAAATAAATTGACATCACATTATATCGTTATACTTTTCACAGAAATAAAAGATAGGAAAGTTGCACCCGAGAGACGATATCGCCGCGCAAGATCGCACAGGAAAGTAGTTAACTCACACATTCGTTAGAACTTTGCGGGCGAGTTGTCTAAAAGAAGTTTCGCCGTGTGACACGCCCCGGAAAGTTGGACTGTCAAGACATACAGCTAATGAAAAGCGATGCGCCTCTAACGAAGATGGAACGGCGACACAATTGGACTAGTTCCGCAAAAGATTAACTTCCGAGGAAATTCCTACTCGGTTTCTAGAGCCCAAGTACTTTATACGTGAGATACATGCACGGAAATTACTTAAAAAATTCACGTGAGCAGAACGAAATACGGGTTGTTTACCGACTTGATCCGAACCGAACCCGAAGAATTTGGAACGTGATGAAAAAATATTGAGGGAAATCCAGCAACCCGAGTCTTAAACGAACTCTTGACGGAAGAGCTTAAGGCGAACCGAAAACGAACTGCAGCGTCTCATCTTAGCTCTGTAATATTACTAACCCCAACTCGTAACATAAACTCTCTATTACACAAACGCGGTACCGAGAAATTCGTCAAAAGCTTTGCATAGCTTCGCATATCTCAGTTAAACTACCCGTACAACCTAACTCAAGCAATCTGCCTACCTGACTCCTTCCACCTAATTAGATGATGCCTTCAAGATGCGACATAAATATTTAAGTGTCATGGACCTTTGTCTTTTACATAAACCCTCGTCCTAAGTAGCTTTCAAGGGTATGTGTTCATGACTTAGGCAGAAACTTGGCGAGTAACGTTGAAAATGTCATTATTCGTACATTGTTTTCCAATAACGTCTTGAGGCATTTTTTATACGTTCTAAATATTTAGCTGAGCTCTTACGAATCGTTCTCAGTCTTTTCGATTGCCAAGTATACCTATCGGAATTTATATGTGCTATCATACATCACAGCGATGTGAACAATCCGTGTTTCAGTGGATAGGATACAAATATAAATATTTCTATGAACAACGGCTGTGATTTTCCGTTTTTGATAGCAATATCTAATGGTTCATAGTTCAGCTAGTAAATACCTAACAGCGTATTGAAAATTTATCATGCATTCACATGATTGCGAACTTCAGGCTAAACTAAAATAGAATTTTTAAAATACCTTGTGAGCTCTCACTAACAATATCATCTAGATTTAACTAGTGCTTTAAAACCTGAATGAGTTTTCTTAGAGTAAATTTCAAACATTTCCAACGAGCCCGGTTAGATTATGTTGGACACAAAAGAAAGTTCACTTAGTGCTTCATAATGGTGCTTCATAGAGGAGCCACTGAAAGAAAATTAATTTATACGTTGGCCCGCTTAGCAGAAAAATTACAAAAGGTAATTAAACAAGACGTCCTTCTTCATTAGCCGGGCTTGGACGCCCTTTGTTGTCTCTAATGAATTTATATTTGTTCCTCTTTGCAGGAGTTTCTCTAGTCTAGTTAGTGCCTGGTTTCAATGTATGAACTTTGTTTAAACTGAAAGTTTCGACCAGAAAATTTGTTTGGAATTCGGCAACGCAGACCAACTCGCCACATAAAATGGTTAGTCGATTCGCGCTCGAATCACACGAAAAGTTATTGAGGTTTCTATTATTTGCAAGATTTCAGGTTTTTTTTTTCAATCTATGTCGAAAAGTATGAACTAAGATGTACTTATCTTCTTAGTATAGGTATATCTACCAGTATATATATACGATCTACATTGCATGATCAGTGTCTATTATTGCCATTGCGTAAGCTTGCTCATTCATAGTATTTGACATAACCTTATCATTACATATCTGTAAATACTTATACATGGGATCATGGAATTATTTAACATCAGTTATGTGTGAGTAATTTAAGTTAAATTTAGTCTAAAATAACGACCGTTGATGCTCTGCCTGCCCTGCATAAAATATATCTAGGCGAAATTTTGTGTTACTTTCGAATGAACAAAACAAGCCTGTTTAAAAGTTACATTCTCATCGTTTATCAGACAATGAAATGCTTTTATTTGCATTGGATTGAGCTGTAATAATTATAATTGATTTATACCCTTTAATTGTTATTAATAACCACATCAATTCTATCATTTATGAAGAATTTAATATATCAGTAGTCGTTAATAATCGCAGTTTACGATAATATTACTGCATGTTGTGGGCAAATGAACTATTAACGTCATAATTACTATTTTTTATCAGGCCACGTAGAGCCCTGTTGTAATTAAAACAATTTATGGCGAAATATGTAATTAAATTAATGGGATTATTCAATCTGTGAGGGCAAAAGCTTTGATGACAAAGAGCAACAAGAAGTATCGAGTAGACAGTATGTTTTTATTATAAACATAGTGATGCGAAGTTAAGCCACTTAAAGATAAATCAAATAGTATTGAACGAATAATTTTGCATTTACCTACCTAATTTTTTCTAAAGTATTTGATAAGTACCAGATTTTATCAATAAGCTACCCAAGAAAAGGAGCAAAAATACGAAGAAAAACTGTTTGTTCAGCGGCTTGATTTATCAGAAACACTCAGGAACACTGTTTTGCTAGGTTGTAGTGTGCGGTTTCCTGTTCCTGTGCGCAAAGAACTCGTAAATATTCCTTTTTCCCGTTTTATATCGGCGGAACCATGAAAATGCGAAGGAGCACACATTTGTCTTATGTTGCTTTGTTTTATTTGTAATGTCAGGAGCAATTGCAGGGCGTTTGCTGGCGCGCCGTGGCCATTTTTGTTGCTGAGGGCATGGAGGAAATATAACTACAGGAGAGTCGATACTGAACGGAAAAGGGTACCTCAAACATTCCTTTTTAAACGTAGATAGCGCTAGTAAATAGAAGCTGAAATGGAAAAAAATATGCTAAGTCTCATAAACTGTTGCTGATTTTATTTTTATTTTAGCCGTAAACCAGCTTTGAAGGAACATCATCAGATGGCGGTAGTAAATCAAAGTTATTTTTAAAATTAGGTTCTCTTGGTACTAGTCTCTACCTGAGCGGCAGAACAATCGAAAATTTAAGGTTTCGTTTTTTTCTTCAGACTCTCACATTTTACAGCACTTTGTCACTTTTCCATTTGCGGCAACATTTATTGAATCATACAACATAGTTTTTGTCCGGATTAACCGTATCAGTCACAAAAAAATCAAAACCTTAAAAATAGAATTGTTCATGAGTTATGAGAGACTGTACATTTCCTCCATGCCGAGGGTGAACCGCGCCAATGGGAGATCCTTTACGTGCCTAAGTGTTACTGTTGCGTTTTGTTCAGGAAATTACGGGTTTCCTTTGCCCTCCTTTCAGCCCACACTGTGTGTAATTATTATGTAGCAATAATGAGAAGCACTAAATCTAACGATAACAGGCTTTTTCACCACAGCTGGTATTGGAGGCAAAATTGTTTTAAGTGGTTTTTGTTTTTGGTGGTACTTTTGTTTCTATTAGTAGTAGTTTTGGGGCAAGGTTTGACATGCAAATGAACCAAAACAGACATAAACATTTCATATAAGTACTTAAGTACCTACATTTCCCATCAAAAATTAGACTAGGTATTCGTGACTCTGACACACTCCATTGAAATACTTGCCAAAGGCAAGGCGGAAGTTGACTTGGTAGTTCTACTACGGATAAGCAAGAAAAGGGTGGCGATTGGTGGAAAGGCAAGGTGGAAGTTGACTTGGCAGTGTTGCAGCCCTATAAGAGGTCGGGGTCGTTACCTCAACCCTCGCTGCGAAATGAACTCGATATAGATAAATACCAATTATTACGTGTCCATGATTAATTCATTCATTTAGGCACGCGAAATTATCATGTTAATAAAAATACACCTGTGGCATGGCGTGCCGGTAGGCGCGATGACAAAAGGATTTTTTATACGATAAATAATTTTGGGTAGATAAATAATTTTGAGGCTTTGAGCTTTAAACGTTTATAGAAAGTTAGGTAATATTTTCTTTTTATACATACGTACATATATCACGCTCATATCGCTTGCAGGGTAGGCACAGCGTAAACGGCTGTAAAAATCTGCCATTTACACCAAGTCTGACCCAAGTTTGAGAGTCATTCAGAAAACTGTGTATCACGATAGAGACAGGTTGTCAGCCTGTCTCCCAAAACTGCAGTACAGCATTAACTCTCACATTCCTTAGTCGTTTCGAATGACACCCACGGGAAAGTTATGGGGTGATGCAATTCTAAGCCGGCACCACAAGGCATTTCCATTTTATGCTGAAAAATATTTGAATGTCATGCCTAAGTTGTAGTTTAACTTATCTAACTTACGGATTGTTTAAATTATGTTTAAATAGGACATCAAAGATTTTACGCGCGAGTTGTATTATCTAGCCCATCACATATTTAGAAATTAGGTTCGGTTTACATCTAATTCATTTTTATGACTAGTATACTGAGTATACCTAGGACTCATTACGAAAAGCATAAATACCCAAAGGAATAATTACGAAATTATATTCGGGTGCCGCTGTCGTGACAGATTATAATGTGCAATATAAGGAGAACAAAGGGTGGTAGAGTTTCATTAGCACGAGCAGCCGAGATAAATATGAAATAAACACCCGGGCTGGGTCATAACACCCTGCGTGTGGCATTGGGACCATCATTTGCACAGGATGTTCCCGTTTTGCTGTTAGATCATTATGAATGTTTTACGATTCGTATGAGGTGGAAATCTGGAGAACTAACAGCACCACTCTTAGGCGAGGAACACACGCAACGTCGGTTTGTGCGTCGTTCATTCGATTCTCCACCCTACCTGCATATGAATACGGTTTGTGTCAAACGGCATCGCACAACGCTGCGTTGTCTGTCAAATCGTATGACATAAACCGTATTCGTATAAAAATAAGGTGGAACATCGAACAAACGACGCACAAACCGACGTTGCGTGTGTTCCTCGCCTAAAATGAGCCTTTTGCCTAAGATTGGTCAAAAAGGTGTCAATGTCAAAGTTTTGTTACTTCTTATAGATTGTCGATACGTTATCTATGCACAATTGCACAAGTTACCATCTGCAACTGAGTTTTACTCCCCATAGTTATTTTAGGTTATTTAGCTCCTGTAAGCGTAGTCCTATAGGAAGGTCTAAAAAGCGATGGCGGTATGACCTCGACAAATTCTAGTCTACTTGACCCCAATTCTCAGCTGACAGGGAAATCTGGAAGAAAAGAGGGGAGGTCTGGGACGCTTTGGGCTAAAATACCTAATAAAATATATTTATGAATATTTGCTTAAGCTCTATTTAAGAGTCATCCCTGGTGGTTGAAGGTAAATACTAGTAGAACATTGAAAATGTATGTTACGTACCTTAAATTTATGTCACCTTCTACAACAAATGGTAAATATGAGATATTTTTTTTATGTTTAACTCAAGGTACCTACCATAAAATGTTTTTAAATTTAAATTCAGTCCTTATTACGAAGGGTAATTAGTACAATGTACTACTTTATGCGTAGGCCTAAAAGTACGACTTGCCTACTTTGCCTACCTGCCTTCCTTACATAACTTACATGTAGAACTAAATATTTCCGCAAATTACTTAAAAAGCTGTTCCGGGAGAAGTAAGATATTTTTTACCCTTTGAAAACAACCTGTGGAGTGAAAATACGTAGAAAAGACAGTTATTGTTTGGGTTTTTGTACGCCCGTTATATTAATAAGAAAGAGGAAATATTGTACTCTCTGCTTCATAGTGTCTTATAGGATTAATGTTTCTTTGTTATTTTTGATAGTTCAAGCTAAGTCATTAATACATGACACTTCTTGATACGAACTTATATACCTATCATCCATCATCATCATCATATTTATCATCAACAACCACAACATTCAGCAGTAACTGTTTGACATACCTACTATTAAATTTTTGAGTTATATCCTTAGAAATCGCACCACTAGACGAAGACGTGTAAATAGGCGGCCTAAAGACGGCTAAGTAACGATGGTCCTAACGCATTTTTAGGCAAAAAAGAGAACCTGACTAAGTAACCACAGGGAGTTAAAATAATATCATATAACGCACTCTGTTCCTATCATAAAGTCTATCAGCATAATTATTTCTGAACAGAAATGTCGTATTCAATTTATTTATTTCTAAAATAAATCTCTACTCAAGTAGGTAGGTATATACCTACGTATACGTACCTACATAGATATTGTTACAGGAAACAAAGGCACACTTAAGCAACTAAATAAATAAATAAAAATTTCAGTGGCACTCAGTTCTTCAGTTTTGTACAGCTCTCTAGCTACTCAGCCAATTACGAACTTTAAGAGTGAACAATGCTTGATTTTAGCCTCGAAATTTGCATAGAAATTTGAAAGTACTGCCTCTAGTGTGTAGCAACCCTAAGATAACATCTACGTCACATTAGGACTCTTCTATTTATTACGAGCTCGCAGGCTTAAACATAGTACCTATTGTAGCCATACTACAGGGTTGCCAGACGTTCTGACAAAACCGGATAAATCCAGACATTTTGAGTAGTTCCTACTTGTAACGCTGAAAATGACATCCATAATATTTACACGTCTACGATTCTGACGTCAAATTTAAGGGTATCTGTCTGTGTATCTGGCTGGCCAACTTACTTTTCTATTTTAGGACCTGGCAACCCTACCGTATATTCAAAGATAAGCCTTCTTTATGCATGTAATAAACGGGTTTATTGCGCTTTAGATAATTTATTTCCGCCTATAATTACATTGCAACAGCAAAATATTGGATAAGCCGGGTACTTAAATGAAATGTTAATATTTGCTTTTGTACGATTTCATTAAATTCATACTTTCTGAAATAATATTGCATGAGAATTACATTAACAAATTAGTTGCCATATTTTCTCGGAGATTTTGTCGGTATGCGTTAGCTTTTATCTTTAAGTGAGAAGCTTGTTTATCTACATACTTCACTAATTTCATGAACTAATTGAATTACTTTACGAAATTTAGACGGAATCAGAATACAAAACAGGAATAGACACTAGGCATGATATTTATTGCAAATTATTACTGGGGAAAACCTGTATTGGATTGGGTCATATTGAGACCAGCTACGCGAAGGCGTTTCAACTTTTTCTCAGAACATCTCACATATTTTGATAATAAAATAAAGTAAAATGAAAACTTAGTTACTAGGTAGGTACATATTTACGGTATCGGTCTATACCTACCTAATGAGGTTCAATTTAGTACCGAAGCTAGTAGCAGCAGTCGCATACCTAGTTCAAGTTTCATTAGCATTTTGTGTAATTCCGTCATGGTTTCTATTGCTAGTCACTGCTCTGCAGCATTTGACTGAATCATTTTATGCACAGATTTGTCGTTCGGTTTTTTCTTAGTTCTAAGCCTACAAAGAAAATGCAACAAAAGTAATTGATATCATCAATCAAGTGAATACACAAAAAAAGGCATTGGACGGCATAAACCGCTAACTGTTTACTAACATTACAAGTAGGTGCAAATGGTAACTTGTTAATTGAGTATACTTTTATAAAAGGAGTTTTGTTTGAAAACTATTTTAAAACCGTTCTTAAGTCACAGAGTCAAACTAGAGTTTTTCAAAACAACTAAACAAAGGTACCTGTCTCCAAAAGTTAAACCGAAGGTCCTTTGTAAAGTTAACTAAATACCAAAGTTAGTAGAGCATAACTCTTTAGTTTCTGTCATTACGAGATTAAATCCAACTAACTCTTAACTTTCATCAGAATTTGTTCAGATATTCCGGGAAACTGTAATTACTTTGTGGATGACAAGAAAGTTGTCTGAAAGGAGCGGTTTCCTATCCGTAGCTAAGTTTTTGTCGATTGACGAATGGGTGGGTTCGTTACTCATAGTTTATTAATTATTTCAGAGTTTGATTAGTTATTTCATAACTAGATATAATGGTCTTATTCTTTACGAGTAGGTCACCGAATCGACGAACGACCCGGCGCAGCGTCACAGTTTTTTAACCGTGTACTACTGCTAGTACTTAGGCCTCTGATAATATGTTCGAGTAACGACCGCCTTTTAAGAAATCATAGACAGCAACCGTAACCGACAGCTTAACGTGCACGGAATCATGTTGTCTTTCGGACAATTAGGTGGTTCAGACTGCAATGTCCTAACCAGACTCGGAACAAACTCACAAAATGATAGGTAAATCAACTGACCGCTGTGCCACATCGGCTGTCTACTATGGTGAGGTACGTAGGGCATGTTTTAGAGGTATATTTGATAGTTTTTTCTACTCCTCTCCTATCTTTTCTTTCTATTTCTTTTATCCGAGATGTGCGTCTGTCGCCTAACTTTAATGATAAACCGACTCAGGTTTTAGTGCGTCTCATAAAATGAGACACTGCGATCCGATTTCGTTTTTTTCGTCAAAGTAAATTTTATCACTCGACGTCGATTGTTCGGATTTACTGTCAGCCAGTGCCATTTTGTTTTATACCAGTACGTCGACAACGCAAAACAATAGGTTGGTTCAATATTGTGACTGCAAACAATTACCATTTGCTGGTACTTTCGTTTTGTTTGTTCTGCAATATAAACAACGAGACGACTTTGTTTGCAAAGCTGTATAAAAGCTGAATACCTAGGCTGCTCTGAAATAAGTGCCGTTGGTATTACCCGAGCTACGTTAAGTCAATATAAAAAGGTTACCGCAGACGACGGTAACTTTCCACGCAAAAGCAGCTCGGCTTAAACTTTATTTACATCTGAATCAACCTACATTAATTCTAAAATTAAACCATTATGAGTGAACTTTTTCATAACAAGGCCAGAAAAGCTCATTTATAAAATATATTTTTTATATAACTTGTGTAGCAATACGTTGAGGTACCGCAAGGGTTGTGCTTAGTCGATTTTCAATTACGATCCAAAAACTTTACTTCGTATTTCATGTAGCCGACCGAAATTTTCGAATGTTGCGGTCGGGCCCCAAACTTACACCAATTAATGGATCCAGCAAAACGTCCAAATTAGAAAACAATAAAGTGAGTCAACGAAACTTTCGTTTGCTCGGCAAAGCTCACCAGCGTGGTCGAAGAAATAATGAATCAATGTTCTCTACTGCGTCAGGCAATTTGCTTCTATTTGATCAACTGAAACTTTACAGACCAGCAAAGAGTGGATGAAATTTTAGGTCAACTTAGGCCACTGATATTCCACAAACAAATAGGTCCATAAAAGCGAAGAACACGCACTCAAGTCATTGCAACTCGAAGCCGTTTATACTTCTATAACAAGAAACCAAGGCGAAAGTTCCAGCAAGTTCTAAGGTCGCAAGAAGCATGTTGCACCGCATATTAAATCGGAGTCACATCGGAGCTAGTCCGGAACAATATAACTTTGGATTAAACCCTCGAAACTTGCTTCTAGTTAAAGTTACATAGGGGAGGAAGGCTTTATGCGAGCTAGTGACAGGCAGTTCTCAGTAGGCGGCTCGCATCGAATAGTCATTCCACAGCAATTTGCTACACGAAGTAGTCTCATGGGGCTTGTATGGTAGACCCTCGACCCTGTTAAGCGAATGGAGTGCGGTCTCATGGCGACATCACTTCTTATCAGACATCGCATCAAGTTGCTGAACTCATGCCTTTTTGAGACACAGTTAGGGACATATTTGTTTCCAGCCTCCGACGACGATGGAATTCCCACCAAAGTGACGTTTTGAAGATCTTTCAGATCAAAACTTGACTGGAAAGTCCATGTTTTTTGCTAAATATCAGTTTTGTAGATAAAGTAAGTAATATTTACTTCAAAATTTAAGAGTTTCGACAACGTGCTCTTTTATCTTGATTATTTTAAATACTTTCTACTGCATCGTAATATTTATCTTTGTTGAAATAAATTTATCCTTACTTCATAACTATTCCTCATTTCTCGAACTTGAAAACAAATATTATTAATTAATTCAAAGAAACTATAAATATCTGAGAAAGTTATTGATTATTTACTAATAAAAGTTATTTATTATGTCCGGTATAGATAATTTTGACATGTTATTGCAGTTTAAATTGATTCATGGATCAGAATCAAAGGTCATTGTTTTTAAAATTACTTCCTTTTTAAATATAGTTTTCAAATAAGTATAACCAGATCTTGATCGTTATAAAATGTACGAATATTTGTTCTAATCTAGTTTATTAAAGATTCAATTTCAGGTTTTCTGAACATTAAATTATCACTTATCTGTGTGTCAAGTAAGGCATGTGATAAAATAACCAGCTAAACATTAACTAGACATAGGTAATATGCTTCCAAGAACATTGGGGAAAAATAACCTTGTCACAATACTTACCTAGTACCTACGTAAAGCTGTAGTCTCATGATAGGGTGAAACGACTTTCTTCAGGAAATAAAAACCTCCTTAATAATAGTTGCGCTAGCCAATATACTTACTTTGTGGTAACACGGCTATGCAACATACCTGAAAAAAATAATAATTAAAGTATTAAAATCATATTGGACGCTTTTAAAAACAGTGGTGAGTGTAAAATTTTTATATCTCTACTCGTATTTGTTTGGTATTAGAAAAATTACATTATAGCGGGAAATTCGGAACAGAACGTAGATTATAGGTAAACAACTGTGATGAGCTTTCACTATCGATATGAGAAGAAAACTTAATAAACTAACTAGGTAAATATTTTGTCGATCACTATTTTAGCATCCATTTTAGCGACTTTGAACAGTCCTCGGCTGAATATCTGTCGATTATAGTCAACCGCATGGTCGCGGTAATACCACCTACAATAGCATTCTCAAAGAGGAACAGTCGGTCATAAATAGATCCAAATCCTTTGCTACACGATTTTTTGCTCAACACAGCCGATCCCAGCTGATTTGGTATAAGAGCAGGAATTTGATTTAGCGACTTCGAACACTGAGTACTTTACTTTACTCCGCAAACTACATTAATTCCTTTCTCTTCGAACAGCAAATAAACAACAGTTCTCAGGAGCGTGTACAATGCACGGCAAACATTATGACCCCAAGCAAGCGGGCGCAGCGGCGCACACTGTGGGCAAATTATAAAACGAGCATTCATTATAAAGTTTGAGACACGCGTGCACTGCACTGTAATGTTGTCTTGTTGCCGTGCTCCTGCATAACAACGCCCATTAACGTTTTGCAAACGCCTTATTTTTATTACAAACAGGTAAAAGGAGAAACAGCGCCGTGAAAGTTAATGGACCACCAGAAAATAGAAATACGTGCTCCTGCTCCCACGCAAAGGGATAATATCACAAAAAGAAAACGGGGCTTTTTGTCTACGCGAAAAAGCTTAGGTCATACTTTGCATAAGCTACTTTTCGAACTTCCGCCACAGGATGTAGAGTCATTCGGGGTAAAATTGCGCACTTTTGGATATTTCACTTCATAACTCCCAAACTACTGCGATATAAGACACATTGTATGTGCTGTATAATAGCCTGGTTAATGGACTCTCAAATACCAACAAACAACTTGCGATGTAATCTGCGGTTTTCCATATATTTAAAAAAAAACCGGCCAAGAGCGTGTCAGACACGCCCACAAATAGGGTTTCGTAGTCAACGTTTAAATATCAGGTTTTTCAGCATTACAAACTTAATTTGTTGCTGGTTTGTTAGCAGCAGTATGATGACCAACCGCAAATAGAAAAACTCAATTTTTTCTGAAACCTTTAAGGGTACAATATCCGTTATAGTTTTCATTGTAACTTCAGATTGTAAGCTATATTCCATATTTATTTCAAATTTTTAGCGTTTATACTTTAGAAGTTACAACTGGAACAAATTATGGGTCAAAAACGCCCTTTTTAAAAGCAAATATCTCGTGACAGAAACATTTTAGTGACTTTGTTTCAAAGAAACCTCACCTTAGTTTTAAAAGACCTATTCAACGATACCCTACTCAATACTACAGAAGAAAAAAAAAATTTTTGCCCCCCTTTCACTTGTATGGGAGGGGGTCCAAAAAACATTTAAAATAATTTTTTCTTAACATTTCTATATTTGGGTCAACACGATCTATCTTCTCACCAAATTTCATGTCGATAGCTCTAAAACTGACGAAGATATGAGGGCGCGGCATACAGACAGACAGACAGACAGACAGACAGACAGACAGACAGACAGACAGACAGACAGACAGACAGACAGACAGACAGACAGACAGACATGACGAAACTATAAGGGTTTGTAGTAGACTACGAAACCCTAAAAAACAGTGACGAAGTCAGAGTGCGCACTTTTTCCCCGTGATGCGGGTAAAACTACGCGGTGTGTTGGGTAAAACTGCGCACAAGGGTTTCACAATAATTAAGGTCTTATCAGTAGTTTATATTTTATAATTATGAGGCATTTTATAGTCTAAAAGAATAAAAAAAGAAAGATCTGATATAATTAGGTATTTCTGTACAGAAATGCGTTTTTAAATATCACTATAGTGGGGTAAAACTGCGCACATCTAGCCGCATACGTCATGTGCGCACTATTACCCCCGCAGTTTTACCCCATTCAATGAGTACTCAAAACAATTCATCATAACTTTGACACTTTTGAGGCACGATTGAAATGTTGTTACTGAAAAAGAACTTCAATATGTATAGAAAATAAAAAATAGAAGCAAACTCTTCATGATCATAATCCACACTCCCACAAACTTTTCCTTGCACCGAATAAAGTCCGAATTTAACCACGTTTTGGTATTTTTGGTTCTAATAGGTAGGAAATCGACCCGCATTACAGGGAGTGTCTGGACCTAAAATGGCGGTTCAGGTACACGTGTTCCCAGCAAATCAGCATCCCTGCCCCTGCGCCCTATTCCGTAATATCGATGGTGCGCAGTTTTACCCGCTGCGCAGTTTTACCCCGAATGACTCTATTATTATGAATATTTAAAAACAAATAATTGGACCTCCCATACAAATTGACTCAGCCAATTATTTTTTCTTATTTCGGCTTATTTTCCTTGGAAAGTTGTTCAGTTTCATGGGCAGGTTTACCCCTTAAAATATTTGCAGATGTTTTTTTTTTAAATTCCTTTCTTTAGTACGATTATGTAGAATCTACCCTCAATAAATTATTTCAACCATAATTTTCAGGTAGTAATTATACAACTATTTCGGAGAATTTTCCGTAATAGTTAGAACACAAACCCAGTTTACTAACCAACATGATAGTTTATCTGATAAATACACTGTGTTTGTTACTAGAAATTTCTCATTAATAACTACAAACATAATTGTTATCCACCACATTATTGATTTGATTAGCGAGAACTCCAAGTAGACAGCGCGTAGTAATAAACCGATGATAATAAATAAACAGAGAATTTTCCAGTACCACATAATGTGTTTATCTGAACCTTATGTAACAGTAGCATGGACGTAGTAAATCGCACACGTATCGGAAGATATTGCGGTTTGTGACAGCCACAATACAAATGACAACCATAATTTGATTTGACGACGTATGTTATGATGGTATTAGGACTTTGTATACCTAGAACTTCGCACATTCCTTCCGTCAAAAAACTTAATCCGGCAAAACACCGGAAAGTGGTGCGGTGCCTGTGTGGACGGCCTTATTGGAAATCTGGACCACAGTTTCCTAGACAATTGGTTGATTGGACCGTTGTTGTTTTCTTTTCAATGATCAACCATTGCCCTAACGAGCTCCGTTTCAACCGCACTGCATTTTTTTACAACCCCTCTGTTATTTTTGTTTACCCAACTCCAATCTCGTCAACATAATTAGAATTTTAATGAGCATTTCACTCTTGAGTAAACTTTTAAACAATCAAGATTTTAAACAAAGAAGACAATATTTGCTACGTTTTATTACGGGCTTTTAAGGGCTGCTGGTTCTGGGGGAAATCTTATAGTAGCTCAAGTTTACGCGCGTCCATAAAAGGAGTGCCATAAAAAGGCATATTGGAGCGACAAATAGCTCGCTATACTGTTTTTATTGTCGCATCACGCGACAAATCTAAGCGCCATTGTCTACAATACGTCCGCAGGTTGGGCGATAAACCTCGGACTTAGGGGATAAATACCAGACGGGCTCCGTCGACGTAAGGACGGGCCATTTGAGAAATTTATTGTGCGCACTTAACCACAAATAAATTGGTCGGCGTCACGTGAACTGCTGTACAGGTCAGTCTTCGCAGCGTGCGGCATTTGTCCGTATTAGACTGCTCTCGAAGCTCCACACACAAAAACCTAAACACGGTAGCAAAATTCTATGTGGATTTAATTCATTTAGTTCATGTTATACCTACCATAACTGATAAATCAGCTAAGTACTACCTATGGTTAGATAGGTAGTATACATTTTACGGAAATTACAGCTGAAAAGCTATTTTCAGAATGATTGATTTACGAAAGCTTATTCATTTGTTTGATCTTCATTTTATTCATATTCTTGAAATTAAATTGTGCTCGTTGTTCCGACCCTCAAAGCTAGCCATCAATTTTATTATCATACAAACAAAAAATGTGACCGTACTCCTATCTGTAAACGCCCCGGGAAGTGTTTTATTTAAACATGGACTTTTCCTGTTTTCCGGCTATCGTTTTTCAAATGAAGGCTATTCGCGGTATGGTTCACATGTTCGCTTTTTGATATGCAATGGTCAAAGGGGTTTGAAATGGACTAGGTATCAATGTGATTCTGAAAAATAGAGAGGATTTAGTGAGGGGGAGGGAGAGAGACAGTGAGGATTTAAAATGTTTTTACTATATGGATGGGTGCCAGAGCTATGAACAGATGAAAATGAAGTATCAGACATAGCCAAAACATCAGGAACCTTACCACAAAGAAGTTAGACACACGTTCAACGCGTGTCTAACTTTAATGCGGTAAGGTCTAAAGTATTTTATTTTCATCCCTTTGATTATCTACAAGGAAAAATAGTACATTACCCTTTTTCAGTCAAATGACCACTAAAACAGTTTTACTCAAAGGAAAGGCCGTAATCTGATGTAATTATAGCGGAAATTATTGATGCCCAATTAGAAAATCGTTAAGGACTTTACGCCCAAGACTAACCCGTTCAAGTTAATTTTACATTGTGCAAGCTTCAAAGGATTTCGGTAATTAAATTATTCAGCTATATCAACCGCTTAACTTGGTTCGCAAACAAACTGCCTATTAACAGGAATTATTAAAAATTACGAGGTCGCATGATGCCTCTGGAAAACCGGAAAATCTCATTAATCTATGTCACTTTGGTAACGTGTCAGCATTTTTTACTGAGCGTCCTCCAGCTTCCAAACAATTGGTATTTGATACTGGCTCTATAAAAAGCTAAGGTCCAACCACATTGTTAGGCCGACACTGCCTTTGTTCTTGGACAGCGGATCCCAGCAAAAATGAACGGTCAATCTGGCAGATGTCCCGTACAAAACATCGCCGCTACCTTATGAGCAGATATTATGATGCTGAAAAAATGAGCTTCCTAACAACGTACTTTGTAACACAGATTTCCATTACGTGAATTCCAAATAACACCTAAATAAATAACCCTTTAAAGTGATGAACAGGTACTTTTAATGAAAAAAGTAGAGTATGTAAACACACCAGACTTTGTAAAACCAATAAAGCTCTCGCTGCAAAAAGCAAGCGCAGCGAAAATAAATACGATGTGGCAAGGGAATATGAGTAAATCTCAGTTGAACGTTTTCCAGGGTAACAACAGACAAGCATAATTACAACAAATGGCCGAGATGAAGGCTACATACATTTTCATTTTGTTTGATTAAAAAAGCTTTCCCTGAATCGCGGGTAAAGGGAAAAATCCCTGGAACTTTTCTTGTTTCCAAACAACACGTTCAACGCACACGTAGCGACACGGAATTGAATTGATTATAAACTTTATCTGGCCGTTGCTGCATGAGACTTTTAGCTCACCCACCTCTGGCTGTAGCTACGCTTATGAATCCGAGACGAGAAAATAGTTATTTGAAAACTTATCCATTTCCTTTTTCCTACGTTGCGACTGAACTTTGATCAGAAAACTCTAGATAAACTTTATAGATTTAAGTAAGTTTGTAGGTATACGTAACTAGACTTTTTAGGTAAATAGACTACAAAAACTACTGTTGTTGATCATCATCTTCACAATCAACATTCGTGGGAGGACCCGGACGACCAATGCTAAACATAGGTCTTCCTCAGGCGCTTTGATATACCTATCGCTATCACAAATTATGATTCCGGCTTAGAATAGCATCACCCCAATTCTACCCGTGGGTGTCATAAGAAGCGACTAAGGGATAACTATCCAGGGAATAGGCAGCAGCGTTCCCTGTGAATTAAACATCTTGCACTGCGCTCGCCAATCCGCCTGCCAAGTGCGCTGAGTATGGCAATACCCCTCAATACGGGGGAGGCCCATGTCCAGCAGTGGACTGTTGAGGCTGTAAAGATATCACAAATTAGAAAAATAGCGTGCGGGGCGGTGCCGCTACTTAGGATCGAATCCGACGACTGACATCAAATTTCCATCCGTTGTCTTGGTCGAAAACAGTGTCATGCTGCATTTTCCGATGCGTTTCCTCCACTCTATAACCTTTCGCCCTCATCAATCATTGGTTCTACGAGCTACATTTGTTTTCAGTAAATGTTTGAGAGCTATTTTAAGTACTAAGTAGCTAAGTACAGTATAAGTACTAAATGAAAATAGTACCAGCATCTTCCTTGCAACAAAGATCTAACTATTTATTTAAACTAACTCCCTAATAAATCAGTGTTCACCAGAATAAATTACCCTCCTACAAACCAGGTGCAATCTGGCTCGGTGTTTAATAAAGGAGTACACACACGCGCTCTTTGTTCGTCTGGGAAGGCAATTAGTTCAACACTTCACACTTAATTTGCACTATCGCGGAATTTAAAACGACCCTCCATGTAGGGTCGGTCGGTTGGTTGGCTCAACACGAGTGTCCAGTTCGCACAATGGGAACGGGGCGGTAAGTGGCCCTTGTTCTATTATGTCTCGTCTCTTTAGTGTGCAGAGCTCTTTATTCGCTCATGAATCTTTGATGATGACCAGAATGTCTGTATCGAAAAGGCCCTTTGTCAGTATCGGCGATAGACAAGCATGGAGTTTTTCTGTAAGAGCTTCAGTGTGCGATGGATGAAAATAAATACGTAGTATAAAATGAAGTCGTCTTTTGAGTTTCTCTGTCTGTCTGTCGTAGAAATCACTAACTCATCCCAAACCACGCAACAGATTTTGATGCGGTTTATGTAAAAGATAGAGTGATACAAGAGTAGCAACAGATTTTGATGCGGTTTATGTATCAGATTGATTCAAGAGGAAGGTTTATGTGTATAACACATATCAGGAAAATGCTTTTTTTTCCCCGGGAAAATAAGTTACAGCGGGTGAAATCGCTAACGGACAGCTAGTAGAAGAATAAATAATCAAGTACAAAAATTAATTCGTTGGCGTACACCTACCTAATTTCATAATAGTAGGTATATATTGTCTAGGATCGCTACTTCTCATGCTCATTTATTTTTACAAACCTACCTTGCTTATTTTAATTTAGCATGAATCTTTTAACTAAATTGACCTAATAAAAATGCAGAACCGGCGAGCTTATATATCGGCAAAATCAGAAGATTACTGCAGTTCGAAAAGAAGCAAAAAACGTCTAGTGACGATACTTAATTAGGTCAGGCCTTGGTCAGGCCTTGGTCAGTCTAGTCCTGATAAAGTAGATAGCCTCACGAGTCCCCTCGTCACGTCATGATCATGATAACGAGGCTGGTGACGCAGAAATAAGATTCAGTAGCCAGAAAGTTCTTTGAGAAGGTGACATTCAAAATTTAGGCACAAAATAGAGAGTTTACAGAAGGTTCACTCAGCCCTATTTCGGATTTTCGCGATTGGCATTTGTTACATAGCCAGGGTTGCTACTGTCAAAAATCTCTAAGTATAAAAACGTCAAAGCAGCAAAATCGGACAAAGAACATCGTATGATTCTGAGCCAGTTTTAAATCCAATAAATAAATATGACGTTCGTGTCAACCACCTTCTTATTTACCTTGACTTCCCCTGAGATTCCGGTTTTTTCTAGTTTTCGTCAGTAAGCGTCAAAATCGTCGCTAGTACTGAGTGAGCCATCTGGATTGATTCATGTGAGTATAATAATAACTTTTTGCTGCTATCTTATAGTCTGTGCACGCATGACGTCGATAGAACTACTTATATTGCTAGTTATTTCTCATTTACTATCGAACGCAGAATCAAACAAAGGACGCTACATTTTGCATTTCTTACGTGTGCGCAGGTACATACTAAGTCGGAACCATCTACGCTATCTTACCGAGACATGAATTAAACACCGCATACCTATTACACTCCCACGTCACGTTGTGCATATAACGCGAAGAGCCATTACCTACGCGCGCTTTGCGAAGTGTTTTACTACTTATCTCTTTTTCCTTATCCTTGTGAATAAAACGAGGGGCAAATGTGGGTATAAGTACAGGGATAGTAGATGTATAAGGTCGTACCCACGTATCACTTTTCACACTACCCCATCGGAAGTTCTAGGACCATTATCTGTTAAAAGCAACAAAGTCGAGAGATCAAAGTTTCCTCGTTTCTGTCTGTACCGGGAGGAGGCAGGGGAAGAGGAACATTAGTTCCCGCTGCGCTGAGGTGTTGAAGCGGTTCGTCTAAACACTACGTGCGCTCTCCGGGAGGATTTATCGGGAATCTAAAGCATTGCGCTCTTGACTTTCTATTTCCGGCGGATTGCACGGAGCTATCCTGTGGGATCTCAGCTCGATAAATGGGGGAACTCGCTTCCTTTTGGCTTTGTCTTACATAAGTGCGGCGCTTTGAAGTCATTCTGTGTTCTGCGTTTATACAGCAGGTGTATTCATGATGGAAATTATTTCGTGGCTTTACATTTCACTCACAAACGAATGATATCTTCGTGGTAGATAACCACGCACATACGTAGTACCTACTTTTCATAAAACTCTCTTTTCTTAGGCATCTTAATTTTTATTGAATGAATAGTTTTTCAGTTTACCGAGAAGATAACTAGGTTTCCTACATTCACTCACCGCTCCATTATTTTTGTTGAACGCTGAAAGTTTTAGTTGCTCTGTAACTTTTCGGGTGAGACCGAAACGTTTGGCCAATGAGAATAGTGCACCTGCAGTTGCATCCGAGTTGCACGAACGCGAATTTAAATTGGTTGAAACCAACTTTTTCATAAAGACAGTCTCTGGTGATAAAATTATAGCAGTAAAGATGTGAAAATCTATTAATATAGGTATTTCATTTCATAACATAGACTTATTAGAAGATGAAAGGCGCAGGGCAAACACAATATAATATTTAAAGATTAATTGGGGCGCAGTGATGTTATAGATATGATACGAGTTTTTTAAATTAGTTTGACAAGAGCCAAGAAAAGTATTCGTCTATTCTATTCAAACTCTATTTAACATAATAGGTATTAGAAGTATAAAGTTTAAATATTTAATTTTTAATAGAACGCTCTTTCCTAGCGGGATTCCAAGAGACACCTGCCACACCTGGGTCCGCGTGAATTTAGATGAGTGCATCACCACGCGGCGACCGGCGGCGGGGAGCTGCACACCGACTTTCTTCACTAACTTCGTCTCGCGGAAACCGTATAAATGTTAATGAAACCCAGACGTCTCTAATGAGATTACAGCTCCCGTGAAATTGGATTCGCGCGGGACTTCTTTAATTTTCAGTCATCGTGAAAATTAGGTTGATCTGCCGCGTTGCTTAAGATGGTTAGCATTTGAATGTTGGCGGGGAAATGTTTTGCGGTTTTAGTAGGAAACTCATTTTGTACGAAAATAAAGACACGATTTGCTAATTGTTGTAAATGTAACAGTTGTCTTTGTAGGTTCATTTCCTACGCCAAAAATTACGGTTAAATTATATGCAACACTAAATTTCAAACGTCCGCGGTTTTTAACAGTATTCATACTTAGTTATAAATTAACGGGTTCTTACTGAAAATATATTGGGAATAAGAACCTGATAAAATTATAAAGCTATGAAATTCTATGCAGTTCAGGAACTCTTATCTCGACAATGGAGTACGAGGTGGTGCCTACACTGATTCAAATTCTCTAACGTATTGTAGATTTCCTGCTACATTTACATAATTGCATAGATTAGAGCATTTCCTCGGCCTACCTTCTCCAATTTTCGCGGAGATAAGCAAAATGTAGAGCAAGACAGGATTACTAACTGAAAATGAGCGTTCTAGAATGTTCGAGATTCAAAGGAAATTCTCAGAAATGTTCAAGATTTGACGAACAATCTTGAGATTTAGTCTTTGGATGTAGCAGTCGCTATACGTACAGGTTCAATCAGTCAGAGCCCGGCACACGTCATGAATTTCACAGTAGCAAACTTCTGCAATATTCACCCTTATTTGCCAGCTACATACAAATATAGCAATATTACGTGGGTGGTCACAGTTGGTACATAATGTACCAGATATACCTACAAGGATCAAAGGTTTCAGATATTTATGGCTATAAATGCTACTTGTCTGTTTACTAGCTTTTTTTATGTACCTAAAAAAAAACCTAAGCAACAGTTTTAGAAAGTCGGCGTAACAGGTCTCTACAGCATTTTATCAAAATCCTGTCTCTCTCAGCTGACGTAACTGCGTCGTTGTCGCCTACGTAGATGACTTTTTGAGTATTTGTTCGGGCTCTCTGGTGAGTAACTAAATAAAAACGTACTACTATTGTCAGAGCAAATAAATTCCTCAACGCGACACAAATTGAGCGCTGACCATCGGTTGCAAATCGAAAGCTCCCAAATTGCTGCCAAGGCCTTGTATTTGTAACCAGGGCCGGCTTGAATCAATCAGGGTAATGGGGGCTAGTCCGAACCTGCTTGGATTAGTCGCGGTAAACTGCTCCCAGCACGCCACGGACCGCTGGAGTTTCCAATCTCTGCTGCCCCCTTTTGTAGAGCTGATTGAATCCCCATTCAATCAGTCGCCGCGATTGAAAATTTATATCAAAGTTTTACCTTATTTTTCAAAATAGCGTCAAGCCTGCCTGATCGATCGATTCACTTAACTCTGATGCGATCTATTTGAAAATAAAGATGAAAAAGAAAGAGGGACTTCTTTAGTCTCGATTGATTTATCAATTTTAAATCTGATCCTCTCAAGTTATGCAATCCGAGAACAGTCAACAATCCGAGAAACGTTAGCTGACGTATGTTCAGGTACAAAGTGTTCATAACGTAATCCGCACAAAGCATTTACAGATCGCCAGCTACGGTGGTGCGGCCTGGCATAGAACAGGGGATGGGTAAAGCCTCGGGCGATGTCTATGCCCGCCAGGCCCGCCAGGCCCGCCAGGCCCGCCAGGCCGGCAATTAGCGTAATAGACATTTGACCGACCACAGCCTGGGATTCCTCCCCTTTGCCATTGTATACCTTTGCACGTGCTTCGAGATATTACGTACTCTTACTCGCACAAGGCGTTGTAGAAGCTTTGGTAGTGTATCTGTTGGTCGTCTTTATAGTACCGTACGTCGATCCCTTGATACCGTGGCGATTGGCGATGATGAAAAGTGTTTCCTGTTCTTGTTATGGTATTCCATCGTTTTATGAAAGCTTGAACGATTTTCAAAGCTTTGATCGTATCTGAGAGGTTTTGCAAGCCATGTGTAGCAAAATGACAGTTTGAGAAATTATCTATGAATGTAGGTAAATCATTATGACTTGGTCCAAAAAGTTGGATTTTGAAATCTAAAATAGACCACAGAGACCGAGCCATAGTCATAATTCAAAATTATATAAATTTAGAGCCTTCCTCTATAATATAATTAGCAGACCATGGTTCTTAAATATAATTTCCCGTCAGCTTTTGCCTACAAAACAAGACATAAGTACCTTACAAAACCACTCGCGTAATGACAAGAAAATAATGCGATTCGAAGTAATACTGTTGTAACTGTACCAATTACAAGGCGAGGACGCTCCTTTGTCTGAAACAATGAGTTTCAGGAAGGCAACACGCGTCTAGACTGGAAAACTAGGAACAGCAGGCGGCGAACCGGACCTAGGGTTGCCAAACTTTCTAGTTTAACCGGGTACGTAAAAAACACATGCGCTCTCGAACAAACATTTATTTTTGGAGAACAATGCATGATTCTGGAATCGAGATTTTTAGGACGTGGTCAGTTTGTCGGATGTGAATACAGGGTGTTAATTTAAATGCGTGCCATAGCTTCTGGGCAGGTTAGGTATCGATTAAGGATGCCGTAAAAAATATTGAAAAACATCCCAATTAAAAATAAAAACGGGTAGGTATAGTAAAAAAATGTTTTCTTTTTTGAAAAATCAATTTTTGACACTGTTGTTGTTTATCCCATACAAGTACTGTTATCTAAATAACTTTGAGATTTAACGAATTTCGGCTGAGTATACCTAGGCATTTGAATCAAATGTCGGCCAAGTAAAAATAAAAATAAAATTGTGACTGGTATTTTTTTAATATATTTTACGGCATCCTTTATCGATACTAAATCTACCCTAAAGCTATGGCACGCAATTAAATTAACACCCTGTATAAAGAGCATTTATTTGACTGTTGGATTGAAACTTTTACTACCTTGCGTGATGTGATTGTACACAGAGGTGTTTGTAAGTATACTAAAGTTTCAAATAACGTCCAGCTGCATCCAGACGCCTGGCAACCCCGACAGGTCCAGCTTCGGCATACGAATGAATCTCGGACACGGAGCACGGACGTACCACTTTGTCACATCAACATTGCCTTGAGAGGACTCGACGGAAACATATCCGCAAGCTCTTGAATGTGAAATGTGTTCGCTCCTCTTGTTCTCTAATTTATTCGGACGAGTTTGTTCTGCACTTTATCTGCGCTGCTAGGTGAGAAAACTACCTACTCGTTCTTTACAGTGTGGGTAGTTTTGTTTCTCATGTTTTTGCAGATTAGTTGCTGCTGCACTGCGAACTGAGCCGTACGTAAATTCTGCGTTGATAGAACCTTAACAAAGGCGAACCACTTAAGAAGGTTCTTAGGTACTTACTTGTGTTCTCATTGCACACAATTGAAACACATACATACGAGTACCATAGCTGTTCATTCTAATTAACCCTTGTACAGAGGGTGTTCCTTCCACAAAATATGCTAATTGAGTGCGAAATTCAAACTAAATTAGGACGGTTATAAATCTTAATACAGAAAGATAAAGGAAAGGTATACCTACTTACTTCTGCATCACTTAGTAGTTAAGTACACAGTACAGACAAGGTCACGTCCGTTGAGACACTCAAAACACCTATGTAAGACTCACGTGCGTGGCATAAAAACAGCCAAAGTCCAAACAGCTAACCCAGCCTGAGCTTGACCTGAACGGATCGATCTAAAATTGAAATATCATCCATCTGAAAATACAAACATAACGCATACTCGACTATCAAAGTTTTTGCGGTGATGCCTCCACTCTCTAGCGGGATTTGATGCGGCCTGTCTGCCAATGCCATCGCAACGATTTAGATAGTTCTAGAACAATACCACTATAAAGCTGCAGCAGGATTTACGAGATGGACGGATTTCATTCCCGTCCTATATGTCGAACATTTACTCACTGCATCGCCGTAGGTACCTAAAGGTAGCAAAACAAAGGCTAGGATGTGTTAAAAATGTTACCTACTACCTATAGGTCATCGGTAGGTCATCAATAGTCATCACCATCCATCATCATTCTCAGCCTACTAAGTAGGTGCCTACTATAAATTCATAATCTATAGTTGAAAAGACCACTCTCTGCGTTCGACGACGTATGGCGTTCTCTTTCCCACTTGGCAGTAAGATCAAGTGAGAAAGGGAGCGCCATACGCGAATGCAGCGAGGGGTTTTGTCGACTATAACTATATTTAATTTATTCATGCTATTTTGCTTTACAAAATAGACAGAATCAAGAGAATTTGATACTCATTGTTAGCAGAGTTTATTTACACTACATTATTCCGAAACAATAGTCACTACATTTCAATGAGTTAGTATATCTCTGGACCGCTTCATTCATTCGAGGGCCGTGTATTGGAAATAATGGTAGGTATCTGTTCGGGACAATGCGACCGACCGCTATGAATCAAAGCGGCCAAATCTGATTTATGCACTATTAGCACTTTATGGCTGAGGTACTAACGTAACGGGCCATCGTGTTCATGGCACTTAAAAAGTAATAAATTAGGCCGGTCGGTCGCAGCGAGCAACGTGGTGGGCTTTCGTGGGACTAGCTTCAGAATGAACGGCTTTCACGTGGTCTGTAACGTTTTCACCTTACACCTCTCAAGATGTGCTGAAGAATTTGTACTGTATTGGTTTTTCGTGCGTATGTAAGTTATTTATTTAATGAATTTCAGTATACCTAGATAATAGGTATATATGTGGGTGTACTCGTGCATCTAGATAATAATATTGTAACTATATGCCCGACCGAATCCTTCCTAAAATGGGCTCATACTTAGCTGCAACTACATGAATCATAAATATTTAAGTACGCGTATATAATGAAATAAAGTACAAAAAATACTTCAAAATTATAATTCTATTTAAAGTTAGTTTCACTGCGTAGTGAGCCAAATTCAAAAAAGAAATTGCAGAAAGTCTAAGAAAATTTATCTTCATACCTCGACGATTATTAGTAGGTTGTGACGTTCCACCCGTTTACGCCCGACTTACGCCCAGCGTCAACCATAAAATGCTAGCTGGGAGGAAACCGGTAACGCTTGGAATGGAAAGTCGCAGATAGGTAGTAGTTAGGTTTAGCTAAATGAAAATCAGAAATAACTTACAGTAGGGTTTATTGTCCTATTATCTTTTCACGCGCACTGCACTTGTGTAGGTAGACTTAGAAGGAAAAGAAATCACTGGCCTAAAGAAACGGGCTTGGTCGCAGCTGGCGTAGTCACGGTAGCAGAGATCATCAGGGTAGCGGTAGCGAAGCTTCTAGATCTTTCTTGCAGGTAGGTAGTTGCCGGTAGGTAGTTTCTTGCCGGTAGGTAGTTTCTTGCCGGTAGGTAGTTTCTTGCCGGTAGATAGCTCGAGCCGGTAGATGCTTCTAGCAAGTGCGTAGCTTCTTGCCGGTATGTAGCCTACCCGGTAGGTGATTCCTGGAATGTCCATACAGCCTAGTAAGCCGGTGTTCGAAAGCGCAAGCGTGTCACGAAGTTTATGATTAGGCCAGTGAGAGTGACATTAGAATATTACTTTATGGCAGCAGCTTGCGAACAAAGAACAGTTTACAAAGATAGGTAAATTGTGCAATTTAGAGCAAAATAGCAGTTGAAACTCACCCTAGCGGGAAATTAGCGTTTGTAGTCCATTAAAATACGTAGTAACACTAGTAACTATAAGCTAACCAGTTTCTCCTCTGGTGGGGAATAAAAAATACTATTAGCGAGCGCGATGCAGCCACGTGCTAGGAAAATTGCGCCGAGCGGCACGTCCGTTCCTTGAGTCTGCTAGCGGGGCGTGTGAAGTGTGTCCGAGGCGGAGCGTTGGCGCCGGTTAGCTGCAGCGCCGCGTCATACCTACCTAGTCCGTTCTACGTAAACAGATTTGAGACGCGTTTAGCTATATTTAGAATAAGATTAAGTTTACATTTTATAACAGTTATTTAGTTTAAGTTTATTAGTAGTTTTTTATTTAGATATTAATGTTTAGTTCAAAGTACTTATATTTTTTGTTTTAAGTATCTTAGTTAATTAATCTTAGCAACCTGAAGTTAGTAACAGTTGCCGTAGTAACGTAACTTTGAAACTCATATCTCAACACTCTTGAAGGTCTTTAAAAAGCTAAAACTGGCTAATTTGACCATAAACTTAGAAAAGTCTCTTTTCTTTCGGAACGAGCTAAAATTCTTAGGCTATGTTGTTAATTCTAGTGGTCTTCACGTTGATCCTGCTAAGGTTGAAGCTATCCTCAACTTTCCTACACCCACTAATAAGAAACAGGTCAAACGATTCTTAGGCACTGCTTCATGGTATCGAAGGTTCGTACCTAATTTTAGTACCATAGCTGGTCCTCTCAACCGGTTAACTTCTACTAGTCGGAAAACTAATGTTCCTTTTGTATGGACAAAAGAGGCTGAAGAGTCCTTTCAGAAACTGAAGACTTGTCTTTGTTCTGCACCTATACTATCCTGCCCTGATTATGACAAACCGTTTGAAGTCCACACTGACGCTAGTGATTTTGGCGTAGGAGCCTTACTAACTCAAACTATAGATGGCGTTGAACACCCAATTGCGTACATGAGTAAGTCTTTATCTGCACAGGAACGCAATTATAGTATAACTGAACGAGAAGCTCTCGCTGTCCTAGTCGCTCTTGAGCATTGGAGGTGCTACCTCGACAATGGCCATAAATTTACGGTTTATACTGATCATTCTGCTTTAAAATGGTTTATCAATCTAAATAATCCTACTGGACGCCTAGCTAGATGGGGTGTTCGTCTCTCTGCTTTTAACTTCGACATTAAACATCGTAAGGGTGCTGATAATGTTATACCAGATGCCTTATCTCGTGCTCTTCCTATTTCTGCAATAGATACTGACCCTAACTCTACTCATACTACCGATGAATGGTATCTCAACATCTACAATGGTTGCCAAAATTCTCCAACTTCATTTCCTAACTACTTAGTAAAAGATGGTCGTCTATACCGTTTTATGAAAGCTAAATACGCCTTACATTCTGAATTTGAATGGAAAGAAGTTGTCCCTAAAGAGGTTAGGTATGATGTCATAGTCGAGAACCATTCAGAACCTACTGCGGGTCATCTTGGTATCTTCAAAACTTACCGGAGGCTAATATTATTGGCCGGGTATGCACTCTGACGTCGTTCAAGCTGTATTGTCCTGTGATGCTTGCATCTCTCACAAACATCAGAATCACGCTCCTTTAGGTGAAATGGGTAGGCCTAAAGTCTGCTCAAGACCTTTTCAAGCTATCAGTATTGACTTGGTTGGACCTCTACCGCCAACTAGGAAGCAAAACTGTCATATCTTAGTAGTAACTTGTTGTTTTAGTAAATACTGTTTACTATTTCCAATTAAACGTGCTACAGCTGAGATCGTAACTAAAATTATAGAGGAGAGCGTATTTCTTGTTCATGGTATTCCTTCTACTGTTGTCCTTGACAATGGGAAACAATTTACTAGCGTAAAACTCAAACAATTGTTTTCAAAATATAAAATACCTAACATACACTACACACCTAAATATACACCGCACGTTAATACTGTCGAACGATATAATAAAACCATAATGACTGCTATATCAACCTTCATTCAGAGTGATCAACGTGTTTGGGATAATCTAATACCCCAAATACAATTCGCGCTTAACAGCTCTGTCAGTGAAGTAACTGGGTATACGCCTTCATTTCTTGTATTTGGTCGTGAATTAGTCGCTTGTGGTTCACACTATCTGGATACTAAGGACGGTGACGAAGTTATCTACCAACCTCGTGACCACTACGCCGAAAACTTAGGCGTTCTATCTACAATCTTTGAAAAAGTCCAAGCCTCACTTCTTCAAGCTCATGAGCGCAATTGCCAGTCTTATAATTTACGTAGAAGACCTATGGAATTTACTATTGGTGATACAGTTTGGAAAGAACTTTTATCAAAGTGACAAAGATAAATACTTTTGCAAGAAGTTGGCACCAAAATTTGTGAAATGCAAGATAATTGGTAAAAAGTCTCCATTAGTATACGAACTTTCTGATATGTCGGGTAATTCTATTGGCTTTTGGCATATTAAAGATTTTAAAATGATAAATTACAAGGAATAGAGCTAAACTTACTTACTTTAAAAGAGTCTTGACTATAGCTAATAGTTACTATTTTGAGTATCACTTTTACTACAGTGTATACTCTGACTGTAAGGGTCTTCACTCTAAGATAAGATGAAAGACTAAAATGTAAGGAAGTATGTGTGTTGAAGAATGAATGTTTTGTATGGATGAAAGGATAGTATAGTAGCTTTTGTTAGAAGTAGTCGGATTTTACTCTAAGTACGCAAAATCCTACCCTTTGTCGGCGGGTACTGTAACGTTGTGACAGCACACGTTCCATTTTAGTATAGAATAGTTACTAACTTTAGGTTGCTAAGATTAAATAACTAAGATACTTAAAACAAAAAATATAAGTACTTTGAACTAAACATTAATATCTAAATAAAGAACTACTAATAAACTTGAACTAAATAACTATTATAAAATGTAAAATTAATCTTATTCTAAATATTGCTAAACGCGTCTCAAATCTGTTTACGTAGAACGGACTAGGTAGGTATGACGCGGCGCTGCAGCTAACCGGCGCCAACGCTCCGCCTCGGACACACTTCACACGCCCCGCCAGCAGTCTCAAGGAACGGACGTGCCGCTCGGCGCAATTTTCTTAGCACGTGGCTGCATCGCGCTCGCTAATAGTATTTTTATTCCCCACCAGAGAGAAACTGGTTAGCTTATAGTTACTAGTGTTACTACGTATTTTAATGGACTACAAACGCTAATTTCCCGCTAGGGTGAGTTTCAACTGCTATTTTGCTCTAAATTGCACAATTTACCTATCTTTTGTAAACTGTTCTTTGTTCGCAAGCTGCTGCCATAAAGTAATATTCTAATTTCACTCTCACTGGCCTAATCATAAACTTCGTGACACGCTTGCGCTTTCGAACACCGGCTTACTAGGCTGTATGGACATTCCAGGAATCACCTACCGGGTAGGCTACATACCGGCAAGCTACGCACTTGCTAGAAACATCTACCGGCTCGAGCTATCTACCGGCAAGAAACTACCTACCGGCAAGAAACTACCGGCAAGAAACTACCTACCGGCAACTACCTACCTGCAAGAAAGATCTAGAAGCTTCGCTACCGCTACCCTGATGATCTCTGCTACCGTGACTACGCCAGCTGCGACCAAGCCCGTTTCTTTAGGCCAGTGATTTCTTTTCCTTCTAAGTCTACCTACACAAGTGCAGTGCGCGTGAAAAGATAATAGGACAATAAACCCTACTGTAAGTTATTTCTGATTTTCATTTAGCTAAACCTAACTACTACCTATCTGCGACTTTCCATTCCAAGCGTTACCGGTTTCCTCCCAGCTAGCATTTTATGGTTGACGCTGGGCGTAAGTCGGGCGTAAACGGGTGGAACGTCACAGCAACTGTGCTTAGCAGAGCTCATTGGGGTAGCGGTAGCGAAGCTTCTAGATCTTTCTTGCAGGTAGGTAGTTGCCGGTAGGTAGTTTCTTGCCGGTAGGTAGTTTCTTGCCGGTAGGTAGCTCGAGCCGGTAGATGCTTCTAGCAAGTGCGTAGCTTCTTGCCAGTAGGTAGTTCTTGTCGGTAGGTAGTCTACCCGGTAGGTGATTCCTGGAATGTCCATACAGCCTAGTAAGCCGGTGTTCGAAAGCGCAAGCGTGTCACGAAGTTTATGATTAGGCCAGTGAGAGTGAAATTAGAATATTACTTTATGGCAGCAGCTTGCGAACAAAGAACAGTTTACAAAAGATAGGTAAATTGTGCAATTTAGAGCAAAATAGCAGTTGAAACTCACCCTAGCGGGAAATTAGCGTTTGTAGTCCATTAAAATACGTAGTAACACTAGTAACTATAAGCTAACCAGTTTCTCCTCTGGTGGGGAATAAAAAATACTATTAGCGAGCGCGATGCAGCCACGTGCTAAGAAAATTGCGCCGAGCGGCACGTCCGTTCCTTGAGTCTGCTAGCGGGGCGTGTGAAGTGTGTCCGAGGCGGAGCGTTGGCGCCGGTTAGCTGCAGCGCCGCGTCATACCTACCTAGTCCGTTCTACGTAAACAGATTTGAGACGCGTTTAGCAATATTTAGAATAAGATTAAAGTTTACATTTTATAATAGTTATTTAGTTTAAGTTTATTAGTAGTTCTTTATTTAGATATTAATGTTTAGTTCAAAGTACTTATATTTTTTGTTTTAAGTATCTTAGTTATTTAATCTTAGCAACCTGAAGTTAGTAACTATTCTATACTAAAATGGAACGTGTGCTGTCACAACGTTACAGTACCCGCCGACAAAGGGTAGGATTTTGCGTACTTAGAGTAAAATCCGACTACTTCTAACAAAAACTACTATACTATCCTTTCATCCATACAAAACATTCATTCTTCAACACACATACTTCCTTACATTTTAGTCTTTCATCTTATCTTAGAGTGAAGACCCTTACAGTCAGAGTATACACTGTAGTAAAAGTGATACTCAAAATAGTAACTATTAGCTTTAGTCAAGACTCTTTTAAAGTAAGTAAGTTTAGCTCTATTCCCTGTAATTTATCATTTTAAAATCTTTAATATGCCAAAAGCCAATAGAATTACCCGACATATCAGAAAGTTCGTATACTAATGGAGACTTTTTACCAATTATCTTGCATTTCACAAATTTTGGTGCCAACTTCTTGCAAAAGTATTTATCTTTGTCACTTTGATAAAAGTTCTTTTCAAACTGTATCACCAATAGTAAATTCCATAGGTCTTCTACGTAAATTATAAGACTGGCAATTGCGCTCATGAGCTTGAAGAAGTGAGGCTTGGACTTTTCAAAGATTGTAGATAGAACGCCTAAGTTTTCGGCGTAGTGGTCACGAGGTTGGAAGATAACTTCGTCACCGTCCTTAGTATCCAGATAGTGTGAACCACAAGCGACTAATTCACGACCAAATACAAGAAATGAAGGCGTATACCCAGTTACTTCACTGACAGAGCTGTTAAGCGCGAATTGTATTTGGGGTATTAGATTATCCCAAACACGTTGATCACTCTGAATGAAGGTTGATATAGCAGTCATAATAGTTTTATTATATCGTTCGACAGTATTAACATGCGGTGTATATTTAGGTGTGTAGTGTATGTTAGGTATTTTATATTTTGAAAACAATTGTTTGAGTTTTACGCTAGTAAATTGTTTCCCATTGTCAAGAACAACAGTAGAAGGAATACCATGAACAAGAAATACGCTCTCCTCTATAATTTTAGTTACGATCTCAGCTGTAGCACGTTTAATTGGAAATAGTAAACAGTATTTACTAAAACAACAAGTTACTACTAAGATATGACAGTTTTGTAGTATTGACACTAGAATTAACAACATAGCCTAAGTATTTTAGCTCGTTCCGAAAGAAAAGAGACTTTTCTAAGTTTATGGTCAAATTAGCCAGTTTTAGCTTTTTAAAGACCTTCAAGAGTGTTGAGATATGAGTTTCAAAGTAAGGAGAAGCTATAATGATGTCGTCTATATAAACAAAAACTGAATTTTCGAATTCCGGACCAGAAAACAAAGTATCGACAAGGCGTTGCTGAGTAGCCGGCGCGTTGCATAAGCCAAAAGGCATTGTTACGAATCTGAAAGTGCCACGACCAGGAACATAGAATGCAGTTTGGTCGCGATCATTTTCGTCAATAGGAATTTGCCAAAAAGCCTTTGATAGATCGATACTAGATAGAAATTTAGCGTTCTTTAAGCTATCCAAGATATTAGAAACGTAAGGTAGTTTGTAAGCATCCTTTCGGGTTACAGAATTTAGTTTACGGCTATCAAGGCAGAATCTGAGTTTACCGTCTTTTTTAGGAGTAACAAGAACTGGGGAAGACCAAGGACTTTCACACTGTTCGACCACACCTAGCTGAATCATTTCATCTAACTCATCACATATGACCTTTAGTTTAGCAGGGGGCAGTCTATAATATCTTTGTCTGATAGGTAATGTGTCTTGAGTATCGATCCGATGAGTAACCAAGTGAGTACGACCTAAGCCTTTTTTAGCAGTTGAGATCTCTTCAAATTGTTCTATGATATTATCAGCAGTAACTTTCTGAGGCTCAGTTAGTTCAGCATAGGAATGAAGTGAATTAGAAGATTCATCAACACTCAAAATAGTCTCGTCCGAATATGTAATAGATTTTATGTGTTTAGGGAATAGGTTGAATTTGTTCCAGAAGTCTATACCAAGTATAAGAGATGTCTTTATAGCAGGTATAATATAAACTTTAAGAAAGTGTAGCCACAAACATCAGAATCACGCTCCTTTAGGTGAAATGGGTAGGCCTAAAGTCTGCTCAAGACCTTTTCAAGCTATCAGTATTGACTTGGTTGGACCTCTACCGCCAACTAGGAAGCAAAACTGTCATATCTTAGTAGTAACTTGTTGTTTTAGTAAATACTGTTTACTATTTCCAATTAAACGTGCTACAGCTGAGATCGTAACTAAAATTATAGAGGAGAGCGTATTTCTTGTTCATGGTATTCCTTCTACTGTTGTTCTTGACAATGGGAAACAATTTACTAGCGTAAAACTCAAACAATTGTTTTCAAAATATAAAATACCTAACATACACTACACACCTAAATATACACCGCATGTTAATACTGTCGAACGATATAATAAAACTATAATGACTGCTATATCAACCTTCATTCAGAGTGATCAACGTGTTTGGGATAATCTAATACCCCAAATACAATTCGCGCTTAACAGCTCTGTCAGTGAAGTAACTGGGTATACGCCTTCATTTCTTGTATTTGGTCGTGAATTAGTCGCTTGTGGTTCACACTATCTGGATACTAAGGACGGTGACGAAGTTATCTTCCAACCTCGTGACCACTACGCCGAAAACTTAGGCGTTCTATCTACAATCTTTGAAAAAGTCCAAGCCTCACTTCTTCAAGCTCATGAGCGCAATTGCCAGTCTTATAATTTACGTAGAAGACCTATGGAATTTACTATTGGTGATACAGTTTGGAAAGAACTTTTATCAAAGTGACAAAGATAAATACTTTTGCAAGAAGTTGGCACCAAAATTTGTGAAATGCAAGATAATTGGTAAAAAGTCTCCATTAGTATACGAACTTTCTGATATGTCGGGTAATTCTATTGGCTTTTGGCATATTAAAGATTTTAAAATGATAAATTACAGGGAATAGAGCTAAACTTACTTACTTTAAAAGAGTCTTGACTAAAGCTAATAGTTACTATTTTGAGTATCACTTTACTACAGTGTATACTCTGACTGTAAGTCTTCACTCTAAGATAAGATGAAAGACTAAAATGTAAGGAAGTATGTGTGTTGAAGAATGAATGTTTTGTATGGATGAAAGGATAGTATAGTAGTTTTTGTTAGAAGTAGTCGGATTTTACTCTAAGTACGCAAAATCCTACCCTTTGTCGGCGGGTACTGTAACGTTGTGACAGCACACGTTCCATTTTAGTATAGAATAGTTACTAACTTCAGGTTGCTAAGATTAAATAACTAAGATACTTAAAACAAAAAAATATAAGTACTTTGAACTAAACATTAATATCTAAATAAAGAACTACTAATAAACTTAAACTAAATAACTATTATAAAATGTAAACTTTAATCTTATTCTAAATATTGCTAAACGCGTCTCAAATCTGTTTACGTAGAACGGACTAGGTAGGTATGACGCGGCGCTGCAGCTAACCGGCGCCAACGCTCCGCCTCGGACACACTTCACACGCCCCGCTAGCAGACTCAAGGAACGGACGTGCCGCTCGGCGCAATTTTCTTAGCACGTGGCTGCATCGCGCTCGCTAATAGTATTTTTTATTCCCCACCAGAGGAGAAACTGGTTAGCTTATAGTTACTAGTGTTACTACGTATTTTAATGGACTACAAACGCTAATTTCCCGCTAGGGTGAGTTTCAACTGCTATTTTGCTCTAAATTGCACAATTTACCTATCTTTTGTAAACTGTTCTTTGTTCGCAAGCTGCTGCCATAAAGTAATATTCTAATTTCACTCTCACTGGCCTAATCATAAACTTCGTGACACGCTTGCGCTAGTAAGTACGAAGGTTCGTACCTAATTTTAGTACCATAGCTGGTCCTCTCAACCGGTTAACTTCTACTAGTCGGAAAACTAATGTTCCTTTTGTATGGACAAAAGAGGCTGAAGAGTCCTTTCAGAAACTGAAGACTTGTCTTTGTTCTGCACCTATACTATCCTGCCCTGATTATGACAAACCGTTTGAAGTCCACACTGACGCTAGTGATTTTGGCGTAGGAGCCTTACTAACTCAAACTATAGATGGCGTTGAACACCCAATTGCGTACATGAGTAAGTCTTTATCTGCACAGGAACGCAATTATAGTATAACTGAACGAGAAGCTCTCGCTGTCCTAGTCGCTCTTGAGCATTGGAGGTGCTACCTCGACAATGGCCATAAATTTACGGTTTATACTGATCATTCTGCTTTAAAATGGTTTATCAATCTAAATAATCCTACTGGACGCCTAGCTAGATGGGGTGTTCGTCTCTCTGCTTTTAACTTCGACATTAAACATCGTAAGGGTGCTGATAATGTTATACCAGATGCCTTATCTCGTGCTCTTCCTATTTCTGCAATAGATACTGACCTAACTCTACTCATACTACCGATGAATGGTATCTCAACATCTACAATGGTTGCCAAAATTCTCCAACTTCATTTCCTAACTACTTAGTAAAAGATGGTCGTCTATACCGTTTTATGAAAGCTAAATACGCCTTACATTCTGAATTTGAATGGAAAGAAGTTGTCCCTAAAGAGGTTAGGTATGATGTCATAGTCGAGAACCATTCAGAACCTACTGCGGGTCATCTTGGTATCTTCAAAACTTACCGGAGGCTAAGCCAAAAATATTATTGGCCGGGTATGCACTCTGACGTCGTTCAAGCTGTATTGTCCTGTGATGCTTGCATCTCTCACAAACATCAGAATCACGCTCCTTTAGGTGAAATGGGTAGGCCTAAAGTCTGCTCAAGACCTTTTCAAGCTATCAGTATTGACTTGGTTGGACCTCTACCGCCAACTAGGAAGCAAAACTGTCATATCTTAGTAGTAACTTGTTGTTTTAGTAAATACTGTTTACTATTTCCAATTAAACGTGCTACAGCTGAGATCGTAACTAAAATTATAGAGGAGAGCGTATTTCTTGTTCATGGTATTCCTTCTACTGTTGTCCTTGACAATGGGAAACAATTTACTAGCGTAAAACTCAAACAATTGTTTTCAAAATATAAAATACCTAACATACACTACACACCTAAATATACACCGCACGTTAATACTGTCGAACGATATAATAAAACCATAATGACTGCTATATCAACCTTCATTCAGAGTGATCAACGTGTTTGGGATAATCTAATACCCCAAATACAATTCGCGCTTAACAGCTCTGTCAGTGAAGTAACTGGGTATACGCCTTCATTTCTTGTATTTGGTCGTGAATTAGTCGCTTGTGGTTCACACTATCTGGATACTAAGGACGGTGACGAAGTTATCTACCAACCTCGTGACCACTACGCCGAAAACTTAGGCGTTCTATCTACAATCTTTGAAAAAGTCCAAGCCTCACTTCTTCAAGCTCATGAGCGCAATTGCCAGTCTTATAATTTACGTAGAAGACCTATGGAATTTACTATTGGTGATACAGTTTGGAAAAGAACTTTTTATCAAAGTGACAAAGATAAATACTTTTGCAAGAAGTTGGCACCAAAATTTGTGAAATGCAAGATAATTGGTAAAAAGTCTCCATTAGTATACGAACTTTCTGATATGTCGGGTAATTCTATTGGCTTTTGGCATATTAAAGATTTTAAAATGATAAATTACAAGGAATAGAGCTAAACTTACTTACTTTAAAAGAGTCTTGACTATAGCTAATAGTTACTATTTTGAGTATCACTTTTACTACAGTGTATACTCTGACTGTAAGGGGGGGTCTTCACTCTAAGATAAGATGAAAGACTAAAATGTAAGGAAGTATGTGTGTTGAAGAATGAATGTTTTGTATGGATGAAAGGATAGTATAGTAGCTTTTGTTAGAAGTAGTCGGATTTTACTCTAAGTACGCAAAATCCTACCCTTTGTCGGCGGGTACTGTAACGTTGTGACAGCACACGTTCCATTTTAGTATAGAATAGTTACTAACTTTAGGTTGCTAAGATTAAATAACTAAGATACTTAAAACAAAAAATATAAGTACTTTGAACTAAACATTAATATCTAAATAAAGAACTACTAATAAACTTGAACTAAATAACTATTATAAAATGTAAAATTAATCTTATTCTAAATATTGCTAAACGCGTCTCAAATCTGTTTACGTAGAACGGACTAGGTAGGTATGACGCGGCGCTGCAGCTAACCGGCGCCAACGCTCCGCCTCGGACACACTTCACACGCCCCGCCAGCAGTCTCAAGGAACGGACGTGCCGCTCGGCGCAATTTTCTTAGCACGTGGCTGCATCGCGCTCGCTAATAGTATTTTTTATTCCCCACCAGAGGAGAAACTGGTTAGCTTATAGTTACTAGTGTTACTACGTATTTTAATGGACTACAAACGCTAATTTCCCGCTAGGGAATCACCTACCGGGTAGGCTACATACCGGCAAGAAGCTACGCACTTGCTAGAAACATCTACCGGCTCGAGCTATCTACCGGCAAGAAACTACCTACCGGCAAGAAACTACCTACCGGCAAGAAACTACCTACCGGCAACTACCTACCTGCAAGAAAGATCTAGAAGCTTCGCTACCGCTACCCTGATGATCTCTGCTACCGTGACTACGCCAGCTGCGACCAAGCCCGTTTCTTTAGGCCAGTGATTTCTTTTCCTTCTAAGTCTACCTACACAAGTGCAGTGCGCGTGAAAAGATAATAGGACAATAAACCCTACTGTAAGTTATTTCTGATTTTCATTTAGCTAAACCTAACTACTACCTATCTGCGACTTTCCATTCCAAGCGTTACCGGTTTCCTCCCAGCTAGCATTTTATGGTTGACGCTGGGCGTAAGTCGGGCGTAAACGGGTGGAACGTCACAGTGGCCGATTGGCAACAGCAAGTGGCAAATAGGAAGAGCACGAGATAAGGCATCTGGTATAACATTATCAGCACCCTTACGATGTTTAATGTCGAAGTTAAAAGCAGAGAGACGAACACCCCATCTAGCTAGGCGTCCAGTAGGATTATTTAGATTGATAAACCATTTTAAAGCAGAATGATCAGTATAAACCGTAAATTTATGGCCATTGTCGAGGTAGCACCTCCAATGCTCAAGAGCGACTAGGACAGCGAGAGCTTCTCGTTCAGTTATACTATAATTGCGTTCCTGTGCAGATAAAGACTTACTCATGTACGCAATTGGGTGTTCAACGCCATCTATAGTTTGAGTTAGTAAGGCTCCTACGCCAAAATCACTAGCGTCAGTGTGGACTTCAAACGGTTTGTCATAATCAGGGCAGGATAGTATAGGTGCAGAACAAAGACAAGTCTTCAGTTTCTGAAAGGACTCTTCAGCCTCTTTTGTCCATACAAAAGGAACATTAGTTTTCCGACTAGTAGAAGTTAACCGGTTGAGAGGACCAGCTATGGTACTAAAATTAGGTACGAACCTTCGATACCATGAAGCAGTGCCTAAGAATCGTTTGACCTGTTTCTTATTAGTGGGTGTAGGAAAGTTGAGGATAGCTTCAACCTTAGCAGGATCAACGTGAAGACCACTAGAATTAACAACATAGCCTAAGTATTTTAGCTCGTTCCGAAAGAAAAGAGACTTTTCTAAGTTTATGGTCAAATTAGCCAGTTTTAGCTTTTTAAAGACCTTCAAGAGTGTTGAGATATGAGTTTCAAAGTTAGGAGAAGCTATAATGATGTCGTCTATATAAACAAAAACTGAATTTTCGAATTCCGGACCAGAAAACAAAGTATCGACAAGGCGTTGCTGAGTAGCCGGCGCGTTGCATAAGCCAAAAGGCATAGTTACGAATCTGAAAGTGCCACGACCAGGAACATAGAATGCAGTTTTGTCGCGATCATTTTCGTCAATAGGAATTTGCCAAAAAGCCTTTGATAGATCGATACTAGATAGAAATTTAGCGTTCTTTAAGCTATCCAAGATATCAGAAACGTAAGGTAGTTTGTAAGCATCCTTTCGGGTTACAGAATTTAGTTTACGGCTATCAAGGCAGAATCTGAGTTTACCGTCTTTTTAGGAGTAACAAGAACTGGGAAGACCAAGGACTTTCACACTGTTCGACCACACCTAGCTGAATCATTTCATCTAACTCATCACATATGACCTTTAGTTTAGCAGGGGGCAGTCTATAATATCTTTGTCTGATAGGTAATGTGTCTTGAGTATCGATCCGATGAGTAACCAAGTGAGTACGACCTAAGCCTTTTTTAGCAGTTGAGATCTCTTCAAATTGTTCTATGATATTATCAGCAGTAACTTTCTGAGGCTCAGTTAGTTCAGCATAGGAATGAAGTGAATTAGAAGATTCATCAACACTCAAAATAGTCTCGTCCGAATATGTAATAGATTTTATGTGTTTAGGGAATAGGTTGAATTTGTTCCAGAAGTCTATACCAAGTATAAGAGATGTCTTTATAGCAGGTATAATATAAACTTTAAGAAAGTGTAGCTCATTTTCGAAGTTCACAGGTAGATTAAAGATCCCAATAGCATTTAATTTTTGTCCCCCAGCGGCAACAAAACGTTTAGTAGTATCATCTTTTTGAATTGAGAAACCCAACTTTATTAAATCAAGATGCGAATTATTACCCAGTACAGTAACAGCTGAACCAGAGTCAAGCATTCCACAAAGAGTTTTGTCTACGACCTTAATAGTTGCATAGGCTCTTTTATCAAGATCAGGTTTATCGAAGATTGAAGTAATGGTGTAGGTATTAAAATATGCATTAACAGTAGCGAGCCAATCCTTCCATTCATTCTCATTAAAGTTTTTAGTATCATTTTTAGTAGGTTTATTATTACAACAATCTTCAGCAATTAGTTTTTTGTATCGGTATCTTTAGAATCTTTGTGACAATCAGGACAGTCAGGATATTTAAAATCTTTCTTACCGCATTTAAAGCAAATAGGGTACCTATCTTGTTTGCACCTACCCAAGGAGTGTCCACTAGTGCGACATCGTGGGCAGAAAGCACTTGAGTTGTTGTATATAGCAGCGATAGGCTGAGACTGAGATGTATGACCGGTAGTGTACATATTAGGTTTAGTTTGTTTTTTAGTATTGTAGTATTGTTTATAGTAATTATCATTTTGATATTTATGAGGTGTATAGTTTTTATTGTAAGTACTATAATTTTGATTAGAAAAACCAGTATTAAGTTTTTTGTTATAAGTCATGACCTTCGATTGTTAGATGAAGATGTAGTTGCCTTTACAAATGCTAGATCAGGGGCTAGTGTGTCCTGAGTTACTCGAGGTGGTTCACGGTACTGAGAAGTGTAGCATTGAACGTTCTCGAAATTGCGGCATATAGTACGCAGGGAGTCGATAGTATTTATGCTAGTAGTAGCAGATGCTGAAGCAATAACACTTGCATAGCAGGGTTTTATGTTGTGTAGTAGAATTTGTAGTTTATCGTCCTCAGATAGGGGTTTCGATAACCTTGAAAAGAGTTGAGACATAATTGAGAAGTATACAGCAATGTTTTCAGAATCGCCTTGAGTGCGATTACGTATTTCAGTCATTAGTCTGTAGTCATAATCAAAATGACTGAAATCCGCAATTAGCAACTTTTCTAAATCATCCCAGCTCTTAATTGTGTCTTTGATACCGCGGAACCAGTGCAAGGCGTTCCCAGTGAATATTTCCGTCCCATAAGCTAATAATCTGTGAGAAGGGATATTCCTAGATGTACTGATATCCTTCACCTTTTGTATAAACGCGTGTACACTAGACGTGCCATCGTATTTCAGTTTAAGTAGGTTACCGACTTTGTAGTGGTCGCATTCAGTTGATTCCAAGGGAGGATCAGGATTATTTTTTGGTTGTTCAGTATCTTCGCGAGATTTAGTTAGTTCTTCTAGTTCAGCGTAAGCCGTTCTGTAAATGTCTATTAGAATTTTTAGTCTAGTATTTACTGTTTGATCAGATTTATCGAAGCGTTTTAGTCTAAAATGTATATGCAAGCCCAGAGCTTCAATACGTTTGCAAGCGTTAGCATCAAATTTTGTTTTTTGAGATTGAACTTTTGAGTTGTAATCAGTAATGCTAGTTTCTAAACCAATGATGTCAACAGCAGGAGCTATACCTGATTCTTCAATATCTTCATTAGGTATTAAAGCAGTTAGTTTAGTAATTTGTTTACGTAGTTCTAAAACCGTCGCCGCAGGTTCCTCGCCTCGAATAGTCACTTCATAAGATAACTCGTTTTTCTTTAGCAAGAAATATTTAATAGGGTGAGTTTCCATTGCCATGTTCAAATCAATAGTATAGGACGGTATTTAACAAGCAAGATCGTCTGAGTATTTTAGTATGTAGTAGTTGATTATGAGATTATGATAGTTATTTTTAAAGATTTTTGAATATTAGTTTTAGGTAGAAATTTAATCTATAACGTTATATTAATAAGTTACTGTTCTTTACAAGAAATACTAATGCGATTTGGTGATAGGTATAGAAAAGGTAAGAAATATTGAAAGAAAAGAAACAATAAAAAAAACAGCACCCACACCAGAAGAATATGGACGCTCGGCGTGCAAAATCAAAAGAAAGTGTGCGAACTATTACGTATCAACGTTTTACAAAAGGTCACTCAAGCAAACAGTTAAACTCACTGATAAAAATATTTCAGAATATTAGATTAGACCAACATAATTGATTTCATTTTTGTACTAGTAGCAACAGTATAAATAACTCAATATGTAATAGTCACAGTAATTAAAATAGATTAAACTAGGTTAAACACAATTTAAGAGAAAAAAATAAACCTTGAGTACGTACCAGTTCGCTGTAGTGGTAGTCACCGCTTCGCTTACAATAGAAGGTTCCAGATGATTCGAGACTCGAGAGCTGCTAGACCAAAAAATAAAATACAACAAGTGCAGGTTGCGTGTAAAAGAACCACGTTAAAAAGGCGCCACTGTGACGTTCCACCCGTTTACGCCCGACTTACGCCCAGCGTCAACCATAAAATGCTAGCTGGGAGGAAACCGGTAACGCTTGGAATGGAAAGTCGCAGATAGGTAGTAGTTAGGTTTAGCTAAATGAAAATCAGAAATAACTTACAGTAGGGTTTATTGTCCTATTATCTTTTCACGCGCACTGCACTTGTGTAGGTAGACTTAGAAGGAAAAGAAATCACTGGCCTAAAGAAACGGGCTTGGTCGCAGCTGGCGTAGTCACGGTAGCAGAGATCATCAGGGTAGCGGTAGCGAAGCTTCTAGATCTTTCTTGCAGGTAGGTAGTTGCCGGTAGGTAGTTTCTTGCCGGTAGGTAGTTTCTTGCCGGTAGGTAGTTTCTTGCCGGTAGATAGCTCGAGCCGGTAGATGCTTCTAGCAAGTGCGTAGCTTCTTGCCGGTATGTAGCCTACCCGGTAGGTGATTCCTGGAATGTCCATACAGCCTAGTAAGCCGGTGTTCGAAAGCGCAAGCGTGTCACGAAGTTTATGATTAGGCCAGTGAGAGTGACATTAGAATATTACTTTATGGCAGCAGCTTGCGAACAAAGAACAGTTTACAAAAGATAGGTAAATTGTGCAATTTAGAGCAAAATAGCAGTTGAAACTCACCCTAGCGGGAAATTAGCGTTTGTAGTCCATTAAAATACGTAGTAACACTAGTAACTATAAGCTAACCAGTTTCTCCTCTGGTGGGGAATAAAAAATACTATTAGCGAGCGCGATGCAGCCACGTGCTAGGAAAATTGCGCCGAGCGGCACGTCCGTTCCTTGAGTCTGCTAGCGGGGCGTGTGAAGTGTGTCCGAGGCGGAGCGTTGGCGCCGGTTAGCTGCAGCGCCGCGTCATACCTACCTAGTCCGTTCTACGTAAACAGATTTGAGACGCGTTTAGCTATATTTAGAATAAGATTAAGTTTACATTTTATAACAGTTATTTAGTTTAAGTTTATTAGTAGTTCTTTATTTAGATATTAATGTTTAGTTCAAAGTACTTATATTTTTTGTTTTAAGTATCTTAGTTAATTAATCTTAGCAACCTGAAGTTAGTAACTATTCTATACTAAAATGGAACGTGTGCTGTCACAACGTTACAAGGTATGTGAAAAACATGGTAACTTAGTGGGTATAAAATTTTTGTTGGTACACGTGTCGGATAGCTTAAAATGCCAAAAGATACAGTGCTTGGTAGTTGATTAATGCGCGAATATTTTCTATAAATAAAATAAAGCTCGTCAATGGTAATGGAATTTTGGTTACTTTTATCTACAATAATAATTTTTTATTCGGAATTATCACTTTTTGCAGACCAATGTTGTAGGCAAAAGAAAACAGCGTTCATAAAATGTATAGCTTTTATCCTTTTATCGACCGCTTTAGTTTCTTGTTATCTTTCAAATAATGAATATTCATTATGTGCAAATGTCCAGGATATTTATTAATATCAAGATTAAAACTTAAAAATAAACATTTAGGTAACCATTTATTTCACTGTTTATTTCAAATTAATTATGTTAAATTTATTTTCTGTGCACCGTTGCAGATAGAGCAAACGAAAACTGGAGTAGGTACTTTTATTCGCCGATCGCCTTATTTTGATTAGGGCCGACTGTTTGCAGTTTTTGACCAAAATTACCGCGGCTATTCGTGTTGGAAGCACTAAGGGGCAAAAAATACCTAGGTATACAATATTTATTAATTCAGAACTATTTTACACTTTTTATTTTTTTATTCGAAATCTAGCTTTCACCCTCCGATCGCCTTATTTTGATGTAGGGCCGACTGTTTGTAGCTTTTGACCAAATTGCCGCGGCTCTTCGTGTTGGAAGCACTTAGGGGTCATAAATTAGCGGTAGCGTGCACCTACAGGTTCCAAGAAAGAAAAAGAAACATCCTGTTTTTTTCTGTAGACTGTTACTGGAGCCAGAACAGAACGAAACAATGTCTAAAAACTAAAAATTTACAGCTTTCTGCCTCCGATCGCCTTATTTTGATGTAGGGCCGACTGTTTGTAGCTTTTGACCAAATTGCCGCGGCTCTTCGTGTTAGAAGCACTTAGGAGTCATAAATTAGCGGTAGCGTGCACCTACCGGTTCCAAGAAAGAAAAAGAAACACCCTATTTTTCTGGTGTTTCTTTCTGTAGACTGTTACTGGAGCCAGAACAGAACGAAACATAATGTCTAAAAACTAAAAATTTACAGCTTTCTGCCTCCGATCGCCTTATTTTGATGTAGGGCCGACTGTTTGTAGCTTTTGACCAAATTGCCGCGGCTCTTCGTGTTGGAAGCACTTAGGGGTCATAAATTAGCGGTAGCTGCCCGCTAACGGCGAGGTGGGTGGTTTGCTGCGTGAATAATGGGCTCGGGGAGACCCACTGAAGCTTCTAATGTTAAAAATTTCCGGGAATTCTGTATGAAATAAATACCGTACGTGGCTTTTCGCATTCGATTTGCTATGGAGGAATTCAAAGATGTGCTGTGCTGGTGAAATACAAACGAAATCCTTCAAATAATTTGATTGCAAATTGATGCAATCATTTTTCATATTTAAAAGTTAAAAGGGTATTGTTACCTTAAATTTAAGCCATTCGTCCTTTTTTCTTTACATTTCGTCTATTTTATAGACCAAGTGAGCTTCGCGTTCTCTTATTATAACAATGTTGTCGTCGCTTGTGTAGTTTTAAGAAGAGCTTCAGGCATTCTTGCAAGTTTCAACTTCTTTAAAACTTATTGCTATCGGTGAGGTAAGTACACTCAGTTACTTTATTTTTCAAATTTTCTGCAACTCTTTTGTTGAATGTGCAAATTGAGTGCAAAGGTTATCTCTATAAAATGTATTGTAATTTGTAGGTCTTAGTGGCTCCACCCTTTTATTTGTTTGCATACTTTATATTTATCTACTTTTCTATCTAACTAAAACGGCTCGCCCTTTCAAAAGAACGTAGTAATTTTGTTAAAACTTTATACTGTAGATTGGTATGAAAATGTTCGTCAAATTATTAAGATAACATTGAATTTCCATTGTACGTATCTTTGTTAAGCCAAGGAATTCATGAAAGCTCTTTGTCACTTTGTAATCCCGTCTTGCTCTACATTTGCTTATCTCAGCGGAAGGTAGGCCGAGGCATGTTCTAATCTATGCAATTATGTAAATGTAGCCAGACAATTCGAATATATAGGTTAGTTAGGTATAACGGATCGTAACACCTTAAGTGAGGTGTCTGAGCTTGGATTAGCTCAGTTCCGTGTGGTGCTGGCTTAGAATGTACCGCGTGGTGCCGGCTTAGAATAGCATCACATATCTTTCTCGTGGGTGTCGTAAGATGCGACTAAAGGAAATAGGCGACCATAGACTTATAATGGTGATAGACAGTTAACTGCATGACTCAAACTTTTTGTCAGATGTTATATAAATTACCGCTTTTTGCAGCCGATTGCGCTCTGCTATTGATTGCTGCTCTGGATCTTACCTATACGTAATCTTTTTAGTGGAATAGGATATCCAAGCGTACGAATAGATCAATTATGTGCAACGGTATCCGATTTTTATACCAGCCTACATAGAATTCTCGGAATAGTGAAATATGAATGTCTTCTTTAAACTTGATCTCGACGCCAGACATTGATTTTGCGGACGGAAAGACGAAATTTTGTACCAGTGGCAGGTATCCGTTATGCAGGTTACTTTTTAGGTAAGTAAAAGCACGAGATATACAGAAGTAGAAGTAAAAAATATAATCCTAACAAAAAACTTCTTGTCGATATCGAAATGTGCCTTTACCTGTAGGTAAGCAACGCGGCAGATCAACCTAATTTTTTACGATGACTGAAAATTAAAGAACCCGTTCGGATCCAATTTCACGGGAGCTGTAATCTCATTAGAGTCTTGCTTTCAGTAACATTTATAGGTACGGTTTCCGCGAGATGAAGTTTGTGAAGAAAGTCGGTGTGCAGCTCCCCGCCGCCGGTCGCCGCGTGGTGATGCACTCATCTAAATTCACGCGACTTGGACGCAGGTGCAGTTCTGCCTCCGAAGATAGCCGCTGCTCAAGCGATTTGTTTCTACTGCCGAAGTTTATCGTCTAACATTCAAATTTCTCGTACTTTTACTTGCATAGACGGACATCTATCTGCTGCAAAATATCTCTAGACAAGATTTCTGATGAATTGCTGATCATTGTATCAGTAAGCAGTTAAACGATTTCTATTGATTGAAATTTACAAATAGCCAGCTAGTTGCTAGATTCGAGGTTTTATATACTGGTTTATTCCATATCGTTATTTTTTTAGAGAAACTTTGATACAATCATTTGTATTCATGTGCCACGATGAACAATGTACTTACCCAGGAAGGAACCTAGCATTAATTGATACCGAACAAAAACAAGATTTTACAAAAATATTAAAATTATGTGTTGATATAAAATTGTATTTCTCCAATACCCTCCCTCATACATGTCGGGAATAAGTGGTTGTGAACGTAAAAATAAATAGATACCGAATGCACCGCACCACATGAAATCACAATTGCCAACAATTCTTGCGAAATTGTACAGGAGCGAAATTGCAATATTTTTCCTTTGAACTCTACCTACACACAATAATGTTGTGTTTCTACAGAAACAAAGTGTTTTTTTCCTCGCAGATGTAATGAAAAATAGTGCTTTGATGTTTTATTTCAGTACCGCCAGAAAATAATTTAGATGAATATTAGCATTGGGTGACATTGAAAATCGAAATCATTGTGTTCGATTCAGCCAATGTGCAACATTTAATTGAGCTTTTATTTTTTGTGTAAAGCGCAGATTACCTGCCTAAATAATGTTAACAAACTAAAAAAAAAAAAAAAAAATTTAAAATTTAAATATATTTTAAGTAACAAATGCACACAAATAATCAGGTACTACCATAATGGTTATTGAAAGAGGTCTGCAGGCAATCCACTTAGTACAAATAAATCTTAGCCAACGCATGTACCGAAGCAACCGGACAGCCTGATGTCATTGTTTATGGCACTTAACTCAAAATAATTTTGCTTGCTGTCTAAACACATAATGGCTTCAAAGCGCCGCATTTTAAAGGAAGCGAATTCCCCCATTTATCGATCTGAGATCCCACAGGATAGCTCCGTGCAATCCGCCGGAAATAGAAAGTCAAGAGCGCAATGCTTTAGATTCCCGATAAATCCTCCCGGAGAGCGCACGTAGTGTTTAGACGAACCGCTTCAACACCTCAGCGCAGCGGGAACTAATGTTCCTCTTCCCCTGCCTCCCCCCGGTACAGACAGAAACGAGGAAACTTTTGATCTCCCGACTTTGTTACTTTTAACAGATAAAGGCCCGGGAGTTGTGATAAGAAACTCGATAATGTGAGGTGTAATGGCCTACCTCTACGTGCTGCCTAACGCTCACACGATGTAGCTTTGTTATTACGGATTAGAAAAAGGGATCCCACTCTTAGCATTAAGTGCTACGCAAAAATTTACTTGTTATGTATGATGTTAAAGGTAATAACGTGACGACTAATAGTCTGTGGTGATAGCAATAGCTTTAAATCAATTTACGACTAAGACGACGTCGTAATCAACATCATAAAATGAACCATTACTTCCTCACAATTAACAAGAGTTTTGAACTCATAACACATGACATGAAGTTGCGTCGTAATAGTTAACTTTTCCATAGAAATAACTTTATCGACGTTGCGAACAATTTCTGAAAGCTGTTCTTGCACTTGTGATTTAAAGATGTTTTCAAACTATTCTCTGCTTTTACAGCTTTAACAGTCGTATAGATGTTTGTTACGGATCGCTCGTTTTGTCGAATTGGACTGTTGGAAGCGTCACGCGTGAAGAGTTCTTTTTATCAGTCTGACGTCGAAATCGAAACTCGTGCTCGTTATCATTGTGACCCCCGAGACTTGACCCTTAACTAACCTAATTTGCTATCTATAACATTAAACATGACATCATTTTCATTGCATATCTTCCTGCTTATTTCGGCTAAAGATAAACTTTGTAACTTAAAATACGACCTTGACATACTTTCTTCTTCTGATGATAACGACATACCTTCTTATGCGTGAGACAACTGAGAACTTACAGTCCGAAGTAATTTGTCTTAATTTTAGTCTTTAAGGTGATAATCGTGTAAGTACCTGAAACAAAATAAAATAAATTTAACTGGAGAACCATTTCTGTACTTAAATTCCGTTGACTTTTACCATTGTAATCGTAATCTTTGGTGGGTCTCCCCGACCCAAAACCGTAATTCACGTAGCAAATCATCCACCTCTTCGATAACGGGCAGCTACCATTTATTTATTGCCCCTAAGTGCTTACAACACATACCTTAATTGGAACTTACCTATTCGGTAAAGTTTTAAAAAGAAAGAAAGAAAGAAACATTTAAGATATTTGCGTGTCTGCGTGACTTGAAGTTGAACAAAAAATTGCCTTATCTACCTATCAAATACCTAGTTATAAATCGATGTGTATTGTAATATCATCAATGCATAAACTACCTTTAGTTTAAAGGCAAACTGTGTGCTGAATAAATAATTTCTTTTTCTAACTAAATTTTATTCAAATATTCCAAGTACTTATTTTCAAGCTTTCGCGTTATACAAGAACTTTTACCATTGCAAGTTAGTAGAAGAATGCATCTCAACTTAACTAAAGTTGTAGGGAAATGCAAAAATTTCTAGGATAATTTTATTGACAAGAAAACTTTCTGCCTTTAAAATATAGAAAAATCTTATCGTAGAGTAAAGTTACCTAATATTACTTAAAACATTTCGGGCCAAGTGCTATACGAGTAATATTAAGAATCTTAAGTATCGTTTGACATAATGTCATGTTAGCTGTCTGATAGTACTCACAATAATGATCAAAGAAGTTTTACATTGAATAGATTCTATAGTGAATAAACACGTCTTTGATGGGCTTACTCACGTAGGTACCCAACCTTTGACAGCGAAGCTGCAAAACTTACACCATAGGTAGGTAGTTGTTTTTGTTTATTTTATACTTTGAAATATTCCAACAGACAGATTATTCATTAGTGCACAAAGGACGTTCCTTTTGTTTCTTAAAAACCTTTGTAGTTCAATAAATTAATCGTACCTAGCGTTGCTTTTCCCTGAAAAGTCAAAGCAAACCAGGCATTTTTTCGCCGTGATGTTTTAAATCTACAAAGGCGAATTAATATTTACACTGTACTTTTCTCAAAAATCTTTTTTGTGAGATCGAGATAACAAAAGCCTGGGGTTTGTTATTTCTGCGTTGGTATTCGAAGTTCGCGAAGTACAAAAGGTACTTAGACTACTTAGTATAGTGCTTGTAGTAATTTTCAGATCAATAGACTACTTAGTATAGTGCTTGTAGTAATTTTCAGATCAATAGAATTCGGTTGCTAATTTGAACGACTTAACAAGTGTGGTTAACGTTTGCTCTTTCATTATTTGTACAAGCAAGAAATAAACTTTGTACTGTAACTTTTATTGATCCTTTCCCAAATAAGGGGCAGACGGTCTTAGTGTATAGGCAAATTCAATGTTTAAAGTTAAAAAAATGTTGTTTCTCTGTTTATGATTATGGTCCTTTGTTATCAGATTCTCGTAGGATCAATGTACAAAAGGTAAGTCTTAGGTTGCCACATGTACTGACGCGATAGGTAGTCAGGTTTATGCTAGGCAGCAGCAAATTTTTAGAAAACTAGATATTTAATTGAAAAAAATACATCTGTATATGCCTGTAAAATATTCTGGCTCGCTTTCAACGCAATGCAAACGCTAACATAGAAACATGTTTGTTTGCGTCCAAATCCCAGTTACTGGCTCCACGCTACCGCCTATTGTTGCCCAAAACTATCTGAATCATGTGACATGTTTTGGCTAAAGCCTACAGATTAACTGTACCGTAGCCTGACTCATGCGAGTCGTGCTAAATGTTCGCACGAAACATAGAGGTATCGAAGTGGATTTTTGAATGTTAGCTTTTATGATATCTGCGTGCGAATAGCTCGTTGACGGCAATCCGTAAAGCCTTTTATTACTGCTGCACAAAAAGCCTATGTATGACAGTTAACTTGTCCTTGCCACGACAAAAATTAGGTGCGTTTGTGCGCATTTACTTTTTGCAGCGTGAAAGAGCTTTAGAAGCGCAAATAGGAAAAAGTATTTGACCCATTCTTCCAAAAACAAAAATATATAATTTACATGTAATGTTGAATCCAGTTTTCAGTCAAACAAATGAACATGCAATAAGTACTCGCAGAGTTCAGTTTTTGTTTAGGTATATTTGAAGTAATTTTTGTAAAAATAAAAATATCTGCCCTTCAAACGTCTTAAATTGGACCGTCCTTTTTAAATGACTGCTTATTGATTACAATCAAATTAATTATTTTCCCCTGTTTTGGTCTCAGGTTATTCTATTAAAATGTTTTTAAATCGAAATCAAATTCTACTCTGATTTTAAGTTAGAAATACGTAATCTTTTGTCACGGTCAGTGCGATGCCCTGTCTGCCCTTTACCCTTGGGAGTAATTGCCTTCATTATAAGGTATTATGGAGGTTTTTCAACTAAGTAGTAAATCTAGTTGGGCACTTCGAGAGCTGGGACCAATATAAAATTTTAAATTCAATAAACCTTGATAAAAGCTTATCGCGTAAGCTTTATGGTAAGAAGCTTCATGTAGATTACATTTTTATTTAGTAGTTTTAAGTAGACAGTGGCTTACATCTAGCGGAAAGGGGCATAAGAAGCTTATAGGTGGTAGCGACTTATAGGGGAAAATTTATTTATAAAATCATAGTTCTTTTCATTCCGCCATTGCAGCCACAGAAGAGGTACTTTTGTGGAGCTTCCAGCGCGCTCGCAGCCTTTTATCTGAAGTATGACTGCAAATCTACTCTAAAACAGGTAGCATCAATACCTCACAGAGTTGCTCTGGGTAACTCGATATGGAATGTTGTTAGTAGTGCTAAAGTAAGTGCTAAAGTGTAAAAAAAAAGAAATGTATAATTCGATTAAGATTTTCCCTGCTACATACGCTACGCAGAAATCACATGACTATGAGCAGTTACTATACCTTGTAAAAAAGGTAGTAGAACTACCTATAGTAGCCTTGCTGCCAGATATAACATCTCCACTAGGTTGACATGAAAATAGTGTCAGCTTTTCACACCTAGCGCCAATAAATAGGTCGTCCATATATAGTTCCATCTGAAATGCCTTAAGCATACCTGCTCACTCGAGTGACTCCATCCTCTGCTGTATCTATCTGAATCTGATCGCTACCTTTTGAATAATTTATATCGCATTTTCACTGATGCGTTCGCCTATCGGAACCCAGATCTCAAAAGGATGCCGTGATACACGGAAAAGCTCTCAAAATTGTATAAAAGCTGGCAGCACTATAAAAACAAATATTGAGAAGGTAGACATTGTGATTATTTTATGACTTCAATGTTAAAGTTTGACGACGTTTTCCTTCTATATGTGAACCGTCTTGCCGATCAAAGATACATCCTCGAAAAAATATATATTTGAAAGAAAGGTAAAGTTTTTAGATGCATCGGTTTTATCGGTTGGGTTGTTTACAACGTCGTTACATTTATAATTAATGACCTCTGTCCGACAAGCCTTCATTCACCAACACAACATTAGAATAAACTCACTAGGTAGTATAGTTTGTGATCAAATTATACTCATGCTTGTTATGCTTTAATGAAAATGAGTTCCCAGCGAGCTCTACTCCGAATATCCTCCGGCTGAAAACACAAAGCTGCCAAAGTTATTATAACGGTAAACAATAAACACCTCCAAAATTGTAAAGTTAGACTTATATTTTGGAACTAAAATTGACTACAAATGAATTGAGTTTCAGGTTCATTGTCTTAAGTTTTAACAAACGGTGTCCGGTGTGACTTAAAGGTGAGAAGAGAATGTTCTATAAATAGTACAGAATCCGACGTGAGCTCCCGCGAGCTGCCTACGTACACTACGAAGAAGTCAAAATTTTTATTACGTGGCAAGATTGACAGTGAATTCACAGTAATCTAAATGTAAGTATCAAAAATGATCTTCGACTTAAAAAAACTTCGGCAACTGGTCGGGGTTTAGCACACAGTGTATGAACACCTTTCGACTAGATTCGACAACATTAAAACAAAAAGTAAGTAAAACACTTCATTGCACAGTCAAAACACAAAAACATATTTAAATGGCCTTATAGCTGTGAGCAACCTCTACCAGACAAGCTTTACCGGAGGAAAAAGAGTAGAGCAATATTAGACATGATAATAGGTCAAAGGTTTTGGTAGTATATTTTTATTATATACTCAGATGTTGATTTAATACATGATAGGCTTATGTTATTTCATAACAGTAACAATAATATAATTAAGATCCAAGGTAGCTTTATATCTTTTGAGCCGTTGTTGAGTAATGAGTTGTTTTCCGAGAAAACAATAATGATGGTTGTTGAAAATTTATTTAAGTAATATGTGAATTTACTTGTGAAACAAAATCACCTACGAAACATACCAAGGATGTCGAATCGTAACAAGTACTTCTATAAAAGGCCAAGGTCAAAGGAAGGAAGCTTCGCGAGAAATCAATGTCATTGAGACATTGAGATTAATCTGTTACATTAATAAAGAAGACTTTCATTAGTGAAGAACAAAGATTAGCTAATACAGAAAGGTCACATTATTTCGGTAATTAGGTGTGAGCAACTGCAAGTACCTATAGGTATTTCTTTTATCGGTTAGGTAATCACATGCAAATGCTCAATCTTGTTTCTGCGAGATAAAAATTGATTCAATAAAACTCTCTTACATGTTGACTAAGTCAGATACGCAGAACTAAACTCGCGACGAATTTGCTACGCCGCCCGTAGTTGTTTGGCTACACCGCGTAACAAAAACAGAAAGCAACTGCTTGGTGACAAAAATATCTCAATATTTAAGAACAATTATTGTGCATTCTTCGAGTGAGGTTCAAAGTTCGGTTGACCCATAAATGTTTGCTTGAAATCCAAATAAACAAATTCAAATCACTGTGAAGTAGGCTCGTCGAGTCCTTACAATGTACAACATAGTATTGTACACCATAATACTGGCCGTCAGAGTAATGTACGACGTGATGAAGCACGACATGATGGATGAAATCAAAACAATGTCGCCATCCATCACCCCGTACCGAAAGTGTACAGGGGTGGATTGCACGACATGATGGATGGAGACATCACGTGTTGTGGTAGAATAGTGATGTGACTTGATCGATAAAATTATATGCATTTCTAACTTAATCGATACGGTTCTTACATTAAATATATTCTATAGTAAGCTTGATCGCTCACTTCGTTCGCTCCAGGGGGGTCACTGTTCTAACCTAACCTAACCTACTGTGTCGGATATGTGTTAAATGTGTTTTTTCTACTGCGGGGGGCTGCGCCCCCCAAACCCCCCCTTGTGGGGGGGCTTCGCCCCCCCGTCCCCCCCTCAGTGGGTTGCCTTGCATGTCATGTTCGAATAATTAATCGATAAGTCGATCAAAGTCAACACTGTCACATCGCTACATCCTCTGTGACGTCATTTGTTTTGATTCCATTTCCTTCCCTGTCCATTATCGGTCCGGGCCCGTATTTCAAGACCATCCATCCATCATGTCGTACAATGATCTGCTGTACAATACGCTGCCGTGCGTTAACCTGCTGTGCATTGAGTATGTCGTGCATTGTGGTTCCCAGGCTCGTCGAGTGAACTGGAGTAGCCGGGTGCAGCCTGGCTCGCGGCCAGCTCACCGCCGATACTGCGCCCGTCTGCCTCATCACCTGCAACCGGCGGTCGTGAAAAATATCGCGGAATTGGTAATTTGCTTACAAGTTTTGAAATTTGCTTAGGTCTATAGATTAATATTCGTAATAATGAAAGAAAAATGCTTGTAAAAATGGCGTTTCATGCTCATATTTTTTCGCTACGTAGCGAGCAACAACTTTTAGAGGATGAGTCAGATCATGATTGATGACAGAATTGATGAACTCGCGACGAGTTGTCTACCCTCGTAGTCATTCAGCTACGCCGCGTAGCAAAACTGGACGTAACTGCCTGAGGAAAAAAAAATATTCAAAAACAATCGTTGTGCATTCTTAGACTGAGGTCCAAAGTTCGGTTGACCCATAAATGTTTGCTTGAAATCCAAATAAACAAATTCAAATCACTATAAAGTAGGCTCGTCGAGCGAACTGGAGTAGCCGGGTGCAGTCTGGCTCGCGGCCAGCTCACCGCCGATACTGCGCCCGTCTGTCTCATCACCTGCAACCGGCGGTCGTGAAAAATATCGCGAATTTGGTAATTTTGTTTGCAAATTTTAATATTTTTTGAGGTCTGTAAATTAATATTCGTAGCGCTTGCTACGCCCACAGCACCTTTTTACTGAGGGACGACATAATGAAAAATAATTGCTTGTAATATTTGCGTTTCATTCATCTGACCATATCTGACCTTGGGTCGAGTTATCTGCGCTCGTTACTTTTGGCTACATAGCGTAGCAACAACTTTTAGAAGATGACTGAGATCACGTTTGATGACATTGCTATAGAGAGTTTTTCGACTGAAGTTCAAGATTGAGTTGACCCATAAATATTTGCTTGAAATGCAAACAAACACTGTAAAGTAGGCTCGTCGAGTGAACTGGAGTAGCCGGGTGCAGCCTGGCTCGCGGCCAGCTTACCGCCGATACTGCGCCCGTCTGCCTCATCACCTGCAACCGGCGGTCGTGAAAAATATCGCGATTTCGGTAATTCTATTTGGTATGTTTAAAGTTTATTTTTCTTCAATATTCGTTGCGCTTACTACGCCTGTAGCAGGTTTGAATGTGAAAGAATATTGGCAGTAAAATCTGTGCTAAAGTGTAGCCTCGTACCTATGAGATGACCTTGTGACGAGTTTTCTACGGTCGTAGCTTTCGGCTAAGTAGCGTTGCGGCAACTGGCGGTGGTGAAAAATGTCGCGGTGTTTGATTCCGAAGCTGATCTTAGCGCAGTGGAAGCAAATTAAAGTTATCTTAAAATCTAAAACTAAATGGTCGATCAGCCTCGGAACAACATTTGACTACGATTCGTAGTGCTCTTTACTATAGCTAAATAAAATAAATTTAATGAGAGAATTTTGTTCCGGAAAGTTTCCGGCCGAGAAATTCTTGTTTCCAAAATCTACTTAAACAGGGCCCAGCAACGAATTGCTTACCGTGCGAACGATGACGCCGTTTCTTTGTGAGTTTAAGTATGACAGGAATCAGGTATTCAGGATATTTGAGGAGCGCAGGAATAGGGAATAACCTAAACTCACAGCACTGGAACATCCGCTCGTTCTCGAACTCCTTTCCTCCAATTTGCACTATAGTTCACAGTTCGACATCACATAATGTTTTTTAACACAAAATAACTAAAAGATTTCTCTCCGAATGAGAAATCGGCCCCGTTGGCCTCCAATCATTTATAATTAAAATACGTAGCTATCGGCAGCCACGACGCGAGCCAACGAAAAGTGAGGTTATATTTTGCCGGCGGTCGCGTGACTCTCAATCAAAGCGCCGGAACCAAAATCACTTGGTTCACTTCCCCACCGAACAGGAAAACCACACGAGAAAACCGAAAGCACACTAAATTACACCATTTATAATTAAAATTCGCATCAACGATGCGGGCGACGGCAGAGGACGTGACAATGACAGAGCAGTGTTGCCAGCACCGCGCGCCCATTTTATACGAAAACTAAACATTCACCCGCCCCGGACCGACCCATCGGTCCGCTCTATGCATGGCAGGCGTGATAATGTAGCTACTGCTCGCTTAAGGACTGAATCCCCACCTGAACTTCTGCAACTCGAGGAGTGCCATCACTACCCGGAAACAGGTTGAGAATGCGCCCCGGCGCCAACGCAGTGGCGGTAGGTTGGCATCCTTAACCAGAACGAGATCCCCAATGCAGTCGGGTTCAGTCCTGTCCGTCCACTTAAGGCGTTGCTGCAGAATGTGCAAGTACTCAAGCGACCAACGCTTCCAAAAGTTTTGAGTCATTTGCTGCAACAACTGATAACGCGACAAACGATTGCTATTCACCTCCGTATAGGGATATTCCGGCAAGGCGTTAAGTGGGCGGCCAATTAAGAAATGCCCTGGCGTCAGGGCCTCTAAATCATTTGGGTCTGAGCTGAGCGGACACAAAGGACGCGAATTGAGTACAGCCTCAATTTTACAAAACACGGTCGCCAGCTCCTCGAAAGTCAAAATTGTTAACCCTACAACGCGCAACAAATGCGTCTTAGCGGACTTTACAACCGCTTCAAAAATACCACCCCAGTGAGGGCACGCTGGTGGATCGAACACCCAGGTAATGCCCTGACGGGAGGGCCCGTGCTGATGGCTTCTTCGTTCTCCCTTAAGAACGTTACAATTTCCTTCATACACCGATCAGCACCCTTAAAGTTGGTACCACAATCCGACCTGATCAGCGCTGGTCGCCCTCGTCGCGACGTAAATCTCTCCAGCGCTGCCAAAAGGCCTCCGTAGATAGGTCGGCCACGAGCTCCAAGTGGACGGCCTTGGTGGCTAGGCACACGAACACGCACAAGTACGCCTTGATAGACTTTGCGTTCCGTAGGCGTGATGCCTTTACCATGAAAGGGCCTGCAAAATCCGTTCCCACACCTGCAAACGTCCAGGCCTCCGTCACCCGGTCCGGTGGGAGATCTCCCATCTGTGGCTGCATTGTGGCTGCCTTCAAGCGGTAACAAGGCAAGCACCTAAACACAACGCTACGTACCGTTCGTCGTCCCGATAAGATCCAGAACTCGCGCTGTAGGATGGCCAATAGCGCATTACAGCCCGCGTGCGAGTTTTTCTCATGACGATCCCTGACTAAGAGCTCAACTAAGGGTCCCCTTTTTGGAAGTAACAGTGGATGCCGAGCCGAAAAGGGCAGGCTAGCGTTCGAAGTCTGCCTCCAACCCTGAGCATACCTTGCTCATCCAGGAATGGGTTGAGGCGCACAATTCCTCCCTTCAGCTTTCCACGTCCATCCCTGAGCAGCCTGACCTCCTCTTCAAAATGTTCCGCCTGGACGACTCTAACCAATGAGCATAGAGCCGCATTCCGCTCCGCAGGCGAGAGGACAGGTGTAAAGTTCCGTTCTGCTTGAGGCTTCCTGCAGTTGTTCACGAACCGCTTGATCAAACCTGTCACCCCAAGAAGTTTGTCGAGGGAGCTATACCGTTCCAGCAAGAAAGCTGGGTTAGGCTTCGGTACGAGTTGCCCCACGTTCACTCGCAAACCTCGATCAGGTGGCCCAAGCGGCGCCCTGCACTCGTTGAATGGCCATTCCTGCGGCGACTCAGTCAGCCATTGAGGTCCCCACCACAGTGGGTGACTCACCAAATCAGGTGCCCTGCACCCGCGCGAAGCGCAGTCCGCTGGGTTCCATTCTCCCGGTACGTGCCTCCACACTAACGGAGTTTCCGACCCCGTAATCTGTGACACCCGATTTGCCACGAAAACCTCAAGTGTATGTACCGACGTCTGCAACCAGCACAGAACTATCCGACTGTCAGTCCACGCGTACACCGTTTCATCCAAGTTGATGGTACCACGCAGATTGCAGGTTACATGATTTAGCAAGCGCGCTAGAAGAGCTGCCCCTGCCAATTCCAATTTGGGGATGGTCCATCTAGTTCTGACTGGTGCCACCTTACTTTTGGCCATAACCAGACGCACGTGCACAGTTCCCGTTGAACTTGCTGTCCGAAGGTATACAGCTGCCGCGTACCCTCGCTCCGAGGCGTCACAAAACCCATGTAGGGTAGCCTTACATCCCACCGATGGGACTAACTTGCGGGGTATCGCGATGTGCACAATCCCTGGTAAGGTGGTCACAAACTTGAGCCAATCCTTCAACAACTCTCCGGAGAGTTGGTCGTCCCATCCTAAGTTGGCTAGCCACAACCTTTGTACAAAGCACTTCGCCATGAACGTAACCGGGGCGATCCATCCGCTAGGATCGAACGTTCTAGCGATTGTCGACAGGACCGACCGCTTAGTCCAAGTTTTCTCCACAAGGTCGGGCTCGATCTTGTACGTGAATACGTCATGCGTTGGCCTATATTGCACCCCGAGGATGCCCAACGTGTTTGGATTGTCCGGGTTCTCAAAGAGGTGCGGGTCCTGATGGAACTCGCCTGGCAAACCGGCCAGGAGCTCTGGGCAACTGGACAACCATTTCCGCAACTCGTAACCTCCTGAACCCATGATCGCGATCAACTCGTCTCGTAGAATTAGCGCCTGCTCCACGCTATCAGCACCCGTGCAGATATCGTCCACGTAGACGTCGCGATCCAGTACTGCTGCGGCTCGAGGATATCTTACCCTTTCCTGTGCGGCCAACTCTCGCAGCGTACGTACTGCCAAATACGGACTTGGCTTAAGTCCATACGTCACCGTGTTAAGTTCGTATGTGACCATCGGCTCATCTGGGCTCTCACGCCACAAAATCAGCTGATACCGACGGTCATCCGGATGTATCATGGTTTGGCGAAACATCATTTTGACGTCTGCGACGAACGCTACCTGGTGTAACCGAAAGTCTGTGAGAATGTCCACAATGTCCCGGTTCAATTTAGGACCCGCGTGCAAACATTGGTTCACAGACACACCATTCGAGGTAGGAGCAGAACCGTCAAACACCACCCGTATTTTCGCCTCAGGTGACTTCAAGACAGCCAGGTGTGGAATGTAATAATGCTCGACACACCTCCAATCCAGGCTGGACACCGACATGTGGCCCAATTGAATATATTCCCGCATGAATTCTATTTACTTCTGCCGAAGTGCTGGGTCTCGCCTCATCTTCCGCTCCATTCCGAGTAGTCTCCGTTCCGCGAGCTGTCGCGAACTACCTAAAGCGGGGCGGTTTGGGAGAAAAGGTAGCCTGGTCACGAATCTGCCTGACGGGCATCTCGCAGTGTTGTATTGATAGAACAACTCGCACTCGTCATCCTCTGGCTTCCGTCTGTCCGCCGTGGGCGCTCTTCAGAACTCCCAAAACCTCTGCAGCACCTCTGACAGCACACTACCATAGAGGACCGGATCCCCTTCTGGTAGGTCCTGAGGTCTCCAAACTGGGCCGAAAACAACATACCCCTGTGGTATCTACGGCCACCAAACCAGTTTCCTGGAGTACCTTCTTCCTACCGCACCATAATCTCCGAGGACGTCTGACCCGAGAAGTACGTCCACCGTACCAGGAGTATCAAAATCAGGATCAGCTAACTCCAACCCTGTGGTTAACCCTCGTACCGTTGGTGGTAACCTAACCTGAGGAGTTTCCCAACCACTTCATCCAGCACCACGGCTGAGACTTGATAGCTGACCCTGTACATGTGCTACCTAATGCGAACTCAAAGTTCGTCTGACCCCGAATGTCAGGCACATTTAGGCCCCGATGCCTACAGCTTCATCCTCACTTGGCCGTACATTTAGGCCTAGCCTACTCACCAGCTTACTCGATACAATACATCCCTGAGCCCCTGTATCCAGTAGGGCTCTTACTTGAATGGTCCGGCCACCGTATCCCCATACCCAAATCTTAGCCGTTGGCAAAAGTACCGTGATTGGACGGGGCCGAAGCTGATGAGTAGGCGGCGATTACCTAGCGGGAATCTAAACGCGGTGAGGCCGCGTCCCGCGGGGTATCCTCGCTACCCAAACCTGTGTATGGGTCCCACTCCTGCTGGTAGGGAGGTCTGCCCATAAAGGCCATGGCTGGAGTTCTATAGTACCCCGACGGCAAACGTCCGTACCGAGGTTGCGCCTGTAGCCGCGGGTACTCAGGCATAGGCGGAGGCATGCGTGGGTCTTGAGACCCAACCAGGTGGCTCAAGCCCGCAGAATACTGCATGTACCCTGGTGGCTGCCTAGTGCTCCCCTGACACCCGCCCGTTTGATCCCGTACCTGGGATGGGTGTCCTTGGCCATGTTCCCGTGTCGTTCCTCCCCAATCCGGCACCTGCTGCCGTGGTGGAGATCGTCCCCACGTCCGTTGGTAAGTGGGCTCCGACTGTTGACGTCCCCCTGCCTGTCCCTGTGACTGATGCGGAGGTGGGCTCCTCCTTGGAGGGGGTGGGGAGCGTTGCTCCCTCCCTTGGTGGGCAGGCTCCCTTCGCTGACCCGATCCAGCGCTGCCCCCGGCGTCTCCGGAGCGATTCATGCAGAGCAGCGGATGGTGTGCACCCTGGCAGTACCTACAGTTGGTGCTTGAAGGGCACTCTCGCACCTGATGCGGCCCCAGGCACCGAAAACACCAACGCCTCTGCTGTGCCACACCCCGTCTCCTCTGAACCCGCTGCGCAGCAAACTCCTGACACGCTGCCACCCCGTGGCCTGTCTCCCTGCAGTAGGCACACCCTGATTCCAATGCGGTGTTGTACCGCCTGGGTTGCCTACTGTTGCCTCGCGCCGGTGCACCCGGCCGTTCCGGGTGGCGAGGGCAGAGGTCTCCTTGCGTGGGGCTTCACCAGCCTGGACGTCCACTCGCCTGCTTTCGGCCTCGAGGAACGACTTCAGATCCTCGTAGGTCGGGAGGTGGTCCGAGGACTTGCCCCCATGGAGCTGCTCGAATCGAGCGACCATTTCGCTCGGCAGGCGGCGAAGCACTGTGTGGACCAAGATATAACCGTAGCCCGCCACTGGCAAACCCTGTCGCTCTAGTGCGCTGACCGCGACACTGACTGGGTGGAAGATTTTCTCGCGGAGGTCCGTACCTCGCGTTATGGTTGGTATTGACAGCCACTGGTCTAACAGCCTGTCTACAATCAGGCGCTTGTTTCGATACCGGTCGGTAAGGATCTTCCACGCCACCTCATAATTGCTATCCGAGACAGCCAAATGCGTCAGCAATTCATGAGGCTCTCCATGTAGCCTGGACATCAGCTGAGCCATCTTGTACGCCGGCGTTATGTCCGTTCGTGTGTGGACCACACTGCTATACAGGTCCTCAAACGCCGGCCAGTCGGCGTAATCGCCTGCAAAGACTGGAACCGTAACAGGCGGAAGAGGCACCTGTAATCCTTGTCCCACCTTACCACGGAATGGCTTTTCCTTTCCGTCACGTCGCCTAGATATGTCCGCAGCTGCCTGCGCAATGTCCTGTGCCAGCTCCAAGCACTGGCTTACATCGCCCTCAACCAGCTCCTTATCTTCAGGGTTAGGAGCTTCCTCAAGGAGCATGAGGCACTCTGTGAGGTGTTCCGACACAACCCGAACCCGTTCATCTGCCTGTAGTGCACTTTTCAAGAGCGCGTCCTCCCGGTCCTCGCGGCCGATCATTGCCGCTGTGGTAGTAAACCACCTTAATTCTGTCTTTATAGCAGCCTTATACCTGGCGATCGAGGAGCCATGGTACCAACTTTTACACACTCGACTTAATAAAAACGAAAAACCAATAAACAAATACCACAAAATAAATGTTAGTTGACTGGCCTAGACCTTACCGATAAGGTACCGTTCACTAGGCAAACAATACAGTCACAAAAAAAACCGAAACAATATTTTCCAAAAATTAATAAAATATGTGGGTAATATAAAAAACACGCTTAATACTAAATTACGGCTAACTATGTTGCAATAAAGCAACCACGCTCTGCTACCAAAAAATGTTTGATTCCGAAGCTGATCTTAGCGCAGTGGAAGCAAATTAAAGTTATCTTAAAATCTAAAACTAAATGGTCGATCAGCCTCGGAACAACATTTGACTACGATTCGTAGTGCTCTTTACTATAGCTAAATAAAATAAATTTAATGAGAGAATTTTGTTCCGGAAAGTTTCCGGCCGAGAAATTCTTGTTTCCAAAATCTACTTAAACAGGGCCCAGCAACGAATTGCTTACCGTGCGAACGATGACGCCGTTTCTTTGTGAGTTTAAGTATGACAGGAATCAGGTATTCAGGATATTTGAGGAGCGCAGGAATAGGGAATAACCTAAACTCACAGCACTGGAACATCCGCTCGTTCTCGAACTCCTTTCCTCCAATTTGCACTATAGTTCACAGTTCGACATCACATAATGTTTTTAACACAAAATAACTAAAAGATTTCTCTCCGAATGAGAAATCGGCCCCGTTGGCCTCCAATCATTTATAATTAAAATACGTAGCTATCGGCAGCCACGACGCGAGCCAACGAAAAGTGAGGTTATATTTTGCCGGCGGTCGCGTGACTCTCAATCAAAGCGCCGGAACCAAAATCACTTGGTTCACTTCCCCACCGAACAGGGAAAACCACACGAGAAAACCGAAAGCACACTAAATTACACCATTTATAATTAAAATTCGCATCAACGATGCGGGCGACGGCAGAGGACGTGACAATGACAGAGCAGTGTTGCCAGCACCGCGCGCCCATTTTATACGAAAACTAAACCACGCGGTTTTAGTACTTTTTTTACAAATTAGAGAGACGGCGCGCGGATGCCTTTACATTCGCTCATTTAGTACTAGCGACGACTTAGACGCTTAATGGAATGAACTGAAATCTCAGAAGAACTCAAAGTTCTTCGTAGAATTGATTGACAACTTCATATAATTTTGGATCAATTTTTGGCGACAGATACTCAATTTAGGTTCAAGGTAACTAAATTGCCACGAACGTCATATTTGTTGGATTAAAATTGGCCCAGAATCATACTACGTTCTTGTATCAGATTTTGCTGTGTTGATATTCTTATACTTTCGAGATTTTTGAAAGTAGCAACCCTGGCTCTGTAACGAGTGACAATCGCGAAAATCCTAAATAGAGTTGAGTGATACTTCTGTAAACTCTCTATTTTGTGCTTTTGTTGGCAAGTTTCAATATTCATTCTGTTAGGTCTACGAATTAATATTCGTAGCGCGTTGCTACGCCTGTAGCACTAAATTATTTTATGCGAATAAAATACGTGGTTTCCTGGATTTTGTAATAAACAAAATGGAATGAATGAATACTGGTTTTGTATTTTTTAAGAATTAATTATCGTTTTATTAAAACTCAAAGGTCACGTTCATAGTAGGTAAGTTAAAATACTAATCCCATGCGATTTGAATATTTTATCTATTACCATTACCAGTATTTATATGGTATTAGTGTAAGGCCTAACACTTTTAACCCAAAAAAAAGTTATATTTGATGAGCTCCATCACATATGTTCCTAGATTAATTCTAAGCATTTCTAGTCCGGGAGCCAGAAAAAAAAGTGAAGAATGGCGGAGAGGGAGGGGATCAAAGATGGCCGCCGCCAATCATCTTTAAAAAAAATCCTTTCTCCTTCTGGTGGCTGGTAGGGCATGTTTAGTATCATTTCCATACAAATCGATGCCGTAGAATTTGTTTCTGGTACTATTTCTTGTCTATTTCATAATAATTTCCAAAGAAAAATGTAAAAATGTGAAAATTTAGGTTGAAGATTTTTGTTTGTAAGCTAATAACTTAAAAAAAAAGACAAAATATGACATATAAAAAATACTATTATAAAGTGTGATTTATGTGGATTCTAAAAATAAACACACCGAATAATGATTTAGTGCAAAAAAACTGTGAAAAAAATTAAAAAGACTTCAGTCTGGGCAGTGGCTGAACACGCGCTATGTGGCGTTAATCTTACAAAAAAGTCGAGTGTGAGTTTTTGCATGCTCATTTAACATCACATCAGCCTATTTTAGTCCATTACTGGATATTGGCTTTCCCCCTGGGAACAAGACGATCTTCTGTTGCTGCCTTCTTTCTACTTCTACTCAATACCAGCCGCTTTCTTTCTTTTAAATCACCGGTCCCTCATGGCGGCGTCCGCTACGCTTGCCCAGACATAATCTCCATTCAAGAACGCGTATCTGAACTCCACCGTCCATCACATCGGTTAGGTATACTACTGATCAACAGATGTGCCCAGCCAACTGCCATTTCAATTAGCTTCACTTCTAGACGAAAACTAGATATCAAACTTTTAAGCAACAGTTCAGACTTTTACAATTTGTCGATAAGAACCCGTTTAAATAAATTATAACTATGTATACCATGTTGGTTACTATAATCTCATTCTGGATTTTAGTAAATTACTGGGATCTTAAGCATATAGGTAACTCTTTATGAGTCTGTGAGGGATATGTAGGCGGTCAGTTACTTTTGCTGTCAGTTTTAACTTTATGTAGTTCAGTCAATGATATTATATGTAGGTTCTAGGTTGTAGATACGCCACCTGAGCAAAAATTTGTTACTTCAAATTGGTTCACAAGACGACCAATGAATCAGTCAGGCTATGAGCTGTTACGTGACACATGCCAATTTTTCTGTTCAAGCTTTATGGGGGTACCGTATCTATAATAAAATGTCTTTGTAGTTCAGTTCATTTTTTACGCTGAACTGATGAAGCATACCCAAGTACGAAAGACGCAAACTATATTTGCATAATTTGGAAAATACCGTTAAGGAGGTTCTACGTATTGGCTAGATTATTAGTACCTACTCGTAAGTATCATTCATTACTAGTAAACGACCGATCGAATACCTTTGTTTTGAGGCATTGCGGCAAAAATGACTCTAGGATATGACGCAACTTTCCCTGCCCAGGCAAACTGCGTTCTACTGGTGATTTTAGCCTCAAAATTGTGACCAATGTCGGCGGGACGTCATTTAATTTCAAGAGATACATCCCATCGACCGCCTCAGAGATAATGTGTTAAAGGAACTTTTTTATTTCACGTTAACGTACGAACACTGACGTATAATAAATACCAAAATATTTTTATTTTAAGGCCGAGCCATAGTATTTCCTAGATCCATGGCTCGAGCACTTTCCAACCGTGACTAACTCGACGACGAGTGAATAACTTATAATAGCTATTGAGTAGCATTGACTGACTGTATTGTCTAACATTGTTAGCTGAGTACCATTGACTTGCACAGATATATCACAAAAATATACTACAAGAGGATCATTATTGTAAATTATCCTAGTTTAATGATTCCACTGATTGAAGATGCAAAAATCATTATACCCCAATTCAAACTAGGATTCTCTGCATCACAGTGCTATCCATGGATAATAATGGACATACACAACTCAGATCCGGTAAACAGTAGATTCAAGAACAGATATTTAAATTTAACATTTCAAAAAATATGGTTCCGTGCGTGGAGGGCACGTTGAGCTGTCGGTTTCGGTTGCTGTCTATGATTACTTAAGGCGTTCCGTTTTCCATACAAAAGTTCAATGGAGTTATGTATGTAAAGGAGACAAGAGTCGGTTTAAAAAACTTGATGGGGAGTCCCGTGGGTATATAAGATTGTCGCAAAACACTAAAAAGAATTTTTAAATCATCAGATTTCCCCGTAAAAAGCGAGTCGCCACTTTACGATAGATACGATAGATGGAGCTACTGCTGCAATAAATACGTTTAATTTTATTGTGCAGAAAATACTGATTATCTTTTAACTATAAGTAGTTTTGCGACAAATTTACGTGTGCCTTCATCATTCAGAATAAAGTTTCTTTAAAAAGAAACTCTACAGCTCATGTGTAACCCGACTGAAGTGCAGTTTTTCGTTTGTATGACGTAACGAACCACCTTAAACGGTGGTCGTTACACAACCATGTCAGAAACTCTGCTACTTGTAGTAGGCGGCTGTAAAATTCTGACACCAGGGTCCATCGGGTCGTTGGATGACTCGGCGTCTCACACGAAGATAGAGAGATACCTCCTTGCGCATCAAACAGACCACTACACCACATCAACACATTATTTACTAGCTAGCTAGCTGTCCTGAGAACATCCCCCTAATGAAAACTATTATTTGCGAGCACATACTTCGGGCCATAATATTGCCAAGAAGAAATTAAATTGGTATATACCAAGAAGTTCATGTCTGGGTATAACCCTCAGTGCTTCTCTAAACGTTTCCGTGTTTTTCTTCTTGGGGTCGCAAAATGTAGACTCTTCAGATTTACCAGATATCAAAGTTAGTACCTGGAACGCACCTGTTGCATAGTAAGATTGTCCTTGCTGCATTCATATTTTCTTTAAAAGAAAGTTAAAGTTATTAGATCTATATCTGTGTGATGGAAACTGTGGTCATATTTTTTTGCATGTGACCTACCTAAATAACTTATTTTATGTGGTATAATCTCTATTTGTAAGATTAACGCCATATAGCGCGTGTTCAGCCACTGCCCAGACTGCAGTCTTTTTAAATTTTTTCACAGTTTTTTTGCACTAAATCATTATTAAGTGTGTTTATTTATAGAATCCACACAAATCACACTTTATAACAGTATTTTTTATATGTCATATTTTGTCACTTTTAAAAAGTTATTAGCTTACAAACCAAAAATCTTCAACCTAAATTTTCACATTTTTACGTTTTTCTTCTGAAATTATTATGAAATAGACAAGAAATAGTACCAGAAACAAATTCTACGGCATCGATTTGTATGGAAATGATACTAAACTTGCCCTACCAGCCACCAGGAGGAGATAGGATTTTTTTTTTAAATGATTGGCGGCGGCCATCTTTGATCCCCCCCCTATCCGCCATTCTTCACTTTTTTTTCTGGCTCCCGGACTAGAAATGCTTAGAATTGATCTAGGAACATATGTGATGAAGCGCATCTTCTGACGCAAAAAAAAGGGTTATGTATGGGAGACAATGGTTATTCCTCTAACTATATGGTATGGTACCTACTATAAATTGGGGCGAATGCGCGCGGGAAAGTACCGATCTACGTCTAAAGTGTCAAATATTACGTACTATTCGAAAGGCTGTGTTGTAATTAGATCAATAATAGGGCAATAATAAACAGAAGAAAGCCGAAATTAAAAAGATGTTTATTAAAATAAACTCATGCTTTGTTTGAGGCAATAATACATTCAGATACAGGTAGAGGTATGTTATCGCCTTCGAGAAATCGAGCTGTGCGTACTGTAATAATCCAATACCGATGCATGTAAATCAAATTCGGAAATATTCATTGGATGGCGCGCACCGATATTTCCCCCCGTGCGAAATTGGATTGGCGCATGGGGAGTTGCGTGATCTGTGATACGGATAGCCTCATAACTCGACTACGCTCACTAATTCGCTCGTACTCGTACAGGCCTTATGGGGCAAAAGATTGGAAGTATGGTCAAACACAGGGTAACGTCCGTTTGTGCGAATTGTGCGTCGAATATACGAATACGGTTTATGTCAAACAGTTTGACAGATGCATCTGTTGTGCGATGCCGTTTGACACAACCGATTCGTATGAGAGTAGGGTGAAGAATCAGATAAATGACGCATAAACGGTCGTTATGTGTGTTTTTCGCCATCATTCTGATGTTTCGGAGGTTCGTTCTGCAAAGCAACAATGAGAGTATAGTACCTGTCAGTACAACTTTACCAAAATTCATATTAAATAGGTACATAACAGGTACGTACATAATAATTGGATTGGTGCATGTGCAGTCACGTGATCTGTGATACGGACAGCTTCATCGACTACGTTCACTTATTCACTTGTATCTACAGATTCATAGGGCAAAAGATCGAAAGTTGATTTTGATGTTTTGGAGGTTGGTTCAGCAAAGCAACAATGAAAGTTTAGGTCAGAACAACTTACATACATGGATACGTACGAGTACATAATAATTGGATTGGTGTATGGGTTTCACGTGATCTGTGATATCTACGGATAGCCTCATAACTCGATGTTCACATGCGCTAATTCGCATCGCACACACCGGCTGATTTGCGATTGAATGACTGCCACAAATGACAACATGCAACAGCCGCATTTTAGTACGGCGGCGTTCACCAGAGTATCAGTTTTTTTTGTCGTGTAGGATTTGGTATATCACTCTTGTCTGACATCCGTGAGCGGGAAAACACCGAAAAACAGTAGGTTATAAAAAGTTAATTTTGAGCTTTTAATTGTTGGTTTCATATCAATGCAGCTTCGAAACTTTGGTTCAGTATAGCTTCACCAAATATCGTGTTACATATCAATACAAATTGGTATATAAGTAATTGGATTAACGCACGGGGAATCACGTGATCTGTGATATGGATAGCCTCATAACTCGATGTTCACTGGCGCTAATTCGCCGACAAGGGTTAAAATGGGCTTCATGGCGCGATAGATTGAAAGTTAATTTTGAGGCTTCGCTGGTTAGTTCACGAATGCAAAATCGGTAATTTTGTTGAGTATGTACCTACAATTTGAACAATATCGTAAAAATTGATTATTGATATCACACAGGGTGTAAGGGACAGCTCTCCGAATACTGGTAGGGTGCACTCAGACCACGTACGAAACTGAACAACTTTCCATAAGAAAATATTTCAGGAGATATAAAAAATTTTTTGGCTTCCCATAGTAAATGCAGTCAACTGATCGTAATTTTGTATGGGAAGTCAAAACAATTTTTTACGTTTCCTGAAAAAGTCCCCACGGGAAGTTGTTCAGTTTAATGATCTTCATGGACCCTATCAGTTTTCGGAGAGTTGTCTCTTACACACCATATTACCAATACAAGTTTCACATTTATACGTGGAATTTATCATAATTATTATAACAGTAGGGACCCGGCTGGAGGGCATCTTAGGCCAAGATCTTAGGTAAATGTAAACAAATTGTTCTTTGCGGCTTTCACTACCTATATTTCATTTCAGACTTAAGCTAGGGTGCTTTAAGACTTACCTATTATGAAAGCTTATTGTTCCACCACAACTAGGTACCTAAACTAAAACCCGGAGCAGACAGACGTCCCGGGCAGCAACGGTCTCATTAGCGCTGTCAGGTTAAATGACGCTTCTTTCGCTGAAGTGTGCTCGCTAGTTTTCTTATTACCCCACTGCCGGTTGTTTTATGTTTGCTGAATGTCTGAGCGACGCTTTCTAGAGGACTTTGAGATGGGGGCTTGTGGATATAGGAAGTTTATTTAGTAACAAGAAAAACAGTAGATTTAGGCAGAAGAATTGCGCTACTGTTTATTATCTGCGAAATTTACTTCTGGACAGTTTTCAAGGAGCAACCTAAACTTTTTTATTGCCAACCTTTGTGGAACAAAGTCGTGAAAAGACGATAATTCTGAATTATATTCCCTATAAATACCTGAATACCTGCCTTTTATTACAGGCTATACCAATTTAAGAGCTTTTATGACGAGTTGTTTATTTTTCGCGCTTTAAGGATACTTCCGGGTTTTTATTTTACATAACTTTTCACATCACATTCGTTTTGAATGACAAGTAGGTACTTATTTAACGTTCCGTCTTACAGTAATATCTTTCGTTTGGTTATTGCCAAAGCTATAGAGTTGCCTGTTTACGTCTCCTCGAATAACCGCCTCATAAATTTTACGAAGTTACGAGTAATATTGTTTACTTATTACGAAGCTTCGTTTAAGGAAACACGCGCTTATAACCGCGTACTACCTACCGCCTCCTGTAGAGCTAAGGTTGTCAGGTTGTTCAAATGGTTTTAAAATAAGAATTACTCTGAATACATGGTATCACAGCCAGCGATTGCTCTATCGACAAGATAGACCTAGTGGCAAGACCTTAATTAAGGAAGAAGCCATATACCTACCCTGAAAAGATAAATAAGGATAAAGAAATCATGTTAAAATTACGCAAGAAATTTTCACGTGTTAGTCATGATCATGAATCAGCTACACCTAGGTACCGGTTAGTGGTAGTGTACCAAGCACAAATTGAATATTATTACGAAAGTATAAATTTACAAAAGAAGACAGTAATAGAAAGTTGTCGAGATGAAAGAGTTGACATTTTGTACGAAACCCTTAAACTTATTGTAAAGCTTCCTTTACACGTGGCACCCCTGCTCTGCTCATGTGTGATATTTTACATAATTTTAATTTTGCAGCGTGTAGTAACAAACAATGATGTTGTACTCGTGTAGGTATTTAACTGAAAGTGGATGAGGGTGAAAATAGATAACAACAGCGTACTTTGCATCCATTTAAATACCTTCCCGAGTATTTTCTTTTAAGGGCAGGTTAGTCCAATCGATCTATTTTCAGTTGAGTTATATGGCATGAAATGATCATTTTTCTGATCCAGAAAAAATATTATGTTGTTGTTCATGAACTATTCTAGATTAATTAATGGTTCAAAACACGATATTCATTACTTTGCTCGATCATAAAAAAATCCAAAGATAGGTAATTTTAGCTTATTTTATGACATTTTTTCAGTTTTATATAAAGAATTATTAATGCTATGTTTAATAAAAGTATATAAAAAAATAGAAAATCACATGATCTAAATAATGTAATAAATAATTTTTTGAAATTATGTGCTATATTGACAAGATGAAGGAAAAAAGAGAAAAATGGCCAAAAGTGAGGTTATTAGCGTATCTACGACAGAGACGGCGCACTGTGGACTAACCGGCCCCTAATTTACCTATACATGCTTGCGTCCGGAAGACCCATCTCTTTTAATTTCAATCAAGTTTACTGTTTTCATGCTTGTAAAGGTATTTTTAATAAATCTTTGATAGTCGTTTATATTTTAATCCAACTGACGATTTCCCAGAATTGTTGAAATAAATCAATTCTGCTAAAGCTACGTTTCCCAAAACAGATTTCACGGAAATTCGCAAACATTTTGCTTGTGTTCTGACTATTCTGATGCCGCGAGCATACAAAAAGCCTCATGCTTGTACGAATGCTGCCCTGTTACGCCTATCTACGTTATCTTTAGTTACATGAGTTACGCGCAACAAGCTTAATCGTATTCTTTAGGTCCCATTTTTATATGTACGAGTTCATATTTACAAGAAATATAATTAATTTTAATATTACATCCAAAAAACAAAACTCATGTAACTCGGTTTTTGTATGGAGTAGCTTCGCGTATCTACTATAACTCTAGATACATGAGATAGGCAAAACAAAGCTTGTATGAACTTGTTGGCGTCCGGAACGAATTTGCATTAGGAGATAAAGTTTCGCACGCGTCGCCACATCGAATAGTCGACACATCGAATGGTCGCCACATCGAAAGATCGCCACATCGAATAGTCGCTATATCGAATGTTTCTATTTTCAAAGAATGCCACTTCGAAAGCGAACCAGAAGGCTTTTATTCCCTTTTCAGGTGAATTACCTGCCCCTAGTTCCCACGCCGTATAGCTACGGCTAATATCTGCACTAGGAAAGACCCGGAATTCTGCACTAGGAAAGTCCCGACCTCTGCACTAGAAAAGTCCAAGATCTCTGCACTAGGAAAGACCTGAATCTCTGCACTAGGAAAGACCCGGCCCGAATCACTGCACTAGGAAAGTCCCGTACCTCTGCACTAGGAAAGACCCGGACCTCTGCACTAGGAAAGTCCCGGACCTCTGCACTAGGAAAGACCCGGCGTGGGCATCGCCACCTCCGTCCATATGCCGACGCCCCAATTTGTTTATTAAGTCTATGGCCTCTACCCCCCCAGCAGTTCGATGTTTCAACGGTGAACGGACAAAATCATACGCTTGTAAGAGAACCACATATTTGCTGCGCTTCTTAAGGGCAGCCCAGGGGGCACCCACTCCCAGGCGCGCGCGTGGTGTTGCGTCCCAAATGAAGCACCTTCCTTTCTCCCAAGGCACCAGGGTATGACCGTCCGGCCTCTTACCATCCAAATAGCAGAGACCGGAATTCTTGGCACGTGAGGGACGTTTGCTGAGACCAGGGCCTGCCGGAAATGATCATTCAAAGCTTAGTGGCGGGGAAACCTTCCGAAGCAGCATTGGTTTCCATCGATGAACTGCAAATGCATAGGTATGGGCTTCGTATTGCAACCTAGGCCGAGGCACTGCCACACGGAGAGAGTGACTGGCTAGAAGTGTTCCGAAGTGTGGAGATAGCAGAGCTTGCAGCCACGCCGTTGACTCGCTCTGAGATACTGCGTGGAGTCTAGCCAGATCCACGCCCAAAAAGTTTTCCTAACGATCAAGTGTGCCCTTGGCTCCACTATCATCCCACGCATGCTGAAAAATACGATCTTTAGGAGGTGAAACACCCGGATTGTGGGCAACCCAAACCGTCAGGGCATCTGCTCCAAAGGGAATACTGGTCCTGCAACCAGCAATAGATAAAATATCATTGACAAGGTACGCTACCCCATGCGCCGATTCCAAGAAAGCATTGCTCCGGGGACGACAAGGGGCGGGTTGTTCGCCTGAAGAGAGAATAAAAACCTTGGGATTTGCTTGCGAAGTGGCGCACTGTAACAGAAACATTCAGTACAACATTATTCGATGCAGAAACATTCGATATGGGGACTTTCGATGTAATGCACATTCGTTGTGGCGGTCTTTCGATGTGGTGGCTTTTCGATGTGGCAGCCTTACGATGTGGCGACCATGCGATGTGGCGACCATTCAATGTGGCGACCTTTCGATGCATCGTTGTCGATGTTGCGACATTCCATGTAACGACCTTTGTGCTTTCAGACTTCACTAATTTTATCCACCCCAATAGATCCCTATGTATATTAAGATACTTAGCTTACGATTAAATCTGTTTATTTTTTAGGTTTTTACATAGGTACTGCCACGCAGTAATTGAATACCCTGTATACTACCTAAGATTTAAAATTATTTGAGATAATACTGTTTTGCCTATGTCCTGTAACGATACTTGCAGGAGATTAGCATTTCAATAAAATGTTGCCGTTGTCGCGTCTATCTCATGTATCTTAGATACAGTACCACGCGTAACACGATTTGTATGAGAATTAAAGTAGCAAAAATATTAAAATCGTTATATTTCACTACACACTTGAAAATAACAAAAAATTTAAATGAGGAATGCATTCCATGATTGTTTTGTTCCAATTCCTACGAAAAAAAACTTCATAATATCAATATTTTGTAAGTTATGAGCAAAAATTATTTCCAAAATAAAAAGTGGATTTGTGGCAAATGGCAGTCTGAGAGATACATTAGATAGGCGTAACAGGGCAGAATGCCTTTAATTTGGAAACATGACACGCAACAGCAATTTTACGACCGAAAATATGACGGACACAGCTGCAGAGAATTTTCCGTGCGTTTGGCGTTTATCGAGTACATTCTTTATTGAAACTGCACTAAATACCTTTGAATGTGAATGTGTGAAAACATTTTTAAAGAAAATTATAGAGTGCGTGAGTCAGGATGATACCAAGGCCATCGCTATGAGGAAAACTCAAGTAAACAACGTATACCTACCTATAGCTACCTGCCTACGTACAGGCGCTGTTTCATTCCTCAGCTTACATGATATATGTTCCACGTGTCACGGTAAAACAATAACTCCTGAAGAGCCTTCTCGTCGTCAGGAACAAAACAACCCTTTGCATTATAAATATTGGCTTTGATACACATTGGGAAAATCTTTTCGGTCCCTTTGGAATTTCCAGGATAAAGATATTGTGAAAAAAAATTTGGTTATATTTTCTGACAATTTAAATAAGATAAATAAGTAGATAAAACTTGTTTTAGATACGTCACATATCTATTAGATAGTTAGTCAAAATATTTTTTGATAAAAATTCTTAAGACATTACTTTGAATCGCAACATTTTACGTCACAAATACTTATGGCCTCATAGCCATAACCATAAGGCAGTATATTCTCTGCTAATGCTCTACCAAGGAAGATGTAATGTAGGTACAAATAATATCGTGTGCACATAAACGATAACGTCGCCTTCAGCGCCCATTAAACGCCGAACGATGTCATTCGCAGAGGTATCGGTAACTGGGGCGAACGTGCCTATATAAGGTGCTATTAAATTCACTGCAAATATTTTAGGGGCAGATCAAATAAAATATAAGCATGTACTAGGCAAATTCTTAAAAAAATCTTCACGCTAGTTTTCGAGAAAATTGCATTTAACTAAAAAAAAACGAAAAAAGTGCACCCCGTTTGTCCTAGAAACACACCAGTAATAGCGTTTAATTTACGTGCCAAATGCTGTGATTGGTTGGTTGTTAGTGTGCGTGCCGTGAAGTGAATCTTGTCTACGTGGCGGAACGTCAGTCGGGTCAGCCAAAGGATGTTCTCGTAATTTATTAAAAAAGTTTGTTTGAAAATGAAAAAAAATCTAGCGTGTCGATTTTTTTTAAATGCCTTAGATATTTTTTTTATACATATTTACGCATGCCCTTAAAATATTTACAGTGAATTTAATAGGACCTTATATAGAGTGACAAGAAATATGATGTAAGTGACAATATTATCGCATCATATTTGTTTTATTTGTTTTGGACTATTCGCACTCGTGTTCCGGAATATTACGGCATTTGACAGCAAGCCGAAAAATAACAGCTTGTGATAGGTAGCCAGTGCAGCGGAGCCTTGTATGCTAGCTTCTACATGTGGTAAGGTTAGGCTTACAACTCCTTTTCGAAAAACATTTGTACGAATAAAATACAGCATTTGTGCCACATGCGTGAGAACTAGGAATCTTAGAATCGTGATTTAAGTTTTCTAATTAAAGGCTTTCAAGCAAAACAAAGTTAAACGAAAGTTACAGTTTTATCTTCATTTCACATGACAGAACGCAAAACAAGCCAAGAGCTTACGTACATGTTTATTTAATTTAGAGTAATTTTTAATTGAACTGCAAATATAATATTATTATAGCTAACTATAGGAAAAAAAAGTAGCTGCTGATAAACTACATAAAGCTCCAGGCAATGGAGCATAAAAAATGTAACTGGACCCTTTCTAATGCCTTATAAATCGTCCTCTAAACTAAATCATGATCTTTTAATAGAATCTAGTTTTTATTCAACATTTTTAATTTGATTGCCTCAATTTCATAGGGTTTACCTAAATATCTGCATCGCAATAAGGGGTCACATTTCGTTCGGTTTTTCCTCAATTAACATCAGCAATTTACCTATAAATTGGAAACCGATTAGGTTCGTATCATCGAACAACAACAAAGTGATCTTATTTTACTTTTACCGGAGAAACAAGTTAAGTTTTCACAATAACAGTAAATAAGAGCACTATATCTTCGAATCATCGACTCACCAATGAATGATGATTGTATTGATTAAAACAACAATGTGAAACCTTTTCACATGGTACTTTTAACCGCAAAACAAGAATATGCTTTTACAATCTAACTAAGCAAAGTCACAAAGAATAAAACGACGGCGATACAAGTACGAGCACCATTTCTCTCCCCAGCGACCATTAACGGTCGAATTGACCAATAAAATGATGTTTGTAGTAAACATCCGAGGCATTGAAAAATTACAACAATTTGAAACCTTTTCACTAAGGTACTTTTACCCGCGAAACAAGATTATGCTTTACAATCTAACTAAGCAAAGTCACAAAGAATAAAACGGCGGTGATACAAGTAAGAGCGCCGTCTCTCTCTCCAGCGACCATTAATGGTCGAATTCACCAATAAATGGTGTTTGTATTAAACATCCGAGAAATTGAAAAATAACAACAATTTGAAACCTTTTCACTTGGTACTTTTACCCGCGAAACAAGATTATGCTTTTACAATCTAACTAAGCAAAGTCACAAAGAATAAAACGGCGGCGATACAAGTAAGAGCGCCGTCTCTCTCCCCAGCGACCATTAACGGTCGAATTCACCAATAAATGGTGTTTGTATTAAATATCCGAGGAATTAAAAAATAACATCAATTTGAAACCTTTTCACTTGGTACTTTTACCCGCGAAACAAGATTATGCTTTTACAATCTAACTAAGCAAAGTCACAAAGAATAAAACGGCGGCGATACAAGTAAGAGCGCCGTCTCTCTCCCCGGCGACCATTAACGGTCGAATTCACCAATAAATGGTGTTTGTGTTAAACATCCGAGGAATTGAAAAATAACAACAATTTGAAACCTTTTCACTTAGGTACTTTTTACCCGCGAAACAAGATTATGCTTTTACAATCTAGCTAAGCAAAGTCACAAAGAATAAAACGACGGTGATACAAGTAAGAGCGCCATCTCTCTCCCCGGCGACCATTAACGGTCGAATTCACCAATAAATGGTGTTTGTATTAAACATCCGAGAAATTGAAAAATAACAACAATTTGAAACCTTTTTACTCAGGTACTTTTACCCGCGAAGCAAGATTATGCTTTTACAATCTAACTAAGCAAAGTCACAAAGAATAAAACGGCAGCGATACAAGTAAGAGCGCCGTCTCTCTCCCCGGCGACCATTAACGGTCGAATTCACCAATAAATGGTGTTTGTGTTAAACATCCGAGGAATTGAAAAATAACAACAATTTGAAACCTTTTCACTTAGGTACTTTTACCCGCGAAACAAGATTATGCTTTTACAATCTAACTAAGCAAAGTCACAAAGAATAAAACGGCGGCGATACAAGTAAGAGCGCCGTCTCTCTCCCCAGCGACCATTAACGGTCGAATTCACCAATAAATGTTGTTTTTATTAAGCATCCGAGGAATTGATAAATATCAACAATGTTAAACCTTTTCACTTAGGTACTTTTTACCCGCGAAACAAGATTATGCTTTTACAATCTAACTAAGCAAAGTCACAAAGAATAAAACGGCGGCGATACAAGTAAGAGCGCCGTCTCTCTCCCCAGCGACCATTTACGGTCGAATTCACCAATAAATGGTGTTTGTGTTAAACATCCGAGGAATTGAAAAATAACAACAATTTTAAAACCTTTTTACTCGGGTACTTTTACCCGCGAAACAAGATTATGCTTTTACAATCTAACTAAGCAAAGTCACAAAGAATAAAACGGCGGCGATACAAGTAAGAGCGCCGTCTCTCTCCCCAGCGACCATTAATGGTCGAATTCCCCTAAGAATTGGTATGTATCTGCTGATAAATAATTACAGTGTTAATCTTTTTCGCTTGCTTTTAAACAAGGTTATTCTTTTACAATCTAACTAAGCAAAGTCACAAAGGATAAAACGGCGGCGATACAAGTAAGAGCGCCATCTCTCTCTCCCCGGCGACCATTAATGATCAAATTCCCCTAAGAATTGGGTTTGTATCTGTTGATAAATAACAACAATGTTAATCTTTTTCGCTTGCTATTAAACAGGATTATTCTTTTACAATCTAACTAAGCAAAGTCACAAAGAATAAAACGGCGGCGATACAAGTAAGAGCGCCGTCTCTCTCCCCAGCGACCATTAACAGTCGAATTCACCAATAAATGGTGTTTGTGTTAAACATCCGAGGAATTGAAAAATAACAACAATTTGAAACCTTTTCACTTGGGTACTTTTACCCGCGAAACAAGATTATGCTTTTACAATCTAACTAAGCACAGTCACAAAGAATAAAACGGCGGCGATACAAGTAAGAGCGCCGTCTTTCTCCCCGGCGACCATTAATGGTCGAATTCACCAATAAATGGTTTGTATTAAACATCCGAGGAATTGAAAAATAACAACAATTTGAAGCCTGAAAAGGTACTTTTTACCCGCGAAACAAGATTATGCTTTTACAATCTAACTAAGCAAAGTCACAAAGAATAAAACGGCGGCGATACAAGTAAGAGCGCCGTCTCTCTCCCCGGCGACCATTAACGGTCGAATTTACCAATAAATGGTGTTTGTGTTAAACATCCGAGGAATAGGAAAATAACAACAATTTGAAACCTTTTCACTTGGTACTTTTACACGCGAAACAAGATTATGCTTTTACAATCTAACTAAGCAAAGTCACAAAGAATAAAACGGCAGCGATACAAGTAAGAGCGCCGTCTCTCTCCCCGGCGACCATTGTTATGGTCGAATAAAACTTGTTTACAGTGCACGCCCGAGGCCCGCGCTTAGCAACTTTATCTACGAACGGCTTCCACTTGCACACGCTGTAAATGCATTTTGAAAGAAGCCACGATGTATTTTCTTGCCGCGTTTGTGTGTAGGGCTGGCTCGTTTGAGAACCCGGAAGTTAGGCTTGGGTATACTTTTGAAGTAAGTAAGTGTGAAGTCGTTCAATCTTCCAAAACTCTAAATTATCTATTCAAATGTAAAATTTCTCATGCCTCACTTTCCTTGATTAATACGTGGAACTTCGATTTAGCTATCATATTCTTCGACAGGCGACCATAAAATAACGTAAATCAATTTCATATTCGAAATAAAGTATGTATGTATGTATGTAATAACTTTATTGTACTACACAAGAAATCAATACAATATAAAACTTAAATAAACTAAAAGATTGTATAGGCACAAAGGCGGACTTATCCCATTAAGGGATCTCTACCAGTCAACCTTTGAGAAATCCAGAGGACATGGTGTGCGCAGGTAAACTATGGTACAGTTTTTAAACAATAATAGTTCATGATCAATACAGAAGATAATAAGTAGGTACATACCAAATAGACTAAACTGATACTAAATAGAATAACTAACTTACAAATATACTATACACAACATTAATATAAAAAATAAATAAATACCTATATCATAAATATATCATAAATATATCAATACCTATATCATAAATATACAATACAAGCCCTATAAATCGTCAGAGTCATTTTGATCTACACCCCAAAGTTTTCTTAAGTTTAATTTGAACGTGATGATGTTTGAACTTTTCCGCACATCTGTTGGAATCTTGTTCCACAAGCGTGCAGCACCGATGGTGAAAGACTGTGAAAATGTTTTGGTCCTGCATGCTGGTGTGTGGAGGGAAAGATCACCGCACGAACGCAACCGACTGTCAGTGACATTGTGATACACAAACCTCTCCCGCAGGTACTGAGGAGCAGCTGGGTTAAAAAGAACGTTGAAAAGAAGCGATAGGGTATGGAGGTCTCTGCGTTGACGTATAGGCAACCATCTCAACCGCTGCCTGAACTCCGTAACGTGGTCGAACTTTCTTAGCCCAAAAATAAACCGGATGCCCTGGTTTTGAAGACGCTCCATCTTGTTAAGAAGATCCTCATTAAGATCAAGATAGGCCACGTCACAGTAGTCCAAGAGAGGCAAGAGAAGAGCTTGAGCCAGCATGACCTTCGTTTTAAGGGGCAGAAAATTCGTGAGCGTCAAGATGGAGGGACCAAGTCTCGGATTCCCAATCTATTCATATCAGTTTTTAGTACCAAAATTCTACTATTTGCTACCTTTGTTCAAATTTTAGCTACCTCAATAGTTTTGTTAAAAAATAAAAAAATATTTGGTCCCTCCATCTTGACGTCAAGATGGAGGGACCACGTGGAAAAACCGTGTGGATAAATAATCTACCTATGCAGAGTTTTAGTACCTAATTTCTACCTTAACAATATCGCCTTTGTTTGTGCCTCACGTGAAAAGTTTAAAAAATATCGACTATAAATGTTGGTCCCTCCATTTTGACGATTCAAACATTTTGCATTACGCCGTAATGAATACGTTTTTAAAGATTTTTCAAAAACCATAATTTAGTACCTATTTTCTACCTACAGATAATACTACAGTCCGTATTTAAAAGTTTGATTTTACATAATAAAATTGATTTTTTAAATTTGTATGAAGGCCTAACATAAGAGCCCTTTCACACGGGCGAGTTTTGCCGGTGATTTATCTGTGGTCCTGGTGCAGTGTCGAGCAATTAGAAGAATCACCAGGTCAAAATAAGTATCACATTTAAATTTTTTGTGTTTTCTAATCACTACAGTTTTTATTTCACCGAAATTAGTCCAGTATAACCAATCCAGCCCTGTAAAAATCAGCTACGTTTTTCGAATTTGCCGCACCGACGATTTATTGATGAAGGCGAGTGACGTCAACACATGAGATCAACTTATACTGGTTATCTTAAGTAACTGTATGTAATCCAGTGTAAGTTGATCTCTCCATACAAACAAACGCGGTTATACTGGACTGATTTCGATGAAATAAAAACTGTAGTGATTAGAAAACACAAAAAATTTCAATGTGATACTTATTTTCCTTCAGGACCAAAATGTTGAATTCCTAAAATGTTGAATTCTCAAAATGTTGAATTCCTAAAATGTTGAACAAATTCAACATTTTGCAAATTCCCAAAATGTTGAATTCTCATAATGTTGAATAAAAATTTTTCTAAGTCCCAAGTCCCAAGTGGTCTTGATACTGTTTCTACTATAGGTTTTCCCAAAATGTTGAAAAACTTTTTCAAAGTCCTAAATGGTCTTCATACTGTTTCTAATATAGGATTTCCCAAAATGTTGAAAGTGTAATTTTTATAAGTATTTGACACTCATGTTTAGTGACCTACATTTTATGTGACAGCTGTCAAACTTGTTACTCATTTATCTCGTAAACTATGCATCCTGGACTCCTAGTTTCTTTGAAGAAGTTGTAGGTCTTGGCAAGACCTACATTTTATGTGACAGCTGTCAAACTTGTTACTCAATTATCTCGTAAACTATACCTGCTAGACTCCTAGGTTCTTTGAAGAAAATGTAGGTCTTAGCAAGACCTACATTTTATGTGACAGCTGTCAAACTTGTTACTCATTTATCTCGTAAACTATGCATCCTGGACTCCTAGTAAAAAACTAGGAGTCTAGGATGCATAGTTTACGAGATAAATGAGTAACAAGTTTGACAGCTGTCACATAAAATGTAGGTCTTGCTAAGACCTACAACTTCTTCAAAGAAACAAGGAGTCCAGCATGCATAGTTTACGAGATAAAAGAGTAACAAGTTGGACAGCTGTCACGTAATATTTAGAGCTCGTCATGGGAGTCAAAGACTTAGAAAAATCACACGTTCAACATTTTGGGAAATCCTATAGTAAAAACAGTATCAAGACCATTTGGGACATAGAAAAATTACATTCAACATTTTGGGAAAACCTATAGTAAAAACTGTATGAAGACTATTCGACACTTAGAAAAATTTCATTCAACATTTTGAAAAGTTCAACATTTTTAGGAATTCAACTTTTTAGGAAACTAAGTTCAACATTTTGGGAATTCAACATTTTGAGAATTCAACATTTTAGGAATTCAACATTTTGTTCCTGAAGGCTTATTTTGACCTATTGATTCCTCTTATTGTCCGATACTGCACCACCGATAAATCACCGGCAAAAATCGCCCGTGTGAAAGGGCTCTTATGTTAGGCCTTCATACAAATTTAAAAAATCAATTTTATTATGTAAAATCAAACTTTTAAATACGGACTGTAGTATTATCTGTAGGTAGAAAATAGGTACTAAATTATGGTTTTTGAAAAATCTTTAAAAACGTATTCATTACGGCGTAATGCAAAATGTTTGAATCGTCAAAATGGAGGGACCAACATTTATAGTCGATATTTTTTAAACTTTTCACGTGAGGCACAAACAAAGGCGATATTGTTAAGGTAGAAATTAGGTACTAAAACTCTGCATAGGTATATTATTTATCCACACGGTTTTTGCACGTGGTCCCTCCATCTTGACGTCAAGATGGAGGGACCAAATATTTTTTTATTTTTTAACAAAACTATTGAGGTAGCTAAAATTTAAACAAGGGTAGCAAATAGTAGAATTTTGGTACTAAAAACTGATATGAATGGATTGGGAATCCGAGACTTGGTCCCTCCATCTTGACGCTCACGAAAATTCTGCAATCTTCTTAGGGAGTGGAGTGAAGCGTACAGTCTGCGACTAACCTCATTCAGCTGATGTGTCCATGACATTGTCTGGTCGATAAAAATTCCCAGGTTTTTCACTTTAGATGAGTAAGGAATAGGAGAATCGTCGAGGATAACCTTAGGAGTATCAGCCAGACTAAGTTTTGCTATACGCTGATGACTGCCAATGATAATGGCCTGAGACTTTGGAGCATTTAACAGAAGCCCATGCCTCGCTGCCCAATCAGCTATCGAGGACAGATCAGCGTTTATAAAGTGTTTGACTATGCCCTGTAACTATACGGGGTGTTAGGGACGGTGTAACGAAAACTTTGCAGGCATGACCAGACCATCAAACTGAACAACTTTTACTATGGAGCCAATGGTGGGAAACGAAAAAAAAATTCCGACCTCCCATACAAAATTCACGATCAGCTGACTGACTTTGTATGGGAGACCGGAAATTTTTTTTCGTTTCCCACCATTGGCTCCATAGTAAAAATTGTTCAGTTTCATGGTTTGAGCACGCCTGCAAAGTTTTCGTTACACCGTCCCTAACACCCTGTATACCCTGGCAACCCTAGCCCTGCTTGTAAAGAGTTCAGCTGCGGTGTTCTTGTGAATTTGTTGTGCGGCCGTCGACTGTCGCTAGACGGAGGGCGGTGCAGTCAGACAAAATGGGGCTAAGTCAAACGTGCTAATACGTTTAAAAGATAAGCTTCAAGGGTTAAAATGCAAAGCCCTCGCAGTATGCATAATATATTACATAAGTGCTTGGAATGGCTCCGCTGTGATAACGGAGAACACACTAAAAAGCAAATTGTGATAGACACTTTCAAGTCAAAAAAGCTCAATAAATATACGCAAGCGGTGAAAATTTTAGAACAAAGAAATGCGTATTCTTGTCTTTTCTTTCAAAAGTAGGAGCTACTTCACAAAAACAAAAGCAAACAGCACTTTGCAGGCAGCTTACTCGAGGCCTTATACAAGTTTCAAAGAGAGTCATGGCGCTAATTCTCAAATAAGTACAGTAAGAACAGGTAAAGCGGCGTGCTGCAGCGACAATCCTAGAGACAATGTCCCGAGCTTTCCGGGTGAAATATTTATAGTCCTCTACATGCGACGCTATGTAAATTATGAGGAAATTTTAAAGTGTATACGCTCGAGAAGTTTTACTTTGCAGGAAATGCGCGAGGTTTGAAGAAGCGCAAGTAGGTACTTTCGATTCTCACTTGGTTAATATTAGTGTTTTAAATTGGGCGTAAAGTACGATTAATGTAACCAATTATCTTGTATGGCTAAAAGGTACACCAAGCTGATCGTATGATGTGCATATTTTCTGATACGATACGATACATTTATATCTCCTAATTGGGTATTTCTGCTTCGTTCGTAGTATATAATTAAAATACTTTAAACATTTCCAGCATAACTAGCAGCTAACGTGCATAAATAAACATGTAGTTAGCTCTGAAAAGCCCCGAATACTAGACCCGCTTACCTATTCAGCATATTTTCTTTTACCCTTTGCAATTGCCTCATATGCACATGAAAGGACTCGAGTTCTTGGGGAGGCTGGCTATATGAGAACATTCTAGGCCCGCTGTAACATTATTTCATAAAGCATCCAGTAGAGGCATAGTATAAAGATAAGCAGTACATACAAATGCCAATTAGGACAGGTAAATCTCGAATTGCATGCCGCTGAAACCCTTATAGCATGCTTTGGTCCTGAAGAGTATTATTTTTCTCTAAAAGAAGGACCTATTTATAGCCAAGCAAAAGGTATAGACATAGCAACTTTTTGGGATCTAAAACTTAAATTAGGTACCTATGACTCGAAAGGAAAAATGGAAATTAACGAAGCCGCCAGTTGCATTCTTTACAATTTTACATGTTTTGAAATACTTCTTCGTAATATCGAAAAAAATCAAGTCATTGTGTTAAAAAAGATTTCTTATTTAGGTAGCAGCGAATTGGTGCTGCGCGTTTACTTTCTACTGTGGCGATGCTCCATACTCCATAAGCCTCATGTTTTTACATGAAGCCAACGATTGAAATGTAAATTGGATTCGAATTGGTCGGCAAAGCTAACGTATTACCAAAAAAAGTGGAGGGAAAAATGGCGGAGTTTTCCTGAATTGTGATGTCGGCGGTGAAAATTGCCCCGCATCATGCATTTATGTATCGTTTCCGGTGTTATGGAGCCTGTTCCGTTTTTGCCAATTACGTTGGACATCCTTATTGGATTAATAACAGATCAATCTAAGTCTTTAATTTTGACAGCTTGGTCTCGCTCTTGAAAACGTGTTGTTGAGTTTTTGTTTTTTAAAACTGTTTTGCTTGATATTGCTTATTATGCTCTGCTAACTAAGATTATAAAATAAAATTACTGTTATTGAATAGAGTACCCATAATAACTAAATATCAAAAAATACAGAATGCTCGTCGAAAAAAACTGCTTATTTCATATTTTACTTACAGTTTGTCTTTTAGCATTGTAGCTAGAAGACGACAGATCTCGTTATAAATGGGCCTAACTAAAGCTTAAGACTTGACAGAGCTTCCAGATTATCAGGCAAATGGACAAGGACTTAAGGCCGCTATAGAGCTTTTCACGAAGCCCATACAATTTTCCCTGCCAAACCTCTCGGAGCGTCATTTTGCGAAAAACATGGGGATGTTTGAATATTTTTTACAGTGATATTATGAATAAAAATAAATATATTTTTCTGCAATTAGATTAAGTACATCTTCTTAAATAACATATATTTTTTTAAAATCTTTACTACTGTTATTTTTTCATACAGAAGCCGTTATAATGGCGCATTATTTTGCAAAAAATTGTATATGAAAACGTGGTATTATTCTATATTTCTGAATAAAATTGTAAAATGTTCACTGTAGACTTTGTTCTCAAATATATACTCTATTTTTTTGTATAATTGATATTTTTTTACAGTGAACCAAAACTCTAAAACTCACGCTTGATTTGAGGTCTTTTCCTGAATTTTGGTTTTGTCGCTTTAGATATCGCTGTTTATAACAGGTTTAAAACTAAAATGTTAATATTTACATTGTACATTTTTAGATGAAGATATGCTTGATTAAATGTTCAAGTAACATATTATTTTTACATAACGGTTTTCGAGAAACTCGCATGTTTATAAAGGCAATATTTGCAAATTTGCTAGAAAAAATTGAATGCGCTCTTAACTAAATAGGTTGTCTGAGAATTATTCTTTACAAACAAATATTCAGTGCTGGCATAGAATAGCAAAGAATTCAAACAAACATCACCGCATATCTTTACCGTCATTGTCATAAAAAACGACTAAGGGATTTAATAGTCGATGTTTATTGCTCTTTTAGGCGACAGGTTGACAACCAGTCTCATGGTGATATACAGTCTTCTTAGTGACTCTAAAACTTTTGTCACACGTAGTGTAAATGGCCGTTTTTTAAAGCTGTTTACGCTCTGCCTACCCGGCAAGGTATATAGGTGTGATATGTGTATATTATGTAACAAAAACAAACCTTCACACTTCTGTGAACGCTTTTATAAAACAGATATATAGTTGCTATATAGTAAACATGTTTAGTGCTCGTGTAAATTTCGTCGGGGAAATTCAACACTACTGGTCAGAACTTTCGTTTGTTGCAACAGTCAACAATCGTAGTTGCACAGAATTAGGAGTTGACGAGTTGTTCTAATATAGCTTCGGGCATCGTTGCAATAGCATAGTAGAGTAGTTTTAGACAGGAAAGGATACCTAAACAAATATGATTTCTTCTGTTCTGAATTCTGATTAATATTTATACATCGACTAACTGGAGAAACCTGGCTATAGACCGGAAGGCATGGAAAAAGGGGAAAGATAAATACCTTTCTTTGCCTGTATTGGGAAACCGCGGCTTTGAGGCTTCTGGGGCCTTGACACAAAAAACAAGCTTTCAACGGGCGTCCAACTTTTTCGGTAACGCCCGTGTTGTTCTTAATCGAAATGCTTTGACATTGAATGTACACTTGAGTACCTAAATAAAGGGTATAACAAGCCGAAAGGAGGTCAAGGTACTCATAAAACTGAACAACTTTCCCCATGGAACATGGGTTGAAATATGAAAAAAAAAACCGCCGATTAGCCGGGGAAAGTTGTAAAGTTTCATGAGTACCTTGACCTCCTTTCGGCTTGTTATACCCTTTCCGTTACTCCCGGTATAGCAGCATCTTAATACAATCAGTCGCTAGGTCAATCCTACTCTACCAACTGCGATTGACTGTACCGGCGACTCCGCCAGTACAATCTCATAACAGCATTGTCTGTTTCTGGCGTCGGTCCAGTTTCCGCAAAAAGACTTGTCGCCGTACTTCGGACCTTTATTTATAATACGAACGCTTGGATTTATGGAAGCGCCATGTATCATACCACTTGTTTTTATGTGACACAGTTGCTTGGGTGTTTAGTTATGCGCTTAGTAAAATATATCCAAACTGTGTTTCGTATTATAACAACCTACAAAGAATGTTTGACAATTTCGAAAGATAATATTTTTCCGTCAAGCATTTTTGAAACATAAAAAACCTACAATAATAACAAAGAGAACTAACGGCAACCGTCACGTCAGCGTCGTAGCATGATTTCGGTACTTATCCTCTACGTCGTAGCGTTTAAGCTTTGCGACGGCAAAACGAGTGTCTTAAGTTTAATGTCATTTTAATGTCAATAATTTTAATATCGAGGCAATGTCTTACATGACAACAAGAGCAAACCAGTTTGTATTACTTTTATCAAATCAAATAAAATTTAACTTTATTGCAGAATAAAACACAGACAAAGAAACAAAAATAAAAGAACAAATTGGTACAATTGGCGGCCTTATTGATACAGTAGCAATATCTTCCAGGCAACCAGGCATTAAGGATACTACTATTGAAGAAATTGAGATTTTATTGGCGTCAAAAACGTCGTAGCGTCCCGAAAAATAAATGTGCTTCCACCAATATACTTTTTTAAAGTATTGAAGCTCTAATTAGCTCTTGTAGCCATCGTCATTACGAGATAATAACCAGGCACTGTGGAAGTCCTCGAGATGGCAACATCTCTCGAAAGGTCTAACAATGACCAAGGAACTAGGACAAAAATAGAAGCAGACGTAGACAGACAGATAGTAATTTTTCTAGGGAAGTGGGAACCTAATTAGGTAAGTAAATCCTATTCGCCGAGAAAATATACAAGGTTACATTTAATCAAGTACAAATATTTTAAGGGTGTGTTCTACTGACAAAACTGAACAACTTTCATTAGAAACTTTTCCTCGAAACATGGAAAAAAATTGGGATCCCCCATACTAAGTGACTCACCTAGAGAGGTGAGAGGCCCAATTTTTTTTTCATATTTGTGAGTAAATTTTTTATTAAAAGTTGTCCAGTTTTGTGAGTAGAGCATACCCTTAAAATATTTGTACTTAATTAAATTTAAATCTATATTTTGCATAACCCTATACTTTGTTGATAAATAACTAGCTAGAATTAAAGGTTTTAAACTTTTTGAGTTGATCTCTTAAAGTAATGCAAACTTCCTGTTACCCCTTTCCACTATTTGACAAGTAGTCAAGATAGGAATAACCCTTGAGAGGTTGTTGTCGTGAAGGAACGAGGACGAAAATAGAAAAAGGCGTAGCTGGATAATTAAATAAGTACTTGAACCCTAGACCTGTTTTTATGCTGGAGCATTTAAGTCAAATAAAACGTTTAAGTTTTTTATCCCAGGGAAATTACTTTGCTTCGAATGGTCTTTTCCAGCTTACAACATGGAGTCTATAGGGGTTCAGAAGTTTCTAGGAATTTTATTTTACGTGGCCGGGACCTCAATCATTATGAAAGGCAGATTTTTGTTATCCCTATGAATTCTTCGAATTGCACAAAAGTAATTTACGTTTTAACGTATACAGTAATCAGACACTACCGTAAAACAAGAAACGCTATTACTCTGAACGTTTCATTTTAATGGAGCTCTCAGAAGTGGAGATATTCGTTAGATGAATAGTACTAATTGTAAAGACAAGGAGAGATGAAAGCAGCTCATAAGAGCTGGTTGTGAAAGCGTTTTGGAGTTTTTAGGAAGGGGGTTTTCACTCAGACACACACATTATATGATTTGAGCTGTCCGGATTTATTGACAAAAGCAGCTGTAAGAAATCACATAGAAAATCCGTCAATCATGGGTCACGTCAAAGCATCGTCATGCTGGCATTTGCATAAACTACAATAGCACTTGGGACGGTAGGTAGGCACCGTGGTGTAAAAGCTGCCATAACATAAAATCATAATCAGACATATCCCCGGAAAGTTTCTGATCCAGAAACATGAATCTGTGTATGAGAAAACATGGTAAAAGTGTCCCTCGGAAAAAGATTTGGTAAATAAAGATTCACCTTTTTCGCACATAATAAAGGGCGGTGAACCCTTCGTATCCTGTACTGTGTACGAGGATACCGCCCGCATCTTCCTTTGTCTCGCAAGCCCCGACATACGCGGTTGCGGTACTTTGTGAACGACCCCTTTTTATTCGTTGCTAACGTTCATTAAGTCAACTGTTTGCTGAAAAAAGATTTTGTTCTCATTGTTATATTTGATGTATTTGCTTTTTAATCTTGCAAAAACGGTGTACATTTTTTTACCAGACATAATTATGAAGGCACACACTACGCAAGTCTATATTATTTGTGGTATCCGCCAAAGAAAGCTCACGGAAGAGCTTAGAGGGCACGAAAGTATTTTCAAATAACTTACCGAACAAATACCAAGTACTGATGAATATTGCTGCTTACCTGTAAACACAAGAATTAAAATCATAATTAATAGCTGTACAGCTTATAATAAAAACATAAATAATAAACATTCTTATTATTTATAGGTTAAAAAAATTTGCTTCTTCCGTTTTCGGAGGTAGTAGAGTGAAACAAAGTGTAACTACTATTCCTTAACTACTTTGAACTAAAGTTTTCCTTTTGCGAATTCACTTGCTGATTTTTCCGTAATAAGGTGCAGCCAAGTGTCTTTACCGTAGCGTAAAGGACATTAAGTGTCACGTTCTCTGGTTAAGTGTAAAGAAGGGCGTAGGGCAATATGTGAGCTTGCATAAATTACAAAATTACAACGTCAAATTAGGTAATAGGCCTGCGACTTTCAAGGGCTTGAAGTTTTGGATACTTGTTCATTCATGATATGCCAGACATGTTCAAATATTTTCACTCATGAGAATGCAAAGATTGTTTTTCTCTTTTAGCTATGTACCTTTATCATTGCTAGACGAAGAAAGTAGTTAGCTGTTATGTTCACGCTACAATTTTAATGAATCAGCCGAATAACCTTCGCGCCAATGTTCTCGATAAATTTCAGGAAGAATTCAAAAGCCATTATACGTCTACGGACAGATATTTGGAAGAGGCATGTCTGAAACGAGCCCCAAGCTCAGGATTCCCCGGGCTAAAATTAGAGGAATCCCGGCTATAGACGAGATGCCAGGTCCTGCCAGCTGCCGACCCTGCCTGCAACGTTACACAGTGATGTGCTGGTTACTATTTTTCGACAGAAAAGCTTGTGAAAGGAATTCTTTGCAAATTCAAGGTAATAAGTGAATCCGATGACTATGTCGCAGGAAATACACGCATTTTCAGAAAATGTGCCTAAGCAACTTACGCAAGTTGTATGTTCATAATTAATTTATAAATTTTATAATCAGTTCTGCCATATATAAATAACATGATCTTAATGATTTTCTTAAATCTGTCATATATCTAGGAGTGAAATTGTCTTGGTACAAATTGAATAAATAATCAGCCGAATCACCTTCGCCTCAATGTTCTCGATAAATTTCAGGAAGAATTCAAAAGCCATTATACGTCTACGGACAGATATTTGGAAGAGGCATGTCTGGAGCGAGCCCGAAGCTCAGGATTCCCCGCGCTAAAATTAGAGGAATCCCGGTTATAGACGAGATGCCAGGTCCTGCCAGCTGCCGGCCCTGCCTGCAACGTTACACAGTGATGTGCTGGTTACTATTCTTCGACAGGAAAGCTTGTGAAAGGAATTCTTTGCAAATTCATGATAATAAATGAATCTGATGACAATGTCGCAGGAAATACACGCATTTTTAGAAAATGTGTTTTAGCAACTAACGCAAGTTGTATGTTCATAATCTACACTAATATAATAAAGAGGAAACCTTTGTTTGTTTTTTTGTTTGTTTGTTTTTTTGTATGTATGTAATCGATAAACTCCGAAACTACTGGACCGATTTCCAAATTTCTTTCACCATTAGAAAGCTACAACATTCCTGAGTAACATAGGCTACTTTTTAATACGGGAAAATTCCTCATTCACGCGGGAAAAAGTTTAGCAGCAGGAAAAGCGGGAAATATAGCGGATATTACCCAAATTAGCCAAACCGCTTTACCGATCTTTGCGAAACTTAGCACTGATATTTCTAGCATATTAAAGACGGACATGGACTACTTTTTGTCAGCCCTCGAGGATCTAGAGTACCTGATGAAGACCACCAGCATCCCATCTAAACTATAGGAGATACGGTCATGGCTTCATAGAAAAAGTGGTTCACCATGACGGGCCGCTTCGGCTGGCACATGGTCATCGAGGACCTGGAGTACCCGATGAAGACCACCAGCATCCCATCTAAACTATAAGAAATATGGTCATGTCTTCATACAAAAAGTTGATCACCATGACGGGCCGCTTCTGCTGCCACATGGTCATCGAGGATCTGAAGTACCTGATGAAGACCACCAGCAACCCATCTAAACTATAAGAGATACGGTCATGGCTCCATACAAAAAGTTGTTCACCATGACGGGCCGCTTCTGCTGGCACATGGTTATCGAGGATCTGGAGTACCTGATGAAGACCACCAGAATCCCCTCTAAACTATAAGAAATACGGTCGAGGCTTCCTACAAAAAAAACACCACGACGGGCCGCTTCTGCTGGCACATGGTCACGAGGGTCTGGTTTACCTGATGTAGACCACCAGCATCTAATCTCAACTATAATAGATTCAGTAATGGCCAATTTCTACGGGAAAACAGGTAAGTAGCAGCGGGTGAAACCGCTGGGCGGGCCGCTAGTTTATAATAAGTTCTGTCATATATAATTAACATGATCTTAATGATTTTCTTAAATCTGTCATATATCTAGGAGTGAAATTGTCTTGGTAGATGAGATGACGCTTGAAAGAAAAATATCGAAAGGGGGAGAGGTCATTCAAGGTGCCAGAATAACAAAAATTATGATGCAGAAATTTGTGATTTTAAAGGAAAATTTTAACAAATTCATTAATGGGTACTATTTGGGTCGGTTCTGATTAAAGAAGTCGAACTTAAGCAAAGTGCTATCTATAATCAGTAATTGCGGAAAATCTATTTGAAGTTTAATTTGTAGAGGGTTCTTGTAGAGTTGGTGTAGATTTAATGATCCACTGGAATGTCTTTATTAATAACATATTTCATGGATAACGAATTTACCAACTATTAGGCTATATATTGCATTTAAACGATAAACAATAAGATTGTCAGTTATTATTCAAGAACTAATGAATCTACGAGCGCCGAGCGTGATTAGTTTTTGATTGTAGTGAAAGAAGAAAGAACATTGTGGAGAAACTTAAGAACAACCAGATTAAGGTAATTTGTTTTGTATGGAGAAAATAGGTTTATAATTTAGTGCTACAGGATAGTTGAGGTATACCTAAGATTCTGGTGACTTTTTTATTTCTGGCATAGTTCGTGTAATCAATATCTAACTATAAAAATAATGAAACAGATATCAGGAGGTCAGTTAAAGTTATAAATTCTTAATAACAGAAAGTAAAATAGGTATCACCCGAACATAAAATCCTTTCATGTGTTTTTTGGAAATGGCAGTCATGTGTTACGACTGTTCACTTTAGGTCAATAATAAGCTCTTTGCTGCCGAAAACTTTAGAAGCAGTCAATATTAGAAACTAAATTTAATAGAAACCATCGAATTTGCAGTATAATGTTTCAGGAAGCCGGAGTCTGATAAAGTTAGAACTACAGTTTATTTAATGTTCATCTATGTTAATGTTACCTTACGGAAAGCTAACATAAAGGAGCTTAGTTTCAATTCTATCCATTTCCATTTCACTGTACAGTACATTTACTGCATTGAATTAAATTTCACTTTGACTCAACTTTCGTTTGACTCAACATCAACATCACTTTTAAAACGTATGGTGCTCCAAATAATGAGCGACACGAATGAGGCAAAGAAGAAGAAAGGGGGTAAAATAAAACTTGTCTTTTGAAATACCAAAAAGAGAATTTTGGTGATTGGTGACGTGGCGGCGTTTATTATAAAGTGCCGAGTAGGTATATCATTAAAATCATCCTATTTTCATTGTAACAATCACGAATTCCATTGCATTTAGTTTTAACAAAATGCTCTATGTTCAACTATTAGGAAAGTACGAGTACACTAGTTACTGCAGCAGCTTGTAGTGTGCATGCATTTTGTCCAATTGAAACAGCAATCGCAATAGTGGCAAGCCAATACGTCTCGCGGGAAATCATTCTCTGTGACATTTAATTTAATTTATCGGTACATTGTTTCGGTATTTCAACGTCCAAGTAGGTACCTAAGTGATCATTAGTAAACCCTGGCTAGGCTAAGTAGGCACTCAAGTTTCAATTAGTTGGTAAGTAGTTTAGTCGTAACCAACAAGGTACATGATAATGGCCGTAACATTGTTTGACGTAGGTAAACTAATTGGGTTAATACCGATTACATTGTAATGTAATTATTAAACTTATAATAAATTTAAATACTGTTAGGACATTCGAAGTAAATTATTTTCGGTTTGAACTTGACCCAGTGTAGATAACAGCGCACGAAAAAACCAGACCTGCTATTGAATTTTCTAGAGTAAAGTTGATAAGGTAATTCCCGGAGATATTAACATGATTAGTAGCATTATTCGTTCGAATTTCCGAAAGCAGTGTAAACATCCCAGTACAAAGTAAGCGCCTGCCGAGTCTTGCATAGCGATTCTGCCCCGAGGCAAATAGTGGCGAGCAATGTGCGCCGGGCAGGCGTTCTGTTTACCTGCCCATTCAACGATGAATTTCACCTCTTGATGGAATTAATTACATAACAGACTCCTAAGCAAGCAACAATTTAGCAGCAATTTTCGAGATTACTGTGCGCAAAACGAGGTAGTCTAAAATTATTATGCATAGACGTGCAGCTCGTCTACTTAAATATACCTACACACCTACCTACTTATAAGACTTTGCAGGTGAATTAGAACTATTTTTTACAACAATGGAAGAAAAATTTACACATAAATAAACCTAACCTAAAAGTTCATGCCTGCTCGTGCCTGGGCCTTAGAACTTTGATATGTTTTGACATATTAATTCGGTCTCTTGAGCTAGAGAATTTAAAGTTTCGAAACTGTACCTATGTCTTGTGTTGGTTGGTACCCATGTCACAACTCAGTAGTTTAGTTGCGTACCTAGTTAGTTTAGTAAACAACTTACTGATTGAATTATGAATAGAATATTTTATCAAACTGATTCAGTAGTTTTCATAATATTTGCCTATTCGGTTCGCCAATTCACAACTATGACTTTGGCTAAAGTAGTCTTAAAGTTGTGTAGCTTATTTATTGACCAAAACTATGGACCTAGTTATAAATTGAACATTATTATGCAAAAGGCAAAGTTATAAACTGAATGCCAGTCAAATATAAAAGGTCAGTGCTGGCACGTGGAGGAACGCGGTCGTAAGTAGAGTAGAAGCAGAACATTTTACGGCAGAAATTCAACTCACTGCAGAAAGATAAATTTAGTTTGAAATTTCTTACATTTAGAGGGGAAATTGTTCAGTTGCCACTTTAATAAATTCCAGTTACATTCTTTTACAAGAGAAGAGTAAGTTTCCGTAAAATGTGTATAGTTTTTCTTCTTGTTCTGTTGTATGGGACACCGAATTTATGAACGGCCCGATGAACCCAGTTGCCAGAGTTTCAGGTGTTATTTTGTTGGTTGGTATGTTTACTATGTTCAATGAGCTCTTACAAAACAAAACAAATCAATACCGTTGATTGTAGCCAATTAGTCTTCATAAAAGCCAATTTACGGTGCCCGATGGACATTACACAACGAATAACTTCTTGTCTTACTCAATTTGTATGGTAAAGTTTACAATACATTTCCATGACAAAAGTGGTATTGTAAATAATATCTGGCAAGGGAGGTTTAAAATTGGTCAACTACCTATTCCGGACGTCAACGGTATCACCCGCTGCAACTCAATTTCCCGCGAGAACAAGGGAACAAGATTTAATAGTAACTATTTAATAGGTTGTTAATCTATTGTGGTTCTAATTATTTCTGGTCGGATAACCGCAAGTTTATAACTATAGGTACGTACATCATATCTCATGTAGCAATAACAGTTTAACCAGGACCCTATATTTAGTTGGGCGCTAACAACAGTGAGAATATAGGACGATGGTTAACGAAGCCACATAAGTTTTAAGTGGCCTCGGGGGCCCCAAGTTCTGCCGTCCGTTTATCCTCCACAACAAAGTTATTTGTTCGAGTGTCTACCTAAAATGTTGTTGATGCTCACACAAGTTTGATAGCGAGTTATAAAGCGGGAAAGACAATCGGAAAGTAACAAACTGAGACCACCCCGGATGAGGTTTTCAAGCTCGCAATTGGACAAGTTTTAGGTTTTTTGTCTAGCGGTCTCTTAATTTTCAATACAGAAAAGATTTCGTAGGAGGAAGTTACCTAATTTTCACTTCCAGAGTCGCGAAATAATAAATGAATTTTAAATTTAGTTTTTACGGTTATTTTTATAAATGAAACTTTACGCCTTGGGGAATTCGACATTAATTAAAATGATATCTTTTGAAAAACTTATAAAAGCAAGTTCGCTGTTGGAATATTTTGTTCGTTGTCTACCTATTATTTAGTTGTCCTTTATTATATGTGTCGCAGGGATTTAGTCAAAGACGTTATATTATAATTTCACTAGTGAAATTGTAATTACACTGATTATTGTCAATAACGACAGATTCGTATAATTTCACGGGCTTATTTCAGTGATATTGTAATTTCACTGGACCGCAAAAGTGATATTATAATAAATCTAGGTTTATTATGAGTTATGTTTGTGGTGGGAGCCCCGGGATAATTTTGTAACCTTGAGTTTAAGTAACATATTATTTCAATTATAAGTACATTTTAATTTTTTATTATTATGTAAGCATTATTCAGAGCCATAAATTGAGGCTAGGTACCAACTTGTTATGACCAGTATTACCTACTATTAATATAAGCTTATAATTTTTTAGTATATTTTGATTCTTATATTTTTACACTATAGGTGGTAACTATAAGAGAGTTACAAAATAAAATTAAAAAAGAAATAATTTTCAAATATCTGTCTTTTATTTCCTAACCCTATGTTTAATCATGGTATAATATCAATATATCACTGCTTTACAATTTCACTGTATCGGTCTAGTGAAATTATAATGTCACTGAAACTAGCCCGTTACATTGTAAGTAATGCAAACGATTGACAATAAATCAGTGCAATTATAATGGCACTAGTGAAATTACAATATCACGGCTTTTTTAATATCCCTGCAACATATGCACGACAGATAAAAAATTGATGTAGGGTGCCTACTTCTTTTCGGTAGGTATGTGCTACACCGCCAACGTACGACCCAATGAACCTTTATGGTACCCTTATTTTCCAAGCGCAGCGACAACGACGCCGTCAAAATTTGACGGCGTCGTTGTCGCGACGGTCTTGTAGAAAAACCCGACCGCATCCCATACAAACCCTGAGCTTCTCAGCGCGCTGTCAACGTGACGGCGTCGTGGCGCGCCGCAACGACGCCGACGCTCGGGCTTTCTGGTTCCCCATACAAACAAGTCATTTGACAGCGACAACGACGCGCGTTGCTGTCGCTTGGTTTTTAAGCCTACCATTACGTCGGCACAAGAATATCCGTTGCCGATTTCAATCTAACAAGTTATGAGCCCTAAATTACGATAAACCAAAATTTTCTAAAGATTCTTCCAAAGATAAAAAAAGAACAATAAAATTGGATACATCCGTTACGATGTCCAACGTATAACTTTAGTAACTATAACCAAAATTAATTCAGGTCTTACCATCCAGAGGTACATTTATTGCTACCTGCTCAATTTACCTACAAATAGAAACATACCTATACTAAATTTTCACAATATCTGCGAGTCTTCGAGTCTACGTATCGACGTGTTTTCGTAATATAAGTAAACATAAACAAACATCTCGGCAAATCAAACAGACTGTTTGGTTGAAAATTGTTTACTGAAACACGAATACCTACCTACTTGCTCCTTATTCGAAGGTATCAAACTAAGATTTTTCGCTGTCGTGTTTTATATTTTCCCCTATTGGACTACAAGACTTACATTTTCATATAAAAAGTAACCAACCGAGACAAGGTATTATATCGACTGAAGCACATTATAAGCCGATTTCTAGTCTCACTAGTTTAGTATTTTTACAAATATGGCAGCACAAGTTGAATAATATAAAAGAAACACTAACATGAATCACTAGCAGAAGAGAGAAGCACAAAAAATCCACAAAAAATATTGCAACTAAAGCTGTAGGTATAGCAGATAGAGGTAGATAATTACAAGTAGATTCTGGTAGATTCATGTGATGTAAATTTACAGTAAACAAACAGAGCTAGTAAGTGAGTAGGGATTATGGGAGTGATCCAAAGATCCGAGCCTCTTCCAAGCCTTGCCTATCCCTATTAATTACAAGGCTTCGGAGTTACGCAACGCCGCTGTCAGGCACATGTGCTGGGACAAAACCGCAAACGCAGTTACAAATTGGCAAGTTTGCATGTTGTCAATGTTATGGAAAACTTGTCGAGGTACAAGGCTCATCGTAGAGGCTAACTACTTATAAATTGTCGTCAACACACTATTGAAGAGATCGATGATTAGAAAGATTACCAGAAAAATAAATTGGTATTCCCAAAATTATGGCTAGACGGCAATAATAAAATAATAGACATTCTCAAATTATTCTATTATCGCTCAACATAAAAAGTCACTATGAAAATCCTTTGATGAATAGGCTACAAGACTGATTTGTGACAGAATCCACTTTAATTGTTTTTATGGGCATAATTTTGTTTGGTTATTTTAGAAGTGAAGAACAACTTTGCCTAGTAACATGGAATCCTTGAAACGACTTCAAGAAGAACTTCCGAACTTGAGAGTACGTTAGAGTTAGATGTGAAATCCTTACTACCAACTTGTGCAAAACCACCAAAAATATATGGCCTACCCAAAATCCACAAAACTGATGTTCCACTCCGTCCAATAGTGAGCCAGATTGATACACCAACTTACAAACTGGCCAAGCACCTAGCTAATGTGCTCTCCCCGCTCCGGGGCCAAACAAATGCACATGTAAAGGACTCATATCAGTTTGTTGGAGATATCAAAAACTTACAGATAAACAGTGATGAAACAATGGTTAGTTTTGATGTCCAATCACTATTTACAGCTATTCCAGTTAAGGACTGTATTGAAATATTAAAAAGAAAGTTAAATGAAAATAATATGGCAATAGAATATGCAGAACTTTTGGAATGGTGCCTAACATCTGGTTACCTATTGTGGAATGATGAGTTCTATGTACAAGTCGACGGCGTGGCCATGGGCTCTCAGTATCCCCTTGGTAGCTGACATCTTCATGGAGGACTTTGAGGATCGAGCCCTGAGGCACGCTCCGGTCGTGCCGAAGATGTATAAGAGGTACGTAGACGACACCTTTACCATCCTCCCACAAGACAAAGTTACTGCTTTCCTAAATCATTTAAATTCAATCCATCCTAATATAAAATTCACAATAGAAACAGAACAAAACAATCAATTAGCATTCTTAGATATTCTAATAATTAAAAACCCAAATGGTACAATCAGTCACACCGTATATAGAAAACCAACCCATACAGATAGGTACCTAAATGGTAACTCCCACCATCATCCGAGCCAGTTAGCTGCCGTTGGAACCTCTTTGTTTCAGAGAGCACGCGGCATCTGTGACCCCCAACACCTAGATGAGGAGCTAAAACATGTGAGACGAGTACTCCATGAAAATGACCTGAAACCACCTCGTCAACGTCACAGAAACCGTGCCAAACCATCCACAGTCGAGCGACAACCAGCATACTTACCATACCTAAAGGGTGTAACTGACAAGATAGGCAGAATTCTGAAGCGAGCTTCAATCAAAACCATTTTCAAGCCGCCAAGGAAGATCAGCCAGTACATTAGATCAGTCAAATGCAACATCCCTCTCCAAGATCCTGGTGTTTATAAACTTGACTGTGACTGTGGACTCTCATACATAGGGGAAACAAAGAGGAATGTATCTACACGTCTCAAGGAACATATTGCCGATGTGAGAAACCGTCGTGACAGACAGTCTGCAGTGTGTGAACATGTGATGGATAATCCCACCCATTATATCAGGTTCGACAAGGCCGCAATCCTAGCGAGAGAGAAGAGATTTGTCCCTAGGAAGGTACGAGAAGCCATAGAAATTCAAAAACATCCGAATTTCAACCGAGACACTGGATGGGGCATCTCACCAACTTGGACTCCACTGATTACACAGCGGAAGAACCAAAACCAACATACTGCAAGACCAACTTCACAAGACACGGTGTCTGCATTCTGCGTACAACCGGAACGTTATGCTAGGCAATTAAGAAATAGATGGCGGTAGAACAAAAATAATTTTAAATTCTAAATAATGACGTCTAACACCTTAGTCATCCGTGACCACGGGCACTGCAAAGTGTCCGAAACGTCGGGTTAATTACAATCCTAAATAAAATACAACTAAAATCCGTTGAAAATTGTTTTAATTTTGAGAGTACGTACATAATCATTGGTAGAAACTCAATACCAAATTTTAATTGGTTATCGAAGGAAATTTGCAATATTGATGTTGATAACTTGATGGATGAACATAATTAGGTTTGTTACTGAAGTGTTGAGCCTACGTACTGTAGGTACTTCTATGTTTGGGACGAATTTCCATTTATGTATCTGAATAGAATAAGGATTTCTAAATGCGATTAAAAAATAGTGGTCTTTGTTTCGTCGTAACGTAATGTACTTGTAGCACTTGTAAGTAGGTAGGTAGGGTATGTAATATGTATGTTAACTTGTCTTTAGTTTGCAAACTAGTTTGAAGAGCTTAAACCACTCGCCAACTATAACCAAAACGACAATTCAGTTTGGCGAGACTGGCCTGAGATGTTCTCAGAAATTCAATGGGAGCGATCCGATATGTTTCTTGGAAAACAAGAAATCCTCTCGATGCGAAATCTTCCATGGTAAACGATGCATGAAATTACGCTACGGGGGTACCTAAAGTCAACTGAAACACAATATTTCACCGAAAAAATATATTCTAAATAAGGTTTACAAGAAATATTAACTCAATTCCGTAGATAATAAATTGATTGCCGGAGACAAGAAGTTTGGCAAAGTTATATATAAGTATTGAGTAGGTAGTAGTAATTTTCTGTCATTCCAAGTTTATCCTATAAATTCAAGGTAAGCGAATAATAGTTGTAAAATCCTATACCACTCACGCACTCTCAATGCTTATACGTTATTCTCATAAATGAAGAAAAAACTTAATTCCAATAGTCGTTGGACGACCCGGTCTCCTCACGAAAAGAAGATAGGTAATAGGTATGACTACACGTAAAATATAAGTATGCTTCTGGGCTACACACTGTAAATAAAGTATCTATAGATTTGCAATTTTACCAAAGGTGAAATAGGAACGACAGCTTTTGTATGCCTGAAAACGAGCAAAGGACGACCCTCAACGTCTTGTCATTTATAACCCTTCTCAAGATCGGCACAAGACGTGTTGGGCTTATAAATGTAAAATATAGGCTTTCACGTAAGCGGTAATAACCAACCATTCGCCGTGGAACTGCTTACAAACTAGGGACTGCTTACAGAGTTATTTATAGCATATATCGTAATAGAGACAACACTTGTATAAAAGTCATATCGGATTTCATAAGCACTCAGAGTTTGTCAATCCCTAAGGGATCTTTTTTCCGTCCGAGTGTCTTACTTCCCAATCCAATCCATCATTTACGGAAAATGGATTCCGGGTATTGAGTTTTAATAAATAACAAAAAACTGGAAAGGTACCCGGTCATTCGTCGAAGCGAAGGTTGTGGTTGAATTGAAACAAATGGGAAATTCATAAATAATAAGAATATAGATGAATGACTACGTGGGTATGGCGGTATTCATATGCGTTTACATAATTTATTCTTTCTTGACCTAGTGGAATGGTTGCAACATAGAGACCCTTCTAGCACCATTAGTATCAACTGCTGCCGTACTGCAACAGTCTGAGCATTAGGCTCGGTTTTGGTGGGCCCTGGCCAGATTCTTGGGAGTAGTTTACGACGTAGTTTCCAGGTCCCTTTAACTACCTGCTTATCTATAAAAAGAGTCCCGTAGAGATGTTAGGCGTTTGTTACCTACCATTACACTACCATCTCATGGGACTAAGAGCACCAAAAAGACGGCCCTTCTTACCCGTACAATGTCTTCTACTAGGAACTACAACTAACTTTCCTTTATTCTGATAGTCCAAGATGAAAAATATTTTCTTTTTCACCGACTGAAAATCCAATGAAATCTGGCGCCTGATATTTGCAATGCACGACAAAATCATTCGGCGGAATATTTTAAAAAGTCAAATGGCAGATGGGGTGTTCGGACCAGCGGGCAGCCGATGAACGAAGCCGACTGGAAAATTGATTTCCTGCACATATCATTTCCATTTATGAAGATTAATGATGTCATTCCAGTTTCATTTTCGGTTCGGTGGCACGTAATAGAATTTTCGAAATTGTCATCCGATACGATTGGAATGAGTACCGTTTAGGTACTGACCTATTCTATCTAACTTCGGAGCTTCGGGTCAATCACTTTAGGATATTGAATTCTAGTCTTGTCCACAAAAGGACATAATAAATATTTATTTTAAGCCATGTTCCAGACATAGCAATACAACTTATCAAAAAATTGCATTAAAATTTTGTTTGGTTTGCTTTTTAATCAAATTTTCGTCTTCTAAGCTCAGAACAACTACAATCAGATGTGTGTGTATAATTTTACGGGTAGGTAAGTACTATCCTCTCAGCCTCAGTTCATAACAAGTGTCGAACTATGCATGTAAATAGACACGTTACTGTTCAGCCATTTATTTCCGAGGGGTACAGCTGCCTTCAGGTCTTTCTTGTCAGCCAAAGTTGGGCATGTAAACTGACAAATGGGGGAAACTTGCCACGTCCAAGATCTATTTAAACTTACCCAATCTTACCACACAGCATTCGATTAATCCTAAACTTGGCGGGCTTTTGATATGACGCACCCATGTTAGAGGGATTCGGGACATAATGGGTATCGGCTTCAGATGTCGAATTCCAAGAAATCAATCAGACAGGCATGTTGAGCTTTAAACAAAGGCTTTGGATTCATATTTCGAATTGAAACTATTATGATATTAGTAAGTTTGGGATATCGGATAGGTTGTTGACTTGAACGAATCTTATTGTTGAAACCAGAATTGGAACATTAAAAATATTATAAGAGGTACCTACGTAAAGAAATCGGTATAATCGCATTTTTTTAAGTACAGGCTGTATCATTTGACAGTTGTGAATACCAGGCGCGAATAGAACGATGTACCTACGTGACAAACACGTGCTTTTTATACGTACGTACCATGTACAGGGTGTTAATTTAAATGCGTGCCACAGCTTCAGGGTAGGTTAAGTTTCGATTAAGGATGCCGTAAAAATATCTAAAAAATCCCAGTCATCTTTTTTTCATACATTCAAATTTGTTTATGAAAAATCAATTTTTGACTCTGTTGTTGTTTAGAGAGTGCCCATGCAAGAACTTTCGTCTAAGCAACTTTGAGATTGTGACTGGGATTTTTTTCAATATTTTTACGGCATCCTTTATCGATACTATTACCTTGAAGCTATGGCACGCATTTAAATTAACACCCTGTATATCTATGGTACGTACACATTCAACGCAAAAGTTGACAGGTGGTATCATTGCCGGCGGCGCTCATTCAAATTGCACTGCGGTGAGAGAGGCTCAATGCTCCCTGCCAATACTGAACCCGTTTTGAAAGAAGCTCTGCGAACTTGTCGACGACACGTGTCCCGATAAAAAGCTGAATGTATGCGCCACCCAACTCATCCATTCATTTTCAGTTCCGGCCTACTTATTTTTTCGGTACTCTGTCGTATACTAATCAGCAATATCAATAATTACTTAGTAGGTATGAAATGAAACAGGCTGTATCATTTGACAGTAGTGAATACCATGCGTGAATACAACGACGTTCGTAACATACAAGAGCTTTTTATACGTACGTACACATTCAACGCAAGAGTTTACAGGTGGTGGCATTGCCGGCGGCGCTCATTCAAATTGCACTGCGGTGAGAGCGGCTTAATGCTCCCCGCCAATACTGAACCCGTTCTGAAAGAAGCTCTGCGAACTTGTCAACGACACGTATCCCGATGAAAAGTTGAATGTATGCGCTACCCAACTTAACCATTCATTTTCAGTTCCGGCCTACTTATTTTTTCGGTACTGTGTCGTTATTTATCACCAATATCAATACTTACTTATAAATTGCACTGCGGTGAGAGTGGCTCAATGCTCCCTGCAAATACTGAACCCGTCCTGAAAGAAGCTCTGCGAACTTGTCAACGACACGTATCCCGATAAAAAGCTGAATGTATGCGCTACCCAACTCATCCATTCATTCTCAGTTCCGGCCTACTTATTTTTTCGGTACTGTGTCAACTGTCGTATATTAATCAGCAAAATGAATTCTGATTAATATACGACACAGTACCGTGTTGGCATTGCCGGTGGTGTTCATTCAAATTGCACTGCGGTGAGAGCGGCTCAATGCTCCCGTCAATACTGAACCCGTTCTGAAAGAAGCTCTGCGAACTTGTCAACGACACGTGTCCCGATAAAAAGCTGAACGTATACGCTACCCAACTTATCCATTCATTTTCAGTTCCGGCCTACTTATTTTTTCGGTACTGTGTCGTATATTAATCAGCAATATCAATACTTACTTAGTTGGTATGAAATGTAGTCGCTTTTTGTGTTTCTTTATCTGTCTGTATGTCTGTCTTAGAAACCGCTATCTCCTCCGCTCTATTTGCACTGCGATTTTATTTTTATTTGAATACGAAATGTATCATTTGACAATTTTGAATACCTTGCGTGAATACAACGACCAACGTAATATACCTACTAGAGCATTTTATACGTACGTACACATTCAACGCAAGAGTTGACAGGTGGTGTCATTGCCGGCGGCGTTCATTCAAATTGCACTGCGGTGAGAGCGGCTCAATGCTCCCTGCCAATACTGAAAGAAGCTCTGCGAACTTGTCAATGACACGTATCAAAATCTAAATCAAAGCATTTATTTCTCAGTAGGAATTACAAGATTCATTCAAATTGCACTGCGGTGAGAGCGGCTCAATGCTCCCCCCTGCCAATGCTGAACCCGTTTTGAAAGAAGCTCTGCGAACTTGTCAACGACACGTATCTCGATAAAAAGCAGTTCCAGCAGTCCATACAAGTTCTTTCGTCTTAGCAACTTTGAGATTGAACGAATTTCGGCTGAGATATAGGCATTTGAATCAAATGTCAGCCAAATAAAAAAACATTGAGACTGGGATATTTTTTAATATTTTTTACGTCATCCTTTATCGATACTAAACCTACCTTGAAGCTATGGCACGCATTTAACCCGCGCAGGTTGTGGCGAGAAAATGTAACACGGGCGATGTGGCAGGGTATGACATACCCAGATTTTTTATTGCCTATATTTATTTTTCTAAATAGTCGTAATGTTTTTTAGTAATATTCTATGCAAGTGGTATATGTTAACATTATAATAAATAAAAGTTAGGTAATATATCACTATTTCTTCATAATATAAACCTCATAGAAATGAAACCTGGTAATTTTAAGGTAAAAAAATAAGCACATCTTTTACTAGCCTCAAAATATCATAAAATTAAATGAAATATTATAAAACTTCATAAAACTCAAAAATATAATCAAACAACTTATCAAAAATATATAACTTTTAAGATTGCAAAAATGATAACACCTTAATAATTTGAGTCTAATGTAGTGCAATTTTTGTATACAAAATGTATGATCGATTTCATTCTCAGAGCTTGAGTCTACTGAAGATTCTTGCAAAACTTCGTTTAAAATAAATCTCAGTCTATTATAGTTGAGAATAACACAAATTTAATCAAAACTATAAAAAAGAATACACAAAATAATCGAAATAAATAAACATCAAAGCAAACTTTTGTCAAAAAATGTATACGCTAACTATCGGAGATACGTGATTATCTCCGACCCTGGTTTGTGTTACAATAAGATCACTTAAATATCCTTTTCCGCACATCTTTAGCTGCAGCTACATGGAGCGACAAGAAAAAATTGCAGTAGTTTACAAAAATATACGCAAATAAGTAACAGTCCGGGTATGACATACCCTGCCACACTCTCGGCGGGTTAAATTAACACCCTGTATATCTATGGTACGTACACATTGAACGCAAGAGTTGACAGGTGTCGACATTGCTGGCGGCGTTCATTCAAATTGCACTGCGGTGAGAGCGGCTCAATGCTCCCTGCCAATACTGAACCCGTTTTGAAAGAAGCTCTGCGAACTTGTCAGCGACACGTGTCCCGATAAAAAGCTGAATATATGCGCTACCCAACTCATCCATTCATTTTCAGTTCCGGCCTACTTATTTTTTCGGTACTGTCTTGTATATATCAATACTTACTTAGTAGGTTTGAAATGAAACAGGCTGTATCATTTGACAGTAGTGAATACCATGCGTGAATACAACTACGTTCGTGACATACAGGTGCTTTTTTTTTATACGTACGTACACATTCAACGCAAGAGTTGACAGGTAGTGGCATTGTCGGCGGCGGCGTTCATTCAAATTGCACTGCGGTGAGAGCGGCTCAATGCTCCCTGCCAATACTGAACCCGTTTTGAAAGAAGCTCTGCGAACTTGTCAGCGACACGTATCCCGATAAAAAGCAGTGCCCATACAAGTTCTATCGTCTAAGCAACTTTGAGATTGAACGAATTTCGGCTGAGATATAGGCATTTGAATCAAAATTCAGCCAAGTAAAACAAAATTGTGACTGGTTTTTTTTAATATTTTTTACGGCATCCTTTATCGATACTACACCTACCTTGAAGCTATAGCACACATTTAAATTAACACCCTGTATATCTATGGTACGTACACATTCAACGCAAGAGTTGACAGGTGGTGGCATTGCCGGCGGCGCTCATTCAAATTGTACTGCGGTGAGAGCGGCTCAATGCTCCCTGCCAATACTGAGCCCGTTTTGAAAGAAGCTCTGCGATTTTGTCAGCGACACGTATCCCGATAAAAAGCAGTGCCCATACAAGTTCTTTCGTCTAAGCAACTTTGAGATTGAACGAATTTCGGCTGAGATATAGGCATTTGAATCAAAATTCAGCCAAGTAAAACAAAATTGTGACTGGTTTTTTTTCAATATTTTTTACGGCATCCTTTATCGATACTACACCTACCTTGAAGCTATAGCACACATTTAAATTAACACTCTGTATATCTATGGTACCTACGTACACATTCAACGCAAGAGTTGACAGGTGGTGGCATTGCCGGCGGCATTCATTCAAATTGCACTGCGGTGAGAGCGGCTCAATGCTCCCTGCCAATACTGAACCCGTTCTGAAAGAAGCTCTGCGAACTTGTCAGCGACACGTATCCCGATAAAAAGCTGAATGTATGCGCTACCCAACTCATCCATTCATTTTCAGTTCCGGCCTACTTATATTTTCGGTACTGACTCGTATATATCAATACTTACTTAGTAGGTATGAAATGAAACAGGCTGTATCATTTGACAGTAGTGAATAGCATGCGTAAATACAACGACGTTCGAAACATACAAGAGGTTTTTATTTGTACGTACACATTCAACGCAAGAGTTGACAGGTGGCATTGCCGGCGGCGCTCATTCAAATTGTACTGCGGTGAGAGCGGCTCAGTGCTCCCTGCCAATACTGAACCCGTTCTGAAAGAAGCCCTGCGAACTTGTCAATGACACGTATCAAAATCAAAATCAAAGCATTTATTTCTCAGTAGGAATTACAAGATTCATTCAAATTGCACTGCGGTGAGAGCGGCTCAATGCTCCCTGCCAATACTGAACCCGTTCTGAAAGAAGCTCTGCGAACTTGTCAATGACACGTATCAAAATCAAAATCAAAGCATTTATTTCTCAGTAGGAATTACAAGATTCATTCAAATTGCACTGCGGTGAGAGCGGCTCAATGCTCCCTGCCAATACTGAACCCGTTCTGAAAGAAGCTCTGCGAACTTGTCAATGACACGTATCAAAATCAAAATCAAAGCATTTATTTCTCAGTAGGAATTACAAGATTCATTCAAATTGCACTGCGGTGAGAGCGGCTCAATGCTCCCGCCAATACTGAACCCGTTTTGAAAGAAGCTCTGCGAACTTGTCAACGACACGTGTCCCGATAAAAAGCTGAATGTATGCGCTACCCAACTCATTCATTCATTTTCAGTTGCGGCAAACTTGTTTTTTCGGTACTGTGTCGTAAGAGTATATTAATCAGCAATATGAATTCTGATTAATATACTACACAGTACCGTGGTGTCATTGCCGGCGGCGTTCATTCAAATTGCACTGCGGTGAGAGCGGCTCAATACCCCCTGCCAATACTGAACCCGTTTTGAAAGAAGCTCTGCGAACTTGTCAACGACACGTATCCCGATAAAAAGCTGAATGTATGCGCCACCCAATTCCTTTATTTTCAGTTCCTGCAAACTTGTTTTTTCGGTACTGTGTCGTATAGGTAATAATCAACCATATCAATCCCGTCAAAAACATTCTGTAAAAAACTAGCCAAGTCTCGATCGCGCTGTCAATATCAAAGCTATCAAAATCAATATCAAAGCATTTATTTCCCAGTATGAATTACAAGTTTCATTTAAATTGCACTGCGGTGAGAGCGGCTCAATGCTCCCTGCCAATACTGAGCCCGTTTTGAAAGAAGCTCTGCGAACTTGTAGACGACACGTATCAAAATCAATATCAAAGCATTTATTTCTCAGTAGGAATTACAAGATTCATTCAAATTGCACTGCGGTGAGGGCGGCTCAATGCTCCCTGCCAATACTGAGCCCGTTTTGAAAGAAGCTCTGCGAACTTGTCATCGACACGTGTCCCGATAAAAAGCTGAATGTATGCGCTACCCATCTCATCCATTCATTTTCAGTTCCAGGCTACTTATTTTGTCGGTACTGTGTCGTATATTAATCAGCAATATCAAGACTTACTTATAAATTGCATTGCGGTGAGAGCGGCTCAATGCTCCCTGCCAATACTGAACCCGTTTTGAAAGAAGCTCTGCGAACTTGTCAGCGACACGTATCCTGATAAAAAGCTGAATGTATGCGCTACCCAACTCATCCATTCAGTTTCAGTTCCGGCCTACTTATTTTTTCGGTACTGTGTCGTATATTAATCAGCAATATGAATTCTTACTTAGTAGGTATGAAATGTAGTCGCTTTTTACGTTTCTTTATCTGTCTGTCTGTCTTACAAACTGCTAGCTACTTCTAAGGCTCTATATACACAGCGATTTCATTTCGCGCGATTTTTTTTCCTGGTTTGTATGTAACACACTGAATTTTATGCACTGACGGAAAAAATATCGCTTGTTTTTTCATACAAAATAAAATAAAGCGCAACATAAAAATCGCAGTACACGAATAAAATTTTGCTTTGCGGACAGAGCCTAAACCACGCAAAGGATTTCGATGATCGCTAGTCATTCATTAGATAAACACTGACTTTGTAACTGCCTAAAACTTGGGCCGTGGTATTTTTACATTTCTAATCACCAAAAGTTACCGAAACTCATTACAATATTCAGCATCGTTTCCTATCGTTCAAAGACTTAACGAAAACTAACCATTGAGATTTAAAGGCCAATTTAAAGTTGGCAATGGTTGTTAGAGTTCGAATATTTTACGAACATTTGGGTTAGTATCAGCGGAATCAAATTATTCGCTAAATAAACGTTAAAATTGAATGTAATGTAGGTATGTCCGTCCGTCCTTTGTTCAGAATTTACTTAATAAAATTCAAAACCCATTTATAGGAAATGAAATAACACGAACGACATCCTCGTTACAAAACAATTTTTGTTTTTAAGAACAAAAATGATCAAACATAAACGGCTCAATGCTCCCTGCCAATACTGAACCCGTTTTGAAAGAAGCTCTGCGAACTTGTCAGCGACACGTATCCTGATAAAAAGCTGAATGTATGCGCTACCCAACTCATCCATTCAGTTTCAGTTCCGGCCTACTTATTTTTTCGGTACTGTGTCGTATATTAATCAGCAATATGAATTCTTACTTAGTAGGTATGAAATGTAGTCGCTTTTTACGTTTCTTTATCTGTCTGTCTGTCTTACAAACTGCTAGCTACTTCTAAGGCTCTATATACACAGCGATTTCATTTCGCGCGATTTTTTTTTCCTGGTTTGTATGTAACACACTGAATTTTATGCACTGACGGAAAAAATATCGCTTGTTTTTTCATACAAAATAAAATAAAGCGCAACATAAAAATCGCAGTACACGAATAAAATTTTGCTTTGCGGACAGAGCCTAAACCACGCAAAGGATTTCGATGATCGCTAGTCATTCATTAGATAAACACTGACTTTGTAACTGCCTAAAACTTGGGCCGTGGTATTTTTACATTTCTAATCACCAAAAGTTACCGAAACTCATTACAATATTCAGCATCGTTTCCTATCGTTCAAAGACTTAACGAAAACCAACCATTGAGATTTAAAGGCCAATTTAAAGTTGGCAATGGTTGTTAGAGTTCGAATATTTTACGAACATTTGGGTTAGTATCAACGGAATCAAATTATTCGCTAAATAAACGTTAAAATTGAATGTAATGTAGGTATGTCCGTCCGTCCTTTGTTCAGAATTTACTTAATAAAATTCAAAACCCATTTATAGGAAATGAAATAACACGAACGACATCCTCGTTATAGAACAATTTTGTTTTTAAAAACAAAAAGGATCAAACATAAATACTAAGAAATATTTAAGAAGATAGGTATCTACCGTAAAATTAGCTGGAAACGTCTTTTAGTTTAATTTGACTTAATTGCGCCAAGCTGGATGGTGGAAACTAGAGTAAAGGTCGTGATTAGAATTCCAGCTAAAATAATTTCCTTAATGCGACGGGAAATCTTCCTTTAAGGTCGAGCAACGGCAGAGCCCCCGGACATTCCACCTGGATTCTTCTTAAAGCTCGCAGGTTAAAATTGGTCGTATAAATTAGACGAGCAGCCCTACTATCGCTCGAACATAAATTGAATGTAACAACGTTCGAGAAGGGAAAAAATGAATATCTGAGCCACATAGCAGCCGCCCCAGCCGCTCGGTTAGCACTGGCAATCCATTTGGCCAGAAAATTGAATTCCCGTTGTTATTTCGCGTCGAGCGAGATTAATTAAAACGGTGATGTCCAACGCTGCAATTTATATGACGGATAAACAAAAAGAGCATAGTTGAAATTATATCCAGTAACTTTCAGATATTTAATTGTGTGATATTTAAACACGTCCACTCGGAAAATCGTAGCCGAAATGAGATCAAATTATTGAACGGTATTTTAAACGCAAAACGTGTAGGTAGGTAAGTGACACCAATTTCGTAGCGAGCGATTGCCTTTCATCACGATAAAAAGTTTCCCGAAAAAAAATTAGAATGTGCTTTTGGTATAAACATTGCACTGAAAATATTCAACAAGAACAACAAAAGGGAGTTATAAAATGGAACAGTGAAATTTCATTGGAGACGATGAAAAGAGAATTTGGTAAGGCTTTGGGCTCGCATGTCACTAGGGATTGCAATCCCGCAATGCGGGATCCGCAATCCCGCGGGATCCCGCGCTATTTTTGGCCTTGCGGGATCCCGCACCTTCAAAACGCGGATCCGCGGATCCCGCACATTGAAAACTCGCACCAAAAAATAAGTCAACTTTTGCTTCCGAATGGGAAAAACTCGACGTTCATTTCCTAAAAATATATATTAACTATCAAAACGTTCTAAACTATTAGCGTAGAAGCTGAAAGAGCATTCCTTACTTGTAGTTCTTTGAGACACGGGCTGGGTGATACTCGTAAAACCATTAATACTCTTTGATTTAGAGCATTCTTATACAACTTATCAGTTATCTAGAAAACTCTGACACGAGGGTTCTTCGTGTCGATGAACAACTCGGTGTCCTACACGAAAAGAAGATGTTATCTTATCACCATAGGTTGGTAGTAAATTAAAAATTAGTAATTTGATAAGTCTAATGAAAGTTTTGCTCTAAAGTGACTAATTTGCCCTCTTATTCTGTTTTAGTCCATACAATATTAGAATTCATTCATATTATTAAAACAAACTGGCTAAGGGTGTGCCAAATAATTCATAGATTTCATATTTTGTTTGTCTATGAAAACAAAAGTGTCACAATTTTTAACGAGGTGTATATTTTTCATGATAAGTTTAGATTGAGACCTATATTATTATTATTTTCAAATTTATAGCCGCTATGCTTTAGTACTTACAGCTGGAACAATTTGTGACTCATAAACGCCCCTTTCAAAAGCAAATATCTTGAGATAGTAACATTTTCTCCTGTAGTTTTAAAATACCTATTCAACGATACCCTGCTCAATATTGCAGACAAATAAAAACATTGCTTGCCTGTGATCTGTCACATGTATGAGAGAGGGTTGAGCAAATTAATATTAGCAGTAGTAACAATAAAGAGTAATATTAAACACAGCTCTAAATACGAAATAAATGTAATTTGATTACACTAATCTCAATTTTGTTTAGCTATTTTAGCTCCACATGACAGGCATGTTAATTTTTATTGAATTAAAGTCGATTTTTGAAGAAAAATCTGTTTTTCAAATAAGAATTTTAACATGATTACAAAGATGCGGGATCCCACGGGATCCGCGCGGGATTGGACCAATCCCGCAAATGAATCCCGCGGGATTGGATCAGGCGCGGGATTGCAATCCCTACATGTCACGAACAAAGACCGTACGGCAAGACGGGCCCTGCGAATGGCAAAACAAGGCCAAGGAATTTTAATAAAATCCTTATTATCTATTCACAGCAGCAGTTACGTTCTTTTACGACCCAAAACGTCGGACGACGGTAGCGAACTTTAGCGAGAGAATCAAGACATTCTGTCCCTATTATCGAGACTTGGCTAATAATCTTAGGAATTCCTGGATCAAGCTTAGGATCATTAATAAAAATACGCATATAATCACGTAAGGTTCTCTTCTAAAACAGATTCCGACGCATTATTTGTTTTCGTAAATATCAAATGTGTGTAATGAGCCGCAACCAATATCCGGGCGATAAGGCGCGAACCGCGAATATAACCGCAGATAAGTACCGAAATTGGATACAAATTAAACTCATATATGATATACAACAGGCATTTCTACACTTTATTGAACCGAGCTTATTAGATAGATAAGTAAGTTTAGAACGCTATAATAGCGAACTAAGCGTAGAACAATTTACACGATAGATGACAAATCGTGACACAAAATTCGTTTTGTCTGCCGGATGTGCCTCGTTCATCAATGTCACAGAGCCTGCTAGCAGAGGAGGAAGAACCTGAAAAAAACAAGAATAAAAGCAGTTCCGTAAAATATTTGAATTCGCAGCCTTTCAGTGGTATGTAAATGCGAGTGCTGTGTGTTTTTTTTGTTACATTTTGCCACGAGTTTTGCTTCATCTGTATTAATAATCCACGTTCATCGTGAGGTTAACGTCTTTGACTTTGCACATCGCTCAAAGGTACTTCTTGACCTACTGACCAAAATTAGGGCTTGGTTTCTCCAGTTTTGATCAGTGAGTAAAAAAGTACCTTCATGCCGAGTACGAGTATCAAAATGTGCAAAGCCAAGGCTCTTTTTCGGTATGCTAACCTCCTCCCCTCTAACAGGACAGAAGATGGCAACGAAGTTACAAACTGACGTATTAGGAATTTAAGCCTTGGCCATCGTGACACCAAGATCGTAGTCCCCGAAAATAATAGGGTGTGACAGCATAATCATACATGATCATGTTTTATTATGTAGTTTACCATTTAGGTACCGACTTAATCTGTCAACAGTTTCAAATATACGACGGCGAATGATAATTTACATGAATTTATACCTAATTAGGTAACATAATTCCATCAATTAAATTTGAATCCAAATGAAAGGCGGCATCCAAGGAAAATTCGAATATAATGCTACGAAGGGAATTTGACTCGGAAGGGATGGCAGACGAAATGACAAAGATAAACTCGTGAACAGCTATTTGGGAATATATTTCGACTTTCTCTCGGGGAGCAGAGAGGGAGGAAATAAATTTTTGATTACGTTGGAGGTTCATTGGTATTCTTCGAGCTGGCTGCCGATACGACCTTCGGGCCGGGTCTGCACTTAGCGGTAATTTACAGTTTAATTACAGGTTCTTGCTGTAGGGATGGCCCGTTTGGAGAATTTGCGAGTCCCTCCACTTGGATAACTTACAAGTTCAAGGCAGTAAGGAGGATGGTCAACACGATTTGAATTTTTAATTAGCTTTAGCCAAATCTATAAAAATTTCAACTATCGCAAACGAAAAGAAGAAGATTCAAACGAAATGAAGTACGCGATAAACTAAACGAGTAGGTATAAGTAGTATCAGAAAGTCGAGCTTTTTTTAAATTACAAAAATATAAGTGATTGTAAGTAACTAAATTAATCTAATTATTCTAAAATGCGTACAAATTCTTTAGTATTTTTGTATTAATTATGCAATGTATGTGTTTTGATTAGGCGGAGAGCATTACCTACATAGTAAACCGCAAATACTAATAGCAATATCAAACCACGATCGAATCGCTAGTGATGTAGCAATCGCAGGAGCTTATACCGTTAATCTTGGCTGTCGGCCCCATGGGACTAAGTAACACATTATATTAACTGGAGCCGGGCTTTATCTAGTACTGAAGACACAATAAGCCTCCGTCTGCTGTCAATGGAAACAAAGGGAATTCATAATGGGACGTGACGTGACAGATGCGAATTCACCGTATGGTGAATGCCTCGACATCGATCAATGCTCACAAGGATGTTGAATTTAAGGACTTGGTGACGGTTTTATTTTTTCTTTAGATATTACCTATACTTATTCCACAGAAGACGATTTGATGTGGACCGTGTTATTGATAATGAAGACACATTATATTCCTATGCGAAATGCCAGTAAAAAGTTCTACAATACTATAGACAAGATTGAAATCAAATTGTGTTCCAGAATGTTCGAACATCCAATGAACCTACGTCACAAACTCCAATGTAGAGAGAGACTATGCGACAGTAAGTTAAATGAGAAAAGGATCAGTATTAAGCGTGCATCGTGTGACACTGAAAAATCGTTCCCAATAAGTCTCGTTTCGCATTCAGTGCGATCGTCCGTCACTGTCGCGCGACGCTCGCTGGCGACGTCGGCCGCAGCCAATAATGTCGCAACCGACAAGACACCACTTCACAAGTCGCATTTGTGCACCCGCTGCCGTCGCCATGTTAGCTCACTCCTTGAGAAAATTACCAAGGAAAAATGACCCGACCTGTCTTTACCTCACTAATATACTCACTGCGCTACTTTATGACTCAAATTAAGACTCATAAACATGATGCATCTCATAAAAATACAGCGCAGCAATCTTACACAAAGCGGGCAACTTTACCCGAGAAATTGTAAACATTCTTGTTACAGAACTCTCATAACGTTACGTTATTATTACCCCGACACTAAGCCAAAAAGGTCAGGCTATATTCACGCCAGACGAGATATGAACTTACAATTTCAGATAAAACAGGTCGTATCTCAAAACCGCCACGAAAATCGGCCCTTTCGGCTTATGGAGGCAACACCAAACTTAATATACTACGCTTCGCCTAGCCAAGTGACAAAATACCCCTTTTATGCAAGATTATCGCTTCTGAAATATTAGGGGAAAGGTTTAAATCCCAGCTGATAATTGCTTTAAGATAGGCGCCAAGTTAGTGCTCGAATCGAATAATTTAGTCCTGATAGGATCCGTGCTGGAGAGCTCGGCAGCGAAGTTCTTTTAAGTTTAATAATGAATGTTCTCGCTTTTATAGATACGAAAGGATCTTGCATTGAAAGCATTTCACCTTTGTACAAGTCAGAAACTGTGCCTTTGTGGAACTTTGTTTTGTCTCTGCCATTAAGTTAGTTCAGAGAATGGCGCTTAACTACGGTAACTAACATGAAGCTGACTGCAGATTTAGTATTCTATAAGGAGACAATGATGGCAAACTATGTTTCAGCTGAGCAAGCAAAGGAATGGTCGACGTTAGCATGCATAATGTGCTCGGACAAAGCAAGATTTATCTGAGTGCCACGCCGCCGGAGCCGCGGGAAGCCATGCTGGATACCTCGGAGATAAGACAAATTGTTGAGCTCGCCGTTGTTTACGCTACGTGGCTTTCAAAATATTTCACATGTTGCCAGTTGCCACCATTCAGCTAAATATTTGTTTTATTCAACTAATTTGCAATTCAATTTAAACACAGAACCAATAATGCTAATAGCTGCTTTTCCGCGTATTTGGGAAGCTAACCACGAATAAATTGATTGAATGTTTGCTCAAAACTTCTATGTCAGCTATCGTAGGTATGACAAAATTGGAAATAGAGCGAGAATTTCGGTGAAACCACGAAACGATTTGTTGAGGTACGGTTGGGTTGGTCGGTGGAGCTCTCATGTACCCTGCATGATGGGCAAACATCGGCAGTGACTGACGGTGGATTTACCTGAGCCCAGCTGGGAGTCGCGCGGGCAAACAGCGCGACAGAGAGCGCTCGCTCAAACACTGACCGAGCCAAGAGACTAACATGATGCGACGATACAGGACGTACGGGACGCTCTGAGGTAATTTGACGGAATGCCCGTCTACGTTCTGTGCTGTTTGCACATAAGTGATTTACCTAACCTACTTCGCTGAGTACACTACTACCGTGCAACAACCCAGCTCTGACAATGCGCTATGTAGGTACATAAACGCAAGCGATGTAGGGATTTGACCTATTCGGTGTCATAAATTACAAATTGTGTAGGTGTATAGTACAGTGTACTTTATTGTACCCGTTTCTAAATAATTGGTTCCTTTTTCTTTCGTCTTACAAAATATACGCAAATGTTTCAATTTGGCGACTAAAAAGAATGGCTGAAAAAACAACAGACTAACAATGGTTCACGCGTAGCTCCGGGGCAGAAAATATTAAATTTCTTTTTCTTTGTTACTTTCTAAGCTCGCGTTTTTGTTTCTCAACTGATGTTGAAAGTCGTCGCTTCCTGAACTTTTTGATTTATGGAGTGAACCCGCCCGAACACGTTGCTCTACGCCCAGCATTTGGCTTTAATGGCGTGATAATACTCTCCGACTTTAGGCGAACAACACTATTATCGATAACTTTGAATCAGTACTTCTTAATTTACTCCATCTTCTCGAGAATCACTTATCTTAGCATTTTATGTAATTTACTAACATGTTTGTATACTAATAACTCAAATAATTTATGTAAGCGACCGGATTAAAATACTTTCTCATTGTTTCACTGCAATTTTGTTAGCTGCATAAAAAAGATTTTACTTGTACTTTATCTTTCATCGACAAAGTATAGTAACATAAACAAAACAATAGGTACTAAAACGGCAATATTGAGAAGATGGCAAGTTTATGTCGACCGTTACCGAGGGATAATCTAAACAAATGCGGGTCTATATCCACCAAGCGTTCAATCAGACTTTAAGCCAAGACTCGGTTGGTGTCGTAACTTTATATACGCTGAGGAGGGTATTCGCGGAATTTACGCATTATGCATGCAAAAGCGAGATCGTAAGGTCCAGACGATCCTAAATATCGAGCGAGAAAGCGATCTGAGAATAGTAGCACCTATGAATTGAATAATCCGAGCGGTATGGATATTGTCGCCCTTAGAAATTGACGTCGTAAAACGGAACGTCAAAGTTGTGAGATATGTGGATTGTGGAGTGAAATAGATTCTACTGAGAGCTTTGAAGCTCTCACACGATGGCAGCGACAGTAGACTATTCGGAGATTTAATTAAACGCCCCTTTGAGCTAGCAGGAAAACATTTTGACACGTGCTCGGGTAGTTGAACAACAGCTTAATATTCAAAATGTAAACGCTTTCTTTTGTGTAACATAGCAAAAGCAGGACATTACGGAAAAAAATAACAAAACGACAAAAACATCTAAATCAGTTTGTAAGAGTAGAATTTGTGAGGAAAATGACTTTTTAATTATTCAGTGGGTACTCCAACAGGCAGTGACTCTGCCACCGGGAAATATTCAATTAGACGCGTAAAAAGTCGACGAACGACGAATTAAAACAATGAAAGGTATAATAACAGGTCGCGGAGGTATTACGAGGCGGAGATGAAAACGTCATTTTGCTGCCAAAAGACATTGTAATTGAAGTCATCTTCTCGAGTTCGCGACGGCGGAATGTATTATGCTGTTATGCGTAAGCGAAATTCCGTGTAAGTAGAACTTAGCTTTGAAGAATAATAAGGCCATTAGCGTTACATAACGAAGGTTTTGTTACGTATTAAGAACACTAGGGGATAACTGACACAAAGAAGAGCGAAATATGTACGTAACTTCGTCTTTTAAAAACAAAATGTATTATCTATACTTTTCATTTAGTACCAAGAGAATATTGGAATATACATGGTGTTAGCACAAGTAGTACATTCCCTTAATTCACAAGTTATGTAGGTATAACAAAGTGTCTGAAATGAGCATTTTTTTAAATATTTAAACTCTATTTAGACAAGAAATTTTGTTAAAGATCTTAATCTTTTAACATTTTTATAACATGTTTGGACACGTTTAACGCACTTTATGATACCAATAAAATGCGTGGTTTGAAGGGAAGTAAAACTTTGCCCAACACCCTATATTGCACGATTAAGGCAAGAAAACCACAAGCCAGTACCTAAACCACTTCAAAATTTGCCTCCGCCGGTTAAGTTCACTTCTGTCTTCGGTATGACGTGACTAGCGCAATGACTCTAGAAACTCAATAGTATCTGGCATGTAGTCGGCAACTCGGCTCAGGCGGACAGACAGCTTACTGCCCAAACACAACGGATTAATTTCGTGGGCGCATTCCAGTTTCAAAGGCTCCCAGTGGATGACCCATCTGTCTTGTCGGCATGCCTTGTGTGGTTTTAGAAAGTACTTAGGTAAATCCTTACTAGAAACAAGATCCTATAAATATAATTGACCAACTAAGTACTACCACAGTCTAACTATTACACTGTACTACGCATTCTCCGAAACGAAGTAATAGATAACTCACCAAGCTACGGCGTAGCCGTAGCAACCGTAGCGGTGTAGACTTTCCGTACGGATAAATAGATTATATTCGTAGAGCTTTTCGAAGGTTATAATCAGCGGTTGGCTACAATATTATGTAACGCATCAGCGCCGACTTGGTTATGAGTAGAATTGGTCGCGAAATCGGTCGGAGGGATCATCATCATCACCGTCAATTAGCATATCACTAACTAGGTGTAATGTCAGTTTACTATTTTTAACTAAATTTTCTTTGTTCTTGCATCAAGGCAAATTATTATTTCTGGACCTATCTAGTAAACTACCTACCGTAACAGAAAACAAGAGCGTTAATTAATAACCCTTCTGTTTACATAAAAAAGATTGCAAGCACTTAATTTTTACCTTCGTTACATAAATAAATAGGGCGCTGGAGAGCCCTTGCCCAGATATTGAGTTTTGGGGAACCGCTGTATAATCCGGTTATCCTTTCAAACCATGTAAATCCACCACTGTGAATTAGGTTTTCGCGGTATTGTCGAGTTTATCGTATAAACATATAAATTGTTTTGAAATAAGTAGGGTTTATACCTATCTAGTTTTAGTAGTCCAGTTATTGCTCTACACTAAACTGCAAGAAACACTGTCAAACTAATTTTATCAAGATTCATACAAATGTTTCATCGCTTTGTCATAGCAAAACTATGCTTTCTGCCAAACAAAACTCGATATTCCTTTACATAAATACATGAAACACGTCTCCTTCCCGGAGCGGTAGGCAGAGAGTATAATATCTTTCTACTTGCCATCATCAATTTACTTCACATCATAATGCCCATTAGGTAATATTTTACATACATAATACATACATAATACATAAATCACGCCTTTTATCTCTGGCGGGATAGGCAGAGCGTTGACGACCGTAAAAGTAAAAGGTCGTTATCGCCGAATAAGAAAATTATTTCTTCAGAAAATCCGTGCATCACTAAAGTGATAGGTTTTCTGCCTGTCGCCTAAAATAATAATACACATGGAACCCTCGAGTCATTTAGTAGCCTCTTACGATACTAGCAGAAAAAATATGCCATCAGGTTTTTAGTGTATTAATTGTAGGAAGGAGGTTCATTCTTATTCAGTATGATAAAGCGGGTTTTCGTAAATTCTTCTTACACAAAGTGAGCCATGTAGGTACACGGGTAACGAATTTCCCAAGCTATATAGAGCAATGAATATGAAAGCAGGTCCATTGTTGCCATGTACTGCAAAAGCATGATCATGGAGGATGAGAAAAATCATATTAGCATACATTCACGTTCATGAATAGAATTCATAGCATAATCTAAAGAGCTGGATCAATTTTACAGAGGGACAGATAATAAAGTTACGTCTTACCAATGATGATGCAGTGTCTTTTTATGTAAAGAAAGACTTTTGGAATTCCATAACAACATTTTTTTTCACAAACAATCATTATATATTAATAGATGTACTTATAGTTTTTTAGGTTTACATAAATTTGCCAAAATTTCGAACTATTCCCAAGCAGAATATTCAAAGCAATAAGCATGATATTTCGACCAGTCACTCTCCATCAGTTTACCACAAATCTGTACAAATAGCTAATTTTAAACCAAACTAATCCGTCAGTCGGAGCAACTTTGCATGATGTATTTGTGTGAAACGTAGCGGCTGCCCACAAAGGGATTGCCCACACTGCTTTGAATACAAACTGCTAAACAGCGAATCAACCACGCTTAAATAGTCTTAAAAGAGAATTATTAAGAATTTTTGGTTCATCGATCTAAGAAATAATCTGAAACTGGTTCTTCATACGATTTAAAATAAAAAAATAAAGCAGTAATCAGGAAAAGGAAGAGTATTCTTTAGGGGATTTAAATACGCACGTGCCTTAGACAGTAGGTAGATACTACCTACCTACCAACATATCTTGACAACTAAATTTTAATAAAATCTGTGGAAACATTCCATGTTCCATGGGTACAGTTATTCAGTTTCATAGTATGGTAATGTCACTCTGTACTCATGGTATGGTAATATATGCCCCTGTTGTTGGCCACACATTGTTTACCAAAGTATTTATGGACCTAACTTGAACTGTTGTAATTTAGCGCGTCATTGACGATACTTTAGCACCGTTCGAAATATAATCATGCGTTGTCGACGAGACATTGTTATTGGAACATAGTGGAACCAGCCCCCACAAAGTTTAGATCGTTTAGGCCTAGCCAGACCACCGGCCGCCTACACACAAGCCGACTATTCCACAATGCGTGTGGTTCGCCACAATGCATTCATTGCCCATAATGAGCGCGCCCATTTCGAGTAATCATCTTCACTGGTCTACCAACCCAACGGTATTACTAACTAATCCCGAAATAGCAGTCAAATGAAGTGCAAAATATTAAAAAAGAGCTACAGCATAACGAAATAGTCTTAGCTAGAAACAACCCAGACAAAGCAAATTAAACATGAGTACCTCAGCTCTAAACTAGTTAACAAACTTTACTAGTTTGAGATTCTAAACCAACTGCAGTTTCTGTTTTTCTTGATTACAAAAATACGAGTACGAAACTAAACCTTTCTCAAGAATGAAAGTTTATCGCCCCGAAGATGTGAGAGTCTTCGCTGAGAAGAAAAAGATGTTGTTTTGTTTGAAATAAGAAAAAGCAAATAGTTGCGCGAACAGCTCCCGGACCCACGATAAAGGACAAAGTTTTATTCAAACAAGCCATCTGTTTTGGGATACTCATCTCTATTCTGAGCGTTATGGTGCCAGCTGTCGCTTAATTTACACAGGCTATGTGAGCAAACATAGCAAACATAGAAATATATCCATTCGCAGCCCTCAGGCTTGCTTCTAAATAGTGCGTGGGCTGTTTGTGTTTTATATACCCGCCCACCTTCTTACTTTGCGAATTTTTTACCATTTTGATATTGTGTAGACTTATCATCTTTATCTCTACGTAGGTAGTACCTACCTATTTCTCTGAATTAATATTCTAAATTTGTTTTGGAATACTACACCATTCAAAAGACCTGACCGTGACGCGTCATCATATTTGTATGCGATTAACCACGATTTTTGCATTCAATGGTACTTGGGAAAAGTTTTACAGTTTCCTGGGCAGCTACAAACCTCTTAAATTTTTCCAATTTTAATTTCACACCTTACACACATACATTGGATAGCTGTTACGAACTGAATGAACTTTTGCGTGGTGCAATAAAATTTTATACGCTCAAAACGATCCTTCAGCTGGAATATATTGAATTGAATTTCTATAACGGAGTTTATGCGCCCACATAAACTTACTTTACCTAGGTATTCAAAGGAAATCCTCTGACATATTTTGCAAATTCGCACTAGAATGGATTGTGACGTCACTTTAAAAACATTTTTTATTGTCCAGGCAGGATTACCAGCGGCGTACTCTGTGACGAAATGTAGGTACTATGGACAGCATATCAATCTAACCAAGGATTCTTCTTAATAGTACCACTATAATTTCGACCTCTTACGAAGGTCGTCCTCTTACGACCTCAAACAAGGCACGGTCAGTGTAAGACATCGATAAATTCATCAAATCCTATTTATATGACAGCATCAACAGCACAACATGTGTAAAAAATCTATAGGATTGCTTATTAGCCCGAAATTCAAAGAAGTTGTGACATAAAATATTTTATTTTAAATTGTAAGTAAAGCCTAAAAGAAATGTAAGAATTTCATAAAATATTTCTTTTATAAAGATATTCGATTCAATAAACTGCAACGTTAATCTAATTTAATTTTTACGTGATAATAATTGCTTTTTCGGTAAAGCCCTCTTAAAAGCTTTTGAGGTCGTCAAACCCTTATGATGTTTGATGAATGAAGGTTAGACTTACACGAGCTCGAGCGCTCATTTATTGTGAGCCAGCGTTCATCCTGGGACGTGCTCTGAAAACCAAAGCTAGAAGAGGCCACATAATTAAACCTCATTAATCCCCATTTATGGCGTCGGCTAATCCCAACGAATAGTGCTTGCCGCCAAATTAATTTTCATTATAACAAAGAGCCACGCCATGAACTATGTGACGCCGCCAACAAATTACCTGTCAAGCCTTTTCGGGCTGTGAAATTATCGAATTATACTCGTACAGGGAAAACCATAACCCGCGCCGCAAAAATGGGGGATGGTGGGTTTGCCATTTCGGCATGATTAAACGCGGCGATGCGGGCAATAAAACGCGTGGAAACGTCCTTCACCTACGATTTCATTAAATTTTACTGTTCATAACACGTTGGTAAAATGAATTGAAAAATTCTGGGGTTGGAAAATAGCTACCAAGGTATACAAGTTATACCTCTTGACTTTTTATTCAGTGATTTTGAGATTAAAAGTCAAGTCACTATTTAGGACTCGCCTCAGGCGAAATGACTTTTGTTACGACATAGCTCTAACGAGTTAAGCTAGCGTAGAGTCAACTTTGAAATGCTTGTGATATTTGAGATTAAAGCCAGCTACATTAAAAAAAAAGGTTGTGTTACTGTAGACAATATGTAAAAAAGGATAAAATTGCACCTATAGGGCTCAGCTCATCCGATTCCTCCCCGAGGGGCACTCGCGCTGCGCCGTTAGTTATTCAGGATGTTAGCGCATATTTTACTGTGTCAACGCGAGCTTTGCAGTCTTTTGTGAGCATTTTATTGAAAATGCCATTACTAAATTGTTTGGTGAAATACATTCATGTTCACTTTTAAAATTAAAAGTACATGATAAGATAGTAGACTGATAAATACCTCCAATATGTAGGAAACAAATGTAAAACTTACCAATATCTACCAACGGGATTGAAACGCCAAAGTGAGCCTTACCTGTAAACAATAAACGAAAGTAAGAAAAAATTCTTTAGAATCGTATCTTTTCTTTACTAACTGTTATAATTATGCACTAAATTATCAGCCGCCTACACATACTTAATTAACTAAAATCCTACAGGTGCATGCACATAGATAGGGCTATACAAATACTCAATAAAACATTCAGAAGTGAAATGCAAATTGGGCGACCGAAAATGCAGCTGAAATAAATTGTAGCGCTCTCCAAAAGCTGCGGACCTAGGGTATGGACATAATGGAAAACCCCCAAAGCGGATGGAAACAAATAATTAAACAATAAAATTCTGGAAGCAGATTTGGTAAGGGTCCGTGCAGATTGCGAATGGGGAATAAAATGAAACATTTGTCACTGTCGAGCAGCAAGCTGGGCAGTCAGCCTTGCGACACCTTGATATGGTGAAAGTATGTGGAAGTTCTACATATACGCAAAAACTACAGATAAGCTTCCATCTTAGAAGTTACTAGTAATAACCAAGTTAGTCAAAGATTTTTGTCAATAAAAGCTTTCACGAACTACAATAAGTAGTATTTAGTTTAATGAGATCCAAGCACAAATTCTATTTTATCCATCTTCCTTGCTTTGTTTCCAGCACATCAGATCGCAGTGTTATTTTTATTTAACTCGATTTGGAAAACGGACATTATTTGAAAATGCACTCGTACACAAATAGTTGAATTACCGTCGCCGACATGAATATTAATGCAGCATTTGCACATTAAATGACGACTACTACATGCTGATATTATTACAACGTTGAATAAACAATGGAGTGGAATCTATTGAAATTATTGTAAAATTTTAGCACTTTTGGTAGCAAAGGCGACTGTAAAGGACTTTTAGGCGGAGAACACAGGTAACGTCCATAGCTGCGCTATTATTTTAGAGCTTCGTACAAAATGCGTTAGGACAATACAAATTTCCAACTTATTCCTTAGCGTTATGCAATACGCAGCGCTTGTGAATGCGTTTGTAAAAAGTATTGGCATAAAATGGTGGAAATTCGAATTAAAATTGCACAGCAATGGACGTTGCTTGTGATTCCCGCCTTAGCACTATTGATAGCAGAGGAGACTACAGTACTAAGGAGACAAACAGCAATGTATTCAAATGTATTCGAAGTGTGGCAGTCACAGCAAGCTCAGCGTTCCAAATAAAATCCAGTGAAACCCTTCTGGAAACTTTGTCTGCGTCCCAAGGGAACCGCGCTAGGGAACGAACAGGTTCGAATAAAGTGTTTCAATGTCACGTTCTTATACACGTCATATATGTCACACCATATGAAAGGTTTTTATTATCTGTACGTACAGATTGGTGTACGAGTATTAATATAATAAAATGTTGTGGATACACTGGTTTATTTTGTAAAACAAAGTTTGCCCGGCACTATTGGCAACTAAGTTTAAAGTAAAGATTGCGTTTCAGTGGATAATAGATTGGGGTTCAAAATAAACACAATGAGGATAATCCGGCGAAGATAGGGTTTCGTTCTAATTTGCGATGCGGGTAGACGTCTAATCCGGCGGGCGGCAGATAGCGGGACCCGTTTGTTCGGCCATATTGCCAAACAATGCTGGCCTCTGTAATAACGATACTGCATAAAGTGTTTTTCACACGTGCCGCATAATTCTACGGTATTTTTTCAGTCTGGTGTTACAAAAACCGCGTGTAGAGCATACGCCACACCGTCACACCCCGTGCGCCCGACGTTTGTTAACTAACTGACTGTCAAATGTCGGAAAATCGCGCGACGCGTGTGCAACTGGCCGTACCTCTCTCACCTCACAAAATAAACACTTTTGTTTGCTCGAATTTATATAGGTGCCTACCACAACGACCTTTTTAAACAAATTATTCGCGCGGATAAGACTCCAACTTTACCCACAATAAATTTACATTTAGAACAAAAAAGTAAAAAGTGAGATCATAAGCAATTTTTCTACGCACAAATGTTTGTAATGCAAGTGAAACAAGAAGGCCGCTTGCTGCGAAGTAAAAAGAGACCTGCGTTTCTCTTTAGGGAGTAGATACTTTCTTCTTTTCTAGCAGGAATTCGAATCGTCCAACTACCCGATGAACCCAGGTAATCTGCTAAAACTTTTATTAATATTCTCGAGTAAAACTAGTTGGCAATGCCATCAGTTTTACTTTGGCGCATATAAAATTAAGTTCTATTAATTAATTCTAATTATCATCTTCCTGCACTTTTCTAAATCAGTAAGGTTCGACGCAATTTCTACGTTTTCCAATAATATTTTAGTTGCAGGGGCAAACTATTAACAAACAAAGAGTAAAAAATATATATTCTGATTTTGCGTTTTTTTATAGATATTTCAATTTAAGTTTCTAGTAGATACGTTTGATACGCAGTAATCTATGAGTTTACTGTTATTTATGTAATTTTAATATAAAACTCGAACCATAGATTGATCACTTTATTAAATGCGGCATTCGAAGTCAAATCAATCGTTTAGTCGGAATCATTGATCAATTAAATTCCCGCTCTTATATATTTTTATTAACCGATAAATAACAGATTTCGAATGATACCTAACAAAGACATTAAATTTTTATTATATTTTTAACGTACCTATTTGTTTACGTAAAAAAGTAATAATGATAAATTATTATTAACTATGTAAATTATTTAAGAGTACAAAAATAGTGTATAGTCGAAAAGACCATTCGCTGCAGATTTTAAAACTCAAGAGAGAAAGGCATCGCAATACGACCACAATACGGTTGCAAATGCAGCGAATGGTCTTTCCGACTATAGTCACGTCGAGCGTAGTGGTTCATTATACAATTACAAGAGCATAAGATGTCTAACTCAGAAACGGGTGAAAGAAATTTGACTAACAATAATAATTATTATGATTGATTTATTAATTGTGTATGAAGTGAAGTTAGCCAACTTCTTAAGTTTCTTGGAAGGACAATCTGCCTAACAGCTACGTGAATGTAGTACTGTGAGCTACGTCGTAGCTGCTACGATTCCGTAGCAGATAAGTTTGAAACAATTTATATAAGAGGAAGAGAAGGATTTTTTTATTGCATATACGAGTGTTTTCTCTGAAATTAAAAACACTTTCTTGCACAACAGATAACGAAAACAACAAAATGAAAAGGACCAATCTCGCTCTTTCGCTATGAAAATTTAATACACGTTCCTATGCTGTCTTGTAGTGTCGTAAAATAACCATCAAAGATTCTGGAGTTTGTTATATCTTTGATCGTTTCACTTGGCCTGAGTAAAGCAGCGATATAGCCGCTCTGACATCGTCTGACCTACAAACCTGAGATTCTAGCATTAAATATGATGTGGAATACTTGAAACTCTCGGCGTGTCCACATACCTCCGGCACGGCGCCGGCGCCGTGGAACGTCACGGTGCACGCCGTGGCACGACACGACGTCGTGTCGTGCCACGGCACGGCGCCGTGCCGGACCACGACGCCGTGCCGTGATAATCCACGGCGTGACACAATTCTCAGTCACCAAAGAGATTGGGTCTCTCAAAAAGAGAAATAATTATTGGTATGCCATAAATTTCGATTGGCGACAAAAAGCGACTTACAAACTTTGGGCAACATAGCATTAGTCCGAAAAATAACATTAGGGCTGCAAATAATATTAAGTGATTATCGGGGCAGCAAAATAATAATTTGAGAAGCAAGTTTTTACAAGCAGCTTAAGTGTCATGCGGGCAATCTCTCATTTCTTCTATCCTACCTAAGGTACATTAGGTCAACGAACGACTTGACGAACCAGGAGACCTCTCTCAAGGTTATCTCAACGTTGACTAGGCCTCTAATATGGTTAAGTAGGCCTCTGACATGATTAAGTACATGACAGAGGCCTGACTTCTGACATATTTACAGTCCAGCAAAAAAGAGTAGAAATTAAATAAAATGGAACTAAAATTTTTTCGTACTAAATTGTTGCCATTCATAGCCATATAATTTTGAAATTTCTTACTCAGTGGCGCCCTCATTTTTTGTTTACTCTTTTTTGCTAGACTGTAAGTATAGTTGAACATGCCCATCGACAGAGGCTCGACCTCGACATATTTGATTAATTATTAAGTTGCTATTTAAATTTAAAAAAAAATATATATATTTACGTGCTGTGTAATCGCATAACAAAATTTTTATACGTATGACACGCGCATTGAAGTTTTCTTATTACCTATGTTCACATGTCTGATAAAATATATTGTTGTTCAGAAATATTTACTGTCCAAGAGTTGCTTAACGATTAGCAATTTCTGCTTAACAAAGTTAATTTTTAGCATTGCAAATAGCATTTTTTTGCTTACTGCTTAAATAACACCCGAAATATTTTGCTTTTCATGGATGGAAAGGATGATGGTCAAAATGTGCCCCAAAGCTAACAAATGGTAAAATATTGACCAACAGGTTTGTGATGTATGTCAATAAAGAGAACATAGTAAGGAGTTCATTTATTACTATACTGACATTTATCTAATGTGTAGCATAATTCCTAGAAAAATCAAATTTTGTTACTACGTATTCATATTACGACACAGAATACTACAAACAGCTGTATTTAAGCACTTGTTGATTATGCTAAAGCCTTCCACATATGTAACTATGACCACGAATGAAATATATGTAACTATTTTTGAATAAGTTTAAAATTACAGTCTGTTGAGCAAGCTTCCTCCATTAAACGTGGTGCAAGCAAGGAAATCCGCTTTTACCTAGACATAAGAGCACACGGAGAGAAATTGGTGACAGCCAGAACTACAAAACCATGTTGTAAATTATTTAAACAATAAGTTTAGTCTCAAACACGTTTCCTTTGTAATCTGTATGTTATTATTTTTATACCTACTAAATGTATAATTCAGTGTAGTGTTCGATTAATGAACCAGACTATAAAAATATTATAAAATAATAGTACAATTATTCATGTGTTACAAACCAAATGACTTGCTTCATTAACGAAGTCATTTGCACAGACTACTTTTCGAGGATGTACAATTTACATAATTGTCGTGTTCCTATAATGATGCGCGATGTAAATAAAAACTAAGAAGATGTCAGTGCCATTAACAAAATGTTCTTAATTCGTAACTAATATTAGGTTAGCAAGAACTAGTTCTTTGTTGTGCTGACAACTGTTCGTTTAGTCTGATCTAAAAACCTAAACACGGTGTTGTTACTACAAGAATGGTATAGTAAACAATACTCTGCAACAGTTTACATAACCATTTATATACCACCTTTACCATCCTGATAGTTTCCTAGAACAACTAAACATATTTTGTTTTTGAAACAAACTGCGGAAGTTAACTTATTTAAATGTATTGTTCTCTTTATTATTGAAAAACTTGTAGCCACAAGGCGCACAGTGCGTTCGCTCCCCTCCCGCGCGATGGCGCTGCTGGCGGCAGCGCGCGCCATATTGTTTTGTTATTTGTTACGTTACGGTTCCTCATTTTGCGCCCGCGTTTTTCGAAACTGTCGTTTTTAATATTTACAAGTGTCTTGTGTCTTGTTTTCTTGCAAAGGCAGGAAGTGTTCTGTGATCTGAGTGTTCTGTCGCTACGATGGATGAAGGAGACCCCATGGAGACTGAAGTCGACAAAGATATTCCCCGTTTACTGGGAGAATGGGGCCTAACGCAATATATCAGCACATTTGAAGGTAGGTAAATCCATAGTACCTAAATCTTATTGTCAATATTTCGTAGCTTTGGGTTGACAAACATCAGAGCTTTGCAGCTGATGCAGTCTGTCTGTTGAGTCTGTTCTGAGTTAGAGGGGAATCCGCTTACATGATCACACTCATAGCCCCCACTAGGGTAGGTAGGGTAGGCCTTGGATATACATAATAACACATTACAAAGAATTAAACATGCAAATATAGAGCACGGAATTAGGTGCGTCCACACTGCCCGAGGCTGCTCGCCTGCTCGCCTGCTCGCTGCCTCGCGCGGCATACGCTCGGCCCAATTTGGACGCCTAATAAATTAATAGACAAATTTTTGAGGCGCGTTGATTTTGGCTCGGCCCGCGCGCTTTCTTCCGAGCACGAGCAAGCGTGGCCTCGAGTGAGCCATGTAATTTTTCGGTCTTTCAATGAGGCTGGTTATTTGGTGTGATGGATAATGAAGTAAAGTTACCTACTATTTGCGTACCTACATAATGTATATTATTAATCATATAATTTGTGTTTCAGCAAACAACATAACTCTGTCTACGTTGTCGATGCTAGACAGTTACCTAGTGAAGGAATAGCACCAGAAGAAGACAGGGCTAGACTTTTAAGAAATCTAGAAAATTGGCAGAAAATAACAAAAAGTGATGAACAAGAAGTAGATACAAGCAGCCCAGTAAGTTCACAATGACCTAATAACAATGCATTGACCTAATGACTTGCCAGTCTTACAAAATGTTTGAAGTCCTTTAGTTGTTTGAATATTGGTGGTCGTATTAATTAAATCATATCAGTCTAATTAACTAATGCTAAATTTATATTGCAGATTGAATTTGTGGAAATGCTGAACTCTTCACACAAGAAAGTGAAAAGTTAAAGTGAATTCTTGACACCAATTAAACCTACAAGTGATACAATCACCACCAGCATAGATGAGACTCCCTCAACATCAACATCAAAATGTGTCAGCATCACTGAAAATACAGACGTGATCATTGTGCCTGCCCATCAAGATCATGATAACGGTCTTGGCAGAAACAGAAACGGCCAGTACAGATGATGAAGCCTCGCCACGTTCTTTGGTAAATTGATCTACACTTCTTACACTATTATCCCTTAAACGGGCCTGGCATTTTTTATTACTTTGATTACTGATTATGGTAGATAAAACCGTTAAAAAAAAATATGCAGCCCTACTTAGTCCACGTTCCTACTTCGTCAACCGCCCTACTTAGTCCACGTTCCTACTCCGTCAACTGCCCTACTTAGTCCACGTTCCTACTTCGTCAACCGCCCTACTTAGTCCACGTTCCTACTCCGTCAACTGCCCTACTTAGTCCACGTTCCTACTTCGTCAACCACCCTACTTAGTCCATGTTCCTACTTCGTCAACCGCCCTACTTAGTCCACGTTCCTACTCCGTCAACTGCCCTACTTAGTCCACGTTCCTACTTCGTCAACCGCCCTACTTAGTCCACGTTCCTACTCCGTCAACTGCCCTACTTAGTCCACGTTCCTACTTGGTCAACCACCCTACGTAGTACACGTTCCTACTTCGTCAACCGCCCTACTTAGTCCACGTTTCTACTTCGTCAACCGCCCTACTTATTCCACGTTCCTACTTCGTCAACCACCCTACTTAGTCCACTTTCCTACTTTGTCAACCGCCCTACTTGGTCCACGTTCCTACTTTGTCAACCGCCCTACTTGGTACACGTTCCTACTTTGTCAACCGCCCTACTTGGTCCACGTTCCTACTTTGTCAACCGCCCTTCTTAGTCCACGTTCCTACTTGGTCAACCGCCCTACGTAGTACACTTTCCTACTTCGTCAACTGCCCTTCTTAGTCCACGTTCCTACTTCGTCTACTACTACTCATATTTATTTACTCTTTTTTTTAGATGACGAAAGTTTTGAAGAAAAGGAATCAATCCTTGCATTTATGCTAGTACTGCTACTGCTGGGAAATCAAAAATCAAGTTTGGAGGACTTCCAAAGCTGAAGTAAAGGATGGTTTCATTACAAATGTGCTGAGCCTGAGACCCATGGACCTGCAGGACGTTATTGCAAAACGCCGTTATAAATATTTAAAATACAATTTGTAACCTGGAATCGAGACTGTTATGCGACAGAACTATATAAACCTTGACTGATTATTAGTTATTAATATTAGGATAAGGATAATTAACAATACTTAAGTGAAAATCGTTGCCAAATCTGGTGTGATGTTTACCATATAAACATTAAATTGATACTATTTTCATGAATGCAATTTTATTTTTTATTTAAATACATTCATGATATGTGGGAGACATAGCGTAAGCGACGTTAAAAAATGTTTGTTATTCGTGAATACTAGTGCAGGTGGGAGCCGGAACTTCGTTTACATGATATGAAGACCGGATTCAGACTTCTGATATATGTTTTGGTAACCATTGTTTTCAAAATATCGCATATGTTGCCAGGTTGCATTGTGGTCCAAAGATGGGCACTCAAAGATAGCAGATGTTTTTTCGGAAACCTATCATGTGAGATGTTAAATGAAAGGACTTTACTTGACAATTACAAAAATATACCGCACTAATATAATTATATTTAATTTATATTTAAAAAATAAAATTAATATAAAGGAGATACAATAGAAGACCGTGCTTAATTACCTTAACTAATTTTTTTGCATAATGTGGCTAAATTCAAGTGCGATATATTTTTATTATCTTGTAACACTTATCCCTTTCATTTGACATACCACACGATTAATACAGAAAAAAGGTCGACATCTTTGATTGGACCACGATACCCTGGCAACATTTGTGATATTAAACACAGGGTTTACCAAAGCACATATCAGAAGTCCGAATCCGGTCCTCATATTATGCAAACGAAGTTCCAGCTTCCACCTGCACTAGTATTCACGAATAACAAACTGCAGAGTTACTACTACAAAACACAATACTAGCATTACAATACTTAATGTTCCTGTCACAATACAGACAATGTTAGCATTACAGTACATTTATTTAAAGTTACTTTATTATAATTCATACCCAGTTATTAAAATAATACACTAGTAGGTCCAGCAACATATTTAGGAACCAGAAATAAAAGTTTAGTTATATTTATTAAATAGTCTATTAGTCCTTACAATTGGTCTAGTCATGATAACAAGACTTAAAGTAGATCCAGCAAAGTATTTAGGAAACAGAAATAAAAGTTTGGTTATATTTACTAAGTATTGTATTAATCGTTAAAATTGGTTTAGTTACGGTCACAAGACTTAAAGTAGGTCCAGCAAAGTAATTAGGAAACAGAAACTAAATTTTGGTTATATTTACTACATAGTGTATTAGTTCTTACAAATTGGTCTAGTAACGGTTACAAGATTTAAAGTAGGTCCGGCAATGTGATTAGGAACCAGAAGCAAAGGTTTGGTTATATTTACCAAATAGTATGTAAGTTCCCACAATTGGTCTAGTGATGGGTACAAGATGTATTGTTATAATTATATCAGTAGTTTTGTTGACCTAAATAAATTAATAGTTCAAATTTCTTACGGAATTGTTTTGCAAGGGCAACAGCAAGTCCAGCTGTCACGGATTCTATCAGAAGTTCTAGTTTGATTTACTTTTTTTCTTGTACATGCAACCAGATTTTTTTCTGCGTGCAATTATTCCAGAAACTGACATCTACACGGTAGCTTAAATAGTAGGTTATAAACTCTTTAACTAAGCACGTTAAGCGTAAAATAGAACTAGAACAGTTAGATACATAGTCTCTATCAAAAACCACTCTTTTAGTTCTATTTTACGCTTAACGCCAAGCGCGAATAGAAAATGCATGGAAAAGCTACTGGCCCATTGAAAACTTAATTAAGGGAGACCCATTTGCTTAAAAGGCAAACTTATCCACTTGCGCATCCTTCCCAGCTAAAACAATGTCTTACAATATAAAAAAAAACTAAACGAGTAACTAGTTTTACCATAAGTCAATCAAGGATTTTTAATGCAATTTGTTTCAAACTTTGTGACTAGATTAAGCAGCTAAAAACCGTAAGTGAAACCGCAGGCAAAGTGTTTGACAGATGATATTATTATTATGCATGATGAACCTCCATGTGAGTAGATTTAAATAGAAAATAATGAAGTATTAAAAGACAAAACACTGTCTTCAGGTCTATGATGCAGATAAATCGTCTGTTGGATGTTCATAGCTAGTACTGGTAGCTGACTGATGAAAATAAAAGGAATGACTTCACGACAGGGAACGACATGAAGTCAAATAAAAAAAATGTGGTGGATGAAATGATGATTTCATCCATTACATTCCCGAGCCGCGTCTATACTAGGACCGCAAAATTGTTATAAGAAAAAGAACATTGTGTCATTCAATTTTCTTTTTTTTACAATGACTTATCATTATTTTTGTAATGACTATCAATAAGTGATATTTTTTGTATCCAACATTGAATAAATGATTTTGTATTTGTATTTGTATTTGATGATGTCTGTCGGAAAAACTGCCGTGACTGCAGATAAATATTGCTGCAGCGGCCGTGCGATTCGCACGTATCTATTTTTGCTATTTTGCTATAAAACGTAAAATGTGTGGTTCAGAAATAACTAAGCAGTAAATAACTATCAAAATTATAAAAAACGAAACCCGACAGCGGTAATTTCAAAGGTACCTATTATACCTACCTAGGTTCGAGTTACGGTACCTACACTGAATTAAACCAAGTAAGTACATACTTACAGTTCGTGCGTGAGTTATCTGTAGGTACCTATGTACCTACCTGCTACTCTGCCGTGTGATGCCGGCCTAGAATAGTATCACTCCATATTTGCCTGTAAGTGTGGTAAGCAGCGACTTGAAAGTAACATGTGTGTTGCAATTTTTGGCGACAGGCTGACAACCTGTCACTATAGTGATACACGACAATAACTCAAATGGCCCTCAATATTGATAAAGCTGGCGATAACGACCGTATTTTTACGGCCGTTGAAGCTCTGCTTACCCCGCAAGGGTTTAAGGCGTGATTTATGTATGTACGTAAATCACGCCTTAAACCCTTGGTACCTACTACCTGTAGGTACCTATCATATCTACCTAAGTATACATGCAACCATCGGCAGTCGCGGCATGTGCCGTCGGCTGTCGGCTGTTGGCCGGTGCCTTCGGAATCGCATCTGCTGCAACTGCCGCAGCATGTGCTGCAACTGCCGATAGCTGCGGCCCTTGCAGTATGTGCTGTCGGCTGTCGGCTGGGCCCCAATCGCGCTATTTTTCAACGATTTTACCGTTCGAACGTAACGTGTGCGTTTACGTTTTGGTTCGGTTTTGGTTAATGCGAAAAATGCTATCGCGCTATTTTTTATGAACGTATAAATCGTTGACGTTACCCAAACGTTACCGAACTAGAGCCGAACTGAGAACGTTTAGAGCTTGCAACGAGTATTTTGAAATACTAGTGTTACTTCTATTATCGATTGTCGATTATGCATGCCGCGTAGGGTGCAACACTATGAAAAAAAAAAGTTTTCAAGGAAAAAAAGTAAAAAGTCAAGTTTCGTTTATCAACAAAAAGGCTGTTTTTCGGGATCGCGATAAATATTGTTTTTCTCCGTGAAAATATCCTCCTCTACTGTGTGGGACACCGAGTTGTCCATACTTTTCTGTAAGTACCTAATAAAATACATGAATGAATAAACAAACGCTATCAAAATGATTAAATGGTTGATTTATTTGTGTTACGTACGATTTGTGTTTTTGTAGGGACAATGGAAGGAAGTGGAGTTTGCCGAGGCCAAAAAGTATACTCTGACCCGCTCGGCTGACTGTTGGAGTGCAGTGGCTAGCCCTCCTTAGTGCACCTCAACTGGATCAAGGTTAGTCAATCAACATAACCTAAATGACCTTGTAAAAGCCTGTAACTTCTGAAAGCCAACAACCTTTTAGTTAATAATATGTTACTAGTGGCCTGTCAGTGGGTGCACCTACTGCAACATATTTTCCCATGAGAAGTAGGCATTTTCCTGGCATGTTATTCTACTTATAAACAATCTTCTTGAATTACCTTTTAAAAATAGAAAATCAAAATCCATTGTGGAGTTAAAGACTGAGAACTGCAGAAAGTGACATCGTCATTTTATACTAGGTATGTACTGATGTAGGTATTACTTTTCAGGTCTAGAACAACATGAAGATCAGGGTGAAGGAAGGACTAAATTAACTAGCCTCACCCTGTTTTGATTTCGCACCATTAGTGGACCTGCATCAAATCTCACCCTCTCTGCGCTGAAAGACAGGATGGCAAGATCCCCCCTTAAGGTTTGGTAGTTTTTTTTTGTTGGTGTTAGGTGCAGTGTGATGCCGGCTTAGAATAGCATCACCCCAATAATTATACCCATAGGTATGGCTGACTAGAAAAGTTTGGATGGATTGTATAAAAGACGATATGGAAAATAAAGGCGTAAGTGAGGATTTGACTGGTGATAGAGATGAATGGAAGAAAAAGACATGTTGCGCCGACCCCAAATAAATTGGGATAAGGGCAGGCAGATGATGAGGTATGGCTGACTAAGGGATAATAATCCATGGACCGCAGCGTTCTCTGCGAATTAAACATATTGCACTGCGCTCGCCAATCCGCCTGCCAAGCGTGGTGAGTATGGCAATACCCTCCAATGCGGGGGGGACTTATGTCCAGCAGTGGACTGTTGTGGCTATAAAGGTAAAGGAGTCCTACTGGTCTCGGCATTTTCTTACAAACATAGTTGCCTTTTTTTCTTCCCGAGTAATACATATATATTATATATGATGGCTATAATATTATGAGCATGCCTTCAGTAGGCCTTAATTTAATTTAAGAAATATATAAAGCTATATCTATCCATTAATCTCATTTGAATTTATTTTGTGTGGCATTCTGGACACCGAGTCGTCCAATGACCCAACAAATAGTGGTGTCACAGTTTGAACCGCCTACTACTAGCTCAACCAATCTGAGTTCATAGAGAACCTACTTAATAAAAGTGTTTTTTTGTTTCAGGTATCCTCATCAACAATTAAATATAATAAATATTTACTTGGGCCAAACAATATTACCCCTTAGATGCAACAACAAAATAAATTGATAGGAGGACAACAACGGTTAAAGAGCCAACTGGTCGCTTGGAATGCAAAACAAATACTGCATTCTGCCTTGCATTGCCTATGGTCCGGTCTTCGCTTCGTAAACAGAACATGGAGCGAAGCATTCTAGGTATAAAAAGAACAGACAAAAAGAAGCTCAGCTACATACGGAGCCATACTAAAGTGAAGGACATATCCCCGTCTCCACCAGAAATCTCAAATGGAAGTGGGCAGGACATCATAAGATAGAACAGACAGACATAAGATGGGACAACGACATTAAGAAAGTAGCAAGCCCACAATGGATAAGCATGACACACGATATGGGAAAATGAAGGAAACTGGAAGAGGCCTATGCCGGTCAGGCAGATTGAATAACATATAAAATAAAACAAAGAACGAAAATGGGAAACGAAAAAATTTTTGTATTTATTTAATGTATTAATACAAACTAGATCTAAATAAGTTATTGAAATGAAATGTACCTAATGTAATGATATAAGCATGAAAAATTGTATTCTATTATTATAAATTCAGTTATTAAAGGCAATTAAAATAAATATTTGTTTTATTTACAAACTATTTCACCGCACCTCCCAGATAGGCAGAAACAAAATAGGGAAAGCATCCCTGGCGACTACAGGAATTAAATAAAATAAACAAAAATGCTTCCTTTTGTCCCCAGTGAGCGGGAACAACGGGAATTTACCAAAATAAACAAAAATTCTTCCCATTGGCCCCGGTAAGGGTGTTCCTGTTGAGAGTGGGACTAGGCGTGTGTCCCCGTTGTCCCCGGTAAGCGTATTGCTGTGTCGTATCGGTGAGGCAGGCTGGGGCAATATATATATAACCCTACAAAACCTTGCACATATATACAGTTTATTTTAAGAAGTATTTGTGTAGGTTTATTCTAGAAACTAATATGTAGGTATGTATGGTATCTAGGTATGTATTTGTCTTAGGGATAATTTTGTATTTTCTTTATTTTGATGTTTTCACACCCGAGTGCTCCCGTATCTTTTTCTCTCTGTTCACCCTCTGGTTGGCCGGTAGAGAATGCCGCGTGGCATTAGGCCCGCCTTTTGTACTATGTGCAATAAAGTATAAAAATGAAATAAATAAATACATGCGATTCTTGTATGTGTCATTTTCATTTCTACTGGGGACAACGGCAAGTAGAACCAATGACGTCCCGTTGTCCCCTTGACGGGGACAGGCAAAATCTTACCATGCCACGCCTTGCCCTGCCATACCAAACCTTGATTTGAAGACGAATATGACACGAGTGTAGTTAAGCAACCCGATTCCTCTTTGGCCCTATCATCATAACGGGGATAACGGGAAGTGAAACCAATGGTCTCATTGTCTCCGTGACGGGGATACGGTCACCGGGGACAACGGGAACACAAGGTTTCGGTGAACGCGGCCGGCACATAGGTGGCGCGCGCCCGCGCTGACTCTTCGGCGGGCAGTGTCCAAAAAAGCGCGTTCGGTAAGCTCGGGCGGCGAAGTTCTTCCTATGTGAGTGGTCCAATTCGATGCCAATGACCAATATTGTGCAGAGAACGCAGCAGGCGTTGGCGGTTTTCGCTCCAGATGTCTGCGTATAATGCAGTTTTTGGTCACGCAGGAGACACCTAAAAGGAAAATTAAATACTTAATTATTGATTGAAGACATTTTGCGCCTGAACAATAATGTTAAAATCTTGTTAATAAGGAGGTCATGTACCTAACATTAGAAACTCTAATAGCATATGGGCCAGGCTAGCCCGTGTGTTCCCGTTGTCCCCGGTGACTTGTGACCACGTCACGGGGACAACAAGACATTTATGGTTTTACTGCCCGTTGTTCCCGTTATTAGAACATGGCCAAAGGGGGAGTCGGTTACCTTATTTTCACGGATTTGCACGTGTCATTTGGTAGGATAGGGCAAGGGAAGGTTTGGTAGGATAGGGCAAGGCGTGGCATAGTAAGACATTGTCTCAGTCTGCTACATCTAGCCCCACCCTTCAACAGCAGACATAACGTTTTTGTTTATTTTAATGGATTCCCGTTGTACCCGCTCACCGGGGACAACGGGAATTGATAAATGAAATAATACAAATTTTAGGAGCAAATGAAATTTTAACTAATAATAACGGTGGCATGATAAATAGGTATCTAAGTAGGTAGGTATTGTTATCTCACCATATTTTTACTTGTTTTGTCCCTGTCATCTTTCTGAATGAGAATGCCGCTGACAAATCAGGCAGGGTTGTACCAGGGTCTTCCCAATACAGCTTCCCAAACATTGATATGTAGCTGTAGGTCGCCCAAGGCCAGCTGATGCGGTTTTGATTAGATACCCAGTATCCAGTGGCACAAAATGACAGCTATCTATCTGGAACATGGAAAAAAACAATAGTCACTTAGATCCTACCTAGGTATGTATATCTTGCCTATATCTACTTCTTAATAAAAGTTGCTGAAATACACTAACCTTGGTGGTTTCCACATCCACGAGGCCTAGGCATGAAAGGCCTTGGCATGAATGCCCTTAACTTCTCCACCAATTCGGAAAACAGTCAGAAGAAAACCGCGATACCTTTTGCGGAAACCGACTTCTAACAAAATCATTTTCCGCCTTTGTGAGGGCACTTTTGTCAGCCATGTCCACCTCATAGGCACTTTTAAGGGTTTGGATAGGTACACAATACGAGCATATTTTCCTCTTTTTTTGGGATAAAAACGCAGTAAAATCCTCCAACGACCGAAGAACGACTGAGAAAAGTTGATCGCTGCGAGCTTTAACAAAAACGTTCATTTGACAGCGTTCGAGACGTTCCGAACGTAACGTTTATGGTTTAATACGCTGTCAAAAAATAGCGCAATACGACTTGCACGCCAAAAGTTGAAACGTTCGTTAAACAGCGTAACTTCCGAACAAAAGCTGAAACGTTTCCGTTCAAGCAATTAGCGCGATACGAAAAGTGCGTAACGTACCGTTTTTGGTATTGGTTTGGTTTTGGTAATATCGTTGGAAATTAGCGCGATTGGGGCCCTGGGCCCCAATCGCGCTAATTTCCAACGATATTACCGTTCCAACGTAACGTGTGCGTTTACGTTTTGGTTCGGTTTTGGTTAATGCCAAAAATGCTATCGCGCTATTTTTTATGAACGTATAAATCGTTGACGTTACCCAAACGTTACCGAACTAGAGCCGAACTGAGAACGTTTAGAGCTTGCAACGAGTATTTTGAAATACTAGTGTTACTTCTATTATCGATTGTCGATTATGCATGCCGCGTAGGGTGCAACACTATGAAAAAGTGAAGTTTTCAAGGAAAAAAGTAAAAAGTCAAGTTTCGTCAGGCAGGCTGTTTTTCGGGAGCGCGATAAATATTGTTTTTCTCCGTGAAAATATCCTCCTCTACTGTGTGGACACCGAGTTGTCCATACTTTTCTGTAAGTACCTAATAAAATACATGTATAAACAAACGCTATCAAAATGATTAAATGGTTGATTTATTTGTGTTACGTACGATTTGTGTTTTTGTAGGGACAATGGAAGGAAGTGGAGTTTGTCGAGGCCAAAAAGTATACTCTGACCCGCTCGGCTGACTGTTGGAGTGCAGTGGCTAGCCCTCCTTAGTGCACCTCAACTGGATCAAGGTTAGTCAATCAACATAACCTAAATGACCTTGTAAAGCCTGTAACTTCTGAAAGCCAACAACCTTTTAGTTAATAATATGTTACTAGTGGCCTGTCAGTGGGTGCACCTACTGCAACATATTTTCCCATGAGAAGTAGGCATTTTCCTGGCATGTTATTCTACTTATAAACAATCCTCTTGAATTACCTTTTAAAAATACAAAATCAAAATCCATTGTGGAGTTAAAGTGAAGTTAGCGGTGTCCAATTGTCCATGAAAGACTGAGAACTGCAGAAAGTGACATTGTCATTTTATACTAGGTGTGTACTGATGAAGGTATTACTTTTCAGGTCTAGAACCACATGAAGAGCAGGGTGAAGGAAGGACTAAATTAACTAGCCTCACCCTGTTTTGATTTCGCACCAATAGTGGACCTGCATCAAATCCCACCGTCTCTGCGCTGAAAGACAGGATGGCAAGATCCCCCTTAAGGTGTGGTATTTTTTTTGTTGGTGTTAGATGCAGTGTGATGCCAGCTAAGAATAGCATCACCCCAATTATACCCATAGATGTAGTAAAAAGCGACTAAGGGATAATAATCCATGGGCCGCAGCGTTCTCTGCGAATTAAACATATTGCACTGCACTCGCCAATCCGCCTGCCAAGCGTGGTGAGTATGGCAATACCCACCAATACGGGGGGGGGGGCTTATGTCCAGCAGTGGACTGTTGTGGCTATAAAGGTAAAGGAGTCCTACTGGTCTCAGCATTTTCTTTCAAACATAGTTGCCTTTTTTTCTTCCCAAGTAATACATATATATGATGGCTATAATATTATGAGCATGCCTTCAGTAGGCCTTAATTTAATTTAAGAAATATATAAAGCTATATCTATCCATTAATCTCATTTGAATTTATTTTGTGTGGCATTCTGGACACTGAGTCGTCCAATGACTCAACAAATAGTGGTATCACAGTTTGAACCGCCTACTACTAGCTCAACCAATCTAAGTTCATAGAGAACCTACTTAATAAAAGTATGGCTATTGTTTTGTTTCAGGTATCCTCATCTATTAAGGAGAGCCTAACATACACTTACTGAGAAAAATAAACTAAATAAGTACTTAAATATTTACTTGGGCCAACAACAACCCCTTAGATGCAACAACAAAATAAATTGATAGGAGGACAACAACGGTTGGAGAGCCAACTGGTCGCTAGGAATGCAAAACAAAAACCTGCATTCTGCCTTGCATTGCCTATGGTCCGGTCTTCGCTTCATAAACAGAACATGGAACGAAGCATTCTAGGTATAAAGAACAGACAAAAAGAAGCTCAGCTACATACGGAGCCATACTAAATTGAAGGACATATCCCCGTCTCCACCAGAAATCTCAAATGGAAGTAGGCAGGATATCTGACAAGAGAAAGGCTGGAAAATGGATGAAAGACCAAATGGAATGGTACCCACGGAATGGCTTCAGAGGAAGATGACAACCAAATAATAGATGGGATAACGACATTAAGAAAGTAGCAAGCCCACAATAGATAAGCATGACACACGATATGGGAAAATGAAGGAAACTGGAAGAGGCCTATGCCGGTCAGGCAGATTGAATAACATATAAAATAAAACAAAGAATGAAAATGGGAAAAGAAAAATATTATGTATTTATTTAATTAATTAATACAAACTAAATCTAAAAAGTTATTGAAATGAAATGTACCTAATGTAATGATATAAGCATGAAAAATTGTATTCTATTATTATAAATTCAGTTATGAAAGGCAATTAAAATAAACATTTGTTTTATTTACAAACTATTTCACCGCACCTCCCAGCTAGGCAGAAACAAAATAGGAAAGCATCCCGGCGACTACAGGAATTAATTAAAATTAACAAAAATGCTTTCTATTGTCCCCAGTGAGCGGGAACAACGGGAATTTACCAAAATAAACAAAAATCTTCCCATTGTACCCGGTAAGGGTGTTCCTGTAGAGAGTGGACTAGGCGTGTGTTCCCGTTGTCCCCGGTAAGAGTATTGCTGTTGGCAGTAGGACATGGCATGTGTTCCCGTTGTCCCCAGTATAAGCGTATTGCTGTTGAAAGTAGGACATGGCATGTGTTCCCGTTGTCCCTTGACGGGGACAGGCAAAATCTTACCATGCCACGCCTTGCCCTGCCATACCAAACCTTGCTTTGAAGACGAATATGACACGAGTGTAGTTAAGCAACCCGATTCCTCTTTGGCCCTATCATCATAACGGGGATAACGGGAAGTGAAACCAATGGTCTCATTGTCTCCGTGACGGGGATACGGTCACCAGGGACAACGGGAACACAAGGTTTCGGTGAACGCGACCGGCACATAGGTGGCGCGCCCGCGCTGACTCTTCGGCGGGCAGTGTCCAAAAAAGCGCGTTCGGTAAGCTCGAGCGGCGAAGTTCTTCCTATGTGAGTGGTCCAATTCGATGCCGATGACCAATATTGTGGAGAGAACGCAGCAGGCGTTGGCGGTTTTCGCTCCAATTGTCTGCGTATAATGCAGTTTTTGGTCACGCAGGAGACACCTAAAAGGAAAATTAAATACTTAATAATTGACTGAAGACATTTTGCGCCTGAACAATAATGTTAAAATCTTGTTAATAAGGAGGTCATGTACCTAACATTAGAAACTGTAATAGCATATGGGCCAGGCTAGCCCGTGTGTTCCCGTTGTCCCCGGTGACTTGTGACCACGTCACGGGGACAACAAGACATTTATGGTTTTACTGCCCGTTGTTCCGTTATTAGAACATGGCCAAAGGAGGAGTCGGTTACCTTATTTTCACGGATTTGCACGTGTCATTTGTAAGATAGGGGGAAGGTTTGGTAGGATAGGGCAAGGCGTGGCATAGTAAGACATTGTCTCAGTCTGCTACACCTAGCCCCACCCTCAACAGAAATACGCTTAGGTACGGGGACAACAGCAGACATAACGTTTTTGTTTATTTTAATGGATTCCTGTTGTACCCGCTCACCGGGGATAACGGGAATTGATAAATGAAATAATACAAATTTTAGGAGCAAATGAAATTTTAACTAATAAAAATAAAGGTGGCATGATAAATAGGTATCTAAGTAGGTAGGTATTGTTATCTCACCATATTTTTACTTGTTTTGTCCCTGTCATCTTTCTGAATGAGAATGCCGCTGACAAATCAGGCAGGGTTGTACCAGGGTCTTCCCAATACAGCTTCCCAAACATTGATATGTAGCTGTAGGTCTCCCAAGGCCAGCTGATGCGAATTCGATTAGATACCCAGTATCCAGTTGCACAAAATGACAGCTATCTATCTAAAACATGGAAAAAAACAATAGTCACTTAGATCCTACCTAGGTATATCTTGCCTATATCTACTTCTTAATAAAAGTTGCTGAAAAACACTAACCTTGGTGGTTTCCACATCCACGAGGCCTAGGCATGAAAGGCCTTGGCATGAATGCCATTAAAACAGTCAGAAGAAAACCGGATACCTTTTGCGGAAACCGACTTCTAACAAAATCATTTTCCGCCTTTGTGAGGGCACTCTTGTCAGCCATGTCCACCTCATAGGCACTTTTAAGGGTTTGGAGACACAACACGAGCATATTTTCCTCTTTTTTTAGGATAAAAACGCAGTAAAATCCTTCAACGACCGAAGAACGACTGAGAAAAGTTGATCGCTGCGAGCTTTAACAAAAACGTTCATTTGACAGCGTTCGAGACGTTCCGAACGTAACGTTTATGGTTTAATACGCTGTCAAAAAATAGCGCAATACGACTTGCACGCCAAAAGTTGAAACGTTCGTTAAACAGCGTAACTTCCGAACAAAAGCTGAAACGTTTCCGTTCAAGCAATTAGCGCGATACGAAAAGTGCGTAACGTACCGTTTTTGGTATTGGTTTGGTTTTGTAATATCGTTGAAATTAGCGCGATTGGGGCCCTGGGCCCCAATCGCGCTAATTTCCAACGATATTACCGTTCCAACGTAACGTGTGCGTTTACGTTTTGGTTCGGTTTTGGTTAATGCCAAAAATGCTATCGCGCTATTTTTTATGAACGTATAAATCGTTGACGTTACCCAAACGTTACCGAACTAGAGCCGAACTGAGAACGTTTAGAGCTTGCAACGAGTATTTTGAAATACTAGTGTTACTTCTATTATCGATTGTCGATTATGCATGCCGCGTAGGGTGCAACACTATGAAAAAGTGAAGTTTTCAAGGAAAAAGTAAAAGTCAAGTTTCGTCAGGCAGGCTGTTTTTCGGGAGCGCGATAAATATTGTTTTCTCCGTGAAAATATCCTCCTCTACTGTGTGGGACACCGAGTTGTCCATACTTTTCTGTAAGTACCTAATAAAATACATGTATAAACAAACGCTATCAAAATGATTAAATGGTTGATTTATTTGTGTTACGTACGATTTGTGTTTTTGTAGGGACAATGGAAGGAAGTGGAGTTTGTCGAGGCCAAAAAGTATACTCTGACCCGCTCGGCTGACTGTTGGAGTGCAGTGGCTAGCCCTCCTTAGTGCACCTCAACTGGATCAAGGTTAGTCAATCAACATAACCTAAATGACCTTGTAAAAGCCTGTAACTTCTGAAAGCCAACAACCTTTTAGTTAATAATATGTTACTAGTGGCCTGTCAGTGGGTGCACCTACTGCAACATATTTTCCCATGAGAAGTAGGCATTTTCCTGGCATGTTATTCTACTTATAAACAATCCTCTTGAATTACCTTTTAAAAATACAAAATCAAAATCCATTGTGGAGTTAAAGTGAAGTTAGCGGTGTCCAATTGTCCATGAAAGACTGAGAACTGCAGAAAGTGACATTGTCATTTTATACTAGGTATGTACTGATGAAGGTATTACTTTTCAGGTCTAGAACCACATGAAGAGCAGGGTGAAGGAAGGACTAAATTAACTAGCCTCACCCTGTTTTGATTTCGCACCAATAGTGGACCTGCATCAAATCCCACCGTCTCTGCGCTGAAAGACAGGATGGCAAGATCCCCCTTAAGGAGTGGTATTTTTTTTGTTGGTGTTAGATGCAGTGTGATGCCAGCTAAGAATAGCATCACCCCAATTATACCCATAGATGTAGTAAAAAAGCGACTAAGGGATAATAATCCATGGGCCGCAGCGTTCTCTGCGAATTAAACATATTGCACTGCACTCGCCAATCCGCCTGCCAAGCGTGGTGAGTATGGCAATACCCACCAATACGGGGGGGGGGCTTATGTCCAGCAGTGGACTGTTGTGGCTATAAAGGTAAAGGAGTCCTACTGGTCTCAGCATTTTCTTTCAAACATAGTTGCCTTTTTTTCTTCCCAAGTAATACATATATATGATGGCTATAATATTATGAGCATGCCTTCAGTAGGCCTTAATTTAATTTAAGAAATATATAAAGCTATATCTATCCATTAATCTCATTTGAATTTATTTTGTGTGGCATTCTGGACACTGAGTCGTCCAATGACTCAACAAATAGTGGTATCACAGTTTGAACCGCCTACTACTAGCTCAACCAATCTAAGTTCATAGAGAACCTACTTAATAAAAGTATGGCTATTGTTTTGTTTCAGGTATCCTCATCTATTAAGGAGAGCCTAACATACACTTACTGAGAAAAATAAACTAAATAAGTACTTAAATATTTACTTGGGCCAACAACAACCCCTTAGATGCAACAACAAAATAAATTGATAGGAGGACAACAACGGTTGGAGAGCCAACTGGTCGCTAGGAATGCAAAACAAAAAACCTGCATTCTGCCTTGCATTGCCTATGGTCCGGTCTTCGCTTCATAAACAGAACATGGAACGAAGCATTCTAGGTATAAAGAACAGACAAAAAAGAAGCTCAGCTACATACGGAGCCATACTAAATTGAAGGACATATCCCCGTCTCCACCAGAAATCTCAAATGGAAGTAGGCAGGACATCTGACAAGAGAAAGGCTGGAAAATGGATGAAAGACCAAATGGAATGGTACCCACGGAATGGCTTCAGAGGAAGATGACAACCAAATAATAGATGGGATAACGACATTAAGAAAGTAGCAAGCCCACAATAGATAAGCATGACACACGATATGGGAAAATGAAGGAAACTGAAGAGGCCTATGCCGGTCAGGCAGATTGAATAACATATAAAATAAAACAAAGAATGAAAATGGGAAAAGAAAAATATTATGTATTTATTTAATTAATTAATACAAACTAAATCTAAAAAGTTATTGAAATGAAATGTACCTAATGTAATGATATAAGCATGAAAAATTGTATTCTATTATTATAAATTCAGTTATGAAAGGCAATTAAAATAAACATTTGTTTTATTTACAAACTATTTCACCGCACCTCCCAGCTAGGCAGAAACAAAATAGGAAAGCATCCCGGCGACTACAGGAATTAATTAAAATTAACAAAAATGCTTTCTATTGTCCCCAGTGAGCGGGAACAACGGGAATTTACCAAAATAAACAAAAAATCTTCCCATTGTACCCGGTAAGGGTGTTCCTGTAGAGAGTGGGACTAGGCGTGTGTTCCCGTTGTCCCCGGTAAGAGTATTGCTGTTGGCAGTAGGACATGGCATGTGTTCCCGTTGTCCCCAGTATAAGCGTATTGCTGTTGAAAGTAGGACATGGCATGTGTTCCCGTTGTCCCCTTGACGGGGACAGGCAAAATCTTACCATGCCACGCCTTGCCCTGCCATACCAAACCTTGCTTTGAAGACGAATATGACACGAGTGTAGTTAAGCAACCCGATTCCTCTTTGGCCCTATCATCATAACGGGGATAACGGGAAGTGAAACCAATGGTCTCATTGTCTCCGTGACGGGGATACGGTCACCAGGGACAACGGGAACACAAGGTTTCGGTGAACGCGACCGGCACACAGGTGGCGCGCGCCCGCGCTGACTCTTCGGCGGGCAGTGTCCAAAAAAGCGCGTTCGGTAAGCTCGAGCGGCGAAGTTCTTCCTATGTGAGTGGTCCAATTCGATGCCGATGACCAATATTGTGGAGAGAACGCAGCAGGCGTTGGCGGTTTTCGCCCAATTGTCTGCGTATAATGCAGTTTTGGTCACGCAGGAGACACCTAAAAGGAAAATTAAATACTTAATAATTGACTGAAGACATTTTGCGCCTGAACAATAATGTTAAAATCTTGTTAATAAGGAGGTCATGTACCTAACATTAGAAACTGTAATAGCATATGGGCCAGGCTAGCCCGTGTGTTCCCGTTGTCCCCGGTGACTTGTGACCACGTCACGGGGACAACAAGACATTTATGGTTTTACTGCCCGTTGTTCCCGTTATTAGAACATGGCCAAAGGAGGAGTCGGTTACCTTATTTTCACGGATTTGCACGTGTCATTTGGTAAGATAGGGCAAGGGGTTTGGTAGGATAGGCAAGGCGTGGCATAGTAAGACATTGTCTCAGTCTGCTACACCTAGCCCCACCCTCAACAGAAATACGCTTAGGTACGGGGACAACAGCAGACATAACGTTTTGTTTATTTTAATGGATTCCGTTGTACCCGCTCACCGGGGATAACGGGAATTGATAAATGAAATAATACAAATTTTAGGAGCAAATGAAATTTTAACTAATAAAAATAAAGGTGGCATGATAAATAGGTATCTAAGTAGGTAGGTATTGTTATCTCACCATATTTTTACTTGTTTTGTCCCTGTCATCTTTCTGAATGAGAATGCCGCTGACAAATCAGGCAGGGTTGTACCAGGGTCTTCCCAATACAGCTTCCCAAACATTGATATGTAGCTGTAGGTCTCCCAAGGCCAGCTGATGCGAATTCGATTAGATACCCAGTATCCAGTTGCACAAAATGACAGCTATCTATCTAAAACATGGAAAAAAACAATAGTCACTTAGATCCTACCTAGGTATATCTTGCCTATATCTACTTCTTAATAAAAGTTGCTGAAAAACACTAACCTTGGTGGTTTCCACATCCACGAGGCCTAGGCATGAAAGGCCTTGGCATGAATGCCATTAACTTCTCCACCAATTCGGAAAACAGTCAGAAGAAAACCGGATACCTTTTGCGGAAACCGACTTCTAACAAAATCATTTTCCGCCTTTGTGAGGGCACTCTTGTCAGCCATGTCCACCTCATAGGCACTTTTAAGGGTTTGGAGACACAACACGAGCATATTTTCCTCTTTTTTTAGGATAAAAACGCAGTAAAATCCTTCAACGACCGAAGAACGACTGAGAAAAGTTGATCGCTGCGAGCTTTAACAAAAACGTTCATTTGACAGCGTTCGAGACGTTCCGAACGTAACGTTTATGGTTTAATACGCTGTCAAAAAATAGCGCAATACGACTTGCACGCCAAAAGTTGAAACGTTCGTTAAACAGCGTAACTTCCGAACAAAAGCTGAAACGTTTCCGTTCAAGCAATTAGCGCGATACGAAAAGTGCGTAACGTACCGTTTTTGGTATTGGTTTGGTTTTGGTAATATCGTTGGAAATTAGCGCGATTGGGGCCCTGGTCTGTTCGGAATAGCGGCTTAAACTTGACACGCACGATGGTAAAGGATTATTAGCTAACATAAAACGAAACTTTATGTTTTCCTTGTAGGTTTACTGTAAAAAAAGACAATTGAGTCTGAATAATAACATAATTGGATTTAAGAATAAAGGCACGACTGGCGAAGAGTAGAGACGACTTTGCGATGGTGGTTGCCGAAGCCCATTAGTGTATGACACTAAGATAAGAGCAGAAGATTTAAGAATATCCTGCATGCTAGAGAAATGTCGCGAAAGTAAAAATAAACACTTGAATGACTATGTTCTATGTTCATACATTTTAATTCTGCTGATCAATATTTTTTTAGATTTTTTATATTTAGTTAGAGGAAGAGCATAGTTCTCATACAAAAATGTTCCAAGTCCTTTAAAGAACAATATCTTAACTATGACTGACGTAGCTTGTCATGTGGCCTGACATGCGCTGTAACAATTATGCCAAAATAAGAAAAATTTAAATGTGATGTACCCTCGCCCTCGATAACAGATTTGTTGATATCGATAATATCGATTGGTGAGGACTGTTCTTCCTCTGAAGAAGAGTATGCTTTTCGGGAGTTATTATGTATGTATGGGTTGCATAAGTAAATACATTCGTTAGATTTGTCTCAGCAGCGCATATGACATTGATTATATGGGGTGAAATTTTACTAGTTAGTAACCGATAGCGAAAATTCAGAAGCGGCTGGTGATAAGGAACAATTTTCCCCAAGGAACATAGGTCGAAATCGAAATAGGAAAAAAAATTTGGACCTCTCATACAAAATTGCCGATCAGCTTATTTCAGTAACTTTTTTTTTCGTATCTCGACCTTTGTTCCTTGGGTAAAGTTGTTCCTTATCACCAGTTAGTTCTGAGTTTTCGCTATCGGTCACTAGTAAAATTTCACCGTAAACATATAACTATTTCTTAAGGCGAGGATCCACGCCAAAAAATACGATTTCAAGATTAGGGTTAAGGTGGGGTGAGATGCAGGGCGGGAGGTCAGCGGGAGGCTGGTTTCACCGCGAGAACCGTCCGAATTTTTGAATTAAAATGGGTTTGTTGAATTAAAATAAGTTAATCTGCTAAAACCTTACTGTATTAGCGCTCGAAAATTAAATGAGGAATCTTTTGCTAAAAAGAACGTAAGGAAAATAGTTAGTTAATGTTACATAAATATTCTTTTTCTATTTCAGCCTATTGCAGTCCACTGCTGGACGTAGGCCTCCCCCAGGGAACGCCATAAGGCACGATCTCCCGTTTTTGCCATCCAGTCGCTACCAGCCGCCTTTTTTAAGTCATCGGTCCATCTGGCCGGAGGGCGCCCAACGCTACGTTTGCCGAGGCGTGGCCTCCACTCGAGAACCCGCTTACTCCACCGTCCATCGGTTCTACGACAAATGTGGCCAGCCCACTGCCACTTCAGCTTGCTACATTTCCAGACTATGTCCGTCACTTTGGTCTTTTTTCGGATGGCCTCATTCCGGACTTAATCCATTAGGTATAGAGATACCAAGCATAGACCTTTCCATAGCTCTCTGAGTGACATGTAGCCGGTGGGCCAGTTTTACTGTCAAGTTCCACGTCTCGGCTCCGTAGGTCATGACTGGTAGGACGCATTGATCGAACACCTTGGTCTTGAGGCATTGTGGCAAAGATGATTCGAGGATGTGACGCAGCTTTCCAAATGCTACCCAGCCAAGCTGCACTCTTCTGGTGATTTCAGCCTCAAAGTTGTCTCTCCCCATCTGCAAAATTTGCCCAAGGTACACATATTTCTGGACAACTTCAAGGACTACACCTTCGACGGAGACCGGCTCGGGGATTATGTGTTGATTGAACATGACCTTCGTCTTATCCAAGTTCATCTCAAGTCCAACACGTCTCGAGGCAGAGTTAAGACTAGATAGCATTTTTTGCAGGTCCTGCAGCGATTCGGCCATTATGACTATGTCATCGGCAAAGCGGAGATGCGTGAGACTTTCGCCGTTGACGTTGATGCCCAGTCCATCCCACTGTAGAGTTTTGAAGACATCCTCCAATGCGTTGGTGAAGAGTTTCGGGGATATAACGTCACCCTGTCTTACACCACGGAGCAGTTGGATGGGTCTTGTATTATGGTTTTGTACTTGAACGGACATCGTAGCCATTTGATAAAGGCTTCTCAGCACCTCCACATACAGCCAGTCGACTTGGCACCGCTGCAAGGACTCCAAAACAGCCCAGGTTTCGATAGAGTCGAAGGTTTTTTCGTAGTCCACAAAAGCCATACACAGTGGTTGGTTGTACTCCTCTGTCTTCTGTATAACCTGCCTTACAGTATGGATGTGGTCTACGGTACTGAAGCCCTTACGAAACCCGGCCTGTTCCGGTGGCTGAAAGGCGTCAAATCTTGCTGCCAGACGATTCGTGACGACTCTCGAGAACAGCTTATAGACGTGGCTCAGAAGTGTGATCGGCCTATAGCTTTTGAGAAGCGTTTTGTCTCCTTTTTTGAAAAACAATGCCACTACACCTCTGCTCCACGCCTTCGGGGTTGTCTTATTGGCGATTACAGAGTTGAAAAGCCTTTTCAGCTCCTCAAGGACAGGTTTTCCACCGGCCTTAAGTAGCTCAGAGGCCACTCCGTCTTCCCCGGGAGCCTTCCCATTCTTAAGCTGTCTGAGAGCCGCCGCGATTTCGTCAATATCTACGTCCGGGAGATCTTCTGTAAAGTGGCGGGAGAGAGGAGCTCTTGGGTCTGGGGTCGCATCAGGTGGAGGCTTTTTGGCATGTGAGGCATACAGATTTCCATAGAAGTTCTCAATTTCAGCGAGAATCTCTGGAACCGATGTGACACGACATAAATATTGAATCAAAGTTTTTTTATTTTTGTTGTTTTTGTGATTTTTTTTATTCCAATAACATTATGCAAGCCAAGAAAAAAAATAGTATTTGGTCCAGAGCATTTCTTACGTCGTACATTTTTTGAGGTCACAGTTACCACGAGGGTAACTTAGACGGCGGTCGTTATCGTTACACAACCATGTCAGAGGCCTGCTACTTGCAGTAGGCAGTTGAAAAACTCTGACACCAGGGTCCATCGGGTCGTTGGGCGACTTGGTGTACCCCTCGAAGAAGAAGAAGTTCCCCCGAAATGCAAAAAAGCCATAATACTAAACAAATCTAGAATTTCGGCCAAAATCCTAAGTTTTTCTTTTCTAATCCCAAGCAAAAAATGGATCAGCTTAGGACGATGGCCGAAGGAAGTCTACGATCTTGCCATATGCCGGCCTTTGGCCAAAAACCTAATTCTGCCATCGTACTGCGACATATCGATAAATTAGAGGCAACCCTATCGTTCCATTTTCAAAATGAAAACATGGATTCCTTTTAAACACTTTTATGTAAAATGTTGCCGGGCAAGAGCATACAGTCAATTCGCAATCTTTGGGTCATTTATTGAAGAAATGACATCATGATCAGCCTACGCGGGAGGCCAAGTTACGGTGGTCGCGATACTTAGATACTACGCGTCCAACGTAACTTGGCCTTCCGCTTAGGCTAGTCATGACACATAACATGACTATCATCTTGAATGGAGTATACTCTGTAAAAAAGATATATAAATCATAAACAGAGTCAAGCATCTCAATTTATACGCCCTATTACACTATTACATGTGTCTGCATACCTATTATCTGAACCCTAGTTGTGATAAATTTTAATCTACACACAAAATTTCAGCTTCTTATTACTTTAGAAAGTATCCTAACAATTTGATGATCCTCAGTGTCTCAGTGAGTCAGTGGTGAGTAACAAAATCTGCGTAAGACATAAAAAGTATTAGATTTATAAAATGTATGCATTGTACACGGTGATAAAAAAGGTGAACCCCATTTTTATATAAAATTGCAAGAAATGCACTTATGATAATTATAATATTAATTAATGTATGTATGTATGTAATAACTTTATTGTACCAAAACAAGAATTAGTTACAAAATAACACTTAAATAAACTAATAGAATGTTAAATGAATAGGTTGAATGGAGGGTGACATTTTCCATCGTAAAACAGTCAACGCCGAGTATCGGGCGGCGGATGTGATAACCCGACCCCTGGTTCACCAGCAGGCTACAGTGGCCTTGAGGATTAAATGCCCTCTAAAAGACTAAGGCGGAAAGGAAGGGGATACTACCGCTCACACTTATCCCAAGAAAACTTCATGGGCAAGAACATTAAAAGTAAGATTCTGTCGGGCGATCCGGCTGACATCCGGCGCCAGCCTGCGTCCGGGACAGCTGGTGTTAAATATGCTACCGGCCTCAAGGCTGTGCGGCAGCAGGCTCCTTGTGGAAATTATGCGACTGCTGCATCTTTAACGCCTCCTAATAACACCAAGGGACAGACTCACAACTACCAAACTCTCACGATAGCCACTTGGAACGTCCGTGGCCTCTCAAAACCTGGAACATCTGAAGTGGTGGAAAAAGAAATGGATAGGTACAAGATTGATGTTCTTGGCATCACAGAAACCCACATAAAAGAAACAGGTCATTACACTTGTGCTACAGGGAAAATGGTCATAGTATCAGGAGTACCGGAAAACAGCTTCAGTGGAGTGGCTGCGATGATTTCTAAGCCTCTAGCAGAAAAAATGCTGGGATATGACTGTGTCAACGATAGAATACTCCAAGTCAAGTTTGAAGCAAAACCAAACCCGATCAACATAATAATTGTCTATGCACCAACATCAGGCTCTACTGACGATGAAATCTCTGCCTTCTACAACTTACTAGAGAAGACCTTAAAGAATATTCCCAACAAAGAACCTGTATTAACTTTGGGTGACTTCAATGCAAAAATTGGAGCCACAACCGATGATGACCACCTGAGGGATATTGTTGGCAAGTTCGGACTAGGCGAGAGAAACGAACGCGGTGAGATGCTTCTAGACTTTTGTGTCGAGAATAAACAGTCGGTCATGAACACTTTGTTCCAGCAACATCCGAGACGTTTATTCACCTGGACGTCACCAAATGGTCAACACAAAAACCAGATCGACTTCATACTGGTAAACCAAAGATGGAGGTCTGCTGTCTACTGTGCGAAAACAAAACCAGGAGCCGACTGCGGCAGCGACCATCAACTGTTAACAGCTAAGTTCAAAGTTCGGTTAAAAGCACCTAACAAACCGAGGAAGAACAAACCGATTGTCCTCAATGAAGCTGCTCTCGTGAGCTATAGAACGGAGATCCAAGAAAAACTTAAAATCTTTGAGCAAGACCCGTTTGAGTCATCTGAGGCATCTTGGTCAAACCTGAAGTCTACCATTACAGATACAGCCAAAAGAGCTGCTGACATGAACAAAATCACCATCCCTAAAGCCGATTGGATAAGTGTGGAGGCATGGAAATTAATCGAGGAGAGAAAAGCCCTTAAATTGCAAGGCTCATACTCTGACAAAAATAGCCGCTACGCGCATCTCCATCACGCAATCCAGAAACAGTGTAGAACTGATAGGGAGGCCTACATTGACAATATGCTCGGACTTACAGAAGTGTTCGGAGTGTTCGGATACTGCCCACACGCGCGACATGTTCCAGAAGGTGAAATTACTTTCAGAAGAATTCAAGCCCAAACACTGGACGATCGAGAGCGAGACTGGTGCAACACTTTTGGACAGGGAAGCGATCCTTGATCGATGGCGGCAATATTGTCAGCAGCTATATAGCCAAAACTTCACAGGCGAAGAACTTGACCGGTTGGACTACGATGAAAAAGAACCCGATATTCTCCTTTGCGAAGTGGAATCTGCAGTCTCTAGATTGAAACCCAAAGCTTGCGGCAATGATGGCATCTCCGCCCAAATGCTCCGTAATATGGGAAAGGATGGCCTAAACATACTTCACAACATATGTGTTAAGATCTGGCGAACGGGACAGTGGCCTGAAGATTGGACCGACTCTGTCGTTGTTCCTTTACACAAAAAGGCTCTACCGGAAATGCGAAAACTATCGAACTCTGTCGCTCATCTCCCATGCCAGTAAAGTCCTGTTGCACATCTTAAACAAGAGACTGGAGCCATACATAAGTTGCCAGATACCCCAAGAACAAGCTGGATTTGTAAGAGGCAAAGGTACTAGAGAGCAAATTATGAACATTCGCCAGCTCATCGAGAAATGCAGGGAACATAACATCAACGCTGCACTATGTTTCATAGACTATGCTAAAGCATTTGACTGTATTGATTGGAGTAAAATGTTCAGAGTAAAGCGCGAAATGGGAGTACCACAACATCTAGTCTTCTTAGTCCAGAATTTATACATGAATAGCAAATCCAGGGTAAGAATAGAGGAAGCCGTATCACAGCCCTTTCAGGCAGAGCGTGGAGTACGCCAAGGCTGCATTCTTTCACCGCAATTGTTCAATCTAATCGGGGAACATATTATGAGAAGGGTCTTGGACAACTGGGAAGGTGGAATCCGAGTGGGTGGTCACTTGATTAATAACTTGCGGTTTGCGGATGACACCACCATCATTGGTGCTTCTGAGTCAGAACTAGCCTTATTGCTGGAACGTATTGCCACTATCAGCAAGGAATATGGGCTCCACATTAACAGAAGTAAAACGAAGTTGATGTTTATCGATAGGCAAGGAACATCGCAGCGCACCAATGAACTGAGTGACCTTAACACCGTTAGGAAATTCGTCTACCTGGGTTCGCAAAGGGGTGTAAGGGGCCCTACCAACACCTTCGGGGCCCAAGCCAACCTTACCTGCCCGTGGTGCACCCTGCTGGTCAACGGACGAGGCAATGGCGACCCGCCAACCCGCACTGGATCAGCGTGGCGGGTGACGATCCAACCCCCCTAAATAAACATGGCAGTACAAGTCAAACCATGGCCTCAAGTTCCCGGCGGCTCCAGTTGCAGAACTGGCGTTGACGGGCGCCGGCCAAGCACTGGAACCAGGGGTGCTAAGAATCCCCGGGCGGCGCTCCTCCGTCAAACGACCAAAGCAAACGCACCCACGGACAACCGACGTAGATTATCACTGATGACATATAACACGCGCACTTTAAGGACCGACGAGAAGCTCGCCGAGCTGGAAGAAGAGATAGGCAGGCTGAACTGGGATATCATAGGGTTATCTGAAGTCCGAAGAGAGGGGGAGGACACGATAACCCTCAAATCCGGTCACCTGTTCTATTACCGGGAGGGCGATCAACAGTCCCAAGGTGGTGTCGGGTTTATCGTGCACAAGTCCCTCGTCAACAATATCATCTCTGTTACAAGCATATCAAGCAGGGTGGCGTACCTGATACTCAGAATATCTAAAAGATATTCGCTGAAGGTCATACAGGTTTACGCACCGACCTCGAAACACCCTGACGATGAAGTAGAAGTTTTGTATGAGGACATCTCAAAAGCCATACATGCTTCAAAGTCGCACTACAGTGTTGTAATGGGGGACTTCAATGCAAAGTTGGGCGAGAGAAGCGGTGATGAGTTGGGGGTGGGGCCATTTGGATATGGGGATCGGAATCCGAGGGGCCAGAGGCTGGCCGAGTTCCTGGAGAAGGAGGAACTCTACATGATGAACTCGTTCTTCAGAAAGCCGCCTCATAGGAAATGGACCTGGTTGAGCCCCGACGGTTCTACCAGAAATGAGATAGACTTCATTATGGCCACAAAGAGACAAATTTTCAATGATGTCTCGGTGATCAACAGGGTTAAAACCGGAAGCGATCACCGAATGGTCAGAGGCACATTGAACATAAACGTCAAACTAGAACGGTCTCGCCTAGTGAAGTCTACGCTCCGACCATCTGCGACCCATATTCAAAACCCGGAAAGCTTCCAACTGGAACTTACAAATCGCTTTGCTTGCCTAGATTGCGATTCCGTGGACGATATCAATAACAGTTTAGTGGAAACTGTCCACACAGTCGGCTCCAAGTTCTTTAAGCCCTGTCGTAAAATAGACCTCAAAAACTAACCGATCGAACTCTGAACCTCATGGCTGAAAGGCGTTCTATGACGCTGCAATCCTCTGATGACACGGAGTCATATCGGCGGCTCAACAGACAGATATGCCAGTCCCTGCGGAGCGATATTCGAAACTTTTATACTAAAAATATTAAAGATACGATTGAGCAAAACAAGGGCATCAAAGTTTTCGCCAGGGACCAGTCTATTGGGCAGAGCCAGCTGACAAAGCTGAAGACGGAGGACGGCAGGGTAGCGTCCACGAGGCCAGAGGTACTGAGGGAGATCGAACGGTTCTATGGACAGCTGTACACTTCAGTTGCAAAACCTGTTAATAGCTTAACAGACCCTAGAGCAAAACTTACCTGACACTATACCGAAGATATCCGGACATCAGCTTGTATGAGATTAGGATGGCCCTTAAACAGCTCAAAAACAACAAGGCGCCGGGCGAAGACGGAATCACATCAGAGCTACTGAAAGCGGGTGGAACACCAGTACTTAAAGTCCTTCAGAAGCTCTTTAATTTTGTCTTGTTCGAAGGTGTGACGCCAGAAGCATGGAACAGAAGCGTGGTGGTGCTTTTCTTTAAGAAGGGTGATAAGACTCTCCTTAAGAATTATAGGCCCATCTCGCTTCTGAGTCATGTTTACAAGCTGTTTTCGAGGGTAATTACAAATCGTCTGGCTCGCAGGTTTGATGACTTCCAGCCTCCCGAACAAGCCGGCTTCCGAAAAGGGTACAGTACCATAGATCACATTTTCACGCTGCGGCAGATTGTACAGAAGACCGAGGAGTACAATTTGCCATTTTGCTTAGCGTTTGTGGACTATGAGAAGGCCTTTGATTCTATCGAGACGTGGGCAGTACTGCAGGCTCTACAGCGGTGCCACATTGACTACAGGTATATCGAAGTGTTGAAGTGTTTATATAGAAACGCCACAATGTCAGTTCGAACACAAGATCAGACCACGGCGGCTATTCCATTGCAGAGAGGTGTAAGACAAGGAGATGTACTATCTCCGAAGCTCTTCACCAATGCGATGGAAGATGCCTTCAAGCTCCTGGAATGGGAAGAACTTGGCATCAATATCAATGGCGAATACATCACTCACCTTCGGTTTGCTGACGATATCGTGGTCATGGCAGAGTCATTCGAAGACCTCAGCAAAATGCTACAGGACCTCAATCGGGTTTCCCAACAAGTGGGACTCAAGATGAATATGGACAAGACGAAAGTCATGGCCAACTCACATGTAGCGCCCACCCCAATATCAGTAGGGAACTCGATTACTCGAAGTGGTGGACAAATACGTCTATCTAGGACAAACAGTCCAACTAGGAAGATCTAACTTTGAGAAAGAGGTCACTCGGCGAATCCAGCTCGGCTGGGCAGCTTTCGGGAAGTTACGCAGCGTCTTCACGTCCAAAATTCCTCAGTGTCTCAAGACGAAAGTGTTCGAACAGTGTGTCATGCCAGTGATGACCTACGGTGCCGAGACGTGGTCTCTAACTGTCGGCCTCCTTAATAGACTAGGAGTCACTCAGCGAGCTATGGAGAGAGCTATGCTCGGTGTTTCCCTACGTGATCGAATCAGAAACGAGGAGATCCGTAGACGAACCAAGGTAACCGACATAGCTAAGAGAGTCAGTAAGCTGAAGTGGCAATGGGCAGGCCACATTGCTCGAAGGACTGATAATCGGTGGAGCAGGAGAGTTCTCGAGTGGAGACCACGTACCGGCAGACGCAGCGTAGGACGGCCCCCCGCGAGATGGACAGACGATCTGGTCAAGTCCGCGGGGAAAAGCTGGATGCAGGCCGCTTCTAATCGGACAAGGTGGAAATATTTAGGGGAGGCCTATGTTCAGCAGTGGACGTCCTATGGCTGATATGATGGGTTCGCAAATCAGCGACGATGGTGACTGTGAGCAAGAAGTCATCAGGAGGGGCCAAATGGCTAAGTCAGCTGTGAAGAGGCTAGAGAAGATATGGCGCAACCGGGGAATTAATCGCAAAACGAAAGTTAAATTAATGAGGACCCTTATCTTTTCTATTTTTCTGTATGCCTCTGAAACCTGGACATTAAAAGCCTGCGTCCGAAAGAAGATCGATTCGTTTGAGATGTGGTGCTGGCGCAAGATGCTCCGAATATCCTGGACGGAACGCCGCACCAACGAGTCCATCCTTGAAGAGCTGAAAACAAAGACCAGGCTTTCCACCATCTGTACCCAACGCGTCCTTAAATTCTTTGGGCACACAGTCAGACGAGCCTCAGATAGTCTGGAGAGGCTTCTCATAACTGGCCGTGTTGAAGGCACAAGAAGCAGAGGACGGGCGCCATCTCGTTGGAGTGACGCCGTACAAGAGGCCACATACACCACCTTACAAGCGGCCATACACATGGCTCAAGACCGAGAAGTTTGGAGGAAGCTGGTGACGAATATAGCCCAGTGAAGTCACGTCCCTCAGTCATGAGGATACGACAAAGAAGAAGAAACTAATAGAATGTGTAGGTACAAAGGCGGACTTATCCCACTAAGGGATCTCTACCAGTCAACCTTTGAGAAATCCAGAGGACATGGTGTGCGCAGGTAAACTATGGTACAAATTGGTGACACAGTTAAATTACTAAAATATGAAATATGAAGATAAAACAGAAAAATACGTATAAAATAAACAATATTATGAGTAAATACCAATAATAAATACTAAATAATAAACAAATAATTAAATACTTAAATACTTATCGTATATAAACATAAATACACGTTGTAAATAAATACAAGCCCTATAAATTGTCAAAGTCATTTAAATCAAAACCCCAGACTCTTCTCAAGTTACTCTTGAAAGTGACGATATTTTTACTTTTCCGAACATCTATAGTATATTAATAATATTGGATACGGGATACTTACAAAAATGGCAGGGCCTATCTATACTATATTTTGCCTGTCAGTATCGCTAGAATTTTATAAAATTCTCGATAATCCGCTAAATTTAGATGTATGTTGTCGACTCAAAAACAATAACTTCTTTATGTGTGATTATTTAGAAAACAGAAAACAGGGGGTAACCCCTGCACCAAATTATTAATATAGATGAGCATGCATATTTTTTGTAACCGATGTGCAGCCCCACAATATTACCCCATAACTTAACCACGCGAAGGCATAAGCGTAATAGGCCGAGAGGGCACATTCAATGTTAGTGTTGGATTTTAGTACACTTAGGGCGTAAATAAGGATACTTGGAACGGATAAGCTGGACAGAGAGAAAGACCAACGAAGAAGTGCTCCAACTTCTGAAGGAAAAAAGAACGTTACTGAAAACAATAGAAAAAAGAAGAGGAATCATGTTGGGACATCTTATACGACATGACCAATTATTCAGGACTATTATTGAGGGCAAGATCGAAGGAAGGAGAGGGAGAGGAAGGCCAAGAAGGAGTTATTGAGACCAAGTGAAGGAGAAATTAATGGTCATGTCGTATAGGGAGGTCAAGGAAAAGGCGCAAGACAGAGACAACTGGCGGTTACTCCACCGACAAGAGCAGTGAGCTCTTAAATAAGAAGAAGAAGGGCGTAAATAAATTGGAATAATTTTGATTTCTAGCAAACGTAGGTATCAATGGTAACACCCAACAACGTGCACGAATGTACCTCTTCGATTTTTAATCTTGCCGTGGTGGCTTCCAAGCTAATAGGTTGTCTCTGATAGTGCCGAAACTGTATTATCTTAGTTTTATCGCTGTTAATTTCCAAATTGTTGTCCTGTAGTCATTGTAATTTTTGTGACATTGGAATAGAAGGGAAATATCATCAGCAAAGAGGGTGCAGTGACAGTCAACTACTTTAGGCAGGCCGTTAATGTATACTAGAAATAAGGTACATTCTAGCACACTTCCTACAGCGTAATATTTATTTCTAATGTAGTTCATTGCCTCTTGAATATAAGTGTAGACAGCCAGAGTTGTGGTGCATTTTTTCCTAAAGCCGTACTGATCATTATCCAATAATTTAATTTCTAGGAAATCGTTGATTCGATTTGCCATTGCCCGTTCGAATATTTTTGACATTGATGGTAAAATCGCAATTGACTTGTATTGAATAATATTATTTGCAGCGCCGCCTTTTTTGAGGATAGTTTTAATTACAGCTATTTTTAAAGCGTCGGGAGAAATGCCTGATTCAAATGACTGGTCGATTAGAAAGGTTAGCGGAGGTGTGAGTACGTTTGCACATTTCTTTAATAGCATAGGTGGAATATCATCCACACCATTGCAATACTTGTTTGGCATTTTTTTATTATATTTGATACTTCCCGCTCAGAAACCGATCACAAGTAAGTATAGGGAGTTGATAGCTGGCGAGCAGGCCGCTATCCCTGCCACAACTCAGCGAAGCATCTGTTGTCGGAGTCGGTGACTCACCCACAGTCGAGAAGTACTCATTAAAGCAGTTAGCAACAGCTTTGGGACATACAATGGATTTGTTATTATAATTTAGTTTTATGTTCTTTATGTCGTTTTTTTATAATTTTTCTGTTTATGATTGACCACATAGTCTTTGTTTTATTTTCAGAATGTGACATTATTTTGTTATAATTTAATTTAGATGATAGTCTAATACTTTTGATGATAGTCTCGTACTCATACTCTCATGCTTTTGCCCTCGCGATATCTATTTCATAGTTTTGCATGGCTTGTCTTGGCCGGAGCGCGACCGTGCCCCCAGATAATACTTGCCCGTCTTAGTGGCCAGTGTCAGTAGCAACAACCAAAGAATATATAATACCCGCGTCAGCTTTGTCGCCGTGACGCTAACGTGACGCACGCCGTGACGCCGACGTGATGCACGCCGTGCCATAGCGCGGTGTACACCGTGGCACGGCACGGTGCCCGCCGTCGCCGTGACTATCCACGGCACCGGCGCCGTGCCGTAGGTCTGGGGACGCGGCCGTAGGCTTCTAAAATTCAGACGTTTCTACAAAAAAATATATTCTTGATATCCTAATTTCATAATTACAGAGCTGTGAACAAATTTAAACGAATTGGATAATTGTTCTACTCAGAATGTAGCAGCGTAGGTACAGACAGGTTGTACTTACATTCATTCTTTTTAAAAGGCCGAAGATGTTTACAGAAAAACGCTAACGACGTTTTCTCGATAAATGTCAGCCTTCAAGAGATTTCACGTGAAAAATTATATTTTTACTCCCATCTACCGACTCACTAAGGGTGAATCTCAACTAATTAAAGTACCTAACCCCAAAAAACCTACCTAAAAGGTTTAAACTCCAAAAAAAAAAAGTTAAGTCCGTAGCTCTAAACATATATTTTTTTAGGAAATAAGCAATAACGTAAATCACTTAAGGCCGTGAATCGAGAGAAAATGCAGAAAAGCGTTACGTTCGATTCATTTTTTAAGCCTCTAACTGTTGTCACCGAGACCTCAATACAATTTACGATATACTTAAAAAAAACATCTACAGTTACCACTATTGATTTATTTGGTTGGATTGATCAAAAACGAATAATTTCATACCAAGTTTTATGTAAGTAACTTGTACCAATATTTTCCTTTAGTTTTTTATATTAAGATATTCCTCTTTTAATACTTAAGAGCTAGCACTAATGAGTCTTAATTGATTACTTGATTTTTATTCAATAAATCAATGATTTTCCAAAAATTTGAACAATTCTCGCAGGGAAACCTGCCTCCCAATGACATTCCACGCCTAATCGTAGGTTGCTGCGCCTATCTATAAGAACAACCAAGACGATTTCAGGGTTCATAACAGCTTTGCCAAGTTCAGCCAAAAACCCACGTAGGTGAATACACAAGTGATAGACAAAAAACGTACACAGTTTGCCGCAATGCATCAGAGTGGTGGCCGAATACTAATCGTCACACAATGAACAACGTCAGAGGAATATTGAAATATAGACTGAAATTTTACTAGAGGCTGATTGTGAAAACTGAGTATGGACTAACTAAATAACAACCATAGTAAATTTCTGAAAATCTGATCGAAATTTCTGTTGGAAGTTATTATTATTTATTTTTTAGGAAGTAATTTCTTCTGTGGGAAAAAGTTCTTCATCGGCATCCACAGATTTTACAATCGGACTTTGGACATTTCTTTTGGCTGGTACAATAACCTAAGTCTGTGACTCAAAACAATGTGAAACTTCTCAGCTACAGACAACCACATATAAAATAAACTCTACTATTAGACAAACAAAGGACCAGACTTGTGTTGGAATTACTTAGAACAACGAGCTTGCGTTTGTCTTGATAACAAAAATAGAAAACTAAACATTTCGTTAAAATGAACAATTCAGAAAACTTTGCAATAATTTTGTTTTAAGTTAGCAAATACAAGTAAATCTGCTGCAAAATGACCTATGAAAACGATTTTGTAGTTTTAGGCATTAAAGAGTTTTGAAAGTTCTGATGCCAGCAGCTGTTGTCGCGTGGTAACTAATTACATTACATTACGTATAGTATAGTACTTACTAAATAAGATCTGATGGCATTCGAAAACGAAGACAATATATGAATATTTGACATATTATGACTACCACGAAATCGCGCGCGGGCAGTACCTACACACTTTGCTATCCAAACCCTTAGTACCACTAAAATATAACACACCTAAAACCTAGGTATTTAACTTTTAATTGAAATTACATTCATCGGGATCTATTAGTTTTTAGTTGGTAATACCTACTTTGTTACTCTATTGAGTATTAATCATATTAGGATAAGGCTGATTTCCACTTTAATTTTATAGAAGTACGGTTTATGTGAAATGGTTTGACAGACACATCTATCGATACTTCGTCTTATGATTAACACTACATTATACAATAGATGAAAGGTTCATTCATACAGCCTTAATCTGCAAACAAAAAGTAATCTGATTCAGAACTTATCCCATTTCGTTCAACAAAAAAGCTGCTGGTTCGTACTATAAATAAGCAGGCTTACATTGAAAACAAGCAAAAAACACGAACTGAAAGGGCTGTGTTTTCTCCTTAATTCGTCCCTGGGGCGCAGTCAAACTGCCACGCTAGTTATTCAGGCTGTTCGCACATATTTTACAATGTCAACATTGTTTTATAGCATTTTTGTATAACATTTTTTGTTTAAAGTTCTTTTTAACACATGCCTATAAATCTCTCGACGATTGAGTAGCAAGTTGTTAAAAGTTGAGCAATTTTCAAAAACATAATACATAAGTGATGGTGAGAAAATCCTACGGACGATTGGCTTTAATGGGTGAAGGTATAACGTACTAATTGCTTCCGAAGAAGGAGAGAAATAAATTTGTATGCAAATAAAAGCCCGTGAATACAATACCGAAAGTTTCATCTTTAAAATGAAATGTAATACCAGTTATTGGGGACGAATAATTAAAGCATTGCGAGTGTGAATGAACATTCAGAAGTAAAAATGCTAATTGGCGAAATGAAAATCCGTGGACAAGGGGATAATGGAAATGCCGAAACGCCACAAAGCGGATGACAAAAATTATTAAACAACACACTTCTGGACGCGAATTTTATTAAAGCGTTTGCATACCGAGCATCTTTTAAAGCACTGATACTGATATCATACAGGAAGCCAAAAGATAGGTAGGTTTAAGAAAGATAAAAAGAAAGTCGTTTGCTTGATAGACCTATATTTTACGGTAGGTATTTTGTTCCTTCAGGAAAACGAGTAGCATAGCACTGCAGTAAAAAAATGCTATTTCTAATAAGTCAGTCAACTTTCAAACATTTTTGACTGAAACTTGGGCTTTGTAATCAGAAGCAATATCTTGTAATCACGTTTATAGTAAAAAAATCATAATTGCTGAATAATTCTATCATATTTTTACTAGGTATAATTTTCCGTGTGATGCCGTCTTAGAATAGCATCACTCCATATTTTTCCCGTGGGTATCATAAGAAGCGACTAAAGGACTTGAGGGTTGAAGGGTATAACAAGTTTAGTCGACAGGCTTACAACCTGTCACTAGGGCGATACACAGTCTTCTGAATGGCTCTTAAGCTTTTGTCAAACTGATTTATGTGGCCGTTTACGCTTTGCCTACCCCGCAAGGGATATAGGCAAAATATATTGTGTGTACTAGGTTCACCCGCTATATCTAATTTTCCCGGGTTGTTTTATACATATAAACCTTACTCTGCGTAGAGTGTCCGTACGCGTAGTTAGCGAATTCCACGACAGACAGACAGAGAAACGCAAAAAACTACTTTATTTTATACTATGTATTGATGTATAATTAGTTATGTAAGTGTCCCAAAAACCAGACAGTATTACAAAATAATTTGAACACAAATGCATAGTTACACAATCTAATAATGAATGAATATGCACGAAACATTTAGACAATAGGACAGTATTTAATGAAGCATACTACCTATATTTTGATATCATCACATCGCTGAACAAACAAACCAACAATAGGACGGAATCTATTGAAATTGTATGACAATTGATAGTAAGTTACAATCAATTAGGCCACCAACTATAGGTACAATTTATTTTAACTTAATAATAATAACGTAAAGTTTATTTTTAAGGCTGCCAATGATATAATTATAAAGCAAATTACACATATCAAGAATGTACTACCTTAGTATTCACTGTTCGAAGCGCGTGTACCTGCACTGAAAAAAATAATTTATTACTACAAACATTAAACTGCAATACATTAAAAACAAAGCGGATTTCATTAAGTCTAACTACCCATCAAAAGTAACACTTAATGTTTAAAAAACAGTAAAACACAAAACAGTAACTTTAACTGCAAGACCATTACATGTTACTGAAATCACCATACTAAAAAATCAGTCGCAACCATTAATGTAGTAACAGTTAGTTTTAATGGTTGGAATCGTATCGGTAAATGTACAAAGCAGTAAGATGAACTGATTTACAAAACTAAATTTATCATAGTGAAAACTAATGCTTGGAAGAGTAAAATTACATGATTGGAACATGATATTTAAATGGTATCACAATAGAACTAACTGACCACGACATTTCAAAAATTCGTTGTGTGAAAGCAGTAAATTTTAATGATTCGAACGTTAGTATCAAATGACCGAAACAATTTGTTTAATTTACTACACACAATAAACTGAGCAACATTAAAAGCATAGCAGGTTATAGTTAGACTAACTAGTCATAAATAGTAACAACTAATGTTAAAAAATCAGTAAAACATAAAACAGTCACATTAACTGCAAGACCATTACATTTTACTGAAATCACAATACTACAAAATCAGTGGCAACCATTACTGTAGTAACAGTTAGTTTTAATGGTTGGAATCGTATCGTAAAACATAACAAAATTTACCATAGTTAAAACTACTGCTCGGAACAGTAAAATTACATGATTGAAACATGATATTCAAATGGTAGCACAATAGAAGTAACTGACCACGACATTTCAAAAATTCGTTGTGTGAAAGCAGTAAATTTTAATGATTCGAACGTTAGTATCAAATGACCGAAACAATTTGTTTAATTTACTACACACAATAAACTGAGCAACATTAAAAAGCATAGCAGGTCATAGTAAGACTTACTAGTCGTAAATAGTAACAACTAATGTCACATTAACTGCAAGACCATTACATTTTACTGAAATCCAATACTAAAAAATCTGTCGCAACCATTACTGTAGTTACAGTTAGTTTTAATGGTTGGAATAGTATCAGAATATGCACAAAGCACTAAAATGAACTGTTTTTCATAACAAATTTTACCATAGTAAAAACTACTGCTTGGAACAGTAAAATTACATGATTGAAACATGATATTTAAATGGTAGCACAATTAGAACTAACTGACCACGACATTTCAAAAATTCGATGTGTGAAAGCAGTAAATTTTAATGATTGGAACGTTAGAATCAAATGACCGAAACAATTTGTTTAATTTACTACACACAATAAACTGAGCAACATTAAAAAGCATAGCAGGTTATAGTAAGACTTACTTGTCATAAATAGTAACAACTAATGTTTAAAACATAAAACAGTCACATTAACTGCAAGACCATTACATTTTACTGAAATCACAACACTAAAAATGAGTCGCAAGCATTACTGTAGTAACAGTTACTTTTAATGGTTGGAATCGTATCGGAAAATGAACAAACAATAGAACTAACTGACCACGACATTTCAAAATTCGTTAGTGAAAGCAGTAAATTTTAAAGATTCGAACATTAGTATCAAATGACCGAAACAATTTGTTTAATTTACCTACTACACATAATAATCTCAGCAACATTAAAAAGCATAGCGGGTTATAGTAAGACTTACTAGTCATACTTAGAACAAAACAAAACGCAACTGTCGTTAGATGGCGTTGTTAAACACAGCGCCATCTATCAAATTTGACTTGACAAATTACTTACTTCAGTTCATTGCTTCCTAACCTTAGAGCGGTGCGCTATCGGTGCGCCCGCGCAGCTATTAGTTCTTACATATTTTAATAGATGTCGTGTTTAGTATAGTAGTTCACTAACTAACCGCTGACTCGGCGATGGCGGCGCTGTTGTACCTAGATTTAACTAATATTTTCTCTCTGTTCACGTCCGATCGACTTCCAATAAAGTCGCCTCCTTGATAAATTACATAAATCTTTTATTAGGTCATCCAAATTTACAGGCGTTGATGTCAATATTTCGGTTTTAATTATTAAAACTCGTATAATAAAGAATTTTGCGACTATAGAAATGTATTTTCTGTTTATTTCCAAAATATTGATATAATTCACACACAAACGAACATTGTGGCGTGCAAGATACTGATAGTAAATTTCATCTTTGCCTACATAGCCATACTGGCGCATTGGTTAGTCACTCGACTTTCATTCACGAGGTTCTTGGTTCGAATCCCGCATGATTTTGTTTTGTAAAAATATTCAAATATATTCTCTGCACTTATTTAAAACATATTTTGTACACATTGACATTTTATTATTTAATTAACTTCTATTAAATATATTAATATATTCCGAAAGTACAGATTCTGTACTACAGAATGTCAAATAGACAAAATATGTTTTAAATAACTACAAAAAATATTTCTGATAAGGCCTAAATATTTCTAATTCAATCACGCAAAAACTGCTGAACTGATTTGAACGAAATACCTTTTTAACGCTTCCTGCGTAAATACCTAACTTATTTTATTACTTATAGCAGTCAGTCGGAAGTCTAGTTAATAATATTTTTCCTACATGGCCACGGCGGTGATAATGGTTGCATAACATTCGTTACCGAAAGTGAGTAAGCACTAACCACTTGACCACGAGCGCTTCAATTATTCGTTATGTGAAAGCATTAAATTTTAATGATTCGATCGTTATATTTAACGAACGTTATGTGTTTAAAAAGCGGCCAAGAGGGTGTCAGACACGCCCACAAATAGGGTTTCGTTGTCAACGTTTAAATATCAGGTTTTCAGCGTTACAAAGTTAATTTTGTTGCTGGTTTGTTTAAAGCTGTATGGTTACCAACCGCAAAAGAAAAACAACCAACATTTCTATATTTGGGTCAACACGATCTATCTTTCATTATCACCAAATTTCATGTCGATAGCTCTTAAAGAATAAATAATAACACTACAGTGTAGAAATGAAACTCCTTTGTCTGACCGATCGTGGTGATCTTCTTATCGGCCGCTTGCGGCCGGCGGGGAATCGCCTACGGGCTGTGCCTCCTGGCGAGTGCCCGTCAGCCAGCGGCGGCTCGTTGCTTCTGGTGGGTCGTATCCGGTGGTTGGCTGCCTCATCCTCCTCGCGAGGTGGTCCCGAGGCAGCGGTCATATTCAGTAAGCGGCGGCAGCCGGGCATATCTGGGATTGTGCCCACGATCCTGACTACTCGACGTGGAGTAGTGGATGTGGACAGGTGAAGGCCACGTCAGGCTGTGCTGGACAGCACCACCTTGAGCAGCCTATCTGGGTCCCAGAGCCTCCAGTTCGCCCCTGGCGGCCGTGACCCCGCCGTATGACGAGATCAGGCGCTGGAAGCTCTTGTCTGGACTTCAGTGAGGGTCCTGATTGCACGTATCAGGACCTTTCTGTCCTCTTCTAGGACGGCTGCTCTTGTGCTCTCTTGACTTGAGGCCGATTGATGCTTCGGCTTCTCCCCTAAGGTGTACCCTGAGGGTGCCGACCGCAACTAATAGACCCGTGGGTGGCTCTTGACGTAGCTGGCCCGGTGCTTCTACGTCCTGAGGAGGCGGGGGCGATGCTCGCCTCCTCCGCCTCCTCCGCCTCCTCGGCTTCCGCTTCTTCGTCGGTCCGTTGGGGCTGTTGGCGGCCGCCATGAGAGAACCTGCCGCGTTGGTCTCTCCCTGCGGTGCCGCCTCCGTCCTCTTCGGCTCGACGGGCTTGGTAAGGGGCGCTGTGCCTGCTCGCTTGTTCCGTACTTCACGGCGCAGTACGGGGCAGTCGAAGCTGTTCGCCGGTTGCGCATCGCCACAGTTTGCACATATGGCCGGCACTTCACGGAATCGTGGGCAGTCCCGGGCGGGGTGTTCTCCGCCGCACTTCACGCACGCCAGTTTGCGGTGGCAGTGCCTGGAGTTGTGCCGGAACTGCTGGCATCTGTGGCACTGGGCGGTCCTTTTCTTCCCACGCCATCTCTCAATCTTCACGCCGGGCATACACATCAGCTCTGTGATGGTGTAGATGCCCAGGGTGAGGTTTGGCGTGTAAGTCAGCTGGGCGAAGTGGATGCACCCTGGGCGTCCTTCGCGAGCCTTGATGGGGCGCACGTAGTCCACCTCGTAGCCCAGGGTGGTCAGCTCCTTCGCGATGTCCTCCGGATCGGTGTTCACGGGAGGCCGCGTATTGCGATCTTCAATGGTCTTTCTCTTGGTGGATCGTACGCGAACCAGAAAATTTCGGTCCCGGAGCCCTCCAGCGCGGTTAGGTAGCGCTGGTAGAAGCGGAACTCCTGTTCGGTCTTCGCTAGAAAGGGAATCCGGTTGGTCCATAGGGCCGCACATTCGGGGCGTGCCCAAGTTGTTCTTTCAGCCTCTTGAAGTGGACACTCCAGTTCGGTAGTAGGTCCACAACAATGGGCGGCGGCTTCTTTCGGCATCCAGTCGTCTTCATGGGCGTGGGTGCCGGTTTCGCATCTTTGCGGCGTCTACCGTAGGCTTGCTGGGTGCAGGCTTCGGCGTCGTCAGCGTGGACGCGTAGGAAGTCGAAGGTTGGTTGGGGGCGCTCGATGTCGTCGCTGGGCTGTCCACGGGACCCGGGCTGTTCAGCAGGGACATGGACAGTGGCGGCGTGACCCTCGTAGCCGAAACCGTGCGGGTCCTCGGCGGGGTCGGTGAGGCGGGGATGTCAATTCATGGGTGCGCTTCTCTGCGCGTTGCGCGTTCTGCGCTCCTGCCTGCACGGCTGCAGCACTCTCCTGAGGGCATCCAGGGCGGTGCCGTGCGGCGGCGCGCTGAAGGGCTAGCAGATCAAGCGTCTTCTTTTCCTTCGGCTCACGCAGTGGCGAAGGCGGCGAAGGAGAAGGTAGTGGCGGCAGTGGGGCGCGTTGGCGAAGGCAGCAGTGATGGCTGCTGCGGCGGCCGTGGGCGGTGACTTCATTAGTGGGGTTCACAGATCCTGGTGTGGACGGAGGCGATTGTCGCGGCGATGGTCGCGACGGCGCGAGTATGTCGATGACCCGCTGGAGGGCGGTTTGGGGTTCACGCGGGCGAACACCCTCGACCGGCTCTTCAGCGCGGGGCGCTGTTGTCCCTTGAAGGGCATCTTCGTGATTCGGATTTCTTGCTGTTCAGCCTGGTGCGCGCGAAGCGTAGCCCGCCCTCGGGGCGCAAGACCCTGGAGTACCCCGGTGAGACCCGCTGGTGGGAGGCCGGGGTTACGGGTGCTCACAGAGCCCTACGTGGCTACCGAGGGCAGGCAGGAGCGATACACAAAACTTTCGCACGCGAGTGCAACTAGGCGGCTAATCCAAACCCTTTGTCTGTGCCCCAAAGCCGCGTTTTAAATACCTTCTTCCCCTCAGCCCGTAACGCCCCGCGCGCTCCCGCACTTTAAGCCAGGGCTGTCACGTGCTAATAGTTTTATTCCAAACTAGCCCGCCCGCCAAGCAGTTGCAAGACTTTCGGCGTAGTATGTTTACACACCTACGCACCCACCAGAGAATGAAAAATCGTGCAAATGCAAAGATTTGCGATGAATACCTACGTATGAATTTGTTTATTACCATAATCAGCTAAAAACAACCTTACTATAGTATGGTCATTCGAATAGGCCATATTTGACAGCTGTCAAAATCATGTTTATGCTATGACATAAGGTCTATTTTTCTTTGTTGACATGTTCCTAGTATGGTTTTGACAGCTGTCAAATATGGCCTATTCAAATAGCCATACTATACCTGAGGTAGGTATAATAGGTATGTCGGATTACAAAACGGAAACTATGTAGTAGTTAACGACTTGAGTAAAATAGGAGAACACAAAACCAATTACGTATTAAGAATGGTAGGTACCTATTTACTGTAACATCGTCATCATCTGTTACCTTGGCTCATCTTTTGGCAAATTAAAAATGAGTAGCAGAGTCATCCTCGCATCATTTTACAGCCATAAGCACCATAGTCATTCGGCAAGGCTAAACTTTAGCGAAAAAAAATTTGACCCGCGCGACGAACGCGCCGCGACAGCCAGACGGTAGGCAAATATAATGACCTTGAGCGCGTCTGGAGCGGGAGTGGCATCTCTAGGTGTGTTTACTTAAACTGACGAAGATATGAGGGCGCAGCATACAGACAGACAGACAGACAGACAGACAGACAGACTTGACGAAATGATAAGGGTTTCTAGTAGACTACGAAACCCTAAAAATGCAGTAAACGACCATAACATTTTACTGAAATCACAATACTAATAAATTATAAGTCCGAAAAACTAGTAAAACTAGAATGCCAGTTCCTGTCTTCCGGCTTCATCATCAGTCTTTAAAACCTAATCCTCGTAAGAGTTCATTACTAGACCTTTCTACATACATACATAAAATCATCTATGTTTCCTTAGTACCTACATGTCTGTGTAGATAACACTCAGTCAAACAAAAAGAATCCCATCAAAATTACTGCCTTCCCCCTAAGTACGATGGCGTGATTTTATATTTTGTTAGTCTGTGTATGGCAACGCTTATGGTGAACGCACATTTACCTGCACCGCAGTCCCCGCAGTCTCCGCATTCGAATTCTTTATTCTTATACGTGTCGCAGGACGCGTATAACGCTTATACGCTTCATAACGGTAACGTATTTTATATGGAAAAATTTTTTTTTTACTTGTCAACGTCCGCCACCCTCTTAGAAGGGTATAAGTACATCCATACCAACAATACTTTATATGGCAGCTCCGCTCTAAAGTGTAACCGTTACGAGATATACGCTTCATAACGGTACCGGTATTTTATATGGATAATATTTTTTTTACTTGTCGACGTCCGCCACCCTCTTAGAAGGGTATAGCACATCCATACCAACAATACTTTATATGGCAGCTTCGCTCTAAAGTGTAACCGTTACGAGATAATACACTTTATAACGGAACCGTTATTTTATACGGAAAATATTCTTTTTTACTTGTCAACGTCCGCCACCCCCTTAAATAAATAGTGTACATCCATACAAACAATATTTTATATTACAGCTCCGCTCTTAAGTTTAACCGTTACGAGATATACGCTTCATAAAGGTACGTCTAGTAGGTAGTGTCTTTCGCACCTATGTAGCGAACTCTAGCCCAATTGGTGACAAGTCGCCAATGGGTATTTTCTTGTCGCCGCGCCGCTGGAGGCCGTCGAGTAGCACAATTGGCGAATATATCACCCAATCTGGCAACACTGATCACGTGCGATGAATGCGAAGACTGCGATGCGGCTAGGTGTGCGGTGCGAGGTTATCAACAAAATGCGATGACTGCAGTGCAGGGACCGACTGCGTGCGGCTAAGTGTGCGTTCACCTTTAGTCGAATGATTAGAATAGAATTACATCGGGAGTAACGGAAAGCGTATAACAAGCCGAAAGGAGGTCAAGATACTCATGAAACTGAACAACTTTCCCCATGGAACATGGGTCGAAATGTGAAAAAAAAAAAATTTGGACCTCCCATACAAAATCACCGATCAGCTGATTGATTTACTATGCCATAGTAACTATGGGATACCCTTTCCGTTACTCCCGGAGTCCCGGTATTGCAAACGAACAAGGCAGTAAAATTTACTATTTAACACAGTAAGATATGAAGTACCTACTATTATTATTAGTAGCTAGCGGCCATTACCGCTCCGATTTCCCGCGCCGCCGTCGCGGATAGGGTTGGACACATGGCACGATAAGTCCAAATGAGAAAATGCTCAATGTATCCAAAATATGTGTTGCCGTAGTATCGATATTAAAACAATCTATAGTTTAGGTACATTGGTTGAAAATTACGTGCATTTTGGCAGAGTTTTATGATGAAAAGAAACGGTACCTATTAAAGTCGTTTATATCGGAAACTATGCGTGCTAGACTTTTGTTTTTGTGTAGGCCTTAACGAGATCTACATGACAGGTGTCAGCTGTCATACTAAAAGAATGGGCAGCAAAATTCTCTGTGAATACATCACCTTGAACTGCGCTCGCCAATCCGCCTGCCAAGCGTAGTGAGTATGGCAAATACCCCCCTAATAAAGGAAGGCCTATGTCTAGCTGTGAACTGTTGCGGCTGTCATAGTACAGCATGTTTTATTGCATGATATAAGTATTAGAGGAAGGGCGATTTACAAAGTTTCACAAAGTTTTTACTAAGTTTTCACAAAGTTTTTATTATTCTAATGGTTTTCATGTCTTCATAGTTGTCTGCTGGGCCTATTTTTATGACAAACTTGTCTTATTTTTAAATAAAACCAACATTTATTAAATTGTCGCGAACCGGCACCATATTTTTTTTTAGGAAAAAAAGTTTATCTTTATTTTGGTATATAAAATATAAAAGATTTGAGTTTAACTACAAAAATATAATTCTTATAGTTGTTTTTAATACTATAGTTAGTTGGCGCCAGCCAAATTATGGTTAAATGTACAATTTTGGATTTGTTATATTGTTGCCTGAACGCCAACTGGTACACGCTAAAAAAACAACTTAGTTAGCGGCCATCTCATAATCGTATGAGAAATAGACGGCCGCAATCAGACTCTTAAAAATTTATATGGTACTCTATTGCTCACACTCTTAGATGGGTTCCTGTCGCAGATGTCTATCACAGGACCCAAAGAAGATCCCAAACCAAATTATGCAGCTGCTTTTGACTCCTTTATCTTGGAGCCCGCCAAAGCTCCGGCGTCTCCATCTGAAAAATAAAACAGTGCGGAGTGCCTCCGAGCCGACCGCATAATGGCCCGTGATTGGCTCTTGATGTGGGTGCAATGGAGTTTTCACTGGAGGTGGCGGACATCTTCCTCTTCTACTTCTTCACCGGTTCGGTTGGCTCATAACAAGTGTCGTCTGTAGTATCCGCTTCGGTTGTCCGATCTGTGCGGGTACTGCTGGCAGTGATGGCATTGGGCTATCCTGGCAGGGAACACCAGGATAGCCCAATGCCATAGCTTTTCACGCCTCGCAATCAGAGAGCAGTTCCGTGACGTAGTAGATGCCTGTGGTATAATTACCGTGAAGGTTAGCTGGGCAGAGGAGCTGCACTCTAGGCGTGTGACCTGGGTGTCCTCCGTGCGCTTTGATCTGGCATTCGCCTCATTGCCCAGAGCAGTCAGCTCGAATTTCGTGTCATGCAACTGTGTACTGGCCGGGAGACCTATTTTGGCGTAAACAAATGCTTCCTTGAGCTCTCTCAGGTGCTGGGTCTAGTAAGATATTCCATCACAATGGGGCAGCGAGTTAGTTAGTCTTTCTGACGAAGGCCTACCACACGAAAGCACCGACGACTTGTCGGTTTTAGCCGGAGTGCTGCCGGCGGATTTGGAGGTGGCGAGGCCGAGCAAGCTGGATCAGTGTCGCTTTGTCAAACCTTGTGGCACCAAAGAGGGCATATTAGTACCAGATGGAGAAAGGAAGGGATCTCTATCGCTTTTTCCTTAGCGTCCGGGACCGGGTGGCGCATAGGTTGGTAGAACCAGACTAGGCGGTCTCCCAGATGTTGACCGGTCACGGTCACTTCAGAAGGCGCCTACGTAATCTGAGTCTGCGGGTTCACCTGCTTTGTACTTGTGGGGAAGAGGACGAGTATAGGGACCACGTACTGTGGTCATGCGAGAAGTATAAGGAGGAGGCGATGCTGGAGAGGCTGAACGTAGGCGCAGTCTTCTTCCTAGAACTGGTGTCTTCGGAGGCTAACTTCGCGCGATTCAAGAAGTTCTACCGTGGGTGGCACCAGAAGGGGAGACGAGATGAGATAGAAGAACTCGCGGAGATTGGAGGAGAGGAGTTCAAGAACTCAGGTAGAACACAAAGGAGATAGAAGAACTCGAGGAGACCAGGAGAGAGGAGGTTTACAAGAACTCAAGGAGAATTCAGAAGAGTTCGAAGAACTTGGGAGTAAACAAAGGAAAGAGCAATTCGGAGCAGATAGAAACAAGTCCCATCATGTGGTTGTGCAACCCCAGAAAGGAGAATGCATAATAGGGACACAAGCAGATAATTTGTAGGGACAGATGGTATTTTAGCGGGACGAGCTCAAGTCCCCCATGAAGTCTGGCGGTCCTGATGACCGAGAGGTTGGTATGGTAGGATCATAGGTTGTTCAATATTCCGATTGAAATACGAGAGCTACCGAATAAGTTATTTAAGACTAAATTGTATAAATGGCTCAATATCTATAATTTTACAATATTAATGAATATCTGCAACCAAATAGTTAATTAAGTACCTACTCTGTTTTTGTCATTGTTGTGAATGTGTTTCTTTTAAATAATATTTTGACATTAATTTAAATTTTATTAACAATTATTTGACAAATGTATAATTAATTTATCTTAAGAATGTAATATGAAAATAATGTGATATGCCTGCCAACTATCTAAATAATATTTGCATGCTATTTATCAAGATAGCTAAACATGTTTTGTACATTACTTAATTTTACCACCTTAACTACCATGTTTTGTTGCAAATAAAGTTTTGAATCTTTGAATTTGAATCTTTGAATCTTTGTGACTTTGTCACTTTGATATAGAATATAAGATACATCATTCTAATTAAAATAGCTGTCTTGCTAACATCTCAAACTTTGGTTATTGTGGATTTTTTTATATTTAAATATTTATTATAAAGATTTTTTTTTAATTGGTTAAGAAATGAGTTTGTATTTTGTATATTTTTTATTGCTAAAGGCCACAATATTAGGTGTAGAACTCATTAAGGATTGTATAAGATGTGTGAGAAGTGTGTAAAAGTAAAAAAAATATTAAATAATCGTTAAATGCTATAAAAAATCAGGCTGCCGCCAACTGACACGTACGTGTCGCCAACCGAAAAAAACTTCTTTTGGGTTCTAAAATAATTTAAAATAAACTGTTACTCTATTTAGCAAATGCTTTCCGGAAATAATAATTATTTTGATTATATCTGCTATACTCAAACAAAAATAATCTACTAATCCACTAATAACAAATAACAAAACAAAAAATAACAAAAAAAACGGATCACTTTTTTCGCAGCTCTGCTACCATATTACAGTCCAGCAAAAAAGAGTAGACAAAAAATGAGGGCGCCACTTTGTATGAAATTTCAAAATTAAATGGCAACATTGACTATGAATGGCAACAATTTAGTATGAATTTTTTTTAGTTCCATTTTATTTAATAACTACTCTTTTTTGCTGGACTGTAACTTTCTATTATGCGACAAAGAAATTGAGCATGGGTAGTGATATGCAGCCTCTTTACAGTAAGATTAACTACTGTATTCTTACCTAAGACTTTTTTGTAATTTGTATTTTGTGATTTATCGATACTACCTAAATGAAAGTGAACAACCCTAATGCGCCCACGCGCCACGCACGCCGTGACGCCAGAGCGAGCTCGCTCGCTCGCACACTTCAGTTTGTGTGTGCCCTCCGCCGTAGCAGATACTCTGACCGCGTCAGTATTCATCAATATCATGAAGGAAGTAGAATCCCTACTTTTAAAGTGGGGATTCCAGGCATACGTCCACAAATTTGAAGGTATGTAAGCTTAATTCATTAATTTCTTGAAAAACTGCCGGTAAACCACTTCTCCATCTTTTATTTATGTCGGTGCCTATAAATGGATAACTTTTTCTTTCCATGGACAGTAAAGTGTGATGTGAGGATGACATGAGGATACTTTACGTGCAGTCAGTTCTATTACGAATTGAGTGAGTAGCAGGTACCTGAGATAGCGGTACCAACTGTGATTGTTTCGTTTGTGTGTAACCTAAGCATGCCTTTGGCGATTTTAATGGTTTTGTAACGCATACTTAGTATTAATCTGGTGTAATCTGGTGTAAAAACCAGTCCGTCAACCAGTCAGTCGTGCAGTCCTCAAGGTTAGGTAGCCGACCTTGAGAAATACAGGATGAGGCTAGCGAGATGATGATGAGATGACATAACGAATTATTGAAATGGTCAACGACGTGGTCAGTAAGATAAATTGTGCTACCATTTAAATATCATGTTTCAATTATGTAATTTTACTGTTCCAAGCAGTAGTTTCCACTACTACGTAAATTTATTTTATTTCTAAATCTGTTTGCAGAGGTGTTTGTTTACGTATGTTTTGTGTATGTATGTTTGTAAGTTAGGGGGCGCTTCAGCAGTTGCAATGTTGAGGGTCTGATGATGACCAGAAGGCCGCATATGGGATCTTATTCTACATGCTTTTTGGTTTCTGCATTTCATAGTCCCATATGGAATCTCGCTTATTTATTTTTTGTTGTTGTGGTGTTTGTTTGTTTGTGGATTGTGTTTGTTGATTTTGTTAGTAATTGTTAAGCCCTAACATAACCATGTTAGGGTCTAACTTTGAAAAGGCTCAAGCTGCAAGCGCAGCGTGCAGCCCCTAAGTGCACCCTTACACCCGCATGCCTTTACCTCGGCTTAGCTCCAGCCAGTTTTTTATGTTCATTGCTGTTTTCAGAGAATGAAGTGGACATATGCGCTTTGGAACTATTGGATGATGAGCAAGTGATGGCACTCATTCCTTCCATTGGTCCGCGAGCTAAATTTAAGAAAATCTTGTCAGACTGGAAGGTAAAGGTAACAAAGTCAAGAGTCGAATTCAAAAAATCATATCTAGTTGTTAACAAATGTTTAACTTTGTCTTGTAGGCAGAATGTAAGGCAGTGGAGGATCTCATATCAAAAAAAGATGAAGAATTAGAAGAGATTATTTCAAATTTCAAGAAATTCAGCCAAGGAAGCCCAAGTACCTCCTCGACAAGATCAGAGTGCTCAATCTCTCTGTGTTCACAAGAAACCCAGTATGTAAGTAGTAATTCATTTATTGCAGTCATATGTTTTACATGATCTTATTCTTATACTATTATCACATTGTAATCTTATATGATATATTCTTATATGATCTTATTCTTATACTAGTATCACTAGGGCACGGCAAAATTAAACTATAAATTTTGTCTTAACATTAAATGAACTTAATTGTACATTTTCATTTATAAATGTACAATAATTAATTCTTGTTATATGTCACTAGTCAATTTAATAAAATAAATGTCAATAATAACCTACATAAAATAAATAAAATAAAATAACTAAAAATAAAAATAGCCTTTATAAAACAAGCTACAAATACTTTAAACAACATACAATTACAAGCTCAAGTGGAATACTTTTTTGTCATCAATCATTAAATTATTTTTCATTTTATAACACAAAATTGCTGATCAAATAAATTAAAATAAATTAGAATTAAATTCAATACACTTCCACTTTTCACAATTTGTCACTTTGTAATTGTTGTCTTTCGACAAAGGCCTCCTCCAACCCTTTCCATGTTATTCTGTCAGTGGCTACTCTGCTCCAAAGTGGCCCCGCAGTAAGTCTCAACTCATCTTCCCATCTTCTGTTTGGTCGACCTCTTTCTCTCTTCCCACTTCTTGGGTACCATTGTGTAATAATTTGAGTCCATTTTCCATTTTTTACCCGACTGCCTCAGAAGGAGGGTTATGTTTTCGAGTATGTATGTAGGTATGTATGTATGTGGACAAGAAAATACTTTTTCACGGTCTGCAGCCCAAACGGATAGTTGGATTTTGACATATGAGATGTCGTTAGATTCGTCTCTGGCTACATTAAAAAATTATACATTTAAGATGATTAGACCGTGTGATGCCGGCCTAGAATAGCATCACCCCAATTCTACCCGTGGGTGTCGTAAAAAGCGACTAAGGGATAATTATCCAGGGAATGGGCAGCAGCGTTCCCTGTGAATTAAACATCTTGTACTGCGCTCGCCAATCCGCCTGCCAAGCGTGGTGAGTATGGCAATACCCCCCAATACGGGGGAGGCCCATGTCCAGCAGTGGACTGTTGCGGCTGTAAAGGTAAAGGTAAGATGGTGGATTTTTACAGCAAAATACTATATTAAATTACCGCAGTCGGGTTTTTTGTTTTTAACACATCTACTTATTTACGTACAATTTATTTACCCATTTTTTCAGGATCTCGCCTTGCTCTTGAGGAATACCCGAGATACTAAATTGCTACTTCCGCATGATGTACAAAAGCCACTGGGGGAACAATATCGGATAATTTTAGTACGCGCCATTGCCAGAGAGATTGTGAGAAAAAACCCACAGGCGCATGTAACTTCAGATATTTATTAGGATTGGTTACAAAAGATAAGTAAGTAAGTACCTACCTACCATCTACAATAATTTTTCTCGATACTTGTAATGAACAGACTTCCATTTTGGGGCGCTGAATATGAAAACGGCTGAATATGAAAACGACATCCATTTCGAGCCCTGCCATAGGATTACATATAGTTAATACGTTTTTTTTTCCAGAACTTTTGTTTCCGGCAGAAAATCTTGAATGTTACTATACCAAACCGAAAACAGGGTACACTGAGCACACGGCCGACTCTTCGACGCGGTGGTTAATTTAAAAGCTAAGTACCGAAGACACAAAGTATACCAACCGCGAGCACGACGCTCTCTAGATAACACCTTGACTCCATCTTCAAGTAACCAGGGTTTCGAAGAAACCACCACGCAAGAGGAAGAGGAGTGCATGGAGTGGTTACGTTGCTCTTCTGACGATTATGCTTTGTGTGCCGAAAAATTGGAAAAAACCAATAAGCTACGCAAGAAACGAGTGCACTCCAATGAAAAACAGTCATATCTCCAAGAGTTCCCATGTCTGAAGCGCTCCTTTGGATACGAATTGGTAATTATTAGCATTTTAAACAGGCTTCCAAAATATCCGATAATAATATATATCAAAATATCAGATATTTATGATAGATATCAGCCTTTCTGATTTTTTATGTATTGTGTGAGGCCTTATCACAGATTCGATCAAGCCGCCTCTGGAAGCCCGCAGACGTGGCATCACGTGAAAATTACTGAACCGATTAAGATAAAATTTGGTACACAGATAATTCTACTTAGGATGGACGAATGTTTGTTATTCAATCAATGACTAGAAAACCACTGTATTGGTTTGGTTAAACGTAGTTTTATCATCAACTTGATATAATTATATCATTGAACCCTGATTTTAAGTATTACTCAAGTTGTAAACTATTACGGTTTTTAACTACCTATGTATTTCGTTTCTAGCTTATTGCAGACTTCGATACCTGGTATCCCGAAAATAAATATAATTTTGAAAATAAACTACCACTACTGAAGAGCAAACTGCTGTCGGCATCTGAATCCACATCAAGACGTTCACCATTCGTAGAGGAACTGAAGCAACTTGCGCAAGGTAAATATTAGCTAAAACATTCTACCGATGCCGACCTAATTGATGAGTTACCCTCTTTTGCGTCGGGTAAAAAGGAACCGTTATGGTGGTGCAACTTTGTCTCTCTGTCCGTCTGTCACAGCTGGACATCTGATCTGATCATATTTTTTTTTGTTAATGGTGGATAAAGAATTTCAAAGGGTTTTACCTATCTTGAAAAATGTCCAGTGCTAGATATGTCTTCTCTTAGGTGCGCCACTAATTTCGATACTCATCTAGAAATATAATTTGACCATTTGTCTAGATTCTAGATCACTAATTTTTCGTTTTTATTGCTTGACAGAGTTTAAAGATCTCGAAACAAGTAACCTCGCGGCGCTACTTCTTATTCCGCACTTGATTGGACCAGTTCACATAAAAGGAAGAGACACTCTGCGGCGGAAGTGCGACAAAGCTTCATTTTACATATTGAAGAGGAAAGACAGCTGCTTGAGGAAATAAAAAAAAGACAGGATAAGTACAAAGGTTTAGGCATAACTATCCAACCGTATGTAGTAGTGGCAGGTTCTCTGAAAAAAATAATTGCACTAAATAATTAAACTGAAAAAAATAACTGCACTACATTTATGATTTTTTACTGATGAGGGCGCTCGCGTGCACAGGGTTGCCCTTAAAGGCTAACTACCGAAGACACAATGTATACCAACCGCGAGCACGACGCTATGTAGATAAGACCTTGACTCCATCTAGGAGCGCTTCAGACATGGGAAAGAATTTTGTCGTTATTGTGTCCTCGTTATTGTATCTTTACACAACGCGCGACTGTGTTGTTTTATCTTCGAGTTTATTATTCCCGTTGTTGTTACCGCAGGCCTAGGTGCATTGGTTTCCAGCGACGACCACGCGGATTCCTATGATGCCAAGGTAACATCAACACTTAAGAGATTCCGTGGTCGGGAATCCTGTCACCTCTTTGAAGTTATTAACAGATGGTACCGGCCGTAGTTTCTCAGTAGGTACAGACAGAAGGTTCTTCCGAGGTACGGAACCTTAAAAATAGGAACGTCCGAATCAATTCCAATAAATTTGTATAAATGAGTTTTTATATTATTGTCATTTTCGTGGCATGTTTGGGAATAATTAAGTTTTGTCAAATATATATAGAATACAATCTTCAAAATGACTAAATATAAAAATAAAACATTAAATTTTAAAACCTCTTTGACAAACTGGCTGGCTGGTGGTCTGGTCTGAACGTCCAAATCAGTTCCAATTATTTTGTAAAATGTCGCAGGAAAATAGTAGAATCAGGCATTCCGTGGAATTCCTAGGGATTCCATGGAATCCCGGAAGATAGTAGAATGGTCGATCGATTCTACCATCTTATGAAAAATCTAGTGAAATGGCGGAATGGTCGATTTTCACTAGACTAGTCTAGTGAAATGGTGGACAAGGTGATAAAGCCCTGTGGGAGTCGAAGAACGACCCGATGAACCCTGATGATAGAGTTATTTAACCGCCTCCTTCTACAAGTAGGCCTCTGATGCGGTTTTATCTAGCCATTGCAGGCCGACCCACCTGATTGCCGAACGAAACATGACTTCGTGCTTCGGAGGGCAGGTTTTGTGCTGTTCTGTCGGTGTGAACTAAGTCGGTGGTAGTTACAAAAACCTTGTCGGAGGCTTTTCCACACTTTGAACCCTTAAACATTCTAACTATTTAATCCTTGAACAATTTGATATTGAGGTTCAAGTCTCTCATAAAACCTCAATATCAAATTGTTCAAGGATTAAATAGTTAGAATTTTCAAGGGTTCAAAGCGTGAAAAGCCTCTGACAAGGTTTTTGTAACTACCACCGTCTTAGTTCACACCGACAGAACAGCACAAACCTGCCCTCCGAAGCACGAAGTCATGTTTCGTTTGGCAATCAGGTGGTCGGCCTGCAATGGCTAGATAAACCGCGTCAGAGGCCTACTGTAGAAGGAGGCTGTTAAATAACTCTATCATCAGGGTTCATTGGGTCATTCGTCGACTCCACAGGGCTTTATCACCTTGTATATATACAAATCGACCAATCCGCCATTTCACTAGATTTTTCTGTAAGATGGTAGAATCAATCGACCATTCTTCTATGTTCCGGGATTCCATGGAATTCCTAGGATTCCACGGAATCTGATTCTACTATTTTCCTGCGACATAAATAAGTCTTTATGTTATTGGCATTTTCATGGCATGCTTTGGAACAATTAAGTTTTTGTCAAATAGATAAAGAATACAATCTTCAAAATGACTAAATATAAAAATAAAACATTAAGTTTATATCCTCTGTGACAAACTGGCTGACTGGTGGTCTGGTCTGAACGTCCAAATCAGTTCCAATTATTTTGTATAAATGAGTTTTTATGTTATTGTCATTTTCATGGCATGTTTTGGTATAATTAAGTTGCACACTATAATATTATAAATTCTAGACAGAGGATTAATAGTCTAAATTTGCATTAATGTAAGCTAAATTGTAGCTCTATAAACCCCGTAGGACTTAGTTATGGTTTGTCAAACTTATTTTATTTAAGTGTGCCACCACCACCACCGCGCCACTGCTCGGTGTATATGCTTTTAAGCACAAAACGGTGAGAGTAAAAGTTGTGTAAAAGTTAAAACTAGGTACTTTGTTTAATAAAGAATTCAAAAACGCAATTTTGTGTTTATTTTAGACTTGCTATGTAGCATTACCTTCTTTTCACACAACTACTGTGATTGCACATTCAACTACACTTAAATGTGCAATCACAGTAGTTGTTACTGCAGTGCACGGTAAGAGGTACTGTGCAATTACAGTACCTCTTACTGTGCAATTACAGTACCTCTTACTGTGCAATTACAGTACCTCTTACTGTGCAAGTACAGTACCTCTTACTGTGCAAGTACAGTACCTCTTACTGTGCACTTGCAGTACCAACTACTGTGATTGCACATTTAAGTATACTGTGCAATTACAGTACCTCTTACTGTGCAAGTACAGTACCTCTTACTGTGCTATTACAGTACCTCTTACTGTGCAAGTACAGTACCTCTTACTGTGCACTTGCAGTAGCAACTACTGTGATTGCACATTTAAGTATACTGTGTAATTACAGTACCTCTTACTGTGCAAGTACAGTACCTCTTACTGTGCACTTGCAGTAGCAACTACTGTGATTGCGCATTTAAGTATACTGTGCAATTACAGTACCTCTTACTGTGCACTTGCAGTACCAACTACTGTGATTGCACATTTAAGTATACTGTGCAATTACAGTACCTCTTACTGTGCAAGTACAGTACCTCTTACTGTGCACTTGCAGTAGCAACTACTGTGATTGCACAATTAAGTTAACTGTGCAAGTACAGTACCTCTTACTGTGCACTTGCAGTAGCAACTACTGTGATTGCACATTTAAGTATACTGTGCAATTACAGTACCTCTTACTGTACAATTACAGTACCTCTTACTGTGCAAGTACAGTACCTCCTACTGTGCACTTGCAGTACCAACTACTGTGATTGCACAATTAAGTTTACTGTGCAAGTACAGTACCTCTTACTGTGCACTTGCAGTACCAACTACTGTGATTGCACATTTAAGTATACTGTGCAATTACAGTACCTCTTACTGTGCAAGTACAGTATCTCTTACTGTGCAAGTACAGTACCTCTTACTGTGCACTTGCAGTACCAACTAATGTGATTGCACATTTAAGTATACTGTTATTTACAGTACCTCTTGCTATGCACTTACAGTACTAACTACTGTGTCGGCATATTAAACTATACTGTCTTTTACAGTACCTCTTACTGTGCACATACAATACCAACCACTGTGTCTAAACATTAAAAGTTACTGGAATGACTGTATCTTTGACTGAGCTGATGCATTAGAAGATACTGTGCCAAAATAGTAGAAACTATCGCTCTTCATTTACTGCTTAAAACATTAAACTATATTAATGTTATCGACATTAAATTATTTAAATGTTTCAAACAGTAAATTATTTAAATGTTTCAAACAGTAAATTAATTTAATGTTTTAAACAGTAAATTACTTAAATGTTTTGAACAGTAAATTACTTAAATGTTTTACACATTAAATTATTTTAATGTTTAAGACATGAATTACGTAAATGTTTTAAACAGTAAATCACTTAAATGTTTTACACATTAAATTATTTTAATGTTTAAGACATGAAACTACTTTAATGTTCAAAACATTAACATATGCTTTAAGATGTTTTATGAATTTCAAGCAGTACAATTAACTGTCAAAACAGTAGCATGTTTTACTGTTTTCGGACCAGTAAAACTTATTGTTTTGGTTAGTTGGCTCATATAGTATTGCGCAAAGCAGTACAAACCAACGTTTTTTCAATTATATTTAATGGTTTTTTTTTTCAGTGTGTAGCATGTATTCACCGTTAGTCGCGGCATTTTTAGGCGTATGAATATGACGTCAAAGATTTTCTTAGCTACGTCAAAGATAGATGCGTCTGTCAAACGATTTGACATACCTACGCATCCGTCGACGCCACTTTGTGCGATGACATAGGGTAAAGTACGGATAGATGCGCACCTTTTGGAAAGTGCTCTATAAATCAATAATTAAGAACTTATTTACAAAATTATCTTTACAGATTAGAGGATTGATCTTTATTCTTTCATTAAAGCCCTAATTCATGAATTTAACTTTTATTGTTTAATTGCAAATCCAAGTTTATTTGACCTCTTAAAAAAAGGATAGTCGCGCACCTGCACGGATAGTTGCGCAGCTCTTAAAAATCGTGGGGGGATACTTGCGCTTTGAAGGTTGCCTAAGTAACTTACTATAAAATAGGTACTTTATTTAAATCAAACCAATTTTAAATTAATTTGATGAAATACTTATTTTAAACATCGAATAGGCCTCAGATCCTTAATATTATTATTATTTTCAAAGTTATTGAGTGCTAAGTCATTAATTTCAGTGAAAAAATTGTATCAACGCGTAGGTAGCATAAAATGTATGTTGAACAACGTCCATATCTAGACTGTATTTTAGAAGCATATTGTCCATCTGAAAAATACTAAAATAAACAAAAATATCAATCTGCGCAACTATCCCCCAAAGCGCAACTATCCGTCCAAAAAACCTGCGCAAATATCCTTTTTAGTACGGATAGTTGCGCATTTAATTAAAAAAATAATTATTTGATATTTTGCAATAATTAATAAATGGTCACGTACTTTATACTGTAGTGCATATGAGGAAATAAAAATGTGAGCGATTCTGCAAGCGTACGAAAAAATACCCGAAAAACAAAATGTGCCAAAATAATTTTGACACCCGGTTTGACCACGCTACCGAAGAATTTCGCTTAAACTGACGTAAATTGTACAAGTAGTCCAATAATTTATGTGGTACTTGGGGTTTCAGGTGAAAGACTACTATGTTTTAATAAGCAGTAGTGCTGAAATTCACTAGAACATAGTGTTTTCGAAACCTGCGCAACTATCCCATCGGGGCATCTATCCGTACTTTACCCTAAACCGTATTCGTATGAAGGTACGGTGGAGAATCGAATGAATGACGCACAAACTGATTTTGCGTGTATTTCTCGTCTCAGTTCAGTTGTGGAATTTCCAATTGTTTAAACATGACGTCAGATATTTTCCGCCAGAGAAAATTTCCTTAGTATCTGATGCTTCGCGACTGAACTTAGTTCCAACCCTTGAATTTAGGAATAAAATCTACTAAAAGCTTACACGTGGAACTTTGTCCTTGTCCCCCGGGGTGGCACAAGGGAACGTAAGCTTTTGGAAATAAAGTTTTTATCACTCTTCTTCTCACATAATAAAGCTCCAAGTGTGGTGGGTTCTTTAACTATTACGTGATATACTATTACAATGTCGTAGGTAACAAAGAAATACATATAGAGTCAACTTTCGAAAACAGAAATATTATTTACTATTTTACAAGGTACACAGTGCTCATCATTAATTATGTAAAAAAGAGTAACTAACGAAAAAAACTTTCAAAAAAAGAGTCAACTTTCGAAAACAGAAATATTATTTACTTATTTTACAAGGTACACAGTGCTCATCATTAATTATGTAAAAAAGAGTAACTAACGAAAAAAACTCCAATCAGAATCAATCTTAGACGAAATAAATATACCAAATCAATCTTTGACTTTATGCTTATGGGTATTTGTTTTAGTAACGTGCTCAAAAATCCTCACGGGTTTTTCCTATCTTCAATCAAATTATAACCTACCTACCGCGCGAATGCTTCCCAATACTGGTCACGCGCTATACCCACGTAGCTACATAATGCGTTCGTGTTGACCCTTCCTTGTCCATAAAAGAATTTCCCAAAGAACGTGACACGGCCGCCATCAGGAACGCATTGCGGCCGCAGCTCCTACGTTTTAGTAGCGTTGTAGGTGGGAATCAGACTTAACGTCCTTTGATGCGCATTTATCGTATTTCCGTACCATGTCAGATGCAAAGAAATTTAGAATTTTCAATACGTAATTACAACAGGCGTTGACGCATGATTTGGCGTTGTTCGATGCGTCTGTTAAACACCGCAAGCTTATGCATCAACTTCCATTTTTTGGGTGGGTAGATGTGTATTGCAATTTTAGGCGACAGGCTGACTGACAACTTGTCACTATGAGAACACAGTCTTCTATAAGTTCGACAACCTGACATCTCCCCTCCCAACGTCTGTCACCCCTAGGAGAGGTCGCGCACGAACTTGTCGGACTATAAATTCATACTCTCAAACTTTCATCAGACGTGGTGTAAATGGCCATTTTTTTTCACCCTTTGACGCTCTGCCTACCCCGCGTGGGATATCGGCGATATATATTGATGTAGGGTCAGGTAGGCTACAGTGACTCGGATTTCTTCAATCAATAAAATTTTATAGAAATCTTTGAAGTATCAAACTGAAATTCTTATCTAGGATGCATTGATTATTACTCTTTCGTTTCGCATTATCATTTTTTGCAATAACACGACACTTAGGTCACCAGACAAGTTTTTCCAGAAAAAAAAATGAGTCACTGTGTACTACTACCTGTCTACACTGACTCAACCCCTGTGGTACACAGTGACTCTAACAGTTTATATGAACTTGGCAACCCGGTCGTGCAAGTATAATATTTATTGAAGCTATGCATTAGAATCAATTATATTTGTCAAAGTATCATTTTCATATCGTTGCTATTGCCATAAGACATATTTTACAATTGTCTGTCAATGTTTCTAAAAATAGAGAGATGAGCCAGTACTAAATGTTAGAGTCACTGTGTACCACCTAAATTTGAGCCAGTGTAGACGCCGACGCCATTTTGAAATAATTAGTCTACAAATATTACCAGACTACTCTAAGAGCTAGCAAATCTAGCTTATTACTTAGTATATGAACACCACTTTCGTTATTACATTTCCCTAAATCTTTCAATCTTAACCGATAAAAATACATGTGGGGTATCTTTAAAAGCATTTTTAGAGGTGCAAAACCAATCGCACATTTTTTTCACAATCAAACCGCACTGGAGTGGACGGATGATTGGTTTGTATGTGTTTGGTTGTCAAGAGCTACCATTATGTTAAGAATACAGATAGATATAGCTAGCCTGTTACGAATATAAGCTTGAGTCAATGTACCCGCCTGAGTCACCGATCCCTACCTGACCCTGCGTATGTATGGAAATTTCCTGTGATCTGACAGACGTATGCGTCACAGATGCGCCAAAAATGCGCAGCAATGGACTTAAAGTGCTGGAGCCGCCTTACGTTTTAGTGGCGTTGTAAAGAAAAGGTCGACTTACCTTTGCTCTCTTGAGGTTTGTCAGCCATTGCCCTTTTCCGGGATAATTATTTATCACTCGTTGGAAATCCTTTGTTCTGTGGCAGCAGGCAATCTGTTCAAACTCCCAGGTGACGTAATGAATAAGAGGGATTGTCATTTGAATTAATGGACTGTTGGTGTTTTTCGTGAAAATAATCATTTAAGTTTAAGTAACATTCGTGACAATTATGAACAAAGACACGGTCGTGCTCGCTTCCCGTGAATACAGTTTCGAAACGAGTTTTCCGACTTCTAACATTCTCTGCAACTGTGTACTTGTTAAACTAACATAAAAAACATTTTTGCGTAGAAAAGTTGCTTGCACGTTTATCTCTTTCCTTATTTTTATGAGAACTAAACATGAATCTCGAGTATAATTTGTGTAAAAGCTCGGTGTGATACCTATCTATGTTAATTTGTGTAAACAGTAAAGTTGCTTTGTGAGGCGAGGGAGGTGCAGTATCGTTAATGCGAAGGCCAGTATTGTTTGGCAATATGACCGAACAAACTGTACCCGCTATCGGCCGCCCGCCGGATTAGACGTCCACCCGCTTCGCAAATTAGAACGACATCCTATCTTCACTGGATTATCCTCTCTGTGTTTATCTACGTACCCAAAACATATTAAAATGCATGGTTTGTACAGCTTTGCAAAAAACAAATTGAGACATGATTATTTGCAACCAAGACCTTTTAGGTATAAAATAAATTGTATTTTATGTCCACTAATGTAACGGTCATTTGCGGTTGTGTCATTTCGATACGAAGAGAATATCATGCACGATACATGAAATAAGTACGTCGTTTAGCATAAACTGTTACACTACTATAACTTTTAGCCGGCAACAGTTTCTTGTAGCGCTTCGCTACGTAACATTACAAGTGCTACGGGGCTACGACGTAGCGCGACGAGTTGAATATAGCATTCTACCTTTCTACCGCGGCTGTATCTCGGCAACGCTACAAATTTTCCGAGCTATTAACTTTGCTGGATACAAAGGCAGTTTAACTTGCTTTTACTCGTACACGCCTATTTCCCCAGATCGTACTCCTGGTGAATGATTTAAATCCACCGCCGGGAAGATTTAACCCCGCGGTTGATGCATTTCCTCGCAAATTTTTATACCAGCGTTTGGGTGAAAAGAAAACCAACACAGGGATAAAATAAAAAGAAATTTTTCATTTAGCTGGCAAAGAATCCAGTGGTCTTTCCGTCTCATTGCGAAATAAAACGTAACTTAGCAAAAATAATCCGGATTAAACACTGCATCTGCATAGCTCTTCATTATGATGAAATTAGAGCTAAGATACTACTTCAACTAATAATTATTACTGAAAACAAGTGACGACCAACATACAATAAGGTAATTACAGAAATCTGAGAAAAAAACAATAATTCCTTTTCGAAGTCGGTCAAAATCCCACGCCGTAGCGCTTATGTAATACCTACCGCTACTCAGATCGCCGTCAATCTGAATAGCGGTAGCAATTTCTTTGTGTCATTCCAGATTTGAACTGTTTTTAACCTTCCGCTACTCAGATCCTTGTAAAATATGAATTAGGATATTAACGAGTTTATTAACATTTTATGATCGAAAATAAGACACACATAGAGTTACCACGAATACAGAGCGTTTGTGACGATGTTGAAGACTTTTCCCATTAATGGCAGGTACCGAATGTTTATAAGCACTCGCGCTTACTTTTACACAATCTAAGTATTGAACCGTGACTATCGCTCAATTGCCGTGATGCCGCCTTAGATAGCCGTGTGATGCCGGATAAGAATAGCATCACCCTATATCTTTCCTGTGGGTTTCGTGAGAAGTAAGAAGCGACTAATAGACTCGAGGGTTTCATGTATATTGCAATTTTAGGCGACAGGCTGACAACCTGTCACTATAGTGATACACGAAAATACCTATAAAACTAACCTCAACTATTTGTCAGACATGGTGATAACGACCGTTTTTTCACGGCCGTTGACGACCTGCCTACCCCGCAAGGAATAAAGGCGTGATTTATGTATGTATGTATGTCGCTCTAATATTTAGATAGGTACATTATAATAGCCGTGTGATGCTATAATAGAATAGCATTTAACAGCCTTTTTCTAAGTCTAATTATGTAGCTTGACCATGCTCAGGTCACCCTTATCTTACCCGATCCGCCTTGACAGTAGATAGGTAGTGTAGGTATTATCTGCAGCACAATGATTACGTGTACCTTGACTAATACTGGGTAACTTTAATACCTGTATTAAAAAGCCGTATAAGATTATTCTAGGGTGTTAGGGACGGTGTACCGAAAACGTTGCAGGCATGATCAGATCATCAAACTGAACAACTTTTACTATGGAGCTAATGGTGGGAAACGAAAAAAAAAATTTAACCTCCCATACAAAATTCACGATCAGCTGACTGACTTTGTATGGGAGGTCGGAATTTTTTTTTTCGTTTCCCACCATTGGCTCCATAGTAAAAGTTATTTCATTCAGTTTCATGGTCTGAGCACGCCTGCAAAGTTTTCGTTACACCGTCCCTAACACCCCGTAATTACTAGACTCTTCAAGAACGAAGTAGTATCAGAAACAAGCAATATAAAACTAGTACAAATTGAACCCTTAAATAGGAAGGTTGATCTTCTGCTGATGGTATGCTACCAAATAAAAAAAATCACATGCACAAAGTAAAAATATATTTGAACATGACTTCATCGTAGTTCTAGTATGCTGGAAAAACTATGAATCTACGGGAGCTATCCAAGAGATTTTATACTATCTTTTGTCTTTGAATCAAACTTCTTCTTCCTATTTGTCATTTTATAGATACACGATTATGTTTTATGTACTTATTTGACACCTTACGAATTTGAACAAGATATACTCGTACTTGAAATTGAAAATAAATTTGAAATAAGAATTTACTTTGTCCTAGCAATGTGACATGGCGATTTCAAAATGGCGTCAATTTTCTGAATTCAGGTAGGTTTTCCGATGACATATTTCGCGTTTGGTTGCCGAATAAGCTACCTTATTTCAAATGTATGGTGGCTCTGAGTAGTGGTAGCTTTTCCATAAGCGCCACGCCGTAATCTGTATACCAAGTATAAATCAATATATTATGTAGGTAAGTACATACTAAATGACTTTTATCTCCGATACGAATCTTTGGGGCTTACGCAGAGTAATCGCATTAAATGCTGGATAATCGCCGCTACACAATATTTTCCTTGAGATTTTTCTCCTAGTAAGTATTTATGACCAATGCCTTTAACTTTAATATCTTCACCATCGCCGTATGCTAGATTTCAAGACTGCTAACTTTGTTTACAATTATTCTGTGTCTAGCGCATGCAAATTCGCGATGATTTACATTTAATCTCCATATTTCGTAGCTCAACGGTTGAATTATGTTTATTTGCTGTCTCATTTGGAATTTTCTCCAGAGAAATCTCCTTTATTCGTTCCATTTCATCTGAGAATAGCAGCAGCACTGTCATCTGGCTGATAGGGACCGACCGACCGACCTAGAAACCTCGGGGTGGTGTTTAGCTATGAAATTTGAATACGAAAATCTAGGGAGCGGACGAATTACGTAATAACAACAAATAAAGTCAGTTTTATTTATCCGCAATACGCTGCTGTTTTTACCAATTAATGAATAACATATAAGCTTCAAAAATATATTCATAAAAAAAAAACATGCACTCGCAATGACTCTAAAGGCAAGTATATTTTTTGTGTGAGTTGGTTAGTCGTTCGTTAGTATTTATTAAACAACGAAGCTATTTACTACCTATTGCTCGTTGGGCGACTCACTCAAACTAAAGAGGCTAAATAGGGGAAAGTTGGACATATTGTACCAGTAGATTAATCGTACCACCCACACATTTTGCACTAAACGAACTGGCAACATTCAATGATAGTTCACAACACCCAATAAACTATGATGGTTTGTGACAGCACTGCAAATGAGACTATGCATTCAATAAAATATAACAGATTTGAGTTGACCCCGTTACTGATTTTTAGGTGTGGAACCTAAGGTTTTACGAAAGAACGGCAAGCTATTAAAAATTTCACATTGATTATATTGTTACTTGGTTATTATCCTTTTGAACTAACTTAATGAACCAACGCAATCATTTGAGGTTTGGAAATAAAAAATATTTTTTGTAAAATGTAGCTTGTTCTTAAAAACCTCGTGGTACGAATAAATGTACCGGTCTCTAAATCGTATTGATAGCAACTTTTTTTTGTAATCTATTTTGTGACGAAACTACTAACTTATTTCAAAAAACCATTCCGTAAAAAGCAAAACATCACAAGGATAACGTTAATAGTTTTCTCGCAAAACAAAATAGAAATTAGGGGGTACAATATAGCCAACTTTCCCCTAACCAAGACAAAAAGAATGTTAAAAACAAATTATGACAGCTATTTTTTTTCCAATAACGAAGAAAAATAACATCCGATGAGCATTTTGTTTCCAGGTTAATCCGCATTGTGGTAAGTCAGCGTAAAACATTGGCCATAATAGCAACCTGCCGCATACTGATTATACCGCTTACTCTAAGTACCGTGAACCTGTTTAGCTGAAGAGCCACCATTCTTAAATTTGCATAGAAAGTGCGGTAGGATTAACAGCCCTCTTTGCACGGTTGTTTCCTTTTCGGGGGTTTCCGCAAACTTACCTAAGAGCACGTGAAATGCTTTCAGTTTTGTTTTCGTGACATGCGACTATCTACAGATGCAAGCGATCGAGGTGACTTGACGAAAACAGCTCTCTTGCGTCTTATGACCCAAAAACGTATATTTAGCTTTGTTACAGGATTTAAGACAGTAGTAGTATATGACTCGCGCTGATAATATTTGTTATATTAATGAAAACTGAACGAAATGGAAAAGCCCAGCACCTACTTTTATCCGAATGAATAAATAGGACACATAATAAAAGTGGACACAAACAAGCTTAGTGAATAAAAGTACCGGCCCGGATCAACGGATGCGTGGGTTCAAAGCTCAGTTGAAAAAATCTCTTCGTACCTTTGTAGGTATCATAATAGAAACATTTTGAAAGCTTTATGGTCGCGCAGCTTACCATTCAGTCATCCTTTAGGTGTGGGCGGTAGCATACATCGAGCAGTCCACGAAAGCTACAATCGCTCGGAATGGAGGAGACTATCATGTGGTCGCGATCCTCAGCATTGAGGGAACGAGGAAGAAGAAGAATCCGTAGGTAAACAACAGTACCTTCATTTCCAAGTCGCAGTCGCTTATCGCCGAACACAACCCTAAAAATACGTGAACTCTTGCCAGTTTAGTTTGAAATGTAACTTTACCACTCTCTTGGAGAGCTTTCCTCAGTTTTCGTTTGAATGCATTTCTTCTGCACTAATTAACATTACAGTACACGTATGCAAGTGGGTAAGTTTTCTGTTGAGATACAGTTTCTTCAAAAAGCTTAACCAAAAGTTTGCTTTTGCTTTTAAAGCTTCGGTAATCTTTCGGTTTCTGGTAAGTTTTTAAGTCGAAGCTCTGAAATTCTCATCAACTGGATAGAGTCGATAAATGAGTAGCATAAAAAGAGCATCTTATGAACTGTTGGAACCAAAGAGTAATTAAGTTTACCTAGCTATATATGTAGCAGGTATATGTACATAGGATAACAAATAGGTAATATAATAATACAAACGTATTAACAGTAAGCGGGTAACGACCTTTGCCTGTGCCTCGTGGAAGTCGATTCTGAATTATGTGGTTAGATCGTATGAGCTATGTGTAACATTAGTACCATCAATTTGAGCTAGAAGCCAACTAATCTCCCTTTAGAAACACGATCTCTATTAACTCCCTACATACCTAGCTGATTGCTAGAAATGTGGTAATCGACTTCAATGTTTCTCTCATGTTTAGAATGTTGATTGAGTCCTTTGTCGATTGTTAAGACTTGAACCTTCACAAAATGGCTAGGGTACGAGTATCATGTTAACAAATCAAACCCTATCTTTCGAAACCGGAGATTTCAAACCTCACTGTATGACTTGTTGGTATATTCTGTCGTCCCACTGCTAGGTAAAGTTGTGAAGTTAAAAATGCCGGTAATGATAGTGATTCATTCCAGTCTTTTGTTCCCCATTCCTTATCTCCCCCCACGAGTGCTGTTTACATTTGATTTATCATCGCCACCAGCGAACCTCGGGACGGTACACAGCAAATTATGTTCCGTTCCCCCCATCCCCTGTTTTTACGTCATTTATTTCAGGAACATAAAAAACGTTATCTTTATCTGAAAGTTGATTTCACAGCCGAGCCATATGCATAACATTTCGGTTATCATGTTACTTATGAAATTTTTTAAACTCCATGAAGATTTATAGCTTTTTCCTCATTTTCGCTCATTGTTGAAGATTAGCAGGAAAATTTTAAGCCTGGTGCATGTCGTTGCTTAAATTAATTTTGTTAATTGTCATTTAAACGGATTATAACACTGCCAGCATAAAATAACTCTAATTTTAAGTAGTCACCTACTTCAGACCATTCGAGTATATAACCCACTCAAACAACCCATGGACCTAAGATCAAAAGCACACCCGCCTAATAACGCGAAATGTAGTTACTATCGGCATATTTGCGAGCACTCAACTTGAACAAGGGACGAGGAAGAGTAGTTAATAACGATTTATGGAACCCTTTTGTTCCACGTCTCTTATCTCCGTCGTGTGTGCTATTCACGGTTGATTTACGATGCAGCCATGTCACGGGCCGGGAGAAAGATCACGACACAACTGCCTATACATACCCTGTCAGTGTAGGGGGAGCTTGTCAAGCTACGCGACAGTGCCTACATAACAGCCTGCACGTAATCACAAGCCGTAAATACACCGAAACAAGCCGTGTGGGCCTTCCAACAATTACATTTGTCTCCGAATAAACCACACGACAACAACACACATTAAGGTTACACTTAATTCAATCTAAATATCTCCCTGTTTTCCTACTTCAGTTAGAAGTGGCTGACTCGTGATTCCGTGTAAAGAGGAGAGTTCTATAACAAAAGCCATTTCGTCGGCACATAAAAGAAATAAGTATAAATCAGTGGCGACGGCCATTACCGCGTTGGCCCGCGTTATTGTATACGCTCCGTCACGTTTATGCGACACGAATGTGACAAAATAAGCGGCGCTTCACGACAAACGTAGCTGAATCGCTTGCTGTTGGGTGAATGTGCTCCTTGCTCGAGCTTAATGCCATTGAGATGGGTAATTTTACACCCAATTGAGTTAGACCGCGCAATGTCGCATTTTGCTGCCAACAACAATACCGCCATCGGGCGGGAAGCGGGAACGTTGCATCGTAATGATCATTATTCGCGGAAAATGGCAAACTCTACCTGCGTCTGCTTACATAACTAACTTACCTAACTACCGAGCTTCCTGTACCGAAGCTCATACGTTACACTAACCTGAACATATACGTGCCATTTTCGCTAGTTTGTTCAGTGTCTGTCTAATATGGAACACTGTTTTAAATTAACCAGGTGTTAACTGGTAGCCATTAGACCGTTTATTGTGGCGTTAACTTGCCTTAATTTGTAAACTATTTCAATTTAAAAGTTTTACACCCCATTGCCCAAACAACAAACAGTGGAATAATTCATAATTTACCGCTTTTTCATCCCTGAGGGCAAATTTCGCAAACACCCAACTTATCCCTTGTCTGAAGCTTAAAATAAACATTTTTTATTCGCTTACAGGCAAGATGATAAATAGTCTATGGCGTTTCGCGTTTCGTAGAAAGAGGGTCTACCGCTGTCTTTGCAAGTGACACTGAATTTCCAATCTTCTGAAAGTAGTACGAAATTTTCTCATTTTATATTATATGGCACATATTACCGATAGTGAACTGACTAGGTGCCTACTAATAACCTACTACAATAACAAACACTTACATACACCAACAAATAACTAACTGGTAAATACGCTGAGAAAACGAAAACATTAATAGACTCTCTAGAAAATATCTGAATGTAAAATATTATTGTCGATTCAGCCGCGAAAGGAAAAAATATAGTTCATGGTAACGTCGGATCGTCGAGGGTCTTATTAGCATACGATCGCTTCTGAAAGCTGAAAAATACGGGAAAAGAACGCCAGCCCGCGTCCGCCATTGAAACACGAGTTCAGCTCATCCTCTTATAAATTATGCAGCGAATACGTAACTGAATCCTGAAATTCGTGAACGTTCTGACGCGTACCAGCAACGCGTTGAATTATGAATAGAAACAATAATAATACGTCACATGTGACAAGGCGAACATAGCTCTTTATAAGGCTACGCACGTATGCATTAAGTGATATTATCCTGAGACAAAACCTTAAAAACAATATTCATTGCCGTTTGCCAACACGACAGAGCAATCAAGCAAGAAATACGTATGCATCAAATTAGTCGTTTTACGACTAGTCAATTGGCAGGGTACAAAAAAAAGGAATACAATTATCTCTTTGGTTTTTCAATGTTTTCCCCAATTTCTACCCGTTCTTTCGTGAGAGAATGAGATATTGCATTCAGTATAAATAGAGATAATTATTTAAGAAAACATTTGGGTAATTCATTTCAGAGATTACTTCCAGACAAAGATCCAAACATTGATATCTTTATAAGATAGAATACAAATAAAATGTAAGTTTTAAGTAAATTCAAATTAACCTACAAAGGTTTCAATTTTAAAAATATGTCACTTCTTTATGAACACTAATAAACTGTTCGCCACCAAACAGCTTTACAGAGACCTGCAATTTCTTTTTATGAAACAAATAGCGCCTCCACCCGGAGATATAACTTAATTTGAGCGGACAACGACGTGCGAGCCAATCGCGAGGTATTGAAATTTGTTCGTAGTCAAGAAGCTATTAAATGTAACTTTTTAAAATTAAATTTCACTTTTATATAAGGTAAATACTAATAAACCGATCGCCACCACACAGCTTCACATAGACCAGCAATTTATTTTTATGAAACAAATAGCGCCTCCAGCAGGAGATAGGTATAACATAATTTTAGCGGACAACGACGTGGAAGCCAATCGCGAGGTATTGAAATTTGTTCGTAGACAAGCTATTAAATGTAACTTTTTAAAAGTAAATTTCACTTTTATATTATAAGGTAAATACTAATAAACCGATCGCCACCACACAGCTTCACATAGACCAGCATTTTATTTTTACGAAACAAAGAGCGCCTCCAGCAGGAGATATAACATAATTTGAGCGGACGACGACGTGGGGGCCAATCGCGAGGTATTTGCGGAAATTTGTCCGTAGACAAGTGATTGAATGTAACTTTTTAAAAGTAAATTTCACTTTTATAATAGGTACCGTAAATACTAATAAACTGATCGCCACCACACAGCTTCACATGGACTAGCAATTTATTTTTATGAAACAAAGAGCGCCTCCAGCCGGAGATATAACATAATTTGAGCGGACGACGACGTGGGAGCCAATCGCGAGGTATTTGCGGAAATTCGTTCGTAGACAAGCGATTGAAAGTAACTTTTTTCAAGTAAATGTCACTTTTATAATAGGTAACGTAAATAATAATAAACTGATCGCCACCAAACAGGTTCACAGGGACCTGCGATTTCTTTTTATGAAACAAAGAGCGCCTCCACCTGAAAATAAGTATAACTTAATTTGAGCGGACGGCGACGTGGGGGCCAATCGCGAGGTATTTGCGGAAATTTGTTCGTAGACAAGTGATTGAAAGTTAATTTTTTCGAGTAAATATCACTTTTATAATAGGTACCGTAAATACTAATAAACTGATCGCCACCAAACAGGTTCACAGGGACCTGCGATTTCTTTTTAGGAAACAAAGATCGCCTCCACCTGAAAATAAGTATAACTTAATTTGAGCGGACGACGATGTGCAAGCCAATCGCGAGGTGTTTGCGGAAATTTCTTCGTAGACAAGCGATTGAAAGTAACTTTTTTCAAGTAAATGTCACTTTTATAATAGGTACCGTAAATACTACTAAACTGATCGCCACCAAACTGGTTCACAGGGACCTGCGATTTCTTTTTATGAAACAAAGAGCGCCTCCACCTGAAAATAAGTATAACTTAATTTGAGCGGACGACGACGTGGGAGCCAATCGCGAGGTATTTGCGGAAATTTGTTCGTAGACAAGCGATTTTTTAACCGCCCGTGGAGCTTGCCGACGTGACCGGAAAATCTATCGAACCAATGTTGCAGTAAAAGTCAATAAACTAGATGAAATGAGTAATTAGTAAAAAAATGTCATACCAAATACTTTGCGAAAACACAATTTAATGAATGCGGAAATATACCACGGAATTCTTACCCTGGTACACAATTTTCTTAAATTTTCCAATATTTAGAACCATTAACTGTAATTATGTTTTTGCGGGTGTGTAATTAACAAATAAGTAAGTGAAATAAATAAAAACGTTTAAAATATTAATTGTTGAGCCTCATATTTTAAATCATTATAGATCTGTCATATTTGTACGCAGAAACAAAACTTATTGAGATGTCAATCCAAGATAAAATATATTTCTGTTCTAATATAATTACATCGTACCTAAAGTTACGTAATAGCAAAAAAGTTTTATGAGGTAATATAAGTTAGAGCATTCATGCATAATAGATAAGTTCTGTCTCGATATGATGAATTAAATGAATAAGTAATAAAACTCATCATAGAAAGTTCTATATTATAATTAAGAAAATTTCTTATTTAAAAGATGAGATATTTTTGTCAGTAGCAGAATATAGGTTTAATAATAAATAAATTATGAATAAAGATAATCGATTCTTATGCTATATTGCTATAATGCTATACGTACTTATGACCCCGACTGCAGCGAGTCACAGACTATACTAGTATAGTAGGAAACAAAAAGGTTTTGAGGTTTGCGCATCTGCTATCAATAATTTACTGAAGAGTGAGTGAATGTTCGAATTAAGAATGTCCGTAAAAATAGTGTTAAAGATTTTATGTTTGAACGATCCATTCGGTATGGTGTGAAGGTTGTGAAGCTACCATCGTACTGATAACCGGTAAAAGCATTATATTTTTTTGTATGTTAAATAAATCATCAAGTGAAATCATTATCGAGGTTGGTATTAACTGGACACCATCCAATTTTGCTTGGCGAGATACACAAACCAACCAATATAATGGCATGTGACATAAATTAGTGCTTACAACCCAGGTTTCCAGAGATAGGGATACTGTATGTATCCCGTAATCAGTGTCAGTGAAATTCGCGTTGAAGTTCCGGCAGAACCTCATTAGCTTCCACATAAAAGCGTATTCAGTTCAAATATTACCTGAGCATCAAACGCTGTGCTAGGGACTACAGAATAGACGTACGCATAACAGCTATGTTCGCAGGATAATCTGCGTATACCAACTTATAAATGGATAGATATTAAATTATTCAACGAACCTGTCAGGCCCCCGAAGATGATGCTCGTATTGCATCGAAACGTTGAGACTATAAGCCTCGACCTAAAATAACAAGGTTAGTCGTGCTAAAAATTTAATATGGATTGATTGTTTGTATAGCACTAAGTTTACACGTAAAAACAAATTTAAAAACTGTATATTACATATTATCATATTATATTTTTGACATAAAGGCATATTTTTTACTTTCTTATAACACCAAAAATAAGATTAGATGATTTACTGGCAACTTAGGTATAAGTATAATTCTGTATTTATTTCGTATTCCAAGAAGTGAGTACTATTATCCAAATCGCAAGTCAGTAGTTAGCGTGGAAAATTTCGTCGAGTGCCTACTTACTGGCTGAAGTGAGGCGGTTTCTGAAATGCCGGATTATGCAGCGAAACGACATTACAGCCCGACTGCGCTCTTGACGGCTCCGCAGATTATTTCTGCGGTTAGCACGTCTTGAACAAGTTATTTTATTACGGTAATGTTTAGAAAATATCCCAAATGGTCTGCATGGATTAATACCAACGTCATAATTAATGTAATGATAGGTTCATTTACCTATTAGTTTTTAGTGATTTGTGCTTTTGGGCATCGAAAATCAATAAAAACTTATTGTATGCATACTGAAAAATTGCACCGATGCTATGTCTACATCGAAGTGAAATCCTAGTAGATAGTGGTACCGGATGTACAAAAAACATCGACTTGGCATGGGTTCTGTAGCAAAGAAAGCTACACCGCTAAGGTAAATGCTTTTATTTCTTCTAAGTGAACAAGATCGACCCATTCATTCGAACAGACAATATACTCGCAGCAACGGGAAAATCTAATCTGATCCTGAATTTTCCAACCAACCCTCATTACCATTTAAAGGCGCAGAAGAAGAGAAAAATTCTCCATTCAGGAAATTTCATGCAAATTAGGTGAAGTATGCGACTCTTGCTTTCTTAAAACTCGGTAGTAAAAGTTCTGTAGCGAAGCTATTGTTGTTACAGATACTACGATTTATCCCCTAAGTGAGGCTAAATTGGTCTTGCACCCGCGCGAAATGTTTCAAATGAGTTTCTCTAATAGAATTTGAAATTTCTTTTTCACGGCCTTTGTTTCGGAGCGAAGTAAAATTACATTGAGTCATGAAACGAGCTATCTGCGTCTGGCTACAGGTGGACGGACCGAGGGGCACGTCCGAACCTTTCTAATCGTGATGATAAGAATATGTTGTATGTGTGCTTGTTTGACAAATTGGGTCGCTATCGCGAATTCACCCAGCTGCGTACAATTTTACAGCGCGGCAACCCCTGCGCGACGTGACGGGCATGACAATGGCCGCCCTGGCTTGTTGCTACCCTGTACCGTGTCACAACAACTACGTACGCCTGTATCATTGAGTATTTTACCAGTTTCAATTCTTTACTTTTCAATGAGAACGTTGCTTGTCTGTTTCTAAAAACGTCTGTTTGTACTTTGTTCAATCCGAGCATAAAATTGAGCGTATCGTAATTTCAAGGTACTTTTTAACACACTTGTTTTGCTACGTGTCATCTTCGTATTGATCGGAACGTCGGGTTATGGCGCACATAGACAACATTCTTGAACATTAATTACTTGACAATCTCAATTTCGGGCCAAGAATTTATTGATTAAATTTTCTCAATGACCGAATCCCTCTTAGCGTCTGACTTTCTAACTGAAAATTTGTTCTTAAAGGTTCACAAGCTTATGAAATACAACTTGTAAGATAAAGCAAGTGAAAACAAGTTAGAAAATTGGTTGGCTATCCGTAGTAATTAGAAATTCCCTTTCTGAAATTAGAGGTGAGGGTTCAGGGTTACCTAAAAGAGATGGTTTGCCGCGATACGAGGCTCAAATTTCTGCTTATTAGCTCAAGTTGGTCTACAAAATACTGTCTCGAATGAATTTGAATTGTGTTTAACGTAATTAACTTAACAAAACCTTTGACAAATTAATATTACTCAATGTTTTTCTGTTTGAATACTTTTCTAGTTACATAAATTTTGGCCATTCAAAGCACACTCAGCATCCATTATACCTGTAGGATCGTTAGAAATAGTTTTATATCTCCTTCAAACTTTAAATCTACGTACTTTGTTCGCGAACACAGTTTACACAGTAATAGTCCTCACGATGGCTGATATAAAAGAGAATTCAGAAGGTTCCACACAAGTGGTTTTCATCTTTCGGCTTAGCTTTGAAAAGTCAGGTGCTTAGACATCGCTCGCTTTGATTTCAAGAAGAATGCTTCAATTTGGACCTTTCTGTTTGTCGTTTTGGTGAAACAGGTTAAATTAAATGGTCATTTCGTAAAGTGTTCATTAAGTAGGTGATTTTATGTTGTATGCAAAAAGGCATATTTATATGTAATGGTATGTACACGTAAGCTATTACAAATTCTGGCAGTCTAAATATACCTGTCAGTCTGCTGACTTGAGAGGCATATCTTATCTCTCAGACTAAACCACAAAGTTCAACGCATTGCAAGCCACTTAGGCCAGCCAGACAACCTAGGCAACAATTATTCTGTGCGAAATCTCCGAAACACCACCACCACCGTAAATCTTTTTAATCGCCCGAAGCACTCAAGGAAATTGGATTTAAAAATAAATGAGCAGGACAAAGGAATCGATAAGAATTTAAGGTTGAAACTTGGAGAAGCACTAAAATTTAATATCGGGCTTGGGGTTCAAAGGACACCACAGTTTATAGCGGCAATTACTACCCTTCATCGAGGGAATACGGAAGATTGGTTTTGCCTTTTATAGGTTTTCGGAAATCGTGGTTATTACCGTCGTTCTGTTCACTCCTTGGAGAAATAATTTTAAAGTTATCTTTGGATTTCCAATTTGTCGTGGCGGACGGTCGGGATTGGAAATGTTTTATAAGTTAAAGTAATGACTTTACCCCTGCCAAGAACTTGGCAGCCAGGTGATTTTTCTTTAACCTTTGCCCTCTTTTCTTCATCACAAACAAGTATACATACAATACTTCTACGAATCCTTGTTCATTTTAGTTGCGAAAGATTTTTTCACATCCAGGTACGCTTTTTGAATTAGGGAAACATTTCAGCCCATTTATTCCGGCAATCCAGCAAAGTACTTGGATCCATCACCGTGATATAAATCGTCAACCCTCATTATGCTCCCCAGCAGCCATTAGACCGAATTCTATACAAATGTCCGCTTTATCATTAACAGAAGTGTCTACCTTCTGCCTCATTACTCGTGCTTACCTCATTCATGGAATTTCTATTGGAAAACATCCCACACAGTCATCTAAATACGAGGATCTATATATATACTCTAAGGTACACAAAAACCTATTCTATGAAACCCACTCGAAGAACCAATATTCTTTGACGTACTTCAACAGAGTATTCTTAGAAGGGCTGTCATTTGGTATAACGCTGACGTTGCCGCAAACGACAGTTAATGGCGCATAAAATTCGCACTAAGGCCAAGCTAGTATATTTTTATTTACATAATATTCACCTCGGAAATGTAGAACTCGAGAAAATGTAACAGCTTACTATATGGATCGTCCCGTTGAGCTTTATGGACCGTCAAAAGGCTTAGAAGATTCTTCTCATACATAATTTAATTTGGTATTTCCAATATTGACTCACATTATATTTTATGCCGTGTGAGTAATTTTATTTATTTACTTACTGGGAAGAGCTCCGTAATAATGGCAGAACAAACAAACCCAGCACAAGCACCGTACAATTGTTGTACCTATGCACGTCTGTTATACGACCGCCCGACGGTGAAATGTTTCAAACGTAAGAAGCAGAGCACTTCAATTATTTCCTACTGAAGGTGCAATTTCTTGACATTATTATAGTTCTTCCTTTTACGCTGCTGCAGAATTAGATTTCAACATCATGAATGTTTATCATTAGTAGTTTCTTCTACGATTACGTGGCGGGCGTAATTTCTGAGGTATGATTTATTGTTCTAGATGAACTCTCCCATGTTATAGATGTTTTCCCCCATGGTAGCGGCTTAGGCGAGAACACACGTAACGTTTGATTGTGCGTTATTTTTGCGCATACTAATAATAATATGTTTTAATGTCAAACAGTTTGATAAACACATCCGTCGATACAGCGTTGTGCAATATTTTTGCGCTAGTGGATGCCAAACCGTTTGTCAAAAACCTTAATTGTATGCCAAATCGTTTGTCAAAAACCTTAATTGTATGCATGTAAGTTGGAAAATCGTATTTCTGAAACGCAACGTTACTCAAAAATAACGCACAAACGGAAGTGGCGTGTGTTTCTCGCCACAGTTTCGGGCTCTGCCCGAGCGGCAAATTCAACTGCGGAATAACTATTTTTCTGTATTTACCTGTCTGTATGTATAGGTACATATTACATTAAGATTATCCACACACACCACCTTGTCATATATCTATTTTTCGAATTTTACACCGGTTTAGCCCGCCCTATAAAAAATTGTTTAACTCTACCTATCTACTATAAGGTTAGGCAGCTTTTTTCTTGCTCAAGTGGATTTTTACGAGGAGTTTTAGGAACGTATTGCAGTGTGTACATTTTATGTAGGTATGTTCAACCGTTATCCATGAATTTATCTGGACGCAACGCACAATTTTGCGGCACGAAGGCCTTGCAAAAACGTGACCAGCCTTCGAATATCAAACCAACTTCTGGAGATTATATTACGTTTCTGTTTGGTATAAATACAATTTATATTACATACACTACACAACACACGTACAAAATATAATTTCATTAACGGGTGTCTCCTAATTTTCTGTGTATCATATTCCAAATTATACTGATTAATTAGTTACCTACATGTGTTTATTGGATGAGCTTTACTCAATACATCCTTACGTTTCCAGGTAGGTTTTCGAGAAAAGAGTATCCTAAGAGAAATAAAATATTAATTGCAAGCCCCTTAAATTCTTTTAGCAAACTTGACAACTTGTTAAACGAATAAGTAAAGTATACAAAAAATACAAAAGTAAACGGAACATTGTCGATGGAAGTGGAGAAAGTTTAATCAGACTTCCGCTGAAAAGAGCAAGATTCAGCAAAAACAAGTTTTGCGCGAATTTATCTTGTAGCCGGCGAAAATAATGACTCGGACTCGTTATTTGTGTTTCGCAGAACTTTTACCGGTACTCCATTTGACTGGCGAAGATGTTTTCATTCCATTAGCAGTTAATTCCTAATGTTGTCTTTTCATTTTTCATTTATTTCTGCGTGCGCTGGTTGGTTATGGTGCTAAAAACCTTGTCACAGTTTCACAGTATTTTCTACGAAAAGAATAGATAAACAAGATAGGTAGTAGTTGGTTGGCATTAAATGGCCAAAATTCAATTATTTATTTCGCATTTACCTATCTAAGTGCATGAAACGTTAAAATCAAATATTTATGAACAAGTATACTTCTTCCTTGAAGTCTTAACTTAAACAACGATCAGACGTAGGTAAGTTTTAATTTACATTGCCAAGTTATTTTCTTTGAGACTCAGTAAAAACAGTCAATTTATAAACATTATTCTAACATTAATTTTTTCTAAAGAATTAAGTTATGTTAAGACCAAAAACAAAAACTAGGTAACCAACAAAACTGAGACCCAGTGAAAACTTTTCAAATTAGATTTCAATTTAAACGAAGAACGTAACTTTGGTCTCATCATTTCAAATCTTTTTGTTCGTCTCGAGGTTGAAATAGGGTTGACACATATACCTGCGTGGGGTGTTCCGTTTCGATTTATTTTATTTGTATGTAGGTAATCAACTCGCGTTCAAGTAGGTATACCTAGGTTCAAGCAATCTGAATCTCAACTGAAATAAAGTTGTACCTATAAATGACCGAGTCAACGGACGACCCCGTGATACTTTTCAGTTATACGATAATTTTCTAAATCCCAACCGAACAATAAAAATCTAACTTTTTGAAATAAAACTTAAATCACTAGAGATTCACAAAGTTTGCTCTGAATCTTACTGCAGATGGAGATGAATAGAATAAATAAACATGTCTAGCCGATCACATATGAATTGGAATAAGGACAAAGGACAAATAGGTATAGTTAAACGGAACGTGCTTTGAATATAAACAAACCCTGTCTAATCATTTTAATAGTTTTTTGGTGAAAACGTTGGCAAAACTTACGAATTTGTTTACATAGTGAAACAGTGGCTCATGGTGCATCACATACATTGAAGACACTGGAGAAGAACACTGGAATCAACACTTTTCTAGTCCAGGTACACATAATTCTGGCTGTTAGAAGACTAATTTGAATTATCAACGAGATCAAGCCACAAAACAACTAGCGAATCAAATAAAATATATTCACAACTGATCAGCTGATTGGCCACTTGACGTATGACAGATGAAGTGCATTCCGTTCCATGCAGTAACACATGAACCGGAAATGAAATAAAAACAAAAACCGGTGTTTATCGAAACGTCAAAACGAAATTGATCCTGGATCGACCAGTGCGAAAATAGTTAACTCAACAAAATAGAGAGAGCGCTCGTGTGAATACAGTGTTGCCATATTATGAAAAAGTTTAATACGCGGGAAAATTTAAAAAACTTTTAAGAGTTTAAGCTACGGAAAGGAACTTTAAATATGCCTGTAAAGTGTATAGTATGCTGCAAGGTCATCAAAGGTGCACATTTTTTAAAATGCTCAGAGTGCACTAGAGTATATCATGTTGACTGCGCTCAAAGGTCCGAAAAAATTTATAATTTAATGTCTGCCGAAAAAAAACAGAAATGGAAGTGCTTAGCTTGTTTGGCACACTCAAAAAAAAAGTCATTGGCCACGCCACCTACTAAACCTTGTGTGAAAACCTCAATCACAAGTAAAAATATCCCAGCCCAGCCGTCGTCCAGTCGCCAAACAGCCGCCGCCCCAAACGACCCCATCCTGACGGAAATAAGGCAGCAAAATGACTCTGTCAATTCTGCAAGATCCACTTCTTATGAAACGACTACAAATTCCTCAGTGGACGAAGCTTCGGATGACACCGTAACATCAGATGACATCGAAACATTTTTGGACGTCCAGGAAGAACACGACAATATGGGCCAACAGATCGACTGCGTAGAAATTACAAAAGAACCTGATGAACAAAGACCTGACGCCTGTAGTACTATCATCAATGTACCTATTGAAAATTCGTTTCTACCTCTACCTGAAGAAGAAGTTCTGCAAAGCTCGACTGAGACTAAGCGAACGAAAGACAGTTTTCTGCACTCGAGTAAGTTCTCAAATAAGGCTAATGATACTCGTGATCATGATGGAAACAGTGGCTGGGTAAATTGTGTCAATCGGGTAAAGAATAATATTTCCTTAAATGATTTAAGTTTTATTAATAAATCAACAAATGAAGGGACTAGTGCAGCTTCGTGTAATAGTCTACCGGAAACAACAGTTAATGACGAAGTATCAAAACTAAAATTGCTGAATGAGAAGCTTAGAATGGAAATGGATAGTGCAGACGAAGTAATTAGCAATCTTATGCTTGAAAACACACAAATAAAGGCACAATTAACTAAGGCGCAACGTTCGATAGAACTACTGAAACAACTCACGGAGAATGCCGTAACATCCTCCACACCTAAGAAGTCGTCAGCAAAAAAACACCTTCAAGTACACTCCGCTCGTAAGACAAGTACTTTTGAAGCTGTGAAAAAGTCTTTGAGGTTAAGTTTGACTAAGACAGTTATCTCACCACCTTGTTCACTCTCTGAACAGGGCACTCAAACGGAAAACAAAATCTGTACCGTGCCTATAATGAAGATAAATGAACAGAAATTGCAATTGAAATACAAAAAACAGCTGAAAAAGGCAAGACAAAAGATAACGAAAATAATTAGACGCATTAATAAATTAAAAGAAGAAAATGATATATTATCTAACGCTATATTGAATATTACGATTGATACACCTTCTAAAGATAGAAAACCTAATTCACCAAACCAAAAACATAATTCATCAATGACACCATCAACTAAGGAGCATCAACATAAAATGGTACTAAAACAAACCAGCACAACTAGAAAGCCACATAACATTTTTATCTTTGGAGATGAGCAAATAAGGGGCTTAGCACAGCAAATGGTGAAGGATAGAGAAGGAAAATGGAACGACTTATTTAACGTAATCGGTTTCACCAAACCCCAAGATTCAAGTTCCAACATTCTCGATATGGTACGAGATGTATTGTCAAATAATAGAGTTACAAAAAATGACATAATTGTACTATCCGTAGGGAAACATGATAGAAATCCATCTGATCTATGTAATAACTTAAGAACTACCTTTACAATGTTAACTGATTGTCAAATTTTGTTAATAAGTGTTCAAAGTAATGAATATTTGAATGTTATAAAACTTAATACTGAGTTACAAAAAATTACACAATGTTATTCGAACACCAAGTATATTAAAATTAATGGTACAACTTCGAATTATCGCTATGGTAAAGCTCACGAGCTCAACCAAATTTCTCCTTCTCAATTAAGTTTTAAGGTCAACATTGAGATTGACTACTTAGCATATGAAAATGATTTTCTAAAAAACGCGATTAGAAAACAATTAGCTACAAACCCACCAACGCAATGCACTGTAAAGAGGGGAACAATTCCATATTATTTCAGCACGTTAAAACAGAACCGCCCGAAAATTACTGAACCTGTAATAACAGTACAGCCACAAGTCGAAATTGCAAGAAAGGGCACAATTCCTTTCTATTTTCCCACTAGTAAGAAAATTTTAACTAACACAGATCATCCACATAATAATAAGTTTTTTCGTTCATAATAAAGAAAAACCTTTAGTATTTCCATCAAAATCAAATAAAGTAACAATGTTACATCAAAATGCCGAAGGCTTATTAGGAAAACTTGATTCGTTAGAGTTGTGTATAAATGAAATGTCTGACAACAACACATATGTAGACGTTATATGCGTGAGTGAATCTTTTGTAAGGAAAGGGAGTGAACAAAATATACAACTAAAAGATTTCAATCTGGCTTCGAGTTATTGCAGGAAAAAGAAGCGAGGTGGTGTCTGCATTTTAGTGCGAAAACATCTTGACTTCAAACCCATATCATGGTGTAATACTATGTGTGTGGAGAAAATATTCGAGTGTTGTGGAATCGATATACCACTGCTCAATTGTTCGGTCTTCTGCTTATACAGAATTCCCGGTAATAACAGTGCACCTAAGTTGACCAAGTTTTTAAGCAAACTAGATATTATGTTGAACAAAGCATCTAAAAAAGCAAACCGTAAAATTATAATATGTGGTGATTTTAATATAAATACCCTAAAAACGGATCCTGCAACAATCTCGTTCACAAATCTTTTAAAAAATTACGGCCTCCAATGCCACATAAACGAACCTACTCGAGAAGGCTCATGTCTGGACCAATTCGCTAGCAACATTGGAAATGCAGTAGGTAAGGTCCATGCAATATACTTCTCCGACCATGATACATGCCAAACGCTAGAATTCCAGTCCAATGTTACGAAACAAAACAAAATTAACTTCTGGTATATTGAAACTAGGGATTACTCTCCTGACAATATAAGGAAATTCGTTCACTGCTTGAGTAGTTTGAGTTGGGCGGAAGTATTTCAAGAATCAAGTGTAGATAGAGCTTTTGACACGTTTCATGACCTTTTCTGTGTATTCTATGATCTATGCTTTCCAAAAAGAAAAGTTAAAATTAAGGCAGGTAATCCAAGACCGAAATGGTTAACATTAGGAATAAAATTAAGTAGTCTTAAAAAAAGAAGTCTCCGATATAATTATTATACAAATAAAACAAATGAAAACAAAAGGAACTATAAAAAATACAATAAATTATTTAAATCTTGTATTAAAACGTCTCAGAGACTTATAAATAATAAACTTTTGGATAATGCTAAAAATAAGGGTAAAGCTACATGGGATATAATTCAAAACAGGAGTAACAGCATAAAAACCGTAACGAGTATAGAGTCTATTAAGGTAAATGACGCTCTAACTAGTGAACCTCAGGAAATTGCCAACGCCTTTAGTGATTACTACATTGATATTACCAAACAAAATACTGATAAAAAACCAAATACAAAACATGTACAACAAATATCAAACAGCATGTTCCTAAAGCCATGTTCGGCACTTGAAATAATTAAAATAGTCAAGTCATTAAATAATACAAGAGCTGTGGGGTATGACCATATCTCCACATTTGTAATTAAACAATGCATTTTTCAAATAGCGCACGTTCTTTGCTATTTGATCAATGAATCTTTTTCTCAGGGCATATTTCCCACAAAACTAAAAAAATCGATCGTGAGACCATTATTTAAAAAAAATGATAAAGAAGAATTATGCAATTATCGTCCAATTACTTTAATTCCAATATTTTCTAAAATATTTGAAAAGGCAATGCATGAACGCATAAGTGATTTTCTGAACAAGCATGATGTCATTTATAAGGACCAGAACGGTTTTCAACAGAAAAAATCTACAACTTTGGCATGTTATTCACTGATTAAAGGCGTCACCGAAAACATAGATCGTAAAATACCAACCGTTACTGTGTTTTTTGACATGAGTAAGGCATTTGACTATGTCAACCATCAAATCCTACTCATTAAATGTGAAAAATATGGCATCAGAGGGCCATCCCTGGAATGGCTGAAAAGCTACCTCACTAACCGACAACAATGTGTGCAAGTGAGTAAATTAAACGACAACAAGGTGCTATCTCTGTATCAATCAGATTATAAAATAAATGACAGAGGAGTACCTCAAGGAAGCATTTTAGGTCCCTTGCTCTTCATCATATATATCAACGACCTTCCGAATTCTACCACTCACAAAACTGTTTTATATGCGGATGATATATCAGTTATAGTACCGCAGAACGACAGGCGTGTCCCTCACGATGTTATAGTTAACGAGGCAATCCAATCCGTAGGTGACTGGCTAGCTTGTAATAATTTATTTGTCAATCTAGAAAAAACTAATTATGTCCAGTTTAGTAATTATATGGCAAAGAGACAAAAACTAGAAATAATGTATAAGAGTCAGACAGTACAAGAAATTAAAGAGGCGAAATTTATGGGAATAACAATAGACCAACATTGTAACTGGAAGACACACATCCAAAATGTACGTACTAGACTGGAAAGATTTGTATTTGCACTCAGAAGGCTAAGAGGTATAGCAGGTGAAAAAGCTGCACTTACAGCTTATCACGGTTACGTAGCAAGTACTTTGAGATACGGCCTCATTATTTGGGGAAACTCAACAAATATAACAAAAGCATTCATAGCACAGAAAAAATGTATCAGAGCAATGTGTGGTATTAGGACTGTGGGTTGGCCCCTCGAATCGTGCAAACCGTTATTCAAAAAACACAAAATTTTAACGTTAACTTCAATGTATATCTTTGAGATGGGGGTTTTCGTGAGAGCAAATAAAAACTTTTATAAAAAATCTGAAGCAAATGTAAGATTGCGCCCAAGAGACCTATCCAAGTTGGTAATGCCTGTAACGAAAAGTAGTTTCTATAGAAATAATTGTCATATCATGTCCATTAAGGTTTACAATCAGATTCCGCGAGAAATTCGACAACTACCTACAAACTTGTTTAAAAGAAGGCTGCGTGAGTGGTTGATAGAAATGTGTTTTTATTCGCTGAACGACTTCTTTGCTTAGGACTTTAGATAAATAAATAGACTTGACATGAGAATTATTTAAAATGCAAAATGTAATTAACTAATAATATTTAAATTAAATGATGTAAATTGAATTATTGCTTTGACATAACATTAGACAAATTAATTTATAAAATTGACATGGAAATTATTTGAAATGTAATTAACAATATTTAAGATTTTGCATGCCTAAAATCTGGCGAATCATATGATACGAAATATATTTGAATTGTACAATTTGTGTAAGAACTTTACAACTATGATTTCGTGCAAATAAAGATACTTTACTTTACTTTACTTGTACTTTAAATTACCTGGATTTTAAAGTAGGTAAGTACATAGGTAATTAATTTTTTAAGTGTACATTTTTAAACGCCGATAATATTTTGGCACAAGATAAACTTGATTTCGGCAGAAAATTAATAATGATCAGTAATCGTTATCTGGATCAAATCATGATTCATATATATCTCTCTCTCTCTTCGTGTGGGACACCAAGTCAATCAACGGCCCGATGAAACCTGGTGTTAGAGTTTTACAACCGCCGACTACAAGTAGCAGGCCTCTGTCTTGGCTGTGTAACGTCTAACCTCCGTCTAAGTAATGATAGACAGCAACTTCAACCGACGGCTTAACGTGACCTCTGCAGTACGGAACCATTTTTTTTTTCAGACAATCAGATGGTTCGGCCTGCTATGTCCTAACCAGACTGGGAAAAAAATCACAATGTGATAAATATCTTTGTGAGTGTCCCCACCGAGAATCGAACCCAGAAACTTCGCAGGCAGTAGCACTACCACTGCGCTACATCGGCTGTCGGCCGATTCATAAAAAAATTATAGATTATCAACTCATGGACCAAATAAATCAAATGATTTGGATTTACATTATTATTTCAGTATTGTTGTTTAATATGTTTATCTTATCATACCAATTATTAACACCTACGAACAAGAAAGTACTAAACCACTTCAAATCTAGGTAAGCGTCGCAACACACTTGTGAGATCGGTAAAAAAAAATAACAACATGAAATATGACAAATGTTACGGAAAATCTTTAATGTCATATTTTTGATAATCTGATTTTCTGTGACTGAACTAATAAAAGCGTGTTTTGAAGCTTAACTGTTTTAAACAGCCGTGATGCTTTCATTAACAAAATCTCTAAGCAAACAAGCATTTGGTAACATTTGGTTCCGCCGGGAATGTCGGAACTAAGCTGCTTACGCAGATAATTAGCAGCTATAACAGTAAATTATGGAGTACCTACCTACATACCTAAACAAACATACGCAAGTACCTACAGTCGTAATCGCCAGCACATCAACCTAACCATTTAATGGATCAACTTATCTAAGTGTTCCGGAGAAATGCATAAAATTAGACACGTTTTTTAGGGTATCGTACTGAACAATATTCATTATGGGACCAATGCTGAAAAACGAGAAAAAAGTTTCGACCTGCCATATTAAGTTAGTCATCTGATCGAAAATTTCGTATAGGAAGTTGCAAAAATATCGTTTTTTCCTCATTGATCCCATAAATAAAAAAAATCAGTACAATACTCTAAATAAACAACGTGTCTCATTTAATGCATTTCCTCCGGATCACGGTGTACTGGTATTTCTTAGTAATTGTAAGAAAACCCAGTGTAAGTTGGGCCCTTAAATGGGTAGAATGATGTGCACTGACGATTATAACTATACCGAAATTTTAAAATATGCCTGATTATATTAAAAAAAATACCTAAATGGCAGCTAAAATGTGATCATGATCAACAATATTCAGCAAGTAGCGGTAAACAAGCGTAGTATTTGCGTCAATTGTTTAAAGATAAATTCGTATAATACAGAAAGGTTAACTATTTATATAATAAAGGAAATGGTGCATGCAGATAATTTTTCTTGCGAACATTTTATCTTGTTACTCGGTTGGAAATATTTTAGGCTACCTAACCTTGAGCCATTTTAATGGTAAAAATATCAGTTATCCATCTTCCAAATGAAATATTAATGGATTTGGAGTTCCTACCGTTTTAATAATAAAAAAATGCGTTACTGATTTATTATTTGAATTGAAGTAAGTTTTTAAAGTTATTTTGGAATCTATACCTCCTAGCGGGCTTCTCTGGGCAGTAACACCACTGGTTTACGTGTTGAGACTATAGTTGGCCTTGTTGGGTTCTGTACCACATGGTTACACATATCACAATGCATTTTCGAGCTTCATCTTATCTGGTTTGGATAAAACTATCATAAATAGTGTTATTCATTGTTTATGCTGATCTTTTCATTCATATCATTAACATACACCACGCTACTAAGAAAAAGGTCATTTATAAGGAACTCATACGACATTAATTTATGATGAAAAGTAATTAGGTACCTTCACGAAGTAAATTCCCCATGAAAACCGAGGACGTGTGTAAGCATCGCTAATGAGATATAAGAAAATCCGTTGCGTCAACTTTTGTTTCCAACAGGCACGTCGCCGAACTCCAGAGTGTCAGTCAGGCCACACCAGTGGTTTGCCCCACTACGAAATGCTATAATTATCAGTGTTAGGTATTAAGTTTACGCAATACTTAACCATGTAGTGCCGACTTAGCACCGCTGTAGGCCGTAAAAGCAAACTAAAAATTTGATCCAAGGAATGGAGGCGACACAAACTGTGAATAAAACACTTTGCACAGCGGTTACTTGCCCATCTACTAATCGTGGTAACTCACCATTGGTGAGTATGGCAAATGCCCACGCAATAAGGGTTCGAGTCAAGGGCTCTTTTCCAGAAGTGGGCTTTTGTGGCTGTTGTTCATGATCTAACTTGAGGGTGGATCGATCACATCGAATCATTCATCGAATGCATACGACGGCGTCACAGACGGAACATTCCGCGTTAGAATCTCCTTGAGTATGTCCCGACTCACACGCACGTAGCTCGACTTCCTAAGTATACTGTATCTTCCCGTATTAGATAGACTTACAAGTTTATAATATCGTGCATTACTGGCGAAACTTGATGCTCGGATTCCGCGGCGTATGCTTGCTTATATGACAGAACTCGAGAATGTTTAGTTATGAGTATCAAAACAATAGGTCTGACATGTGGTAGGTATCAGCACCTCAATCTACCCTATTTAGGGATGTATTAGAGTCCTTTTGCGTGATATTTTAATTAACCTGTGTAAAGAAAGGTTGTTACCTTAAATGTGTAACTCGATGTCCTGCTGACTTTCTGACATAGGACCAGTGTTTAGGTAGGTACGTTACTTATAGCATGATAGATAGATGATGGATGGATAGATGGTCGTGTGATGCCGGCTTAGAATAGCATCACCCCATTTCTTTCCTGTGGGTGTCGTAAGAAGCGACTAAAGGACTCGAGGGTATCATGTGTACCTATTGCAATTTTAGGCGACAGGCTGACAACCTGTCACTATAGCGATACACGACAATAGCTAAAACGGCTCTCAAATATGTGTCAGACGTGGCGATAACGACCGTACTTTTACGGCCGTTGACGCTCTGCCTACCCCGCAAGGGATAAAGGCGTGATGTATGTATGTATGTATAGATAAGAAATAATAGGGTCCTTCTTCCTAACACTATAAGTGACACAGTAGGGATGTACATATATATATTTACTGAATATAGTAATACAGCTGTATTTATTATTCTTTGCTAATGACTAAATAAAGATTTTGCTGCAATATAGGAAAATACTCGGATGTTCAGCACTAGCAAAAACTAGTAGGTATAAATTACGAATTAGCTAACTATACGCTGGAAAATTGTTATCATTATCACTAGTGCAACAATTTAAATTCCGTATTTGCTAACCAGCTAAGTGGGTGTTAATGGCGACAGTTATAGCTACTACGTAATTACTGTAGATACAATTTTATATAATTTATTCGCGATCTAGATTTTCTTGGTGTATGGTACCTATGACCTCGCATGGATCTTTAGTAATATTTTAGTGATATCAAGAAACTATCTTTACTTCTCATTTCAAAGATTAGGATAGAGATTGTTCTTGAAAATCCCAACAGCCACAGCTTAAGAAATGCCTGCGGTGGAAAATTTTGCAAGTTTTTCAAAGATCTTTCTATATCCTGCAGAACTAGAACTTAGAGTACCTAGGTATACTGGGTTATTTTTAAGTCAGTGCGCAAACTTTGCAAGGTGTTTCTACTCGTGATTCTGAACAACTTTTATTATGGGATCACCTGCGAATTCGCAAAAAAAAATTTGGATGTTCCATAGAAAAATTCATACCTACTCGGCAAAATTGTATGGAAAAACCAAAATTTTTTTTTTAGATTTCGCAGGTGGCCCCATAGTAAAAGTTGTTCAGAATCACGAGTAGAAACATCCTGCAAAGTTTGCGCACTGACTAAAAAATAACCCTGTATAAGCGGTAGGTAGGTAAGCAAGCTATGAGTGCTTCTATAATACTTGCAGTAGTCAGAACACAACCTCTCTGTCTATCAGTAGAAAAACGCCAATGAATACACTATTGAACCTCTATTACTTCACATACATTTGACGTCGGTATCTATGAAGCAAATGCTTACGTTTTGACAGTACGGCAAGGGGCAATACATCTGTCTATAGCTTGCTTATACAGGGAGTAACAGAAACGGTATAACAAGCCGAAAGGAGGTCAAGGTACCTACTCATGAAACTGAACAACTTTCCCCGTGGAAAATGAGTGGATATATGAAAAAGAATTGGGCCTTCTATGCAAAATTGCCAATCAGGATTGATTTACTATGGGAGGTAATTTTTTTTTTTCGTTTTTCGACCCATGTTCCATAGGGAAAGATGTTTAGTTTCATGAGTACCTTGACCTTCTTTCGGCTTGTTATACCCTTTCTGTTACTCCCTGTATATACTCTAAGCTGCAGAACTATAGACAGTATTTTATAGGTCTGTAGGTCGATTATTCCTATAGGCGAAGAGGTGTAGTAGCGTAAAGGCGCCAGTCAGTCGCGCCGAGTCATCTCACATCATTGAACGAAGCCAAATGGCAATCAAGCCGGCGCATACTGTCAGTCTCCATAAAACCCTTATCGCTCGTTAATGATCACCACACAAATTGATATGTCTTATGGAATATTGAAATAACACGAGAATTGCTATTTCCGTAGGAAAATATATTTTTCTGTTCCTATGAATGTCAAGAATCATAGGTTTCTGCCTTATCATTGATTGCAGTTACAATCAAACTTGAGAATACAAGAAGGAAAAATAATTATTTTATTAATTCAGCTTGCTAGTACACAGTAAAGTAATATAAGAATTTTCGATATTTTTGTTATTATGTAAGTTATACTTCCGTTTGCGCTCTGCCTACCCCGCAAAGGATATAGGCGTAATATTATGTATGTATGTAAGTGATCGATAATCTCCGAAACAGGACCGATTTGAACATTTCTTTTACGTCAGAAAGCCTAACCTATTTATTACCTATTTATTTATAACCTATTTATTTTACCTATCTAACAGATTCCCCACGAAAAATAACGGGTAGCAGCAGGTGAAGCCGTCTCTAACTAGTCTTCAGACACTACACAATTTACGAATGAACTGACTGACAGACATGCTTGCCTAATTAACAGTTTGTAATTATGTCAAGTTCATTACACTTTTCACAGCTGTAATTTTAATTAGCATTAATTTGTTATGTCATTTGCAAAAACATGCTTTGCGGTACAAAATGTTAGTCTCATTTCGCGATCAGAATAAATACAATGATAGTTTAATGTTTTATCGTACCACAATCATTATCATTAGTATCTATTAATTATATATTTGATATTATCATGATTGTGGTCAGTTCATTATCAAACAACGCACCGTGTTATGATGATTAATGCAAGATTAAATTTTCACCATTAACTATGAGTAGATTAAAGGAAAGGTACACAAATATTAATACGTTTCAGTAGGTACGTAATACATTTAAAAAACATCGAATGAAATAAGTTTATTTTTAATTTTGCATAGTTTATTTTTTAATGTTCAATAAAGATAATTTAAAATATATGCCTCTTACCGCTAATATATACAGTAGGTACCTATAGATTCATACAATGTCGCCAGTTATAAATAGAAATCATAATAAAAGTCTAATAGCTACAAAAATAGAATCTATACAGTATACAAAGAAGCAGTTTAGCACGAAACGCCCAAAATGTTTAAAACCAAGTTGTATTACCTATTACACTATTCTGTCAAAGTATACCGTTTTGGGCATAGACTTATATATATAAACTAGTTTTGGGGGTTTCAATAATATGACATCAAATAATGTGAGAGCAAGTTGTCATATCTCATACGCAAGTTATATGTTGCTTCCCTATCCTATACAAAGTATATCTATCTTCTTCTTCTTTTCGTGTGGGACACCGAGTCGTTCAACTGTGATCAAGTGTGACTATGGATGGATTAGTATTGAATTTACAAGCAGTTAGAGTATTTTCAATAAAAGAGCTAGGCAGATTAAAGTCAATAACTTCGATCATATACCTACTGTAAATGCAAAAAAAAATGTAATTCATACAAAATAGGTACCCCACGACCGTGATATACTTAACAGAAGCTAAACAATACGAGTGCAGCGGTACAAAATGTCTTTGTAACTGAGATCAATTTACAACCCACGTTCTCGAAGACTCTCATAATTGGTTCTACGTGATTGATTAGTAAATCTATCCATTAGAAAAACTTACATAATAATCTGCTTATTCCACGTTTCTGCAGAGTAAATTTCGTTTAGTTTAGCAGAATATATATAGACTTTTAAATCCCCATATAAAGAGTATTAAGGACCAGGGTTCGAGGATATATATCACTTGATATATATCATTGATATTTATCGGATATATATCACGATATTATCACGATATTTTCTCCTTAATAAATATCAAGTGATATGTATCATTGATATATATCGCGTGATATGATGATATTTATTCTTTGGATAAATATCACCGTTTTTCGCTAAGGAATAATGAAACTTTATGGTGAAATTGATCAAAAAATTGTATTTTTTTCGTTATGTCAGGTTAGTTGTATGTTGTATTATAAAACCCTGTATCTTTGTTGTAAAAAATTAGTCAGATGTTAATTTCTCTGTACTTTCTTCCTGCATGAGGTACATTCAGTAAATATTTACCTTTTAATGTTTGTTCTTTGGTATCTATTGCTGACTGACTTTGTATGGAAGGTCGAAATTTTTTTTTCGTGGTCTGATCACGTCTGCAAAGTTTTCGGTACACCGTCCCTAACACCCTGTATATTTACTTACTTTAAATCACAAGTTCATTGTGTATTTGGATGTGCGGGGTGGATTTTTTATTTGGTCGAGCGCCTGACTTACTAAATGTACCTATGTACCTACCTCCCTCCATATCCACAAGTTTTACCTTTTTGCTTTACTCTCCAATAAAAGACTGTTGTTTCTGTCCCATTCTCATTCAAAAATAATTTAACACGAAATTAGTGTTAAATTTTAAAATTTTAATTAAATTGAACGTACTGCACAACATAATTATTTCATTAATAAGAAGTTTTCACACTGATTGATATATATCCGATATATATCAATAAATGGATATATATCCGATTTATTTGATATATATCGGATATTTTGATATTTATTATAAATATCGGATATTTTCGAACCCTGTTAAGGACCATTCAAAGCCCAGTTCATTCAAAAGTTGGACGTTGCTGAAAATCTTGAAGAACTCACCTTTTTTACACTCCTCGATGTTTTCGTCGGAGTTGTCACCGCAGTCGTTCTCTCCCTCGCACACCCACGACAGCGGTATGCACTTCCCGTTCGCACACTGGAACTGCTTCAGCGAACACACGTCTGCGAACAAAGTGGATACTGTAGCAATTACAACTGCACTTACTTACTGACACTGGTATTACGTGGGTGGGTGGTATTTTGAACATTCAGGTAATGTACGTTTCGCGTATTGTTACTAGTAAATTACATTAGCAGAGGAGCTACCGAGCATCGCTTATTTCACAAGGAGGTACTGAATAAATAAGCTCTAAATACATGCAATACTGTCGTTCCTAATAAAATCGATGAACACAGGGAGAAACTGAGTGATATAAGTCCTATACTCATAATATCAAAAGGCAAAAGAATATGATGGATTCAGCGATTGTGTAACTTTTCTACTGGCCATATCACAAAAAAACGATGAATACAGTAAATCGTCCTTGTGGCGTGTGTAGCTCTAATTATACGGCTGAAAGGTATAATAAAATTTCCTTTGGCTCGATTAATCTTTAGGTTACCGAGATGGATTTTCGAAGTGGGGCCACCTGGCTTTTTGCTGCAGGTGGGGAGAGGGGGGGGTTTTAACGTTCAGTTTTAATAATTTCTTTGAGTGATTTAGTTTATAGTCATGTTTGGTATCATTTTCGATTAAATCATATGTTAAATAGTCAATTCCACCATAAAATTTGTGTCTTTACATATTAATTATTATTTTTTATCTGAATGAAAAACAAGAATAAGTGAGCAAAAGATAGTAACATATCAACGCACAGATAACCTAGGAACTTGAATTATTGCGCAAAGGATGTCAAAATAGTGCGAAAGAGGTATAAGAAATAATTTTTATAGAAACTCATTCCTAAAGGGGGTAAAACAGGGGATGAAAGTTTGTAGGTAACTTTTTATTCCTTTGATAAATGTCGCTGAAATTTTTTACAGTTATTATACATCGCAAACAATGAAATACGTGTATTTTATTTTTTTGTAATTCGCCCCCTAAATGGGTAAAATAGAGGATGACATTTTGTATCAAACCCTAAGGAAACTGGACTATTTTAAATAAAAAATATACAATGAAAATTGAGGTGGCCCCACTTCTTAAATGGCTCCATGCGCCTTAAGGACCAATCCTTTCGATAGGAAATCCTGTTATAAGCATCAGCCGTATTTTTCGATTTTCATCGGTGTACACACCCAACTATCCTGAAGGAGTCCCGATTAGCACTAGCAGTCTGACACCAGATTTCATCAGTACATATAGTTAGCATGACACCCGCGACATAGTTTTTCTCTACACCCGTATGTCAAAAGTCTTTACTTGTTTTGATAAATTCCACACGATTTGACGCATCTTTGTCTTCTTGCGCGTGAGATAATCATTGCGCATGCTAGCCATACAGGTCGTTCGTTGACTTGAAGTCTCACACAAAAAGAAGAGAAGTACAAGGTGTAATGAACTCCTTCCTTGTCTGTAACGCGCAAATTCCACAGAAACTCGGATCCAATGGGATTTCTTTTTGATGGATATACGGTAGTAAGGTATCAGCGCAGATCCGATACTATTGGGTATGGAAATCAAATTTTACCAAAGGGATTCCACGTGAATCCCAAACGATTCTGGTAAAATTCTACCGTGATAAGGCAAATGAGTTCAGTTTTTAGTTGGTATTTGAGGTAGAAACCTGATCTTTTGGTTGTTTGGTTGTAACAAGAATTTAACCAAAAATATACCTGATATCATCTACCTAGTCTTTTCTTTAAAGCGCTAGTAATTGAAATCTACTCAAAGTGATTGGCTAGGAACATACATAGGTGTGATTCGGATACCTCTCAGTATTAGGGTTTTAAAATATCATTGTCTTTGGACGTCGCTTCTTGTGCCACCCTGTATGTTGTTACTTAAGCAGTTAATGTCAAGGTTAGTATATTCTACATGATAATGATTGCTCAAGTTTATTCAACATTTTAAACCCAATTAGTACAATTTTATAAGTAGTGTCAAACATCAAATAAATATTATCAATAACAATAACAAGTGAAGTTTATCAAAAAACAAGGTCGTACATACAATACGAAAAGATACCAGCCACTAAGAACTAGGAAACAACATCTCATAGCAACATTAATAAATAATAAGCTCAAAAAGGGTCTCTACTTCCAAAGATAAACAACTATAAAGGGAAATCGACAATCGAAACTTTGAACATAACTCAAGCATTCCCATCTACAAAGAATACATAATCTTTTCATGAGCCTAAACAGCCTTTATAAGACTATTACGCGATGGACACGGGCTCGAATGGACGATACAATGGGATAGTCCATCTTTCAAGTCCACTGGGCTGATTTATGCTTTAATATTTTCGAAGATCCAGTTCTATGTGGAAGTTGGGCTATAGCAATGATTTACACTCGGCCTGCTCTGAGACATGTAGTTTTCATGTGTATGAAAACGAATGAACCAAACGACCGGGAGTTGTGGCGCAGATAAAATGAATATCGGTGCCAAAATAATAACCCCACCTACTATAATACTGCACTGTTTATCTTGCAAATGGCCTTACAATGTTATTTCTACCTCAGTGAAAAAAAAATATGTCTCAAATTTCACAGACGTGGATCCTATTTTTCTGAGAATTAGGTAGAAAGCCGACAGAAACTTTAACCAAAATAAAAATATCTCAAAGTTATTCTTAGGTATCCAGCTACACGTAGTTAACTAATACTTTTCATAATTATTATAGTAGGTACTATAGCTAGTTGTAAGGTAATAAAATAAGTTATTTATTATTACTACGTAGGTATGTTACAATGTCACTGATAAGTATTACTTAAATTTACGATAATATCACCTGGCGTTGCGTATGCCGAAACGATTGGTCCTTGAGGAAACGCAATGCTTTATAAAAATATATATTTACAGGAAATGTCGGAAGTAAGAATAAGGAAGGCATGATTTCTTTTCGTTCCGTACCGCTTTTCAACAAACAATGTATCAATGGGGAAGGCCCTACATAGAAGTCAAACCTGCATCAATCTATGTCAAGAAAAACAGGAAGAGGCAACGGGACTGTCAAGCCAGCTGATAGGCCTATCGAGAAACCACCGTGTTCTTTCAAAAGTCGAGATCTACCCTTGAGTGGATCGAGTGTAAGGGACACTAATTTAATTTCATTACATTAGGCAGAGGGTCCTTGTTTGGGACGTGTGGTGACGCGGCTCGACGTGCTGACATCCAATCTGGTGGAGCACCCTCCTGTCAGTGTCATTGAGAGCAAATCGCGTGGAGACCGAGAGGGGAGCCGACCGAGCCGACCCAGCAAATTGGTGTATTATTTCAGTACGCCGCTCCTCTGATGGATTTTGAATTACGTTAGGATCAGATTACAGGTGATATCGTGGAGCCGAACTTACTTTATTACTCAATTGTGGAATTCAATACTCTTGCAAAAATAATAACATAGTTGCTAAAGGATGATATAAAAGAATGAGTCACATGAATACATAAATCACATATTTATCATGAAACCCTCTTATCTTGGAACCATTAGAGAACAAAAAGCTACTGTCCTCCATTTCACATTCCAGTGCGAACGTGAGCATACGAATTATTACAATAATGAATAAATTAAAACCTTTGTTCATCAAGTTGTTAGTTCAATTTATTGGCCTCAAAAAAAATATAAGAGATTCTTCATCAATATAATGTTATTTAATGAAAACGTTAAATTCGGAAAACTTCATTTGGAGTATTATAACTTTATAGTCAGTAATATTATCTTTGCGTAACACTCAAAATATTAAATTACTTAAACAATTAAAATAAATGAACAGCTTTCAAACAAACTCTTCGAAGACCAAACCTACGCAAACAGTACCTACCTAAAGAAATTTAATTGAAACTAAAGATATTTCATGAATTTTGAGTAGGTTAGGTACCTTTTGTTCCTTTCAAATATGTATTTCTCAACGTAGACATAGGTATAGGTAGCTAACAGATAGGTACAGGTATTAAATAAGTATCTATTATGGTTGTAAACTATTCTCGAACATCAAAGGGAATTATTAACACCTACTCAGTAGATTAGTATCTAGTGCACCTTACTCAACGTTAATTTTCAAGTTAATTGTGCAGATAATTCAGTTGCATTTTTGGTGCATTTTCTTTGAAAACTCAGACGGAAATAAGCAAAACATTCAACATAACGCTCGGAAAAGATACACAAGACATTTGATATTCTCAATAGAGGAATTTCCAAGCAATGCTTGCTTTTCTAAGCCTTCTTTTCATGAATATTTCAAAGAAAGTTTGTTTGTCATATGCAAGCGTTCCACGGAATGAAATGAAATGTCGATAAACTTATATAAGTATGTTTAAAAGAAGATTTGTCAAAGAAAAAGTTAAAGTGCTTGCGTATAAAATAATTTTTATATTCTATCTTTCGTGTTTTAAACATTCTTACTAACATAAAAAATAATGTGACATGACAACTCATTGATGTGAAAAATATTTCGAATTTATATTTTATTAATTATTTTTATCAGTCGAATAAAGTTTTTCGGCTGTAAACTCAAACGAATATCTCAGAAGTAATATCGGCTAGACGATTCTCAAACCGATCAAAATGATCCATTACAAAGAGGGCCTATTTAACTGGTTCAACTCAATCATGTCACATGTCATTCACCTCAAACGAGCATTGTCTTTTTGCGTGCGCGCAGATCGGGTGACAACGAGTGTTTATGCGACCCGACACACGACATCTTACGACACTGTTGTTAAGACAAGAGCATTGTTGCCAAGCCACATCAGGAAAGTTTTCTCCGAAACGCTAATGGCCTTACTACAAAAAAGTTCGACAAGTTTTGAACGCGCGTTTAAAATAAATTTCATACAAAAAAACGCTAGACATGCGAAATGCTCGTCAAACTTTTTTGTGCTAAGGCCCTAAGGTTTCAAATGTACCTATCGCAAACGACTACTGATATAGCGAAAGTTCCGCGATGATAACTTCGTAGATATGGCCTTGCCATAACCACCGGTAATGCTCTAGTCTCCCAATACAAGTCTGCGAATATACCAGAACAGAAACCCTACAGTCACAAACTAATTTAAGTATAAGTGCGAGGTATTATTTAGGCGCAAGGCAATATCGCCCCGGGAGTATTATTGGGTGGGATCGATGTGCTTACAAAGGTAATGCCAATAAGCAGACGATAGTGCGGCGGCTGAAATCCAGGACTGGATAAATGCTCCTCAGCCACTGAGCCGGGATCCCGTGTTTGAATACAAATGGACCGTTTATCCCTGAAAGCCAATTTGTATGCAAATTACAGGTCCGTTTAACTATTCTCGTTAGTTGCTCATTTTCGGAACGTCTGCGTTTGCTGTTTTATTGGTATGGCGTCTTGCGATGTGGGGAAAAACAACACTGAAAGAACCGGGTCTCTAAATCAACATGCCAGTGCTGCGATAAATGGCGCAGATTGAAATGTGTGCGTATAGGCACCATTATAATAACTAAATTTATCACTAAGTACTACTACAGACACAACAGTCAACATTGATTTGAGGGTAGGTATTACCATCTCTCTCAACACGTTTGGCAGGCGGATTGGCGAGCTAGTGCAACATTTTGTGCTCGCAGAGAACGCTGCTGATCATTCCCTGGATCCATCTCTTAGTCGCTTTTATGGCAGAAAAGGTAGAAATTGGATGATGCCATTTTAAGCCGGCCTCACACGGCATGTTAAATAGACACAGTTTCTGTTAATTAAATCCCGCCAATGGAATAGGATAGCATCTCGATACTATAAAATTAATATCAGAAGGCGTCGTGAACTTTTCTCATCTCTGACTTTTTCCCGCTTCGCTAATGCGCGAACTTTTCACGCGGACGCGCTCCGAGAAAATGTGCCAGTGCCTGAGAGCAAGAGAATGCTCGAGAGGGGATTGCGACTAACCTGAATGAAGCCATGAAAAACTCTTCACGATTTGGCACGCGCTATTTACAGAATTAAAATGTATTTGTTTATATGATTCTCGGTCATAAAGGTACATGTGTTTTAGTGCATAACCAGTCGAAAGTGGGATAACGACGAGTTTTCCAAGGCTTTGTTTTGAGTGTTTGTGAGGTTCTCTCTGAACAATTGTTGTACCAAAGCTTTTACCTACTTCCACGAGGAAACTGATGAAACAGTAATTATATTTGAATTATTCTAATAATTTGAATAAAATTAAAATAAAAGAAAATTCCACAGTGGACGCGCTGTCACAAAAATGCAAAGATGTCGTCCATTTTATTTAACTGTCAGATAATGATTGCGATGCTGCCGGAACATTTCCTTAGCTATCCCTGACTACTTCTGTCACTGACTTAAATAAAAACGGCCAAGAGCGTGACTCAGACACGCTCACAAGTAGGGTTTCGAAGTCAACGTTTAAATATCAGGTCTTTCAGCGTTACAAAGTTAATTTTGTTGCTGGTTTGTTTGTAGCTGTTTGATTACCAACCGCAAATTGAAAAAATTTAATATTTCCTTAATCTTAAGTGGTACAGTATTCGTTATAGTTTTCATGGTAACTTCATATTAAGAACTATATTCCATATTATTTCCAAATTTTTAGCTTGCATACTTTAGAAGTTACAGCTGGAACAAATTATCGCACAAAAATGCCATTTTTAAAAGCAAATATCTCGAGACAGAAACATTTGAGAGACTTTGTGTCAAAGAAACCTCCACTTAGTTTTAAAAGACCTATTCAACGATACCCTATTCAATATTTCAGGAGAAATAAAATATTTTTGCCCCCCTTTCACATGTATGGGAAGGGGGTCCAAAAAACAATTAAAATATTTTTTTGCAACATTTCTAAATTTGGGTTAACACAATCTATCTTCAAACCAAATTTAATGTCGATATCTCCAAAACTGACGAAGTTATGAGGGCGCGGCATACAGACAGACAGACAGACAGACTTACCGAAATGATAAGGGTTTCTAGTGGACTACGAAACCCTAAACAAGGGAATTAAACTTAAGGTTTTAATCCCTATACCTGCATATAATGCAATATCGGGGTACAATTGGATCAGATGCTCAGCGAGTCTCGATTAGGACTTGATGATGACGCAGTCGTGTTTTATCTACTTCTTCTTCTTCTTCGAGTGGGACACCAAGTCATCCAACGACTCGATGAAACCTGTTTTACTTGCAAGGAATCTAAGAAGGCAGATCAGGTAATTTGGCAGATTTTTTTGACCCCTTGTTTTACGCTGTACCGACGCTAGAATTGCAGCCAAACTTTACCTTATTACTAGTTTGAAATAAACCAACATTATAAAAGAAACAATGAATTTCACAACCAATTCCAACGTCTCCTAGTAATAGGACGTGCTGCTATCGACAGCTGCCAAGTTCAATCAAGACCAATAACGAAGTTTAACGTAGAACCATAGAATATTTAAATAAGGTGCGTAGGTAACTAAAATTATTTGAAACGAATCATAAAAGTATTCAAGCAAATAAAATCGATACTAAAAATACCTATGCGTCTATATAACACATTTAACACGGGAGGATCAAATCAATAGGTGTATAGTCTCGTACCTACAATGTCGACGATTTTTGCGTTTCTCTGTCAAATACAAATAATACAATACAAATTCAAATCTTTATCTGCTTGCTGTCTGTCATTGCAGAGGCAAGTGCAATCGCAAATTAGGGAAACGGCGCGCGGGGCGCCTATTTTGTGCAGATAGAGAGATACCTTTGTTTTTATTTCTTGTAGAACCTTAACAAATTGAAATGTCCTCGAATATCACTGACCTGAAGGAGTAATCTTCCCCTAAGCCTCACCCAGTGCCGAAATGTGACGTTTCGCGTCTCAGTGAACCTTGTGACAATCCAATTACATGTAAGTGTGAAACTGTTACCGCATTATCCTGCTATAAATACTACTTACGGCACGATATCATGTTACATGAAGATTCGCGATGAAAATATGTGAACAAAATTTTCTTAACCTTGAAAAATTGAAAATCAATCATATTTATTTGCTGAAACACGGTACCTACATATAGTATTGATATAAGAAGGAAACATTCACTTTGGTTTTACATAATTCTACCAAAATTATGCATGTAAATTTTATACATTAATGGGTTTACTATATAGGCTTACTTAAAGATTATGGTGTTGTTATTTAATAAGTAGAAGTAGATACAGGTATGTACACACCTACCAATAGAAATTATTGTGAGAGAACAATGAATAGTGCGTAGTTCGAAGCAAACACTGTAGACGAAAAGTCAACAGTGAACATGTGCTAAAACAGCCACAAACATTAAACGTACTTAAAGTTTACATAAAATAAGCAAGTAGATAATGGTTTGAATTTGCGCAGAAAACTTCCGATTTTGCTTTGTAAAGGAATAGAAAAGAATCAGATCAGTATCTTCTCAAGTTTTCCTGAACCAACGAGTGTACCTATATCCTAAACAGTTACGACAATAAAGACAAAGCTCTCTCTAATAATTCATTTTTATTTATATGATGTGATGATGAAATACTGAAATTGAGACCAATGTTGCATTATCTTTCTGTGCATACAAATCTAACGAAGCAACTTAATAAACAACAAAGTCAATTAAGCGGCAAAGCAACTAACATAGACGTTATTATAAACTATCGCAATTGAATACAATAACCAGATGATTTAGAATAGGAGACTTACTCGCAGTGAATTATTTGGTTTGCCTTGTGCAGACAAACTCTGACTAAGTTTTGCAGACGACTCAGTGTTGAATTATGTAATGACAATAGTCAATTTAATTTGCTGATAGCAGCAACAAGTTCAAGACAATCCTATTTATCACGACTAATAGGTACAACTACTATTTATAATTATCATTTATGAAATAGTAAGATTATTACATTGTTATGAGTGAATTACTTCAAAATATTAGTTTTTTCTATTGCATTCAAAGTCCTCAAATAATATTATTAACTCTCATACATAGCATTGACTGACACTTTTATCTTTAAGACTGGGTTTAGGATAACGCTAAATTAGAAGACTACTAGACTTAATTCTGAAACTTTTAGCACAGTTTTAAAGTACAAAATAAACTAATATATTTTGCTGAACACGATTGAAAAGATAATCCCCTGTCGCAGAGCCACGATTAAACAAAACCGATTAATATCATGGGACAAAAGCTGACAGTTTAATACCACTAGGTTCATACATATACAATGACCGGGATGCGTTGCCGTCAATATCCGTCGCACTCACAATTAATGCGTACCAATTGCTACTGGACAACACAAACAGCCTAAAAGGACTCAAGGAGCAGTACAAAATAAAACTTATCGTGTTAGAACTAGAGCATAAATTCTAACGTCCACTAAAATTGCTCCCGTAGAGGGTCGCCAGGCGTCTGCATAAAAGCAGAAAGCGTCAGCGGTTTTGAATTCTAGACAACTATTGATACTACAGTTACACTATTGGTCACACTTGCGTGGTGGACTCCTCATTTCATATTATGCAATCATTATATAGGATGGAATTTTATTAGTGGCGGATCCATTAAGGGTGTGTTCTGTCCATGAAACTGAACAACTTTCCCCAAGAAACATAGGTCGAAATACGAAAAAAAATTTGGTCTTCCCATACTAAGTGTGTTGGCCGGCCTGGTCAATTTGTATGGGAGGCCCAATTTATTTTTCATATTTCGACCTACGTTCCTTGGGGAAAGTTGTTCAGTTTCATTGACAGAACACACCCTTAGCGGATCCGCCACTAATAAAATTGCACCCTATATATTATCAATAATTTATTAAAATTTCGAAAGCTTTCAAAATTATGAAAAGGTTATCATTTGAAATTGTTTAGTCTTGCTATACCAAACTGGTGGATGAAGTAGCGCACGAGTTCAGCTTCACTTCTCCAGCTTGGCGACCCTACTTCTCAACCCCAGTTTAAGCAACGACTGGCTGGCTATCTATATCATCGACACAGGACAGCAGTAACGCTTAATGACATCTGTTCAACGCAGGATCGAGGCCAAAGCTAAGTGCCATTGGACTTGGCATCAGTCTTAATTGAGCCATCATCTTGCTTATTGAACGACTAAAATATGGGAGTACAGTAGTACCTAAGGCTCCCTCTCTCTTTTCGCGTGGGAGACCGAGTCGTCGATTTCAGTATGCACTGATTGATTTGGTGAAAAGCAACAAAACATGACTGGTAAAAAAGCTGCCACAGTAACTTTATAACGTCTATACAGCTATTCTATGCAGCTATACAAACAATTAGCATTAAATCACTAACATCATGAAAAGAACTCTTAAGTTATTTAAGATATTTTTACATCGAAAACAACAAGAACTACCTACAACGATTTTATAGCACCCTATCGTCTTTCTTCAAAAAGCGCTTATGCAAACTTAATTTGTTAGCTGGTAGGTAGGTACTTTATACTCAGAATCAGTCAATAACCAGTAAACTGGATTACATGCCACATGCGTTCAGAACTACAATCCAAAGTTCCCGCACAAGTTGTATGCAATTAATTGAAGCCCACAAATGCAATTTATACTTAAGCATACCATAGGGACATGTCGTGGGCTTTGAGTTGTGAATAAAAGAACTTCCAGTCGCCTGTCTAAAGCCAACGTAACTTTTGTTGTTTGTGTTGTTTAAAGATTGAGCGTAAACAAATCAAACAAAAATAAATAAAGATATAAATAACCGACAACAGTGCCATAGTCAGTTTTTTTGCAATCGTTAACATGATTCGTTCTTTTACCTGCAAGCAAAAATTTACATCATTCACCAAATCTTAAAAATCCTTAAGTAAAGCTGTTGATAAATGAAACTTCAAGTTCTTATAAATATTATTAAGGAAGCGTGTTTGGCATGATGCAGTCTGCATATGTAAACAAAACTTTACTTTAAAAATAAACTTCACGCGCCTAAGTTACCTGGAATACGCCCCACCGAATCTCGCATCATAATCAAGTGTGGTATCTTGCATTCTTTCGTACAAATTATAAATCCATGTGGGGAGTACACCTTTCGAAGAATTTGCAAACTTACAAACCAATCCTTTTTTAGTTTTTTAGGTTTCAATTTATGACTCGTTGACTTGGCGGATTACAAGCCCTGCGCTTTTTGCTCGTTTTAAATCTTCTTACGTATAGAATAATGTTTTGCAAACGATCAAAATAATCGTGTAGTCTGCAGATGACACTTACAAAATTTTGTTACCCATTTGCTGGAATAACCAATTTAGAAACCCTCATCGCGCGTCACCTTAGTAATGGATGGTGGTGGCTGACTGCCACGGCCCACGATGATATTGGATGCCGCAGGGAAAAGAAAAAATTGCCTTAGCGTTTCGTTTGCCTATGGGCACAGCGAAATATGCCGTAAAAGTAAATTCAAGCTATCAAGCAAAGGTCTTCCTATTTTCTTGCCAGATGAGTTTTTCATCTGATGAACTGCAATTGACTGAACCTTTTTGCTTTCACAAAAGGCCAGGAGTCTTTTTAATAAACAAGTTACGGAAACTCAGCAATTTATATCTACAGCAAAAGTCAGGCACCCTTATCTAATCTGCAATTGTCCCTCAGCCTGGAGGTTGCAGCTGGTGTCTCGCACTACTCTGTTGTTTTTGTTCCTACGTTTTGCTAACTGCGACATTTTCTTCCTTTCGTTTTATTTGAATACGAGTTTACTCTGTGATTGTTCCACTTTGTCTGCAACAAATTCTCTAATGTTTTGTATTACTAACATCCGAACAACAAACCACTCAGCAGTCACTCAGTTTTGTTGAGCCTAAAATGTATTTTAGGAAAGAAAAGAAATCGCCGACACAAAATTTCTCAAATCTATCGACAAATTGACAAAGCCGTCGGCTGGTCCTTCCATAAAATAGGGCTGAATATGACAAGTGCGATTCGTTTTTCATTTTTCACATAATGATGCCTCCTTCGGCACAAAGCCCGTTTTATAGCCTTCACAATGGAATTGTGCTCTTTCATCAACGGACTTTTATGGTTGTCGCGTCAGCTGTGGGACGCCAAAATTGAGACAGTCGAAGTCATAATAACAAAGTACCCGTCTCCGGCGGCCACCCATTTTGTTACTGCAAGTTCTTTGTCTAACGCAAGTTACCGCTTTATCGCATCAGCGCTTTTTCGTGTTAGACTTCACAAACCTTCAATTACATCTGATGCAAATATAGGTAAAATATTTTATGAATACAGGGTGAAAAGCTCATCCAGAATAATTAAGCATACCTATTTTATTGATAGAATTTATTATTTATTTGATATTTTATCTGCGCATCTTGAAAGATTATTGTATCTTCTCTACTCTATACTTTTATTGTTGTTATCCCCATCGTAATTCTTCTCATAGTAGTTGTGCAGATTGTAAGATTGTGTATTTTCGTAGTATTTGACTTGGCTTATTGTTATTTTATTGTTTACTCGAGCAAAACAGTCAATGACGACCACTTTCTCAATAAGTTCTGTAAATAGATCCGCATAAACAAGATCTTTACGCTATTGGCTTCCCGCCACTATATTGAACTTTGTACTGATACAGAAAAATGTACCTAAGCTTAAGTCCATTTCGTTTGCCGGTATGTATGTTTATTTTGGTATCTTGGCACATGTGCCGCAGCGTTATTGTAACTTCATATTTCTCGTACGTTTGGTTATTTATTAGCACGTGCATAAATAAACAACTGACTTATCCTCAAATTTCTATTTGCTGCAGTATCGCATAATGAGTTCATAATTTCATCCAAAGCAAATTTTGCAGAGACGCGATAGGTACGTAATCGGCGCGTTTCCGTTAGTTACCTAATATGTATTTATATTTTCTCTGATCAGATCAATTACATCAACAGGTATATAAGTAGGTAAGGATATGTATTGATTATGATTGTATTATATTCGTACCGTGACGTGACGATGCGAACGAACTGTCAAAATTATTGGAAGAATTAATTTTATGACCACACGTAGGTAGGTAGGATAGATACTAGGTTAATCCTAGAAGTATGACATTAAAGTAATTGTGGTTATAAACTATTAAAATAAAATGCAATGCCACCTTAAGTATCCAAAATTTAATATGAAATGAATAAATAAATGAGTAATTTTTAAGAATGTGCTTAAGTCACTACCAGATGATGTCAGAATTCAGATTTTCCTCATACAATCAAATAAATTTAACTAAAATGAAAAACATTTCTCTGAATAGAAATCTAAAAAACCAGACTTAGTAGGTATATTTAAATTGCCACCAAATTAATAAAGTAATTAGCAATACATTTGATGAATTTGATAAAACGTGGAATTGATAGCATTTAAAATGAATAAATAGGTAGGTTATTTATTAGCAAGGCATGAATCCAGAATCTTCCTTATTAGAACAACCCATTTTTTTCTTGTAAGTCGAACCCATGATTCATATCAGACCATATTCCCGTTATGGTCCAACAACCTCTTCTATAAATTCATCGGACGATTGGTGCGTCATGCTCTCACTATTATCTCATTCATAACTTATAACAAGATCTCTTTCTTTTAACATTGTAAACAACATGCTTATGCCTAGACAAGGTGAAGTAATACCACGTGTGCACTATAGGTAGTGGCACTACACACGTATGTACGTAACAAACCAGTTCTTGGGTGTAAATAAAACTAAGCCAATGAGTAAAAGGCGTTCCATATCGTCTCGCCGCAATTAAAACTTGACGCCCATTAATGCTGATGTTGATTTCTAGGTACCTTTACGATGCTACAATACATTTTGTGATGACAGGTAGTCGTGACTTGTAGTATACCCATTTATTAGATTATCGTCGGTATTTTAATATTAGTAGCTACAATTAACTTGAATGTGTTAAATTAAGAGGTAAATAATAAAAAACAATAACTTACTTCCGTGGTATTCAGTGTCATTGGCGGCCAAAACACCAAACGTCTTAACGCTCAGTACACACAAAAATAAACACCACCACATTATGCCACAGAATTTGGGGGCTGCCCGATGACAGCCCACCAAATAGAACATTTTGTCCTTTGGAAACTTTCGATTTTGACAATATCACTGTGTAGGAGCACTGTACGATCCAAACAGGGGTCACTGGAGTTACGTCACGTGCACAACACAGTCTCAGCTGTGGTTGTCACAGGCTTGATATCGAAGGACAATATTTTTGTGATTGGTTTGTGCGAGTTCGGGCGTTTTGAGGTTATTTTTACGTGCCCGTGGTGCGAGCGCGACGGCGAATGTCGCGGCGCGGGGAGCGTGCGACGTGCGAGGCGGGCAGGTGCGCGGCTGCGACTCGCCGGTAGATGGCGCGGCAACACGTTACGTTTGTTTAGTTTCGGCGACTGAGCCGCGGCGCAGCGCTGCTGATTCTAGCTACAGATTTTTCCAACGCATCTCCCGAACGTCACAGCGTAAGGGAGCGGCCACATGCTAACAATCAAAACAGTTAAAGTCAATTTAAGATGAGACAGTGGTCCTTACAATTTAATAAAACATGTGCGGCGAGACGCAGCAGTCAATTGACGCGCTTTGTTTGCGATTCCAATTGGCTTAAATTACCTAGTAGGTGAGTAACAAAGTAGGGGAGAGGGGGGCAGCTTTGTACAGAATTTACAAAACAGGTTGTAACTTTCAAAGTAGATAACTTTCTTAATATTTTTGTGCATGGTGTATTAGGTAGCTTAACTGGGAAGATAAAAACTATATTGATGTTTAAATAGCTTTACAAGAAAACGTGCTACGCCGGTTTTTCTACAAGCGCGGAAAGTGTTAAAAGCTGCCCCACCCCGGGGCAGATTTGAACAAGCCTGGGGCACTTTTGAACAAGTAGTTTATTACTGTTTCTATTTAATATTTATTACAGCGAAATATGCATACTACTTGCATTTTTATTGTATTTGACTTTAGTTTTTGTTCTAACTTACTAACGTGAAAAATGTTTAAGATTTTAACAGTATAATTTTTGACCACATAAGACTCAGTATTTTTCGATCGAATAAAGATTTTTGAACTAAATTACTAAAAAACAAAACAATGATACGTAGCTACACGATTATAAATATAATCAATGCCTTATTTGAACTTAATTTTTAAAATATATTTTTAGGTGCAACTTTGTATGTTCAAATGTGCCCCTCAAAATTTATTCAAAGCTGCCCCAAGCATACCTTATGGCTTTCTTCATCAGAATTTATAATAAAGCATTTACTCTGGAATTTACATAATAGGTGAAATGAACATATAATTATACACAAATTAGGATAAATATACGTGTAAATCTGCCAAAAGTAAGAATAACCGGAAAAACTCTTACAACTTTTGAAAAAAATGTACATCGCACTCATCCGAAAACAAAAACAGCCAATAACATCCGCGTTTTTTGCTAACTTCGAAAAATTGTCGATGACAGGGATGCTGACTATTGTAAACATTAAACTAAAGCCGTTTCCGTCGTTATTGCATAAGACACGCAGACAGTATTTAGTTTGTTCATAGCTGCCCCTGTGCAAAGCCGCCCCCCTCTCCCCTAACAACTCGACCATCTTTCTACTTCAAACTTATTATCGTTTACAAGCTAACACCTAATCGTAGATTATCCACAGTGTTTAACACGTTTCCCTGTAAAACTATTACAGATGGGTAAGAAATTTATTATAGGTACCTAGTGTTTGAGTTTGTCAAATATTCATCATCACTACATTAACAGAATTATTTAACAAACAATGTTTTATTTGATCTAAAATTGTAAGTTGTAGTAAGTTCTTTTTCAATCTCACAGAACAAAACGCTATCGATAACATCTGATCTGTCCGATATCCTGCCGCCATATAAACCCACCCTTATCAGAATGGGATTGCGCGCGCATCCTCCTTCAGAGACGCTGCGGGGGGCGTGGCGCCTTCACGCACGTCCACTACGCAACGGAGATAACAAGACAAGCGACCGACTTAAGTGGACCACCCGGCGGGAACTAGATAACTTGACTTGGCAGCTGCTCTATTTAGACGGGTTATACGAGGCTCCTGAAAAGCTCCGTAGCTCCGATCTACGAGAAACAAAAGGAAAATACTAATCGGTTTAGGCTACGAGCATTAATTTTTACTACGAGCTACGATGTAGTAGGTTCTATGTAGCTGCTGTGGTCCTATTTATTGTATTAGCTCACTATTATTATTTTCAATTATATTAAGTACTTATTGAAAGTTTGGCAGATTTGATCTTGACTTCAGTTGAGGTCAGAAGTGAATGGACCGAGCTCACCCAGTCCAGAGAAAATTATTCAGATTCTGCGATACCATTATTATTCATAAGTACTCCGTAAGGCCTCTATCTAAGAATATGACGTATGACTTGTATTATTTTTATTGTTGCTTTTGATTTTAATCTTGCAAAAATCTGCAAAACATAGATATTATCTTATCTAATCGAGTTTTCGCTGTATTTACCTATAAAAAAATACTCAAGGTTACACTACAATCTTATCTGAAGATAGTTTTTTTATTTTTGCCAAATAAATAGCCAAAAATCTCAAAACGTTCTACGTTTACGACGTACAATATACTTTCAGAAATACTATACTACAGGAGTAAGTATTATTATGCCTTCTCCTTTTCTTCACTTTGGTCGCCACATGTAGAAGGAGAACAAGTCATTATATCCACTCAGTGAGATTATGTGCTAATATGTATTTTTTGAGACTTTGTCATTCTTCGTATTCTTTCTTCAGTGTTCTTGTCTGTCTATCCACTACGTAAGTTTTGTTAGTAATAAATAAGTACGTAAAAGAAATGAAGACTAAAAAGATTGATGAATGTTGAAGAAGCGAAAGAGGTATGTCATGATAATAGCAAGTTATAGTCTCTGCCTGCCACTCCGGGTAAGAGGCGTGATGTATGTATGTGTGTAATAAATGAAGTGATTGAGTGTAATACATCAGAAAGCACTATGCAACGGCTCCTTATTTACATTTCTATTTCCTGATCTCTGAACTGTTGGCTCTAATATTGAACGTTACACATGATCCATGGGAACAGTTTCAATCTGCGGCGGCGGTGTGGGCGCACTGCAGTCCCCATGCAGTCGTTAAACTGCATACTGGGTGTTACAAAACAACAAATAAAGCCGAAAAGAGGTCGGTACTCATGCAACTGAACAACTTTCCCCATGGAACATGGGTCGAAATATGAAAAAAAACTTGGACCTCGCATACAAAATTGCCGAGCAGCTTATTTTAACTGTTGTCTCTAATATTGAACGTTACACACGATCCATGGGAACAGTTTCAATCTGCGGCGGCGGTGTGGCACTGCGTCCCCATGCAGTCGTTAAACTGCATTTTACGATGCGGCCACATCATAAACTAGAGCACATACTGGGTGTTACAAAACGGAGGAAAGCAGGTCAAGGTACTCATGAAACTGAACAACTTTCCCTATGGAACATGGGTTGACATGAAAAGAATTTGGAACTCCTCAAAGACATTTTATTATCGACACGGTATCTCCATACTGCTTGTACAAAAAAGTTGTTCTGTGAAATTCGCTTGAACAGGTCATAGCCTTACCAAAGCCTGACTGACACAAGACTGTCACATTGGTCTCCCGGGGACCAATTTGAAGGAACAACTTTTTGCTCAGGTGGCGTATCTACAACCTAGAACCTACATACAATATCATTGGAACTCCTATACAAAATTGTCGAGCAGCTGATTTTCTCTGGTGGCACTTATATTGAACGTTACACACGATCCATGGGAACAGTTTCAATCTGCGGCGGCGGTGTGGGCGCACTGCAGTCCCCATGCAGTCGTTAAACTGCATACTGGGTATTACAAAACAACAAATAAAGCCAAAAAGAGGTCAGGTACTCATGAAACTGAACAACTTTCCCCATGGAACATGGGTCGACATGAAAAAAATTGGACCTCCCATACAAAATTGCCGAGCAGCTGATTTTCTCTGGTGGCTCTTATATTGAACGTTACACACGATCCATGGGAACAGTTTCAATCTGCGGCGGCGGTGTGGGCGCACTGCAGTCCCCATGCAGTCGTTAAACTGCGTTTTACGATGCGGCCACATCATAAACTAGAGCATATAGTACTGGGTGTTACAAAACAGCAAATAAAGCTGAAAGGAGGTTAAGGTACTCATGAAACTGAACAACTTTCCCCATGGAACATGGGATGACATAAAAAAATTTGGACCTCCCATACAAAATTTTCGAGCAGCTGTCTTTCTCTGTTGGTTCTAATGTTGAACGTTACACACGATCCATGGGAACAGTTTCAATCTGCGGCGGCGGTGTGGGCGCACTGCAGTCCCCATGCAGTCGTTAAATTGCATTTTACGATGCGTCCACATGATAAACTAGAGCACATACACCTACATTATAATCCGATTGACGCCCGCCTGTGAGAGGAAATAGAGTTTAATTTATCGCACAAAAATACAAGCGTTGTAATAAATAATGCTGTTACTTTAGGTCAGACAATAAAAGTAGGCATCGCATCTACAAGTTACTAACTGGTGGATTGGAAAACCAGATAAAACCTCTACCTTTATAATTACAAAATGTTCAGTATAAAAAAAGTATCTGGATTACGATTGTAAAAAAAAAACTGTAAATATAAGTAATGATTTAGCAACTTCCATTGCTTAACTTTGACATTGTGTGATGTCATATCTGTTTTAGGTTAATTATGATAATACTGTAGGTAAAAACTAACGCACATTTGAACCTCAAAAGTGTCATATTAATTATACATTTCAATATTTATCTAAATATTCGGCTTTAACTGAACTTTACAGATGGCGCAGCGCAACCAGCACTAGTGACGATTTTGACGCTTACTGATTTTAACTGGAATATCAGAGGAACTCAAGGTAACTTACAAAATGTTTGTCACGATCGTCATATCTATTTTTTTGATTAAAATTGGCTCAGAATCATATGACGATTTTGTATCAGATTTTGCTGTTTTGATATTATTATATTTTAAGATTTTTGCCAGTAGCAAAGCTACTGTGGCTGTAATCTTATCTTTATCTTAACAAGTGGCAAGCGCGAAAATCCTAAATAGGGTCGAGTGAACTGTAAAGTCTCTATTTTGTGATTCTACTAAGAAACGAACCTAAAATTGAGGAAAGTTTAAAGAACAAAAAGTATCAGGTGTCCAAAGAACAAATGCCTAAACTCGTTGATCGGCGCAACATCGATTAAAACTTGCAGCATCTGCACGAGCGCAAGAAGCGGTTCAGGAGCTGACGCGGCAAAAGCTGGCGGAAATTACTCGTCATTGCGGAAACTACAGTAATCGATTGTAAGACAAAAGGTAACAGGGATCTGCGATGTGTTTTGTCCGTTTGACACTGTGCGAAAATAGAAAGACTTGTATCAAATAGTGTAAAACAATTTCTGAAGAACTTAATATGTTACTCCTTGATGAAAATCGATAAAAACTTATAGCATCTGCAGCAGTAAGAAGCGGTTCAGGAGCTGACGTGGCAGGAAAAACAAATTCTGAAGAACACAACAAGTAAAACTGATCGATCGGCGCAACAATCGCAACATCGATTAAAACTTGCAGCCTGTGCAGCAGGCGTAAGAAGCGGTTCAGGAGCTGACGCGGCTAAAGCTGGCGGCAATTACTTCTGATTGCGGAAACCTCAGTAATTGGTTGTAGCACAAGAGGTAATCGAGACGCTCTGTGGTGTATTTTGTCACTGTGGAAATCATGTTGAACTAGTTTCCCGCCACGCTGTTTTACCTACTACTACTATTAATTACCTAGTTGAATCTTAAAGGTAAACTTTTGATATAGCTATATGGCTATGAACCCTACGTTTTAAAATACGACAAAACGTTCTAAGAGAAAATTGGATAGAACAGGAGTGTGTGCGCTTATGAAATACCTACGCCAATAACGGCCACGGACACTCTTCCCGAGTGCTCCGACTTGGTACAGGTCTACAAAAATAACAAACATAAACCATCCTCATGGATTGTAACAGCAAAATAGAACTAACGTCACTGCTGTGACAGTTTTCAATTTGATACTGTAAAACGATTATCTTTAGAGTAAACTTCAAACAAAGACGGAATTCAGTGGTACCAATAGAGGAAACTTAATCTTAGTAAAGGCGGGTAATTATTAAAATTGCAAAGAAGAGAAGGAATCTATCTAAATTGATTGCCACTGAAACAGGAGGAAGCAGTTCTAACAATTTCAGAGCAATTACAGCGCAATTACAGGTGGTTGTAGACAGCGCGTAATCAATTGCAGCACAAAAACCTGACCACATCTGCGGCAGTTTCCGCCAATCGAGTTTTTAATGGACTGAAAATCTAATATGAAACCAATAAGTCTAAAAATAAAAAAGTCATTATACCTAAATCTAAATAGGTTGCTACTTGCTACAGGAACAGTTGTAACAATTCCAGAGCAGCACAGAGCAATTACAGGTGATTGTGGAGACCACGTAATCGATTGCACCACAAAGACCTGACCACATCTGCGACAGTTTCCGATGTTCTATCGACTTTTTAATTGCTTGGGAATCACTATTAGTACGTCTTCTGAATTAGGTTGGTGAAAAATCTTTTGAGAACTAAGTTAAAAACTTGTGCTTTTTTGATTAGCTCAGAAAAATTTTGCTTACAAATTCAATTCACTAATTTCAAGTTATATGTATCTAAAACTTTTGTTTTTCCCGAATATAATAATGAAACGGAAGAATAGACTTTACTTTTACAACTGACATCGAATTAAACAACAGGCTTGTATTTGAAGTCCCTAGATACCGATTGTTAGCCCAAGGCCGGTCCAAAAAGCCGTTATTATTTCACGTGAGATAATTTAATAGCTTTCTGCTCAAAGGGACCCGGACTGGGTAGGAAAACACTTATTTCATCCACCTGACCTTTACTACCTTTGCTGGAACATGTTTTCATTGGAAAGAGTTTAAATAGAGCTGGGTTGTCAGCCTGTCACCTAAAGTTGTAATATAATAATACAGATATAAACCATTTGAGTCCTTTTGTCGCTTTTTTGACTCCCGCGAGAACGAAGTACCTAATTCTAATTATAAATTCCCGAAATATGAATTCGCTTAATTGTTTTCAAATAAACTGCCAAAAGAAGAAAAAACAACTCTCAACTCAATATTCGCCTGAGCCTAAAGTTATTTTAAGCCGAATCTCGCCAATAAGTACAACTACGTTTTTAGCTGAAATCAACGGATTACAAATATAATTTTTGAGAAAAGCGTCATTGAACCTACCCATTTAATACTTTTTACTACAACTCAAACCAGTATGTATTATTAATTAGTCTATTTAGGGTTTATATCTTAAATGGGTAGATTGATATGTGGTATCTCTCTGTCTATAGTCTCCTTCTATCTATTTGGACCGCCATACAAAAATTTTGAAAAAGTGAGTCACTTAGCATGGGAGAACCAATTATATTTTTTTATCTACACTTCATACATAATGTTCCTATTACAAATTCGAAAGCAAATGTGTAAGCAACTGCTTTACATACAGCCATTCAGCCTTTAAAAAAAATGTCGATATCATAAAGTAAAATGTCGATGTCATAAAGTACTTTTTTCTGACTTTATGATATCGACATTTAGCAGTAAGATAATAAAAAAAAACAAATGTCACGACACAATCAAAGAATGGGACGACGCGCTTATGTAATACCTACCGCTACTCAGATCGCTGTCAATCTGAATAGCGGTAGCAATTTCTTTGTGTCATTCCGGATTTGAACTGTTTTTAACCTACCGCTACTCAGATCCTTATAAGATACGAATTAGGATATTACGAGTTTATCAACATTTTATAATCGAAAATAAGACATAGGTATAGAGTTACCACGAATAAAGAGCGTTTGTGACGATGTTAAGAATATTTCGCCCACTAATGGCAGGTACCGAATGTTAACTTCATTAGCACTCGTAATTACTTTTACACAATCTAAGTATTGATCCATTACTATCGCTCTAACATTTAGATACATACATCACGCCTTTATCCCTTGCGGGACAGGCAGAGCGTCAACGGCCGTAAAAATACGGTGTTTTTCGTCACGTCTGACGAATATTTGAGGGCCGTTTTAGCCGTTGTCGTGTATCGGTATTAGTGACAGGTTGTCAGTCTGGCGCTTAAATTTGCAATACACATCAAACCTTCGAGTCCTTTAGTCGCTTCTTACGACACCCACAAGAAAGAAATGGGGTGATGCTATTCTTAGCCGGCATCACACGGCATTTAAATAGCTGTGTAGCATTTAAATCACCCCATATCTTTTGTCGTGGGTGTAGTAAGAAGCGACAAAGGGGATTTGAGTGTTGATGTGTTTTGTAATTTTAGGCGACAGACTGACAACCTGTCATTATGGTAATACACGGTTTTCTGAATGACTCTCGGCGCGGTAAGGAGTGAAAAGCCGCTGTATGTGCGCAGTAAGGCGCGGTAAAGTGCGATAAGGCGCGGTATTTGCGCGGTACGTGCGCGTCAGTGAGCTTCTACGAGCATTTCGCGCCAACCCGGACCTCACACCTAACCTTTAACAAACAGCGTTTTTCTAAGTTATAGTGATTCACTATCAGCTCAGATCAGGCAAAATACTATTATCTTACTCAACCTGGCTTGACTGTACCTCTAGATTCTCTCTCTCTCTTCGTGTGGGACACCGAGTCGTTCAACGACCCGATAAATCTTGGTGTCAGAGTTTTTTCTATTGCCTCCTGCAATTAGCAGGCCTCTGACATGGTTGTGTAACGAGAACGACGACTTCAGGTGCCCATCCGAAGCACGAAACCATCTTGCTTTCTGGATAATCAGGTGGTTCAGCCTGCAATGCCCTCCTAACCAGACTGGGAACAAATTCACAAAGTGATAAATATCAATAAAACTATTAGACATTATAACGGGTTTTAACTCACGGTAGGGATATATCGAGCACCCAATATTTCGGCGATGTTTCAATCGCCGTGATCACGGGTTAACAGTTTACCCGTGAGTTAAAACCCGTTATAATGTCTAATAGTTTTAGTGATAATAACCACGGAACCTTAAAATCAAGTGATAAATATCAACTTTGTGATTGAACCCGGAACCTTCTGCGTGGCAGGCAGTCATACTAACCACTGCGCCACATCGCCTTTAGATAAGAAGTGTAGGTAGGTACTATCTGCATCACCTTGATATACCTGCCAATACTGGGTAACTTTAGTACCTGTATGAAAAAGCCGTATAAGATTATTCTATAAATTACAAGTAGCAACATACAAACTAGTACAAATTGATCCCTTAAATAGGTAGGTTGATCTTCTGCTGATGGTACCGTATGAAATAAAAAAAACTCACATGCACTAAAATAAAAATATACGGGGTGTTAGGGACGGTGTAACGAAAACTTTGCAAAAAACTTTGAAAAATTCACGATCAGCTGACTGATTTTGTATGGGAGGTCGGAAATTTTTTTTCGTTTCCCAATATTGGCTCCATAGTAAAAGTTGTTCAGTTTCATGGTCTGAGCACGCCTGCAAAGTTTTCGTTACACCGTCCCTGACACCCTGTTTAATATTTTGAACATGACTTCATCGTAGTTCTTGTATTTCGAAAAAACTATGAATTTTGCGGAGCTACCTATCCAAGAGATTTTATACTATCTTTTATCTTTGAATCAAACTTCTTTGTCCTATTTGTCATTGTATAGATACACGATTATGTTTTATGTACTTATTTGACACCTTCCGACTTTGAACAAGATATACTCGTACTTGAAGTTAAAAGAAATTTTGAAATTAGAATTTTCTTTGGCCTAGCGATGTGACATGGCGATTTCAAAACGGCGTCAATTTTCTGAATTCAGGTAGGTTTTTCATTGACATATTTCGCGTTTTGCTTCAGAAAAAGCTACCTTATTTCAAATGTATGGAGGCTCTGAGTAGTGGTAGCTTTTCCATAAGCGCTGGGACGACACTTGAAATTATGAGGACTTATTTATTATTAAATCTTTGCTTCAAATCTTTTTAATTTTAAAAGTTGTTCCGTTTTTATGAGCTTCCATTTTAACGTTTAGTTAAAAAGTTACTTATGTATAAAAGTCGTTCAGTTGTTGGTTCAGTAGATATGCTTGCAATCGCCATAGTGAAGTGCGGAGGTATGAATTATTTTTCATAATTTTTCTTGTAAAGTGTAGATAAAATAGTGTATGCAATTGCAATATAATTAGGCTTTAGAATGCTCGTGTCAAACTATTATCACACTCGGCTGCGCCTCGTGTGATAAACAGACACTCACATCCTAAAGCCTCTTATTATAAGGCAATTGCATAAACTACTATTATATTTCAAAGAAAAGTTTCGTCTAAAAGTTGTACAATTTTGTGAGTAGAATACGGGCGTACTTAATTAAATATCCTCTGTACCTCAACACCCAATCAATCTAGCATTACCTACTCAACGCAGCTTCACCCTTTTGTATTGCTAAACTAATTTTTATACTAGAGCTAAGCACCTGCCAGAGCAAGGATCACCTGATGCCTCACAATGACGCGCTGCAACTGCAACATAAAATAAAGGAAGATTTAACCTCCGATTTACTTTATGACGTAAATGTACTAAAATCGGTGGGATCAGCCCTTAAAGAGTAACGCGTGCTCCCCAGAACGCGAGGCTGATTTCCCAGAGGCAGGAACTCGCGGCAACCTGTCGGTATTGTTATGAACTTGCCTATGCGAACCAACTAACTTAACTGCTGTGAGGTAAATTCCTGCCTGATTCTATTTGAAATGTGTCTAGGACTATGTGCGTTTATGTAATTTATGATTTGATTCATACATGAATGAATACAATTACCTATAGCTTTATAGCACAACAAGAAACAAGATGCAAAGAACACTTACAGTTCGTAGAACATTTATGAATGTTTTACGATGGAGATGTCATAGTCTCTAAAAGATTTTGGAAATATATAGTTACATACCTATAAATACACTACATCATCTTCAAATAGTTTAAAAAGGTTTGTCTAATATTAAGCTGAAATATTTGGCTATTTCAATGATTGATTACGAAAGATGTAGGTAATATAAATTAAGCCAGTTAAATTCTAGCTTCAAAGTCTGTTTCGTTATTGAATAAGTACTTAAAATATATTCAAAGCTCTTCATGAAACAACAGCGCAAAGTCGAAAAGCAAGTAGGTTAAATAAACCCTTTTAGTATTAGACCTTGGCCCTTAACTAAGTTCCTACTTAAAGGGAGTTTGTTCCAAGTGAATTTCGTTTTGAGAGATTAGAGGAGACAAACTCCCGCGGAATTAAGGGATTTGTATTTACTTAAGATTTAAAACGGCACTGCCCTTAGTCAGTCGATTAAATTTTGCTCGAATGTTTACATAGGTACATTTCACTCCGAGAAATTGGAACACGAAATATAACCCCTACAATTTTGGAGGGCAGGGATAATATTTGATTTATCTGCGAATAAACAAACAAATTGAAATGTCGTTTGGGTTCGAAATGTGAAGGTGGAAATATTCCTCTCATTACTGAGCACCTTCTTCACGTGTACACAGGAAAGTAGGTATGTACAGGGTGTTAATTTAAATGCGTGTCGTAGCTATGGGTAGGTTCAGTATCCAGAAAGGAAGAACTAAAATATTTTTAAAAGCTAATTAGATTAATCTCCAGAAAGGAAGAACTAAAATATTTTTAAAAGCGAATTAATATTTTTAAAAGCTATTATGATAATAATGTAATCTTAATAGGAAAATATCAGAAGGACGAGTAAATAGATGAATAAGTTGTGTGTTTTCCGATAATTTTGCTCGTATTATCTGCATCATACATGATGGTATTAATTTATATCATTAATAATAAGCTGCTAATGTAGGAAGACACATATAAGGAAAAGGAAAGGCTTTTCCTGTCACAGAAATTGTAACCTAATGTGCCGACACGTTTTCAGAACGGGATGTTGCCATGTCACAGGCATCGGAATTCGTATTTTGTCGATATCTTATTTATCGGAAGCTCGTAGGAACGCCGGAGCGGGAATTATTGACCCAAACACGTTTTCCAGTTGATTTAATGGCAAAGGCAAATACGTGAGATCGCGTCAAACATGGGACTGCTTTAGAAATACACTCCGATTCCTCTTGAACGGTTTTTTCTTGAAAAATGGGAATATCGTTTCTGTGGGCGTAGGCGTGGTGATAATGTGTCGCAGTGCTTAAAAAGCTCATATTTTTAATATGTACTTAGTAAGTATCACTTACTACACTTACCTATACTATATCCAGTAGGTGGTTAACTTTATTATCTACTCAATAACTTCTGTTATGCTATTAGGTTTAATTGTACTCTTTTTATACCTGCATATTTGACATAATTCTAACGAACTAATCATGAAAGCGCGCGTGGTCCCTATGTATCCTGTGAAAATAATTTAAAAGAAAAAACATTGAACTCACCCCTAAGCATCTCTCGATAAAACAAATCTACATCATAAAATATAAGTACCTAAGTAGGTACTTAACATTATTCATTCACTCCAAAAAGTTACAATATGCAAAAGTTTTGAACTTTTATACGGAAGCGTATTCTTTCCATGCTATTCTTGCCTCCATTATGAAAAAATGAAAACACAATATCCGAAGTTTTCTCGTTTGTGCCACCATAACTGTTATAGAAAAGTTTGCTAACTCTATACTTAAAGCGTTTTTGAACGATGCAAAGGAACTTTAACGAGATTAACTGTGATAAATTATGTACTTGTTGCATAATATTTTTAAATTAGGTAGGCCTTATCTACACAGAGATTTCTTTTCGCGCGATTTTTATTTGCGTTCGATATTTTTTATGAAATGTCAGATAATCAGATTTTTCCGCGCGATTGCTTATCGTCGCGCGGATACATGTAAATATTTTATCAAAAAAAAAACCGCATGAACATAAAGCTGTGCGGACAGGGCCTACGAGACTAGTTTTTATACGTCAAAATATGTGACAACTCTATAGTTTACATCAATAAAACTTATTGGAGCTGAAATTATTTTGTGTAAAAGTCATTTGTTTGACATTGCGATTTTTTAAGGTATTAGAAATACACAAAACCTGCTTTACTATTACTATAGTCAGCAACTCGTTGCAGTCGGGGTCATAATACGTGGTGTAGATAATAAATACTACCCTTGCCTTTATAACGATTTTATTTCAAATCACATCTAATCTGTTAGCACTCTTGCTATGCTATTATTAATTAATTATTATTTATTTATTTTATTTCTTTCTCCACATTTTATCACCCCGATTGCAGCGAGTTGGTGACTACAGTATAATAAAAATTGTGACTACAGAGTATACGTACATGTTGTAATTAATAATCTATGAACAAGACGACAAGTGTAACTAGAACCGTGTCACAATCCTACGCCTACGTCTCTTTCAATTCAAATTAATTTTCCGGCGCTTTGCAAGCCTGAACTGAGTGCTTTCCAAGTTATTACGTGACATGACATTCATTTAGAACTTGCGAGTCGCAACTCAACTGAGCATAGAGAAGAACGATTTAAATGTAATCCGCGACTATGACAAGGCTATAAAAATATAATTTTCTAAGGTTTGTATACAAAAATTACAACCTTCCTTAACCAGCCACAACAGTCCACTGCTGAACATGGGCCTCTCTCCCCCTATTAGACGGTATTGCCATAGAAATCACTACTACCTAGGTACACGTGCATAAATATTACCAAATAAATCATTCAATCATCGTTTGGAAAACATCACGAAAAAGGTAAAACGCAAAGTTTTGTTTTTGAAATGGGGTCGCTTTGACAAAATACGCCGCGCATTATATCTGTACGTATTTTTATGAAGTGGTACGAAAGTTGTCAGACCTCGGGTGGAATATAAAATGAGTTCAATCACATAACTTGAGGGCAAAAAGGTTACCCTACGGAAGCGCGACAGGCCCACCAATTTCCATCTAGGTCAAATGCAAATTGATCATCGCACATCTTTCTCATAAGCTCTTTTCATCCAAAAAGAAAATGAAATAGTTTTATCTCAATTCATTTTAAATTGAGTAGCTACGCAGCAAAAGCTTCGCCGTCTCAAAGTTACTTAGTGATTCTTTCATTTTGTATTTCCTTGTGGTTATCTAACTAGTTAAATATTTCACTCGCTAGTGCATCGAAGAAGTTCTCTCATAAACTTTCTAGAACTGTTCCTAGGAACGGACGAAAATAGTTATGTATTCTTTCTGTTTTTCTTTATCAGCAGGTAGAATAGCAACACATGAAAGAAGAGCAAATTCTCAGTTATTTATTGAGAAAGTTTTCAAAGACGGATACCTAATAACCTGCTTTTGCAGGCACTCGAACCAACTCGTTAAAATCTAGTGCGCTTCTCTTCGTGCTGAAAGCAAATGAATCAAATCAAATCAACTTCGAGAATAAGACATCCAGTCAAGTAGAATTTGTTAAAAGTTAATATCATGGGATTTTCGGGGAGTTTATTATTTATGGATCGTTTTGATGTCAACTCCTGATAAAATCAATTTGTGACAGAGCCATCGATCATAACTTTACTTGACTTTATCCTGAACAGAACCGTGGCAAGTCAAACTTCGTTGAAAGGTCACGAGGCAGGACTAAGTAACGAACTTTAATTTTGATGCCCTCGGCTCGATTGAACTTTATTCACTGTAGCTTGAATGGATTATTCATAGATCAAACGTAACGTAAATTGTAAACGTTATTAGAATTCGCAAAGGCTCTCGTGGCATCCAATAGTTCAATGTTCATATCGCCTTATGCCTATCGGCCTCGGTCCGATCTCGTTATGGAATTTCGATGAGTTGACGGACGGCATCAGGTACATCAAAGGCACAGAATTGGTATACAGTGTGTCACCAGCAAGCAGGCAATTATTCAAGCTAGTGATTCTAGGCATTGATATGTATGAACATCTTTTATTAGGGGGCCGGTGCCGTCTGCAAAATCTCGAAAAAGAAACCAGCTGTTTCATAGAAAAACCGAATCAGTTTACTAACTCAGCAAAATGTTTGAAACAGCTGTCATTTTTCGGGATTTTGTAGATGGCCTCATAGTAAAATTTGTTCGTATAGATGCCTAGGATCACCAGTTTGAATAAATACCTGCTTGCCAGTAACACACTGTATACCTATCAAAGGTATCCACGTGCCCTATAATATTACTATGCGCACCACGCGCCGCCGGGGCAAGTATCGGGATACTCACCTAACTCTCCACTTCCAAAGTTTGATTTACGACCCTATTTTGATACAGAAATCGATGCTGGTATAGGTAAATAAAGACGCCCTTTCTGAATGTGTTCGCTCGTGTTTGAAAAAGAATTCGTACCTATGACTAGGACTGTGTATTATAATTAATTTTTATTTTTAAAGAAATACCTACTACGTAGGCGGGTATCACATTTGACGTTCGTTGCTGCGATTTGTTATCGCATGCGTTACGAATTTCCACATTATACACATACAATAAATAATCAAACGGTTTGACAGTCGTATCAATCAACGCAACGTTACGCGTTCTGCAAATCCGAATTTTCAGTTCAAGTACCTACACCAGACGTTTTATTAATGTAAGTGTAAAATTTTACCCTGCTGGCAGGCGTTGTTCTCGTTTTATCACCGTTTTACTGCCATCGTAAACGCTCGATCTGCGGTTTGTCAGTTCCACTTAGTCTGAAGTGCACACGAGGTTTTATAAAACTGGACTGCTGAGTAATTTATTTCCAACTTTTCCGTTGTACGCTACAAAGTCCTAAAGAGAAAACGGCGACGTCACGGTAAGTCCACGTCTGGAAAAAAGTGCAAAGGCAAGGGGATCGGACTTGCATTACTTGAACGAGTACTATCCAAATGAGTTTCCACCCCGCCAGAAAGGGAATGTGGTGTAAAAAAAAAACTTCGACGGTCCGAGTGCTCGCAAAGCCTCTTTGTCTCCCCATTTGGGTTCGACACATTTGTTTTATTTGGCCTTTATTCTGGACAGTCACCCGGGGTCTGAAAATAAGTGAATGAGACAATTTTGTCCCTTCTCTGGAAAAGTATTCACAGATTCCGTAGAATAGAGCTATTTTCCAAATAGATTTTTCTACCTAGGTGTCGCCTCTAGTTTCGCAGGTTTGAATTCAATTAGGACAATTTTGTTATTGCTAAAATTTTCATGCCTGCACACGTTCCGATCCGTTTTACCAGTTCGTACTAAAATGCGATAATGTTTCTGCGATATAATATTAGGAAAATCCCATGGCTTTTTTATGTGATCGTGCTCCTTCCTCTGTCGGGGTTTTATCTCTACCCTTGGAGGCAGAACGGAGCGATAACGGAGGATTTACTGTCGTGTTGATTCATTATTAGGCCAGAGGCTAAAGTCATTAACTTTGTCCTCGGGGAATCTTATTTTGATCTTTTATGTATTTAGCAGCTTTATTATTCCGCTCAAATACGCACTAAGTAAGTACTGACGCGGTATTTTTCCGCCCCGATATTATTCTGGCTGATTAGTCGGCAATAATTTATTAAGACGGATTTGTTTGATATTCTTCAAATGATTATTATATTAGGTTTGCGTGGGCTGGCTGGCAGGGTGTGGTTGGTGTGGTTGACATTTGTGGCTATCGAAGATAATAAATAATAATGATAACATAGATACTTACCTACATAATTATCACCTTCCAAAACTATTCCTACGAGTACTTATTATGATATGGCTTACTTAAAATGTGTCTATTAAATAGAAAGCTCGAAGAATAATAAGATTACAAGCCTTTTCAAAAATATACTTCATTATATTTTAGTTTTCTGTGGGTTCATCGGGTCGTGGTTGGACTCGGTGTCCCACGAAGAGCGAGAGTGAGTTTACTGTTTGTTCAAAACTAGCTAAACCATCAAAAACCTACTAAATCGCCTTACTTCTTGCAACCATTCTCCCACCAACTTTTGCTACTACATCAGTGTTTTTCAAACTGTGGGTCGCGACCCCCAGGGGGGTCGCCGGCAAAAGCTAAGATTCAAGGCAGAACCACAGGTTGGCTAAAATTCAGTAAAACACAATTTTAGTGACAATAAATGGGCATGTTTATTTTTCAAAATTCTCAAAACGTACTGCTATTTTATGCAATATGCAGTGTTGTATACCTACTTACGTTGTTTACCTGTTTTAGCGTGAAAAGTCGAGCTCGCTTCGCTCGCAATACGTGCACCTTTCTGCCTGTTTTACCCTCACGGCTAGTGTTAATGGTCCTGACTTGAATGTAACGTGAAAAGTCGAGCTCGCTTCGCTCGCGATACGTGTATTCTTCAGCCTGTTTATGACTACCTTTCAGGCTTTTAAGCTCGTGTTTAGCGTAAAATTCTCGCTCGCTTCGCTCGCGATGTTTACGGCACGCTGTGGTTTATTTTTGCCTGAGAATTTCAGCCTACCCAGAAAAATATCCTAAAAATGCGCACAACGCTTGTAGTTTTTCTGTATCCACCATTGAATAAATTAAATGATTAATTTTATGATTCTATGATAACCCAACAGGGGGGTCGCCATTGATTTTTTGCCTGGAAAGGGGTCGCGTATTCAAAAAGTTTGAAAAACACTGTACTACATCAACACGTAAAAATTGAAAATATCACTCCTCCGTGAAGTCGCCGGGTTGTTCCAACTTACAAAGTAAATCCGACGCTCAAAGATTAATGATTTAAGTGTACGAAACTAATCTCAACTTGGCTACATCCAAGTCGATTGCAAGTTTTAAGTGCATGCAAACAAGTTCCACTTCAGCTTCAATTCATTTAGGTATTTATTTTGCTTCGACTTTAATACTTTATCTTCAAAGTTGACCTAACTGTTTATTTTGGCTGGTATTTGGAAACTAAGATCAGGAGAAGGTAAGCAGGAAAAGCGATAGTTTTTTAAACTTTGTTTTGACTAAAATTATTCTTTTCCATGTTATTTTCCGGTGAAAAAGGTGTAAAAAGATGCAAAAAAGGAGTACCTAAGTACCTACTTAGAAAGTGTTAGGTTAGTACTTTCTCTCGCTTTTTTGTAACACACTGAATCTTATGCAAGATAACCACACCATCGGAAAAATATCGTAAAGTCGCTGTGCAGACAGGGCCTTAGTTGAGAAACACACATAACTTCTGTGTAGTGCTTACTTTTGAGTTGCATATATTTTGTATAAAAATAAAGAGAAAGATCGCCTTTTCCTAACGCATTCTAAACATAACGCACAAATTTTACGAGTGTTTCACGCCTTAGATGTCGTACCTGATGGGAACTCACAAAGATGACCCGTCTGGAACGAGGAATTGCTAAAACTCGTAGCCGGGTGTTTAGTGCTTTAGCATAGAATGGTCGCTGAAATACTGTACGTGCTACTTATTATTGTCTTTTGAATAAAGTTTGTTTTACATACATACATCACGCTTTTATCCCTTGCGGGGTAGGCAGAGCGTCAACGACCGTAAAAGTACGGTCGTTATTGCCACGTCTGACACATATTTGAGGGCCGTTTTAGCTATTGTCGTGTATCGCTATAGTGACAGGTTGTCAGCCTGTCGCCTAATATTGCAATACACATGATACCCTCGATTCCTTTAGTCGCTTCTTACGACACCCACAGGAAAGAAATGGGGTGATGCTATTCTAAACCGGCATCACACGGCCAAGTTTGTTTTAGGGAAGGACATAAAAAGACAAACCTTGATATAAACAATAATAAATAATTTAATAAATTATTGACTGCAGTCAGGTCAGGAATAAAAAAGTTTCGATTATCCGAGATTTCAGAAGTGGACGAGATTTCAAATACAGTCGGAAGTTCGTCGGAAGCGTCTTTCATTTTATTCTGAGTTAAAAAAAAATATCATTATTAAAAACTGCTAGCTCAGTAAGTAAGTAATCAAATTATCGCAGAAAAAAAGACTTGCTTAAGTCGTCTGCTTTATTTTCTATTTTCATTCTTGTAAAGCCCAGGTCACTAGAATACTTAGTTCCTACTCAATTACTCAGCGCCATAAGCTATAATGGAAATTCACGACGACGTCTTTTAGCATCGTACTCAAAGGACTCAATTCTAAGTATGACTAAAACTAGCGTTTTTAACCAGTCAATAAAATTAAAATGAGAAGAAAATAGACAAAGCATCATTAACATTAGATCTATCTGTTTGTTAAATGTCTGTCATTGTCTCAAAAAGAAAGTAGGTAGTAGAGAAATAAATATGAAGTTACAAAATCCTAAAACAACAAAGAGTCAATTTCCCAAAAAATTAGACTTTAGTGGCTGGGAAAGTTTAAGTTGTGGAAAAGGGTATCCAGAATTGAGGCCAACACCGGTATAAGTTGTTTTCTTGCTTCCAAGCTATTGAAGTTTTATAAGGCACTCTGAAAGAATACTGCCGGTGGTTTTCTTTAGAGCGATCCGTTTTGTTGGGAAGCACTAAGGTATTTTCTTGAGAAAGTACTCTAACATCAATTTTCTGGATAATTTGTTATGATATGAACTGTGTTATTTGAACGCGTGGGATGTAAAAATATCTGGTAGTGAGTGTTGGAAGGATTTGACGGTTTAAGGTTTAGGCAAAATTTTATTTTTTTTCTCCTCATAAGATTAACATTCAATTACGCATAAGAATAAGTCCATTCGTAACGTAAACTTACCTACCTTCCTAACCTTTCGTTACTTACAACTTATTACTTCATTCAAATTACACACAACTCAATCGTTTTCCGCGTTGTACACAAAACCTAGCCAACTAAAAAGACAACTTTTAGCCCCAACTACATGCATGGGATGTTTCGGTGCTTGCGTCCGAACTAACGCGAGTAACGCGAGTAGTAAACGCGCTCTCTGTGATGAAAAGTCGCGGGTCCAGTGCAACATTAGTGCTCTTAGCTACTAGAACATTTGAATCATACCTAAATATTCCATTATGGCGCTACAATACGAATTTTCACCTTATTTTCATACGAATATTGTTAATGTCAAATTGTTTGGCAAATGCTTCCGTGGTCGCAGCGTTGAGCGATAGGTAACGGATGCGTCCGTCAAACCGTTTCACTTAAACCGTATTGTTCAATCGCAACGGATAGCACTGCGCAAAAATAACGCACAAACGGACGTGCCTAAATGTAACGTATGCTGAGCATAGAAATTCATGGCATCTTTGAAGAACCACTATAAAACGTTGTGATATCTCAGGTAGAGTCAAGTTTGGGTGCTCTCATATTTAAATTCCCCGAGCCTAACAAAAGCAAGCTAACTAAAAGACAACTTTAAGCCCCAACTACATGCATGCGTTGTTAGACGTTTTAGTGCTTGCGTCGGAACTAACACGGGTAATAAACGCGCTCTCTGCGATGAAAAGTCGCGCGTTCGGTGCGACAGCGTTAAACTTTTAGTACTCCTAGCTACTAGACGATTTAGATTCCAACAAAACATTTCATTCAAAGCAAAGTGGCATCGAAAGTCGACTAGCAACGACAATTGTTGAAAAGTTGCAAGATCTCAGGTACCTACAGCCAAAGGTTAAAATTCCCCGAACCTCACAAAGCCTAGCCTAAAAAAGCAAAAACACTATAGTTTTAGCCCCAAGTACAGGGAATTTCAGTGCTGGCGTACGAACTAACGCGAATAAAAAACGCGCTCTCTGTGATGAAAAGTCGCGCTTCCAGTGCAACAGCATAAAACTTTTAGAATTTTATTGGTAGATATGCAACTGTATGTAGAGTTTCAAACGTGTTTTTGTGCAAACATTCCCCAAAAAAATAATGAAAAAGAACCGTGGTAAAAGATGTGATCACATGTTAAGCCAAATCTGCGATTATGCACCTAATATTCTAAGCGAACGATCCGCAACTAGCGCCTGGATTGTAAATGGCCATGAACTATCCCGTTTCTTCATAGAAATCGTATCAGCTAACCTTGGGCGGCCTACGAGATGGCTACATATCGATGCGTTTCTTTTATCGACCTATCGTTTAAAAATGGAAAACAAGTAACGCATCTGTGAATGCCCGATCTATCCTCGTAGTCCTTGGTCCGGAGTGGAAGGGGCAATGCGCACGCGCGACAGGAAGGAAGCCGCTGTCCGCCGGCTTGCAGATTTACGATGTGACTGCTATCTAGGGCTACCGGACCACGGTTTACTTGTGTATTTTATGACGGTCCTCTCGCGCTTTCAAAAATATTCGGACACACATTTATGACTTCCTGAAAGTCCACTCTGAAATGCTTTTGGCCAAAAAATTGGCAAGATCTCAGTTATTTACGCTAGCTTTTGGAGATTGTGGACTACAAATCTCAGAAAATACCTACAAAAAAAACAATAAGGCTTATTCCGATATTTTTCTCGTTTGACGTTATATTTTATATGAAATAATTCGCGATAATTTTTCCGTCAGTGCGGAAACTTGCATAAGATTCAGTGTGTTACAAAAATTAGCGCGAGAAAAGATCGCTGTGTGGACAGGCCTTAAGTAGGTACTTATTTACGAAACTTGTGTCTAACATTGGTTAGAAATATTGGTGTGATACCTATGCAAAATTGGTCCATGACTTCGGTTCTTTACTTAGGATCATTACTTCCAATTTATTACGAAACCAAAAGGTAAAGCAATAAAAGAAACCATCATTATCATATCATCGCAATAAACCTTCAGTAAGAAAATCTCCAGGAAGAGCATTTATTTGCTCTTCTTTATATGATGGAGTATTTTTTATTCGCCTGAATAGCCGCAGCCCTACTTCCGTCCTCTTATCCTCTCGTTATCACAATAATACGAAGACCCAATAAAAGTTCACCGCATTAATTACCTACTACTTCACCCGTTTTTTGGGACAGGAAATATATTCTGGATATTTACCTATTTGCTGTGAACATAATGTTGTGACCTCATTACTTTGGGATAGACCAGGAAAAATAACAATAATTATCCAACCTTATCCCGATTGTGTAGAGATTCAACCACGAATCAACAGTAAAGGTTTAAATTTGAAATCGCTATCGGGCCGTTAGTTAAGGATATAACCTTCGGCCGAGGTTTCGCCTATTTCGAAATTTTATCCTTAACTAATGGCCCGATAGCGATTTCACCCGCTGCTCATTTTCCTGCGGGAAAAAGGCATTTTCCCGGCATGTGTTTTACATATAAACTTTTCTCTTGAATCACTCTGTCTATTACAAAAACCGCATCAAAATCCGTTGTTGGTTTAGGAGGAGTAAGCGAACTCCACCACAGACAGAGAGACAGACAGATAGAAAGATAGACAGACAGAGAAACGCGAAAAGCAGCTTCATTTTATATTATGTAGGTATGATGACATTGCCTTAGTTAAACATAGTTTGGTAAAGTAACTTTTTTTCGATTATATTATATGGCACTAAAGTTTCAATTCCCATTTCCCATACACACAACTGTATCATATTCATTGCTCTTGTCTTCACGCCTGATTGAACCCGCCCGAACGAATTAACTACAAATTACAGATGGCCCGGCATGGCAAAGGGAGCATAAATTGACTGCACTAGCAAGAGAACTACATACATACACCCACACATATTTATCACGTTTTCATGCCTCGCGGGGTAGGCAGACCTTATGCGGCTGAAAAAAATACATTCGATATCGTCATATCTGTCAAACATTAACATTTCAAGGCCGGATGTTTGAGAATAAAATGTAAGCCTATTGTATAATAGACATGAAACACTCGAGTTCCTTATGGAAATGTAGTGACGGTATACTAAACGGCACCACACGCTACACTCCGGAACTTTTTCCGATTGCACATCACGTCACCTGATTGACACCAAATTAATAATTGGCATAATGTTAAGAGATCCCTTAAGCTCTAATAAGAAATAGCATATTGGTAGTAGGATTATTCCGGCTTTGTACCATATATTTTTGTGTTTTCTGCATTTCTATAAAAGTTCTAAATATGTCTTCTTCGTCCAACGACTCATCTAAGAAGGTGAAATAAAGGGATATACTTACAGTACCGGTTCTCCATTCAGTTATTAGGAATCAGTATATTTTGATCCTTTTAATGCGGCGCTTTGATGGAACATATTTGCGTACTATCATGGAAGAATTTTGTAAGAAAATCAAATTCATCACTGGACTGATGAAAGTGGCCTTCCATCTTAAATTAATTAATTATTCAAATAGCTTCTCAGTGTGGTTCCTGTGGTGAATCCTTCTTGCACTCCCGAACTAAATGAATTAGGAGAAGCCTTTGACATGGATCCCTTTCAATTTTGATTTTACTCTTGATTAATTACTGTGGGTTGTTTTAAGAAAATAAGGTACAAGGTACGAAATAAACGTCCTAATTAAATAAGTGTGCGTTGTTTTACTAGTTATCAAATCACATCATCTTAACATAAACAGTAATTACAAGATGATCATTGGTCATGTCAGAAATGGTGGGCGCAATACAGCAGAATTACTTCGATGATGATTGATGATGGTAATTTTGACTTCGGACATTGTAAAGTCTCTATTTGGAACTGACCTTGGAACCGACCGAATACCTACGTATGAAAACAATTTTGACGTAGGTAAAGCTTAGGTTTGGTTGTATCAGCTGCAGCCCTGAAATTTCCGGAATACCTTAAGTACTTAAGCAGTAGTTTGTGGTAGACCTGCTCTCCAGTGTACTTGCAAAATGTAATCACAATATTTTCATTTGTACCACAATGCTTTTAATTTATAGACCGTGAGTGGGCCTGAGGTTGTTTCAGGATAATCAAAATATAATCTTTTCCTGTACACATTTTACAGCCTGGAGTCTTTTTCATTATGTCGTTGTTACGAATAAATTGTATTTCGTATACATTATGTATTTAAGTTCTATAAAAGCGAGTGGCTAGTAATGAAATTTGGGAATAATATTGAGGGAAACATGGAAGGTACAAAGTGAAATTTATGTTCATATAGGTAAATTATGTTCGTATCATCATCTTGTCTTCACGCCTGATTGAACCCGTCGGAGCAAATTAGCTACAATTACTACGTACGGCTATTTGTATGTATTAGGGGAGTATAAATTGACTGTGGTAGCGCAGAGGACTAGTCGTACGTACAAAACAAGCAGTACTCTTAAAAAGTCACACAGCTAATAATTTGCATGAGTGTATTATTACCTATTTTCGTCGATAACAACTCTGTCTTCACTACTAGTTACTGTTCCCCTTGTGAAAAATATTAAATCCGTTATTATACCTTCTATACCATACTACAACAGCCACAACTGTCCACTGCTGGAAATGAGCCTCCCCCTATCGGTGAGTATTGCCATACTCACGACGCTTGGCAGGCGGATTGGCAAGCGTATTTCAAGATGTTCTATTTCCAAGGAACGCTGCCTCCCGTTCCCTGAATGATTATCCCTTAGTCGCTTTTTACGACACCCGCCCTTAGAATTAGAGTGTTGCTATTCTAAGCCGGAATCACACGGCACATCTTGTAACGATTTGTGTTTATTAGATACGATATAGGTACAATATTTTCTTACTATATTTATAGGTACTAATTTGATACATTCATTACATACGTATCTACATTTATATTACGTCACATAGCTACCTATGTTTATGTCACATATATTTTATTCCGAATACGTAATGCAAAAGATTTTACAAAGGATTTCTGTTGTTATCATTAGACGCCACTGATTTGGGAGCGGCGCAGTAGCGGCATCAATTTTTCAGGATTATCGAAGAGAAACGACCGCATTATCGGATCTTAGCAGAGTAATAGCGGGCCCACAAATGTTTTTCATCTGCAAATTTGTTCCAGTTCTTTGTTCTGTTTCCATTTCGTTATTTCTTCGATAAATCTGAATGCCTTACGGGTTTATTCGTGTTGAGATTTACCACCAACCACCAACTAAGGGCAAGTAATATGTTTTTAATAATAGTCAATAAATCTTTAGGGATTTAAATGTACTCACAGTGCTATATTATTTTTATAAATGAAAATAAAAAATGATAATATGTCATGCACCGTGGCCCACGCGGCCCGATTCGAGCCCCGGTCGATGCATGACATATTTTTCAATTTTTTTCTCATTTTGTTAGCTAATATTCAAACAGAGAGAAGAAAATCTTTTAACGCCTTTGCCCAGGGTATGCGAACATGAAAACTCCGAGCCTTTTTGAATGTAGGGATGAATTTAGATGTTGGTACCCACTAATTCATAACAATGATTGCAATTCTACCTACAATAATACGTCTTATAACGTTCTGTGTTCCTGTCGTTATTCGAAATTATCGGCAACATTACGGTTGAAGGGTCATAAAAACCGGAATTTACGAACCACTTGCCCGCCCACCCCCGCAGCTCTCCAGCCTTCATTTCACTAAACGGATCTGAGTGGAAGAACAATGAGGATGTGGGGAGGCAAAATGTACAGTACAGACCTGCTGGTGCACTTTTGTGGATAGCATCAATATATTTTTTTAAATAAATTATCTGTCCAGTCATGTGCCTCCATAACTGAATTATTTACAAAAACATTGTATAAATAAAATGGAATCATAAAAACACTTACAAAAAAATTGGGTTTGTCTTGACTAGGGTTTCTCATTTCCCGACCTTTTTTATTTCCCGGACACCAAAACTCCCGACCTCTTTTTTCCCGGGAATTCCCGGGAAGTCGGGAATTTAATTTTCCTCGTTAAAAAGCATAAAAATGGTTTTAAAATTAAACAAAAAAATAGTAATCAATAATATATACAGTTTAATTAGTCTCTCTTCGTAAATTACCTAAAATAATACCTTCTATGCTACAATAATTGGAATAAATATTGTGGTTATGATCTGCGAGTTCATAATTTAAGAATTTATGAGAATAATGCACAACTGTGAGTAAATGAAAATACCAAAAATAATCAATACAATCCAGTTTTTTATGTTTATTTGCTCAATCGGGTTTCCTAACAAGTGGGCCACAAGATGAATATGGACAAGACGAAAGTCATGGTCAACTCTCATGTAGCGCCCACCCCAATATCAGTAGGGAGCTCGATACTCGAAGTGGTGGACAAATACGTCTATCTAGGACAAACAGTCCAACTAGGAAGATCTAACTTTAAGAAAGATGTCACTCGGTGAAACCAGCTCGGCTGGGCAGCATTCGGGAAGATACGCAGCGTCTTCACGTCAAAAATTCCTCAGTGTCTCAAGACCAAAGTGTTTGAACAGTGTGTCATGCCAGTGATGCTGATGACCTACGGTACCGAGACGTGGTCTCTAACTGCCGGCCTCCTAAATAGACTAGGAGTCACTCAGCGAGCTATGGAGAGAGCTATTCTCGGTTTTTATATACGTGATCGAATAAGATACTAGAAGATCCGTAGACGAACCTAGTAAACCGACATAGCTAAGAGAGTTAGTAAGCTGAAGTGGCAATGAGCAGGCCACATTGCTCCAAGAACTGATAATCGATGGAGCAGGAGAGTTCTCGAGTGGAGACCACGTACCGGCAGGCGCAGCGTAGGACGGGCCCCCGCGGGATGGACAGACGATTTGGTCAAGTCCACGGGGAAATGCTGGATGCAGGCCGCTTCTAATCGGACAAGGTGGAAATATTTAGGGGAGGCCTATGTTCAGCAGTGGACGTCCTATGGCTGATATGATGATGATGATGATTTTCCTATTTATTCCATTAATCAGTTATGAAATCAAGAATACACCATTAAGTTTTAATATAATTGCATGGAGTACTGCTGTCACCTTTGGGATGGCTCGGCTAAATACCAACTTGCTGCACTGGATTCGGTGGAACGCAGAGCCAAGAGATTAATAGGCGATAAAAAACTGGTGGCGACCAAGCTTCACAGCCTGGCTCACCGCCGCAAGGTTGCTTGCCTATCGGTCTTCTACAGATTGTACTTCGGAGAGTGTGCGCGTGAGCTGCATGAGCTCATACCACCGTCTCCTTTCTTCCATCGGACATCCAGACGCACGGCCGGCTACCATCCGTTCTTAGTTGATAAACCCACATTACGCACTAAGCGCTTCAAATCATCTTTCATTATGCGCACGGCTAAAGAATGGAATTCCCTGCCTGCGTCTGTATTTCCGAGTGCATATAACCTGAATCTCTTTAAGTCTAGAGTGAATAGGCATCTTCTGGGCAAGCTCGCTCCACCGTAGATCCCATCTCTGCTCTAGGGTAAGATTGGGGTCAAGAGTAAGCCCATCATAGATAAAAAAAAAAAAAAAAAAAAATTTAAGGCTGATATTTCAATCACCACACAACACTTTTGCACTAGGGGCACCGACACAATCAAGGCGGTCTATTTTTCCGAGTGACTGATCTAAGCAAACAAAACACGGGCGGGGCGGGAGGGAGTAAAAGTGGAAAGAGCAAATACACATATATTTTTTTAATAAGTAACACTGAGTTATACCGAAATTCTCGTCAAAATAATAATTTTATTTTTTCTACTTTATTTCCCGAATTCCCGGGAAATCGATCATATTTTTCCCGTCCCGACAAAGGCCAAATTTCCCGGGAATTCCCGCCTCGGGAATTCCCGCTGAGAAACCCTAGTCTTGACGCCATTGATAATGTTTGTCATGACTAGAAGAATTGTTTTAATGTTAGGTAAACTAGCGACCCACCTATGGCGATTACATTTTCTCGTGGCAAAAGCAATAAGACGTTTTTCCGCCATGTATTGTAGTAGTACACATTCTCGTAATCAATCTATTTGTAAGAAAAAACCATTTTAAGAGGAGTTAGCGGTGTCAATGTCAAACAATGATAGTGCCAAAAGTACAAATCAGGGTGCTAAAAGCGACTTCATTTTATACTACGTATGTAATCAAAATTGATTCCCCGTTGAATATGCCATATGCAAATATGCTAAAAACCTGCTCTCTGATTTCCATATTTCCTCGATATTAGCAGACTGTCAACACTTTCTATCTAAAGTTAGTTTTAAACCAATGCAAAACAACTGAAACTGATACCTGCTGAAGTAACCACCAAACCAAATGCCCAGAAGTCAAAACTTTTCACTACATAGTAAGGCGCTTTGCACACATAACATTCGTTTTGACTATCGCAGCGTTAGGAAAATGCGAATTTCCACCATCTCATATTTATAGTTCGAGAGCCCAGGGGGTAAGTGGCTATCTCATAAGGTACCACGATAAGCTAGGTTTGGATCGTTAACCAAGACTTAAACAAGTCGTATGACCCAGGTCTGCCAGAGCCAATCCTGCCGAAACATAAAAATAATCGATATTTTTCAGAGTCATTTTTTCGTAAAAAATATGTCATAAGGTACCACAATGAAAGTGCTGGCATCAGTTTACCATTGAAAAATTATGTAAAAAAAGCTTGGTCTGCCACTGCGCACCCTGCCGGAAGTGCTTGCCAGACCTCTCCAAAGATGCCCTTCCGACACCCCTAAACTATCTCATCGGGTACCACGACGCGACCACCACAACATAATAGCCAAGATCACTCTGACAATAGATCACAAGGTCTGCCAGGCCTAAACTTGCCGCATCCTAGTGTTTCAGACATTTGAAGTTGTAGGTCCAGTGTATGAAAATGACCTATATTTTTCCCCGTGTTTGATTTTGATGGTGCCTTAATACGAAATGCTCTCCATAATGAGGAGCTTCGAGTCATATAGGACAGTTGGGTGGAGGGTTTCAGTATTGAACACAATCCTGTCAAAAAGTTTGAAATGGAGGTTTGGTCTATGAAAACTGGCCTATATCTTATTCCCCCCGGGTTTGATTTTGATGGCGCCTTAATATGAAATGCTCTCCATAACTAGGAGCTTTGAGTCATATAGGTCAGTGAGGAGGAGGGTCTCTGTATTGTACACAATCCTGTCAAAAAGTGTAAAATTGTAGGTAAAGTGTATGAAAACTGGCCTATATCCTTTCCCCCACTGGTTTGATTTTGATGGTGCTTTGGTATGAAATGCTCGTAATGATTATGAGATTCGATTTGTATAGGTCAATTGGATAGAAGGTCTCTGTTCTGTGCACAATCCTCCTAAATATGAAAATATTCGATAACTTCTGCAGATTTTATCAGTTAAAATTGTCATATCATAAGGAACTCGCATAAAAGTGCTTGCATCAGCTTACCATTGACAAATTATGTTAAAAAAACTTGGTCTGCCACTGCGCACTCAGCCGGAAGTCCTTAGATGAGATAGGTTAGGGGTGTCGGAAGGGTATATTTGGAGATGTCTCCCAAGGACTTCTGGCAGAGTGCAATCGCAGACCAAGTTTTCTTAACTAAATTTATAAATTGTAAGCTGATTCCGGCACTTTTTTTAGGGTGACGTTTGATATGACAATAATAACGGCAAAAATCTGCAGAACATATCCAATATTTTCATGTTTAGCAGGATTGAGATTTTTCCGTTAACATTGTCATTTCATAAGGTACCTGAATGACAGTGCCAGCATCAGCTTACCATTGATAAATTGAGTTAAGAAAACTTGGTCTGCCATTGCGCACTCTGCCAGAAGTCCTTGGGAGACCCCTCCAAATATACCCTTCCGATACCCCTAACCTATCTCATCTAAGGACTTCCGGCTGAGTGCGCAGTGGCAGACCAAGTTTTTTTAACATAATTTGTCAATGGTAAGCTGATGCAAGCACTTTTATTCGAGTTCCTTATGATATGACAATTTTAACTGATAAAATCTGCAGAAGTTATCGAATATTTTCATATTTAGGAGGATTGTGCACAGAACAGAGACCTTCTATCCAATTGACCTATACAAATCGAATCTCCTAATCATTACGAGCATTTCATACCAAAGCACCATCAAAATCAAACCAGTGGGGGAAAAGATATAGGCCAGTTTTCATACACTTTACCTACAATTTCACACTTTTTGACAGGATTGTGTACAATACAGAGACCCTCCTCCTCACTGACCTATATGATTCAAAGCTCCTAGTTATGGAGAGCATTTCATATTAAGGCGCCATCAAAATCAAACCTGGGGAATAAGATATAGGCCAGTTTTCATAGACCAAACCTCCATTTCAAACTTTTGACAGGATTGCGTTCAATACTGAAACCTCCACCCAACTGTCCTATATGACTCGAAGCTCCTTATTATGGAGAGCATTTCATATTAAGGCACCATCAAAATCAAACACGGGGGGAAAAAGATATAGGTCATTTTTCATACACTGGACCTACAACTTCAAATGTCTGAAACACTAGGATGCGGCAAGTTTAGGCCTGGCAGACCTTGTGATCTATTGTCAGAGTGATCTTGGCTATTATGTTGTGGTGGTCGCGTCGTGGTACCCGATGAGATAGTTTAGGGGTGTCGGAAGGGCATCTTTGGAGAGGTCTGGCAAGCACTTCCGGCAGGGTGCGCAGTGGCAGACCAAGCTATTTTTACATAATTTTTCAATGGTTAACTGATGCCAGCACTTTCATTGTGGTACCTTATGACATATTTTTTACGAAAAAATGACTCTGAAAAATATCGATTATTTTTATGTTTCGGCAGGATTGGCTCTGGCAGACCTGGGTCATACGACTTGTTTAAGTCTTGGTTAACGATCCAAACCTAGCCTATCGTGGTACCTTATGAGATAGCCACTTACCCCCTGGGCTCTCGAACTATTACACGACGTTTGACGAAAACCAAGTCGTTTGACAGACGCATCCGTCAACGCGTCGTCGTATTTATATAGGGTGGAAATTCGCATTTTTCTAACTCTGCGATAGAGCAGCACAAAAATAACGTCGAAACGGACGTTATGTGTGCAAATAGCCTATATTCCGCATTCCGAGCTATGCAAGTTTAAAGCAGTTCTGTTGGCGGGCAGGTGCCTTTGTTCCACAGTATCTACTCACATCACTTGATAATCATACAACTATGTTCCGCACTCGAGTAAACTCACTGCGAACTAACTTTCATTTTGCTGTGATAACTCTCCTACCCACATAGAGAAGTTTAAGATCATGAAGACGAATAAATGATAGTAACCGTTTGACAGACGCCTCCGTCAACGCGTCGTTGGGTATGCGTCGTAGTATTTATATAGGATTAAGATGGAAATTCGCATGTTTTTAACGCTGCGATAGAGCGGCGCAAAAATACGTAAAAAATACGACGTTACGTGTGTAAAGCGCCTATATTCCGCATTCCGAGCTATGCAAGTTTAAAGCAGTTCTGTTGGCGGGCAGGTGCCTTTGTTCCACAGTATCTACTCACCTCGCTTGATAATCATACAACTATGTTTCGCACTCGGGTAAACTCACTGGGAACTAACTTTCATTATGCTGTGATTAAGATGGAAATTTGCATATTTTTAACGCTGCAATAGAGCAGCCCAAAAATAACGTCGAAACGGACGTTACGTGTGTAAATCGCCTATATTCCGCATTCCGAGCTATGCAAGTTTGAAGCAGTTCTGTTGGCGGGCAGGTGCCTTTGTTCCACAGTATGTACTCCCCTCACTTGATAATCATACAACTATGTTCCGCACTCGGGTAAACTCACTGCGAACTAACTTTCATTTTGCTGTGATAACTCTCCTACCCACATAGAGAAGTTTAAGAATCATGAAGACGAATAAATGATAGTAAACTAAAAGTCGACGTGCTTTCGTTTCAGTGGAAAATCAATTTTATAATGAAATCGCCAGATTCGTCTAAATACGAAGTCAAAGCCATTGACATTTTACTATTTTTGGAGATTTAGTAATTTTGTTAAATAACATCCTTTAAAAGGCTTTAACAGCCTTTATATCTACGAGTCGAATGTCGCAAGTTTTGGTCAATCAGAACAAAATGCTGCAATCCTTCTGAAACAATTTATTTCTAACCTAGGTACTAGAAACATAAGAATTTTACAGCCTAGACAGAACAGAAGCTGACATAAGCAGTCCGTACTTTCCTGCATGATTAATATACTTCTGAAACCTTGCCCACGTTAAGCTAAGGCAAAACATACAAGTTGGCTAGATAGGTGATTGTCGGCTAAACCCCAAAGTTTACGGACAAATCTTTACCTGTGCAACTTCGATAAAGTTTCAGACCTTCGAAACGTGAAAGTTATTTAATCTATTAACTCGCCATGAAGGTTAACATTGCCTATATTGACAGCATAATACAAAGAATGAACAGAAGGATAAAATGTTTATCAGAGATCGAATGTGTAACTGGCATTATATCGAAAACTATCAAAGCAAGAGCGTGACAGTGTAAAGCTCCGACAGCAAACATTTTCAATAAACTTTGCAAAGCTTTATTCTGTTTGGATTTTCATATTTGCCATTCAGCACCTATGCTACGAGTCGTCGTACCTAATCAAAAAAGAATATATAAAAATAAAATTAATCGTTGTATACCGGGAGTAACAAAGAGGGCAAAACAAGCCAAAAAGAGGTCAAAATTTGGACCTCCCATAGTAAAACAATCAGCTGATCGGAGATTTTGTATGGGAAGCCCAATTTTTTTTTCATGTTTCTACCCATGTTCCATGGGGAAAGTTGTTCAGTTTCGTGAGTACCTTGACCTCTTTTCGGCTTGTTATGCCCTCTCTGTTACTCCCTGTATAAATGCGTGTAGGTAAGTATTGACTGTAAGGATAGCATGACGTCATCGTCACGGGATATAAATGTTACACTCTTCAGAGAGACCGATGAACTGTCGTCGCTCGGATCGTTGAGGAGACATCACGCTAAAAGATCGATGATTCCCCATTCATAATACTTAACGCCAAACAAATATGAGATGCAAAATTCTGAAAATTGCTCAAGGGCGGATTTTTATAAGAAATTTCTATCGTTTTATCTGTGTTAAAATGCGAGCTCCTTTTCTGATACGAGTTTTTTTATATAAAAACAAACTGGTTTCTTCAGAGCTATCTCCGCGTTGAGCTATTCGTATTTTATACGATTGCAGTCAAAAGCAGCTTTGCTTCGGGTAGCAGTTTACCTTTTGATTGCGAAACTGAGAAAAACAAATTTGAGGTAAATATATGTGCAGAATTTATCTTGATATCTGGTGAAGATGATTATGATATTAAATTCTTAGTAGAAATACTAAGTTCGGCTATTTCTGGATATATCTCCGTTCATAATATAACTTAGTATTCACTCGCACGTAGATTGATAAACTTGGTTGCCTACTACTGCTATCCACTGTATGAAATTAACAAACTTGCAAACTGAGAGTCCTTTGGTGCTTCTGAAGTTGAGGCGTAAAGCTGGATTGCATATAAATTGTGGTCGTTCATAGACTAAATCCATACTTCAGTCCCCGCTGGACTGCAACATTAGCTAGCGAACTTTGATATAAAAGATAAGAGGATTGCAAAGTGTAGGAACCACTGAGTTGGTTCTAGTATATTAGTTACGAATCCTGGCTTTATTCAAGGGTATACTACAAAATAAGTAAGAATTTCACTAAAACAGAAGCACAGGAGATTGCATACTCAACTCAAACAGCAGTAATTATTAGTTCAAAGTCAAATTGCAATTAGAAATCATGATCTCCAAGAACACATACCTAACTGGACTAGTAAAATGAATAATGCATAGTTTGAAAGATGCAATTCCCATTTATAACCTGACTTCCCTTTGTAAGGACAACAGAATTAAAAAGGCAGCTCTACAGAGATTGAATTTAATTCCTGTAGTAGCGGAAGACATGCCGTGCACCGAACTTTTTAATTAAACTCGAAAATGCAAACGGCAGCAAAATATTCTTATAGAGAGTTAGCAAACCAAGTAGGAGCTGGGGCGGGCGAGTAAGCGAGTGGGCGAGTGGGCAAAGAGGTCTCGAGTGGAGTGTTTGCTCAAACGAAGTTAGTTGCCGAAAGCGATGTAGAGCCCCTTCTGCTCATCCTACTATATTGGATTTAGACGTACTTTACCTACTGATTTCGAATCCCCATTCTTATTTCGTATTCACCGTTTATTCCCACTAGTTTTGTTGGCAGAGCTTTCAAATTTTCCGGCGAAAGCTGAGAATTGTAACAACAGGTCGATATCTGTTCTGAGTTCAACATTTTTGGGAGTAAACAAAAACTGCTAAGTAACTACTCTTTCATTATACCTCGGTGCTATTAGGATTTTCCGTTCAGTACAGATGCCGAAAGTCGCAGGTTTAAATCCTGCCTACGATGGAAAATTTTGCAAGGTTTAAAAAAAACGTTCATTCGGTGTCCCATAAAACAAAAAATGGAAATATTAATTTAAAAAATAAGTATCGGATTAGGTAGGTCAAAACGCTTATTTAAATTTATCTTTAGCAAGGGTTGCCTAGCCTTTCATTATCGTGATCATCCACCCACGCGTGAATCTTCTCTCCTTACTTCACTTCCAGCAAACGACCTAAAAATAGGTCACGTGAAAGAGCTGTAAGCCAATATTTTTGTTTCCAATAGGCATTGGACCACTGAATCCATTGAGTTTGGGCCAGCCGCGCCGCATACCGCATAACGTCAATAGATAAGGGAAATTTACCGGCGGCGGCGAGCGGTGGTCAGCTGCTCGCCGTGATTTACTGCCCGCTTCACTTCATCCTGCTGTTTGCTTTGTTTATGGTGGAATTCCGTCAATCGCATGCATGTCTGTTGAATGTTGATGCAACGTGAATGTGAACAAATCGATGGTAAACCTTAATGGATAACCATACCATAACAGCCACAACAGTCCACTGCTGGACATGGGCCTCCCCCTATCGGGGGGCATTGCCATAGGTACTCACCACGCTTAGCAGGCGGATTGGCGAGCGCAGTGTAAGATGTTGCATTTACAGGGAACGCTGCTGCCCATTCCCTGGATGAATATCCCTTAGTCGGTTTTTACGACACCCACGGGTTGAATTGGGGTGATGTTATTCTAAGCCGACACCACACGGCAATGGATATGACGTTATAAATAATACCTACTATAAGCGGTTTCGCAGATTTGCTGAAAAATATTTCGGGAAGTGAATTTATTTCACGAAAATAAACAATAACTCCTCCTGTGTGGAGCGTCCTATATAGGACCCCTAATGTATGGTTAACACTGACTTAACAACTTATTTATTTTCAATAAGATCTGAAGCTATGTGTCGTGAAAAAAGTTGTTTATTTTTGATCTGCTTGTCCCGTTTTTTTTTTTATTTACATACCTAAAGCGATTGACCGCTGCGGGGTTACACCTCGTGCGTTTGGGATTCACGTCAGCCAATAGAACGTTGTGACGCTTTAGTTTACCTTTGCTGAGTAAGTAATCTAGCATGAGACTGACATTTTGTCTTCGTATATTAGCACCCTACTAAATAATCGTCGCTGCGCTTATGTAAAAGCTGCTGGAACTCAGAGCCTTCATGCGTTTGATATAAGATATTACTGGAATCTAAAAGCGACGTATATCAACGGAAAACCTACCAGACATATTGACGCCGTTTTGAAATTGTCATGTCAAATCCCTGGGACGAAGAGTGATTGTGGAATGTCAAATAACGGGTACATTAAGCATATTGAATGGAATAATATATGTTTAATCCAAAGATAAAAAAATATTAAAAAATATCTTGAATCCAAGAACTACGAAGAGCCATGTTCAAATGTGTCGTCGCTATGCAGTTACGTACGAGTTCCGGGACGGATTATCTATCGGTAGGCACTTTTATCTGCTACAGCAACTTTATCTACAGTTGTTATTCTTTAATTTCTTCGTCTAAATATCACACCTGTTTCAATCTCGACCGTCTCTGAAATGAAATCTTTAATTAAAAGTAGAGACATTTTTGCAGATTAAGTACAAACGATGTTTCATTTCAGACGCCCACATTTTCTCTTCCTCTCTCAACTATAACAATTTCCGGGGCACACTTGGTCGTACCTTCGTTCCCCGTGACGCCGGTAAAATAACAGGTTATTCCAGGAAACGAGTTGTGGTAAAACATTCTTTCATGTAGCGCCTGCAGAACACTAGCGGCAAAATTAAGTGTCACGTCACGAGTTTGCTATTCCTCGTTTGTACGGCGTTCTTGTTTTTCCAGCTCCATTATTGCCCAAAAAGGTAACAACAACAACAAACGCCTGGGATTTCACCCGTTTAATTTCCTCTGAATGCAATTTTGGCTTAATGGAAGTAAAAAACTTGCATGAAGGCGGCTGAAGATAAATTCCTGGCTTTAGGGTTAAGTAAGGGTTTTGTATATAAATCTTCCTTATTTTTGTTTGGAGTTTACGTTTGCTGCAGCAGCTTTAAATTGTATTGGACTTAACTTTTTTTCTTGTGGCTGAAATTGTTAAACGATTTTTGGCATTACCTACTATTAACTCATTTTTAAAGTCAAAAACCTAAAGATAGGTAGGAGTAGCAACAGTTATTGCAAAAGATGAGTTTACTAAGTAAAGCATGAGTACGAAAGGAAGCACCTCCCAGCATGTTACTCTATAAACTGTGTTTGTAACGTCTCCACGGGTGTGTATACCGCCAGCCATATTCAGTGAATTCGCATTAAAATTTCATTCTGCGCTCCGGGGTGCAACGAAACACCTATAGGTGGCTAAGTTGGTAATTTAATTAACCTATGACCTGCGGCAAGAATAAAATAGGAATTTCTGGCAAAAATATTGCTTGCAATTTGAATTGCCGCCGGTTAGATTAAATTTTTTTTTAACCAGGTTTTATGGAATGGTTGCATTTGATCCTGAGTACACTGACGCGCAATAGATAATAATGCAAATCCTATGTACTTCGGTCTACTCAATGTGCAGTAAAGCAGAAAACCGTTGTATGTTTGGCCGCAGTGGTAATGTTCAAAACGCAAAACATCTTAAAATATCACAATTTATGGATAAACGAGAACATTTTTTCTTTCAGGCTTTATATTTTAATAATCGTGTTTTGTTTTCCTGCAAACAGTTAGTGAGGTAGCAGAAGATGCAAGCAATATGTAGAATACGTTTTGAAAAACGTTATCCTCCTATCGTTAAATAATAGCACAGTTAGATATAGCGAAGCCAGTTAGCACTTTAATTAAGGCCACTCGAGGAGCGAGGCCGCAAAAATTATAAATTGTTTGAAGTGGAAGGCAGCAGATGCACGACCGGCTACGTCAGCATTTCAGGAGATGAATTGTCATTCTTAGTATTTGTATGAGAAACCACTTCATATGTTGGTTTTGACTCTTGGATGGGTAGATGGATTTGCCGGCGATAGTACGACTGCGCTAGCCAATACTTACTTTGTGGTACGACAGTCAAACCTTGATTTTGATACTTATTCCAGTCTCTGAATTGCAGTCAGATCTTGCTGGAGCCATTACAGGCGAACTTAAATATTTAAAGAACTTATAGATCACATTTAAAGAACACGACGTGTCGTACTAGTTGAGTGAGTCCTTGTAGGCCGCTTTGGAAACATACCAGTATGATAAAAGAAAAACATAACCCTCCTGAGGTAGTCTGGTAAAAGAAACTTTTCTTCACAATAGGTTTTTAATTGTTATTTAATTTATTTAAAAAAATCTTAGTTCAATTTAGATGAAATAGGGTAGCTGAATGAACTAAGGAATGAACAGCTTCTATTTTTGCAAGTTTTACTCTCGTATTGTAGCACATAGGATGCCCAACCAGACAAACAATCTACTTCTAAAGTAAATTAAACTAGAAGCTTTAAAACCGCTAGACTCCAATGTACACCAATTTGCAGAAGAGACTGAAAAATTTACTTGGCCTTTTTTCATGAAGGCACAAAATGAAAAACGGAAAAACAAAATCTAAGCTATTTGAGGCGAGAGTATCGTAGTTCTCTTCCTTGCTAGTTGCTCTCAAAACTTCCTTGGAATAGGAAGTCCCACAAAATAATCCTCTTGTAGCAAAGTACAAAAGACTTCACAACTTCGAAACTGCGTGGGAATGTATTCGGAAACATGAAATTTTTTGCTCTATTCTATTTTGAAAATAAGTATTTTTCTCTATTCTACTTTGAAAATAAGTAGTTGAGTCTCATCAGCTATTGTTTACTGTTGTTCTGTGTAGGTACTGGTGCAACGTTTGGATGAAATTCTAACGATGATTTCATAGAGCTACAATAACGTATTTATTTATTTAACCCTAGCAGAATTAATTATCGATGGTTTTCATCCGTTTTCACCTATTCTGTCAACCATTTGAGACTATTTACGGCAATAGTGTACCAAATGTACTGTGGTAATACTTGGTTATTTCATGGGACGCAGTAACACAAATTAAGTAATCTTAACATAATTTTAAAAGTACCTAGATATTTTTTATAAAGACATCTTAGAAAGGAAAAGTATTTTCCATTTACACATCGAGATAAGTCGTGTCCTACATTTGGATTTACCTTAAGATACGACTGCCTGCATGGAAAGTAGGGTCCGCGCGGGTGCTATTCAAAATGGACATGTTTCTTGAATTTTAGAATATACAGGAAGATCCCGAGGGGCTGTACCACTCGGCCGGTAACAAAATAGGATATAAACTAAGGCGAAACAAGGACAATGGTCGTACGTCTGTCCTGTCCGGTTACAATTTACCTGTTTACCTGTGTGTGCTAGTCTCCCAGCCACCCCTGGATAAATTACATGGCCATTCACAGGACTTACGGTAAATTGTACTCGTATTCATCGATACACATTGTACTGGGTATGGATACAACAGCCTGTAACATAAATTTTAAGTTGCATTGTAGTGTGAACGGAAATACAATAGATAGGTAGGTACTTAGTATAGGGGAGCAGACAGAACATTTTGTAGAAGTGTAAGTTACCAGTTACCTAACCTACCTAAATAAAACATTACTTTTATTAGTTGTGACAGTTAAATTTATTTTAGTACCTACCTAATTGAATCTTTACGACTGCCCTTCTAGATGTATTTCGGGCAATAAAAACTACAAATGGCCAATTTTGCCCTTCGTAAAGTAGAGGTAGACAGGTAGGTGTGTAACGGTCTATATAGGATTGAAACGCTGTTACATACCTATTGTAAAGAAACTCGACGAATAACTTACATAGGAGTACCTAGGTACTTATTATCATTAGCTATACCGCGTCTGTGTTCAAAATTATAGCTATTAGTTATGTACGTACGTCGGTAGATACAGTCCTTGAGACATAAGAAATGAATTAACCAGATGACAACAATGACACAGTTTTGTAACAAACAATGTACATAACAAGCATACAGCCAGCTGCTGCATATTCTTTTGTTTAGGTTGTTCAAATATTTTTTGGGTAAATACTTGATAAATAGTTATACATGGAGTAACAGAAAGGGTATAACAAGCCGAAAGGAGGTCAAAGTAATAGGAGGTAGGTAGGACGTGAAACTGAACAACTTTCCCCATGGAACATAGGTCGAATTACGAAAAAATATTTGGGCCTCCCCAAGACCTCCCAATCAAAATCGCCGATCAGCTCGACGCGAATCGTTCGTCTCGTTCCGGTCCGGTAGGTCCGTCGTTGCTCGAAGCATTAATGCTTCAGAAGTAAAGTGACTGAAAGTTTATTGAAAACCTCCTTAGTTCCCGGTGTCTTCCTTGCACGTTCTCCCGAAGACAAACAAAAACGAATGTAGGCCAATCAGCAGAGGAAGGAAGTAGCATTCCAAGACCTAGGAAAAAGCTGAAACAAGTTAAGCCGTCGAGAATTCCGGTCGGACCGTTTCCAGGTCATCTGTATTCCCGGCCCGTCGGTAATTAGACCATCATGTTTTCTTATTCTACACACGTAGGAACTAGGCGCTGAAACAGAGCAGAACAAAAATGAATACTTAAGTACTAACTAATTAAATAAAAGATAGTACTAACGCCGCATTTAGTGGAAACTTCTAAGTTTTCAGAGATCATTAGAATTTTTCCATACCATCCAAACCAAGCGATCAACGGTCTACAGGGCTTCTCTCAGATTTATAGACAAGAATACACAACCTTGTTTTTCTTAAAATGGTGTATTTGTTTGAAAAATCTATTTTATGGGCGATAGCCCCCGCCTATTACCATGATGAAAAAGAAGTACCTACTTATAGAGCCTAGGTATTAAGTTTTTAAGCTTGAAATCACAAATTCAAGAACATTTTTTTAGATAGATTATTATGATTTTGCAAAGTAGCTACACATGATTACCTAGTAAAATAATCTTGGAAGATTCCCAGAACTATTACACCTATTTGTCTTGTTACCTACCTATACATACCTACTCGTTTAAGCTTAGCGTTAAGTATTAGTATTTGACGTAGACAGTGATTCGTGATGAAGATTATTGCTGTTGAAGCAAAAACACGATGAGAAAGATAAAATCTTAGAGACGTGTGCAGTTTTTCTAATGAATGATAAATGAAATAATGATAGACCTAACCTGTTACCCAGGTAGAGAACGTGATGACCGTCGTGTAGGAAAAACTAATAGCAGGTAAGGCACATCGGCAGGCAGTACCTATCTCAAAACATAATAATTTTCCACAGAAGATCTTTGTTTTTCTGTCTGAAAGACCAGTAGGTATAATTCGATTCTTAGGTATAAAGGGTAAGTTGGGGGCTGCTACATCGAGATGAATAAGTCTTCATAGATGATTAAGTGCCTCCTAAAGGCTACCTACCTGTATTCCCTATTTACCCGATGCTGATGAAATACAACCCGTTTTCTCATGAAAATTTGTAACTTCCCTACTATAACTTACCCTTGACACACTTATACAGTGAAATAAGTTGCGGGTACCTACACTGATCAATGATCATTAAGATGATCAATGAACATACATACATATATCACGCCTTTATCCCTTGCGGGGTAGGCAGAGCGTCAACGGCCGTAAAAGTACTGTCGTTATCGCCACGTCTGACACATATTTGAGGGTCGTTTTAGCTATTGTCGTGTATCGCTATAGTGACAGGTTGTCAGCCTGTCGCCTAAAATTGCAATACACATGATACCCTCGAGTCCCTTAGTCGCTTCTTACGACACCCACAGGATCACCCACATCAATGAACAGCACAGTTAAACTAGGGACATTTTGAGATACTCAAGCAGGGTTGGCGAGCGCATAACATAAAGCTGCATTTACAGGGAGCACTGCATGCTGCCCATACCCTGGATTATTTTATCTAGGTATTAGTCACTATTTACGACTCCCACGGGTAGAAATGGAGTGATGATATTCTAAACCGATACCATGAGGTAATCCGATCACATCCTACATAAGGAAATGCCAGCATGAAAACAGCAGAACTGCAAATACGAATGCACTTGCAGTGTCAATAAATGCACATTACTTCCTGCACGTTATGTTACTTCCTACAAATTGTGTGTTAATCAGTTGTCCCAGTGTTTTATTTCTTCTTTCAAGGTAGGTAAGTCTATAATATAGCATTTGGTAGGACACAAATGGGATTTTGTAAGCTGCAGATACCTATAAGTACCAACTTTTTAAGTATTATTAAAAAACAGATATGTCTTTCCCCCGCATGCAGGATTTTATCATGAGATGTTTAGTATTAGTAGGTAAGTACGATATTTTAAAGGTAATTTAAAAAACTGACTTTAGTGAAGAAAGTATATTAAGTATTATCAATAGCATTCGTAAATTATTAGGTAGGTAGGTTAGGTAATGTTACCGAGGATTTCATAAATCGGTCGACCATTGTGCGTCAGTCAACGTCATAAAACCTTAAAATGGATCAATTAACGGAGTATGTATGAGTAATCCTTAACATTAGCACACTTTTTTTTTAACTTAGGGTTAGCTAAGCGATGGTAGGTAAAATGACCAAGGTACGAATTAGAAATTCTGTATGAGGTACTTGTTTACTTATTTATTGAAAATTGATGTTCCTATTTACAATACCTGTACCACTTTCGTGATATACACAGTCTTCTGAATGATTTTCAATCTTTTGTCAGAAATGGTGTAAAATTTCGTTTTTGTAGCCGTTTACGCTTTGCCTACCCCGCAAGGGATATTGGTGTGATATATGACAATTTCTTGTATGCATTTATGTATTAGTAGTATTATCCCCTTAATGGGTAATTCGAGGTGATGCTGATAAATATACTAATCTACTTAGTTGCGTCACCGACGACGTAGGTGGCATGTCCATAGGGACTTAGCCAACTACTTCGTTACATGTGGTTGTGGACTTTTGCGTAGTTGGCTCTATGAATTTTCAATTACATTATCATTATCACCTATCTTATCCAGTGCCTGTGGTTTAAACCATTTGTAAGAATTTCGGTTTTTACTCTGACGTATGGGGCCACCATCGGATCTCACGGCCTGGAGGCGTAGAGAAATAAAGTTCAATTGAAGGAGAGCATTGAAGCATTCCCAAGGAGGGTTGACGTCTGGTAGGCGGCCGGTCGTAAAATTCAGCCAAATCCTTTTGCAACACGATTTTGTGTTCAACGAAACGTGTTGCGCCGACCCCAAATAATTGGGATAAGGGCAGGAAGATGATGATGATGAAGGAGAAGAAGGATGTCCATCAGGCCTCACCTTCTCACCGGATTTATATTGATTTATCCTTAGAATCTATCTTCATCGGATCGTTCATCGACTTGGTGTCCCTCTCTAAAAGAATAAGAAGAAGGATTTATCTTATCTTTAAACCTCTGTAGGTAACAGTAAAAAATCTGTGGTCTGTCATCTCTTCTTGACAAAACATGATAATAGGTTTGACATGCATGGTCCGCATGGTAAACAAACACAAAACTAAAAAAATAACTAATAGCCCGGTCAATATCGACATCAAACATTGCAAACGCGCATGTAACTACGATTTTGTTATATATTGTTAGGTCCCTTGAGTACTCTCAAGGTTAACACCCAAGTTTGCAACACTGAAAACCCTGTGCTGCCAATGTCAACGTCAAATCAAAATTTGTTCAGAAGTTTTTGCACTTGTATCTCATGAACCGTGATAGCTAGAGAGTTGAAATTTTTACAGGTGATGTATGTCTATTGCTGCTATAACAACAAATACTAAAAACCAGAATACAATAAATATTCAGGGGGGCTCCCATACAAGAAACGTGATGTTTTTGCTCGTTTTTGTGGATAATGTTTCGAAGGCTGTTTCTCGTGAACCGTGATAGTTAGATGGATGAAATTTTCACAGATGATGTATGTCTATTACCACTATTACAACAAATACCAAAAACTAGTCAAGTGCGAGTCGGGCAACAGATATGATATTTCTGTCATTTTTATAAATGATGGTACGGAATCCTTTGTGCGCGAGTACGACTCGCACTTGGCCAGTTTTTTTGTATTTGTTGTTATAGCGGCAATAAACATACATCATCTGTGAAAATTTAAAAGATCTAACTGTCACGGTTCATGAGAAACAGCCTCCGAAACATTATTTACAAAAACCAACAAAAAAACACGTTTCTTGTATGGGAACCCCCCTTAATATTTATTGTATTCTGGTTTTTAGTATTTTTTGTAATAGCGGCAACAGAAATACATCACCTGTGAAAATTTCAACTCTCTTGCTATCACGGTTCATGAGATACATGCGAAAAAACTACTGAACGGATTTTGATATGCATAATCTGCGAAAATTTCAACTCTGTAGCTATCACGATTCACGAGATACAGCCTGGTGACAGACGGATGGACGAACAGACAGCGAAGTCTTAGTAATAGGGTCCCGTTTTTTACCCTATTGGGTACGGAACCCTAAAAACTGGCTTAGTGCAAGTCAAACAACATAATATGATTTTTTGAAAAAAAAAATGTAACAAGAGCTGTTACATCGGAAATTCTGTAATTTCACAGCTTTCTTAGCACTGCGGAAGAATTGCCCATCATTGACTTGCTGTATCTTTGCAACCAAAAGACATAGTGTGCTCAGGTTTCCCTGAAATTGTAGCAAATTTAGTTATCTTTAATAAAGTTCTATGAAACGTACTTGAAAAAATCTTCGTTACGGTAGATTTTTATAAAAAACTGAAATATGGGCCAAAATTTCGCAGTTTATTGAGCACCGTGGAGGCAGCACAAGGTTTTCGGTGTTGCAAACTTGGGTATTAACTCTCAAGAGACCTTACAACATATAAAAAAATCGTAGTTACATGCGCGTTTGCAATGTTTATTTATTTTGATGTCGATATTGACGGGGCTATAAATTGAATACTTACATAAGTTCTGAGTTTCTTTTCCATTGAAAATAAAAGCGGTTGCCTTACCGCCACAAGGGGCTACCAATTCTAATAAGTAAGTACGATTACTATCCCCTTTCCTTTTTGGTACCATGCAACTTGCTGTGTTCCATCTTTATGTGGGAATAGTATCAAAGCGCACGGCAGTGCGCCAGCCAAGTTATATGCACAGGCCGCGCGCACGCCGTGCGGTCCGTGCACTATTTACTCTGCCCGCTTTGAACAACTTTTGTATCAAGTTCGAGTGGATCATATTATGGTTGTAATTATGACGAACTTTGCCTACATTTGAGTGGTTTTCTGAAGTGAAAATTTTACGTGTCCTGGCTGAAAACGTGGTGATGCTTTGCAGTTACGACTGTGATTTTTTTTCTCAAGATAAAATACATATGTATTTATATCTAGCCACATAAATAATGTTGGTAAAGTTATTAGTATTTAATAGAATAATCAATAAGTTCCTCATTTTCAATTTCGGTGGCCTGTCCCCAATCTCTTTTTTACAACATTTTCATCTCTCAGATAAATCATGTCCAAATTACGTAACAAAAGGTCTTCTGAATGTGTTATGTATTAGTTACCCTACGTATTAATATATAAATATGAATTTTTGGACGCATAGTAAATGAGTTGTATGAAATCTAGTTTTGTCCCAGCAAAAATACCAATTTCCGTGGCCGTTTTGTTTCACCGTTTTTTTCCCACACCATCAATATTATAAAGATTATAAAACCCCTCCCCGTAACTATAAAATATGCTGTTTCTGGCAGTGTAAATTGTTTTTCTTTATATTGCTACATTTTCCCGTCATAAATAAAAATATATGATTTCCGCGCACTCGGAACAAAAATGTGCAATTTCGGTGGTAAAGATTTAAATCTATTCACATGCATTAAAAATTCTAATTTAATGCATGCAAATGAGCCTCTGGTTTACTATAAAATAACTAACAAAAAAACTGAAATAACCTTTATAATGAACTTTATTTTTTTAAAAAAACCTTGTGTTTCCAATTTCGCTGGCCTAATTTCGGTGCTTTTCGGTGGCTTTTGTTGGTGCTTCTAAGGCACCGAAATTGTATCTATTATTTCAATTTTGATTAAATGGCTTTTTAAGGAATAATAGCCATTTTGGCTTCAAGTCAGTCAGCAAACTCCAGCCACGTTTTCCTACTGATCAGCTAGAAAGGAATACTGCTGCCCCATGCTCGCCTTTGTAAAGGACAGCGGTTAAGTTTTTGCTCGCAGCACTATAAGCACACGCCAATGTCCAGGCTTGAGGCAACTTCTGCTCCTAGCGCTGCAAATGCATGCCTGTACGTTAGCTGGCTGGCTAGTTCTTTGTTGACTGCGCTGCTAGCAAGTCGCTGGCAGATTTGAGATTTGCTTTTAATTCTGCAAGCAAACGCCGCGCAGGTCCACCTGACTGGGTTTGTGACTGCACATACTCGAAGCGCTGCAAAAAACTAGGCAGGCCCGCCTGATCTCTAGGTAGGCCTGAAGCTGCCTCTGCTGGTAGTGCTGTAAGTAATCAAACTCTGTCAATTTCCACTTACCTACCTGCGTGATTTGTGGCTGACTTTACTTCCAGCGCATTTAATAAACAACAGCTTCTCTCATCAACCAGCCAGGCAATAGTCGCTTTCGTAAGCAGCGCTGTGTTCAAACGCCACCAAGGCTCGTCTGCCAGTTGCGCTGCGGCTACCTTACTTGCAGACTACAATCTTGCTAGATTATGATTACTTCTGGTTGCAGCACTGCAAAAATCGCCGTTTACGCTCACTTCCCAGCTGGCTAGGTCTATGTCGAAGTGCTGCAAGAAAACTGTCACACCCGCCCTTCTGCCGGGAATTTCTTCTTGCAGCGCTAAATGCAAACACTGATTACGACCACTCATTATCCTTGGTCTCCAGTCACCTTTTCTTTCAGAGCAGCGTTGCAAGCAAAATCAGGTAGGAACTACTTGAACACAGCTTGGACTGAGGTCGCCTTCCTTGCAGCGCCTCAAGGCAACGCCTTTAACGATCACCTGCCAGCCGGCTATGTCTCTGTTTGCAGTGCTGCTAGCCAAGGCTTTCACCCTTTCCTTCGGAACGGCTAGATCTCTGCTTGTGGCGCTGCAAGCTAACACCAGTTAGACCTACTTACCTACAAGCTAGGTCTGAAATCACCTTTGCTTGCAGTAGCCAGTACTGCAAACCCCGAACGGACCAAACTCGTATATGGACCGGACCAAAAACCGACACTGATTCCGCAGAAAAACTGTGTAAGCAGTTTTGTGGGAATATGTACATAGATGTTAAGTGAACTTGAGCTTAATAAATAAATATAAAATAAAAACAAAGCACCACCCACGATTTAGCATCTACTAGCGTCACTACCAGCATGCATTAATGTAAACGAAATCGAGCCTCACCAGACTCGCCTGCCCAACAGCTAAGTTTGAGCCCTCATACTTGCATTACTCATCAGTATTACAACTATAACAGCCACAATAAAGTCCACTGCTGAACATGGGCTTCCCCCTAGTAGGGGGGTATTTGCCATACTCACCACGCTTGGCAGGCGGGTTGGTGAGCGCGATGCAAGATGTTGCAATGCGATAGCGAAATTTATCCCTTAGTCACCTCTAACGACACCCTCGGGAAAGATATGGGATGATGATGTTGGAAGCAGCATCAAACGACTACGGCATCATCAGTATGGCATCATAATAGGGCAATCTTGCTGCTTGGATCAAACGTCTATTGTCAAGAGCATTAGCCAGTTCTCTGCATAAGGAGTGTAATTTGTATTTATATAACCGCAGAGGGAACATTCATTCATAACGTGGCGTAGGTTTGTGGCGTGGCTAAGGTTTGGTCACTACTTGTGTCACTACAACACAAGCACGCAGCGCAGTACGCGGCGCTATAAACAACCGATCGGACTCTTCCACCCTCCAGCTAGGTTTAAGGCCACCCTAATTGCTTCACCATAAGTAAACTTCAGTCAGACCTGGCTTTCTCACTTGCACTGTCTACGCTCACATCTCGGACAGCAAGTTTGCGTTTGCCTCTGCTGATCTGCTTGCAGTGCTACGAAAAAAGGCCGTAGCTGATCACCTGCCGACTAGCTAGGTCTGTGATTGAAGCGCTCCATGGAAACGCTGGTCAGCCTCGCCTTCCCGCCTAGTACGTAGATCTGCGACTGCGACCACACTTCTGCTGCTGCAAGTAAACGCCGGTCAGGTCTACTTGTCCGCCAGCTTGGTCTACAAGCATCGCGCTTTCACTGCACTGCTTCCAGATTTCTAAATCTCTGCTTGCAGCGCTGCAAGAAAACGCCGTTCACATACGCCTGGTTCTGAGGCTGTCTTTGGTCACCACGCTGCAAGCAAACGCTGATCTGGGCCACTAGCCTACTGGCTGGGTTTTCGGGACGTCTGCTCGCTGTGGTTGTGGTTGTGGCAAGCTAACCCAAACCACTTTTGCCTTCTGTGCTTGTTTATGCTTGCAATCCTGCAAGCAAACACAAGCCAGGATAGCCTCCTCGTCTGCTAGATCTATGGCAGTCTCTTCTTGCAATTTCGGTGCCATAAATACAATTTCGGTGGCACAAAATATATTTCGGTGCCATGGCAATTTCGGTGGGCGAAATATCTCATTAAATACTAAAGTTATAGAGTTTTCCTTAACAATATGGATTAAGGAAGTGAATATTTCAGTCGACATAAAAAAATTATAACATAAAACCCAAAAATGAAAAAATCCACCGAAATTAGGAAAAAAATGCACTTGTTGAAAATGCCTCATTTATGGTTTCGGTGGGATAAGTATTTAATACAAGCTCCAGTGGTTTCTCAGGTTTCTAGATGAACTTGCTTTATCTTCGAATCTAGGTATGTCATCCTAAACTGTCCACAATATCTACTCGTACTCCAAGCTAGAGTCTAGAAATGACTATTATAAACCAAGATTATAAATCTATGTAGCCCATGACTATTGTAAATCTATCCTGAAATTATTGATGCAAAGTTACAAAAGGAAGATAAAGATAAGACGACTAAAAGAAAGTGTAGACGTAGATATGTATCAACGAAGCAATTTATAAAATAACATTTACATAGCTAATTATCTTTATTATTATTATTATTAGTGTCCCACTGCTGGGCAAAGGCCTCCCTACCCTTCTTCCACATTTGCGCTAGCCAATACTTACTTTGTGACATTTCCCTATCCTTTCCCTATCTTGAGCCGCCTCTATCCAATTCTTGTCGTGGGCATCAAGTTCGTCTCTCCATCGTTTTCGTGGTCGGCCACGTGCCCGTTAGGAGGGACCCAAGAGGTTATGATGCTTGCCCACAGTGTGCTTAGCATTCTAGCGGTATGTCCAGCCCAATCCCACTTCAGGTAAGCTGACTTCTGACCTACGTCATTTGCGTTCGAGCCCTCAGCGTTGTGTCTCTGACTCGGTCAATCAATCTGACACCGAGTATGCTGCGCTCCATATTACGCTGGCAGACCTTGAGTTTCGACTTCTGGATGCCAGTCAAAGACCAAGTTTGAGCTCCGTAGGTAAGAATGAGGAGAATACACATGTGTGAGTTTTCGCTTCAAATTCACCCTTCAAGTTCACCCTTCATAAGCCCTTTCATGGACCAATAGCTCTTCCAGGCATTTTCAATCCGTCTTTCGACCTCTTTGTTCTGTCTTGCCTGGAAAGAGACTATTTGGCCCAAGTAGATGTAGGTACTCATTATCTATTGTAATTATATACTTACCTATCGATGGTGTAAGTATATAGGTATGTACAAACAAAACAATAATAGGTATGCACGTGCGGTAGGCAAATTGCATCGATTACATAAAGTACAGCAATAAATAGGTATGCGGATACTACTAATATATCTACTACAGTTTAAAGGAAATAAAGTAACCAACATTATCATTTACTATTTTATGTTTTTGATACCTTGTAAACATGTGCATTTCCGGTACAGATGAATGGCGAACAGAACCTGATTGTCGAATGCAGTTGGAGTTGAGTTGGAGTTGGTAATGCGATCACAACGCCCAGTGCGCCGGCGCAAGGCCGCCTGCAGCCGCGATCATGGTCAAGATCAGGCAAAGATCGAATTACAAGTGTAAAACAAACTGTCTATAGTCGAAGGTAGGTTGAATAATGTTATTTATTAGCATCATAACATGACTATCGTGTTAAAAAGTGTAGTTTCTTGCCTGTTAAGTAGTATATTTTTTGCGTCTGTCTACCATCTGAACTAGACTAAGAATCAAATGCAATAATGTTAAAGTTTAAACCTACTTAAGTAAGTGGACAACTGTCCGACGACAACGACGACGGGGTCTGTTATTCGAACACGCTAAAAGTCACACTTTCGGAAGAATACTCACTACGAGAACGAGTAGGTACTGTGCCACTGTAAGCAAAACAAGAGTATTACTAACTAACTAAGTAGTTGCTTTCTTTTTTCCAGGCTATCGTATTGATTAGCAGACAGACACACCTTATCTAGTCACACCTTCATGGACTTATAATATCATCCAGCCGACACAAACAATTTTGTTTTGTCTTCGCCACAATATTTGCGTGCGCGTTGGTAATTAAAACATCAACAGTAGGGCACGTCGCAGCGTAGTCTGCGTAAAACGAATCGCAGTGACATGACGTTATCTGACGAGCTAGATGCTATTGATAAAACAAATATTTAATATTGTGGACGGAGTGAGGCAAGCGAGAGCATGGCGATGGTGTTATCTGCGGGTCGCGCGGACAGAGGCATGCCAGCGGCGCCCCGCTGCGGCCGTCCCAGCTCTGTGGCGACAGTAGCTCGCACGCAGCTCGCACTCGCAGCTCACTGACAGCTGAAACCGTCAACAACGGGAATATTGTCTGCACGCCGAGCTAACCTCAGTCCATTCACGCTTACGGCGAAACGCGGTCAACACGTGGCTTCCTAATATTAGAGCGACTGAACGCGCGCCGTTCCCTGTACGCCGCTCACACGACTTGTGTTTCGCCCACATGTACTGAAACTGCTACCACAGAGCATAAATGTTTATTTCAAAAGTCCGTGCGAATACCAGCAATGAGCATCAGGCGCAATTGGAGGGAATATGTAGCAGCACTCAGTGGTTAGTGTTTGTTTGTTTTATTTTTGGCTTCATACACCCACACGTTCTGAAATGCGAAATTACTACTGTGCGTGCGTTTGGAGAGTTGGCAACACCGGCTGGCCGGCCGCGGCTGTTTATCTGTGCTGTGACAATATTTTGTAAGTTTGTTAGTTTTTCTGATATGAGTCGAAACCTTCACAGCAACTGATAGCACCAGACGGTCAGCTGGCAATTTAATAAACAATTTTTTAGATACTTAATCGTAAGTCATCTAGACGGGATACAGCTGTGTCATGTTTTAATTTAACTACCAATTTCGCATTTCATAACTATTTGTACATGTTTTATGAAACAAAGTTCAATTATTTTTTGTTGTCAATGTGATTACGATATTATCGCGTCGTAAATGTGTCCTTACTTACCTATTTTTATTTCATTAGCGGCATAAGTAATTAATGTAGGTACTATGTTATTTTAACTCAGTCAGTAAGATGTTTAGTTTATTGAATGCTGACCATAATTAAATGGTATGTTTACTGCCAAATAAGTACCTACTTTACTAAATACCAAAGAATACTAAATATAGCTCTGTACTACTTAATTAAAGTAACTGGGTATACCGAATTCACTTCCTATTCTAGCATAGGTACACGCACACTAAGTAACCTGCTGCCTATTTCCTTTATCAAAGTTGTCTTCGCAGGTAGGTAACCTATTATTTAATTCCTGCACATTATATTCCTTTGACCTAGGGTAGGACGATAGTGATATAACTATACTACAAGCTCTACGATTACAATTTTTATTTATCAATTAATTTTTATTTTCGTTAGTTGATCACTTTGCAAAAGTACGTATAAAAGTACGCAATGATGAAATTAAATAACACATTTTGATACCAGTAGGTGTAAAATTTTATTTTTTCATAACGAGTTACGAATTTATAACGAATATCGAAAACATTGAAAGTAACTTACATGTTACCCTAACGAATTGTGGAGATAATATTTATGTACCTACTAGGTATTCTCTAAAATAAGTAGGTATACCCATTTCACACGGTGACTTGATTACATTGGAAAACAAGTACCTAGGTAAACAATCAGTACTCCAATACTTTAGGAATCCTTTGAGGTGAACCCTTGTATTTTACCTTTGTGACAAAATCCAATTATAAAACAATAGAACGCCAATATGGTAAATCCACAAACCAAACCGGGACATACACGTGAATGTAAATATGCTCGAGAATAAATTAAAAGTTACGTGACAAAACTGCGTAAAGGAAAAAACAATCCGATTATAAAATTGTAGTCTAAAATGGTTCATATGTCTGAGCTCGTATGAAGCCCGAGCTTATTGCGATACCGATATCTTAGGTATAGATACCTACTTATTTTCAATAAATATATCTACCTGAACAGTTTGTTAATGAACATCCCAATTGGATAGCTACCTATTAACTTTGTAGAAAAGTAATGTTAGTAAGTAATGCGTCTTGTCGTAGGTAATGTTCCAACTTCTGTTTAGTGACATCTCTTCTAGTTGGCCGAACCGTGAGCAAAAAGTATATCGAGCTTCCTAATGATATCTACCATGTGTTGTATAGAAGTAGGTATTAGAAGGAACCACGCAGACAGATTACAGCGTGGTGAATTCAACTGAAAAGATGATTTCATTGAACCCAATTAATTATAAAGAGAAGTCAATGACCGATATCACCAAGTGAGACTATCTTGCCTTGATTCATCTTCAGTCTTGAATCTGCATAAACAAAAGTTGAACCAAATCTATGAATAACGTAAAAAAGATTTTTATATTTCAGCGGTATAATAAAGTCAATTGTAATAAGTTTGAACTCAGAAAAAACAAGAGGTCCAGCAGCAGACTGTGTTTGTGGCTGGCTATTGATGATAATAATAAGATATCAACTTATCAGTGGTGAAGGGTTCATATATGATTCCCACTGGATTCCCTTTCAGAAATTAACAAATCCATACTCTCACATCAATCTACTTTCATTTTCTACAATGTGACACTTCGCCACTGCAACTCATACTGGTTTTCCATAATATTTGTACGAGTTGGTCCTTTAAGAAAGGTACGTGGATTTTCCGGCGATTGTACTGTGTAAAATCCGTAGTTACTAACTCTTCTCAGACCTGTAAGGGTCTGGGTTACATAGCTGACCCTGAGATAAGAACGAGATAAACAAAACTAGGGCAACAATGTGTGATATGATTTGTGGCAATAAATTAAGATATTATTTTGTCCTTCAGAATAGGCACTTGTTTCTTATTTTCAGGTGTTTTATCACGTGATAAGAATTACTTTACTTGTTAATTTCAAACTGAAATACATGCATGCAACCACTCCTGAACTCAAATAGAAAATGTATTTTTTAATACTATTTACAATTTGGTATACCTACCTATATTTTTTTCTTTCAAAATTGATTCGTTACTGGAAAATTCAATACAATGAAAAGTGTAATTCAGCGAAGTTGAATTCAAAGTAATAAGTTGTGGAGTACGTATCTATCTACCAGAATCCAAAATATTGACTACTATGAAAATAATGGATATTGATTGATTATGTAATTAAGTAATTATTTATGTTAGGAAAAGAACTTGATCTGTGAAATGCTAAAGGTAAAAACTTTTTAGCAAAAATATCAAGCATTATTTTTTACTTTTCAGTTTTCGGCGGGGATATTTTTTGATAAAAAGTTTTTATTTTATAATTTTTAGTGGTTACTTTTGAAGTTCGTTTACATTCAAAATAGACGACCTACCTCACACGACCATCTACATGACTTACCTTTCTGTTCCTAAAGAGTTTCAAGCGCACATTGAAACTTCATAAAATACTTCAACGTACATGATAAAAACACAACCTCCTTTTTTGGTGGGCTTGTTTGGCAGACAGTCAACAACGGGTAGACGTCAGTCGTGTAGGTAAACACAAGAACATTTTGCTTCAAACGTGTCGCAAAATATGAACACTTTGTTAATTTCTCAAGATCCTTCTATCAGATCCTGACCTGATGAGTGATGGATGACTATGGGACCACCTGGACAGTGCACCCTTTCAAACAAAAAAAGGTTTTTCCAAATGGGTCCAGGCGTCTCTCAAGTAATTCGGTGAACATACATAAAAAATAAAATAATAAAAAAACCTCCGTTATTTTTTCGTCGGTTAAAAATGCAAGAGTTCACCTCAAAGAGTTCATACAGCGTTTTGATGTACTGATTGTTTTCCTACTTGCTTGTTGTCTAACCTGCCTTACCATGCCAAGCAAGATGAAAATGTTACATACTTAGCCCTTAATAATGTTTAGAAATGTATGAGAACATAGATATGATAGATAATTTATGTACATTACCTACATTAGTTGCAATTATGATTAGAGGATTACCGATCAGACAACTAATAAAAAGTCATGTTACCTATTATAGGTGCTTGTTATTTTTTTTATCGGAAGACCCAATCCAAATCAGTTCATGGAAGGTACTTCGTACGTCATTCAATTCTAAGTGCTCTAAAGTCTAGTCTAAATAAAAAATGGGATATTTTTGTATTTGCGTTTTGGTCTATATCTATGGCGATATTTTACTTGCGGTAGGGCATTATGTGTAAGAATATACAAAATTAACTAAGGAGTTCATTACCTATTAAGTCATCATCTTCCTGCCGTTATCCCAATCACTTGGGGTCGGCGCAACACGTTTCGGTAAACACAAAATCGTGTTGCAAAACGATTTGGCTGAATTTTACGACCGGCCGCCTACCAGACGTCAACCCTCCTTAGGAATGTTTTTGTGGTGGATTAACCGCCACCATACGGTTGACCCTGGCTGTTTGGGTCGGGTTTATCCCTCGGTCGCCTATTACGACCCCCCCCGGGAAGAGAGGTGGTGGTGCTATTCTACTCTGCCGGCACCACACGGCATGCCGGCACCACACGGCATGCCGGCACCACACGGCATTTCTGCCGGCACCACACGGCATTTCTGCCGGCACCACACGGCATTTATAAGTGATAATGATATTAACAAGTGATAATGTTTAAAATACCTATAAAGCCAAGAGTCGAAAATTAGATACACTTACTTAGGTACTGGTTCTTGTTATTTACAAGTGTAACTATTTTTTATTAGATTAAGACTTAGTTGACTTTTGACAGACTTGGTGTAAATGGTCGTTTTAACAGCCGTTAACGCTCTGCCTACACCGCATGGGATATAGGCGAGATATATGTACCTATGTATTATGTAAGACTTAGCATAAATTAAAAACTTCCTTGTAATTATAATTAAACTCAGTTTACAACAATCCTTCTGTTAAAACGAGTTGGAATCGGATGGAGACATTTTGTATTTCCAAAACCGTATAACCACAAATCGAACCAGCTGGGGACCTCTAAATCCTTAAACCAAAAAATCTGATCGCCAAAGACCACAGAGTTACTTGTTTGTATTTGTAAAGGGGTAAATGGGATCCATTGACTCACCATGCGAGAAACAAGTTCAATGATTTCAACATTACTCAGTTAATCATGCCTGTTAATTAGGTAGGTACTTACGTATGGCTTCTGTGATTGATCTAAGTAGGTACAACTAGATAGTAGGTTTGATCATTTCACCTAATGTAAAAAAACCTGCTGCAAAAAAGAACTACAGGATATACTGAATTTCACCTCTCTGTTAGAATAAGCACCAAGTTGATGTGCCTTCCAAAGCATGGACATCGCTTAGTCCGTCTAGCCAAGTTTAAAAAAGTTCGTATGAGAGCTAACCTACGTGACCTACCTACCTATTACTTAGTTTGGGAATTCTTGAAAATCATTGTATAGGCGGCTCTTAAAAACATTAAATAACGAATTTTGTTTTTGTTTTAAATTAGTTTGTAAGTGTGATGTTCAATACCATAAAAGGGCACTTCTACAGCTACGGTGAAATATTCTCAACTCCGTGAACAAATTTTTTTATCACCTTTTCTGGTGTAAACAAGAATGAAAAATTGCCAAAAAATGTGTTTGATGAAATGGTGCTAATTTGCCATCAATTGCTTTACTAGAATCAGATTTAGAATTTGTATGGTCACGGAGTTGAGAAAATTGGTCACGGAGTTGAGAATTTTCGAAATTATTTAAATTTTCAGAGAAATATTAAGGTAAAATAATATTGAAAGTAAAGAAAAGGAACCAAAAAATTAAATCGAGTTACAAACAGCACATTTGCAAACACTTAATTGATTGTTTTTGCTGTTTTGTTAATTTGATGTAGCTAATGTAAAATCGTGAAAATAACTATTAGAAAACGGCAAATGTATATTCCTGTGCATTACACAGGCCTACAATGGTTTTCCCCTTTAATATCTAAATACCGTTTCCGATAGATTATGATACACTGATTATGGGAAAAATAGTAAAAAAAATCCATCACGTCAGTTTTTTTTTTAATTCCAAGACTTAGATTTTGCTTAAAACCGCCCGGAGAGTTCAGTAAAAAAAATAATTTAAAAATAATCAACGAGTTAAATCTAAATGTTACTACATTTAATGAATCTATTAGTATGATTAATATAATTTCAATTCATAATGTGTTAATCACTACATGATTAGTATGAGAAATATGTCTTTGTTACCCTAAAAATGGGTAATTTTAGGCTCGTTTACTAATGGTCCTATTATTAAGAGATAAATAGATTGTTTAGTACCTTTTTTGTATCAGTCATTAGAAGAGGGTTAATGAAGGTGATTATAATGATTTTTTAGTATAAATACCCACAACATTTAAAAAATATTACAGTTGCTTTACGCACTAGACAACCAACGTAAACTTAAAAATGTCTTCACGAAATTGCTTAAATTCGCCGGATAGTTTTTGTTATATTTGTGGTAAATTTATGCCGGTAAAACAAAGAGCAAGCATAACAGACTTCGTAAACTGAAAGAAGGAATTTTTGTTGGTCCTGATATAAGAAAATTAATGAAGGATGAAAAATTCGATGAAAAACTTTCACACATTGAGCTTGCAGCATGCATATCTTTTAAGGAGGTTGTGAAAAATTTCTGAGGAAACAGAAAAAGCCCTGACTATAAACATAGTGGCCAAAATGATTACAAATTTCGGCTTGAAGGGCTGTTCTATGAGCATTACACTTCATTTTCTGAATTTGCACATTGACTACTTCCCATAAAATTTAGGAGCCGTTAGCGATGAACATGGTGAAAGATTTCATCAGGACTTGAAGGACATGGAAAAGAGGTATCAGGGAAGATGGAATACTAGCATGTTGGCGGACTACTGTTGGCTCCTGAAGCGAGATGAGCCAAACCGAAAATTTAAGAGAAAATCACAAAATAGAAGCTTTGCAGAAAAAAGGACAAATTTTCACAAAGATAAATAACATGTTTTCGAAATGAGCACTTATTTATAAAACATATTTTGATATTTATTTATTTTTTTACTACGTACTTTCAAATATTTTTTTTTTTTGTAAAGAAGGGTACTTTTTTTGGCAATTTTCTTTCTTTGTTGATTATGAAAAATCTGGACGTGATGGCGAAAAACTAATTACATATTCGTGATCAGCGTGTCAAATTTATCCAGAATCAGTCATCAGATCGAAAAGGGGAAGTTATGACTTGAAATTTGTAGGCCTGTGTTATTATACTATATAAACTATTATTTGAATATTAAGTGCTAAAAAAACTTTAATTTAGTTTTAAAGTCTCAACTCCGTGTGCAATTTTCTCAACTCCGAATACAAAATGTACACGGAGTTGAGGTTACGGAGTTGAGAAAATGTTGTACTACCAGGAAAATCTCATTTTCTTTTTAACTTGCGACAAACTTATTAAGACTTCTCTACTTATATTCAGGCGAACTATATTTAAGCAAAGAATAAACTCATAAACATAAATAGTTTGGAAAATATTGACGATCCGGAGTTGAGAAAACACCCTGCACCAAAAATCGGCACCTTAATCAACCTATTGAAAATCGTAAAAATCTGTAAAATTACGCATTTTTACTCAATTAGTCCTCATGGGAACAATGCCTAGTTTACGTGAATCTATTGACAACATGCAAATTGTAAATATTTCATGAAATATTCAAAGTAATATGAGAAACATTGAAAAAAGCTACCGCGTGGGACAAATTTTTGAATATCTGAAAGGATATCCAAATATACATTTAATGAAATTTTAATGAGCTACACCTGTTCACTATATTTCTCTCCATACGTGAACAGTAAAACATTAAAGAAAACTGTGCGACTTATTATTTTACAAAACAAAATTCTTATCATTTCGGCAACGGGACAGGGGTAAACTAACGAAATTTCACCAATTTCTGGACTTCAAAAATTATTTTTGTAAAAACAAATATAACTACGGAAAAAAATGTATGTTCTCCAATAAGTATATACATAAAGGAGTATGTGTATTTTTTTTGGAATTTTTATCTAGTCTTGAAAGGCGGTTTATGAGGCCAGACAAAAAAAACACTGTTTCTGTAGAAATGCCCAAAAAAGGGTCACTCTCCGTCCGTCCAGATATTTCTTTATAGATAGGTATACCTAGGTAGGTCTATCGGTATTTAACTACACTGACTATATAAATTGGCGTAACGCTAGTTTGGCATGTCTGTTTTGGGAAATATTTTTCCCGTTATTTTAAGGCACTTATGAACATGGGTTTTTTGATGTTGCTTTTTCGTACGTATTCAAATTGAGGTTTCTCTGAATCAAGGTGTACCTGCTTCTAGTATTTACCTACCTACCTCTTGTCAGCTAAGCATTACTCAGCATATTTGTTTTCACATATCTACTTGTATAGGCAGTACTTAGAGTCAGTATGTCATACATACCTACAAATATACCTACTATAACACTTAAGTTTTCGACAAATAAAATACCCCAGTCATGTTACGCAAACATATTATATTTTCATTAGCGTCATACGCATATAAGTCAATTTCCCACTTAACTGTTAGCTATGTACGCAAATCTATAGGTAGGTAACTCTTTTTATTAGTAAAAGCCTGTATATGCAACTACACACAAGCCCGTATCGACATGGTACCTACATAATTTTTTCTTTGAAGGTATTAAACTCCATAAGACCTGGATCAAGATCTGGATTTGGATATAATTAAATATACAATTAAAATCTAGTGTCGAAGAATTAGTAAGGTCTTTTTGACGTTCAATGAAAAGGCAGCTTATCTACAAATGCACAAAGCACATAAACTTTCTATAAATTATTTAGAAATATAATTTATTCCTGTTATTTCAAAGAGAAACGTAAATAAACTCATTCAATACATATTTTTATTTCATGCGGTTTAAAAAGTTGACTTAATTAAGGCAACTTAAAATAGAGTAGTTAGGTACTTAGGTATATTGTTTAAGCTACAACCAAAGTAGGGTAAACCGCAACGAAAAGTATTCTATGAATAAAAATTGGTACTAAATATGTTTACAATGAGTAGGTAAGTAATGATATTGATAATTTTTGAGTCACAGGACACGTAATTAGTGATTTGTCGCATAAGAACGATTAAGTTAACATTAAGGAGAATTTCTCGACCCTAGTACCCTTTGCCCTTTACAAATAATTATTTTCCTCCTACTTTACCCCAGAGAAAGCAATATCCAGTGAAAATTTCGTCGCCAACATTACGTTATTAGCTTCTCCTGTCATCGCCAATGCTCGCAGATAATGGTTTTCTCGCGAAAAAGCTGACACCCCTGTCACGTAGCTTCATTAGACCCGGCCCTGTCCCTGTCCATATACTTAACAGATGTAAGATGACCCGCTACACCCCACCCCATGCCACCCCAGCACCCTGAGCCCACCCACAGGCTCCACTGTCAGCAAAGATAACCAAAAATGATAAGAAATGTGCCAGTGCTTTTAACTTTTTTTGTCAGCGAGATCAACGCTGACATCGCTGTTTTATTTTAAATGTCTTCAGGCGAAAATCACATTCAAGACCTTTTTTCTGGTCCTCAGGGGCTGCTGCAGACAAATCGTGACATTCGTGACTGATTCTTCGCGGGAATCCCAGCGTAACTTTTTCAGAAACAATTTGAGTGTTCTTCAAATATTTAGCTTTGCGTTGTTTGAACGTTTCTTAATTTTTACTACGCCTGAATAAAGTACTTTTTATTATTAATTTATTTTCCTGGTTCGAAGAACTTAAACAAAAGCAAAGTTTACATTTTATAGGTACCCGTTTTGGACTCTAAAATACCTAAATATTTTTAAAGAACACGTTCTGTTTTCTGAATCTCTATTCACAATATCATTATCTACTTATTATATTCCGGTAACAAATATTTGCGTTTCTTTGTTTTTTCTTTTATCTAAGTTCAACGTTTACCTGGGCTCAGCGCCCTGCTTTCTAGTCACTACTCTCTAAGTACCTACAATAAAAGTGATTGTACTCAACATATGAAGATTTAAACGAATAGCGTAAAAAACTGGAACTGTCACTTCATTCTAGGGTAAAACTAGCCTGTGAAAAATTAAAAACTTTATCCTAGGAGATAGCTTAATGTGCATTATGATTTTTTGTTTGCAAACAAACATCCTGTCAACATATGTAATAGGTATACAAAATCTTTTGAATGTAGAGCATTATCTAAGATAATAAGATAATTTATCTTTCTCAATTAGGTATGGCAATGATGGCCGATACAGTCCGTCTCTACTTTAATAATAAAGAACAGAATAATTGCACTGATATGTTTATATTATAGTAATTTTTATTCTATTCTAGGCAACAAGTAATATAATAAATAATACTGCAAACATTTCCATGCTCTAGGTAATTGTCACATCTAATGGCCAATTTAAAGATAATATTTTATCTACCTGCTCATTAACCCTTTAACTGGACTAAAGGAAAATTACCCCATTCAAAATGGAACCTTTTTTGCCAGTAAACTAATTAAATTTATCTAAATTTAGAATTTAATTAAAAAAAAGTACTTGTTGGCCAGACAAAAAAATAACCACATAAGCTACCTACTAGCTAACCTACTATCCTTTACAAACAGGAGCTTATAAATTATTTCCGTAGTAAAAAGTAGCCTATGTTACTCAGGAATATTGTAGCTTTCTAAATGTGAAATCGGTCTAGTAGTTTCGGAGTTTATCGATTACATATACGAAAAAAAAAACAAATTTATATTAATAATTATCCTCTTTATTATATTAGTGTAGATAATTAACGCATAATAACATAAGTGATACATTGGTTACTCGCAAGCAAAAATTTTAAATTGCGAGATTTTTAAAAGAACATCTTAGGAACAATAATTAAAAATAATTGATAGAATGGTATATCTAAGTACTTATATGTATATAGATATGTAATAAAACAATAATTTACAACCATCATTAGACAACATCGCGGTAAACGTACTTAATAGATTAACGAGTATAATCCAGTTCTCAGTTTGTCTCCTTTTTATCAATCCGTGATATCGATAAATGAAAACGTGTCTAAAGCATGTGTCTGTTATTTCACCGAATTTCTGAGGAGATTTGTATCTACGTTACCTACGTATGCATGCTTGCTTACCTACCTACGACTAAACCCACAAAGTTTTGGACAGCCTTTAGGCTGAGCTCTACTAAAAACGATGTATTAATTGGTTTTTCGCAAATTCGTAACAAAGTCTAGGATATTATAGTTTGAAATTAACGCTGAATGTCAAAGATTTAGTATTTATTTTGTCACCTTTTCCAAACCGATTCAAAAGTTGAAAATTTGAGGATAATACAGCTGTTAATGCAATAAAATCTTAATAAAATGCATTTTTCAATCTATTTTAAATATCATGCAGTGTTTGAATAAGTACACGGCCTAGACAGACATAAGTGACTATAGAAAAATAATACAGTACGTTAAACAAACTGCTAATATTTTAAAGGGTGAATCAGTCTATGAAGCAGAACAACTTTCTCCAAAGAACATAGGTGTACCTATAGTTTCTATACAAACTAACCCAGCCGACCAATTTTTTTTTACTTCCACCAATGTTCTTTAGGGAATGTCGTTCAGTTTCATGGACTAGTGTATCCCTTAAAATATTTACAGGTATTTTTTATACATACAGTACTGTAGGTATATCAAAAATAGAACGCATTTTTTCACTGTTCACGTCTGTTTTTTCAATCTCATACCCGTGTTTTACGACAGTGTCGCTAATTATAAAAGCGTACTACATAAATGTCTGTTATCGGTCTAGTATCTCGCCGTCATTTCCTTGAATAAGTACTTGTGTAGGTTGTTATGGTGATTGCTGTAGCGTGCAACGATTATGGATCTCGCAGGCTGACCCATCGGTTCCATTGTGGTCTCGATTCTAAATACCATCATCAAAACAAAATTGTGCTCTTAATTTCAGTTGAGTTTCAGTTTTAACATGGATAAACCAAAATAAAGCATAGTCATAGAATACGCTCGCCCGTATAATACGTTTAACGTTTAATTTATTTATATACGTTTTATTTATGGATTGATTGATAATGAGTATCAGCTCACTGCAGTCAAGCGAAGCTGATATCTAGACACACGGCAGTGTGTCCGCCAAGTTCGAGCAAAAAAGCCGACACACCGGCCGTGGGTTATATTACACGAACCATTTCGGGCCAAGTGCGACCCACCTATAACTCAAAATCTATTTTATCTACGCATATGAAATTTCTAGTATCTGTCGAGATCTATTTACATATCTAAAATACAAAATTTCATTAATGTACCTATTGTAGGTCTTGAGATATTGACGTCAGAGAATCGCTATTTTTACTATTTTTACTATACACTCACTGACTGACTGACTCACTCACTCACTCATCAAAAACCTAGACCACTTCAAATGGTCGTATTGACTTGAAATTTGGCATGGAGGTAGGTCTTTAGGTCAAGGTAAAGGAAAAAATCTGAAAATGGCCAAGTGTGAGTCAGTTTTAAAAATAATGAAGGTGTAAATTCATACCCCAAAGGAACTAAAACAAAAAAATTATCTATATCTTCCAATGGTCGTACCGACCTAAAATTCGTTACGAAGGTTTGTATTTAGTCAAAAAAGAAAATAAACCTTACAAAAATAAATGAAATCCCACCCAAAACATAAATGTGAAAGGCTGCCAAGTTCGATAATATTGGAATGCTTCGCCTATAAAAGAAGTGAGATCTAAATAAGTACCAAGTTCCATACACAGACCTCAGTTAAAAATAGTTACAGAAATGCACACTTGATTTTCCGCAGTTTGGAAAGTAGATTCTGAATAAATATCATATTAAATACCTAAAATTCTAATACTTACAAAAACGCAAACCTGTTTTTTCAGTAGTTTCCTTATAACATTTTTTATTTATTTTTTTCTGTACTTTTTAATGATATAACTTGGCAAGTTTTAATAGAAAATTATATACTTGACTCATTGCGTTTAGTAGGTTTATAACAAAGTGTGTGAAAACTTGCCAAAATATATCATTAAAAAGTACAGAAAAAGATAAATAAAAAATGTTATAAGGAAACTGCTGAAAAAACAGGTTTGCGTTTTTGTAGGTATTAGAATTTTAGGTATTAAATATGATATTTATTCAGAATCTACTTTCCAAACTGCGGAAAATCAAGTGTGCATTTCTGTAACTATTTTTAACTGAGGTCTGTGTATGGAACTTGGTACTTATTTAGATCTCACTTCTTTTATAGGCGAAGCATTCCAATATTATCGAACTTGGCAGCCTTTCACATTATGTTTTGGGTGGGATAATTATGTACTGGGCTTCATTGATACGTCGCCGTCTTGGGGACGCCCAAGGCCAGCTGATACAATTTCTGCCTGACTTCCAGAGTCCTGACTTTTCTCAATATTGATCTATTTTAAGATTCAGTAAGTATCACCTAGTATCAAGTTCTATGACTATCTATTTATTCGTCTCTGCTGCGTCGTCATTCTACAAAATATTGCACAACATTTCCAAATTTTTCATATTGGTCTAATTTTAAGATTTAGCGAGTCTCATGCAGGATCTACTCTAATGTCGTATTTATTTGTCTGTGTTTGCGTAGAACGATATTGCACATCATTACTTCTTTTTTTCTTATTACTGGACTTATCGAAGATTTTGATAGTATTATGCAGAATCGAGTCCAATCTCTAATTTATTTGTCTCTGCTTGCGCACAACGATATTGCGCAACGATTCCTAATAAACGTCTGCATGAGACTGCATGCGCCAGCTGAGCGAAGTTTAAGTGAATCAATCAGACAATATTGTTGTCATGTGTCTGCATTTTGTTTCTAACGAGAAACATGCCTTCTTAGTCCTGACCTGAAGAAAATACCCCACAGATTTAGTGTACTAGAAACTCAAATTATCTGAGTACATACAACAAGGCTACAATAAAAACATCGCTGATGTAGGCACCCTACTAACTTCAACATCCCGCATAAATAAAACCGTATATTAACATGTTAACACATACATAAATTACGTTTGAGAAAGGTGAGGAAATCAGTTTCCAGGCACAACATAGTTAGCCCTGAATTTCAGTTCTAACCTATTCAAATCACATTACTGAAGTCAGGAATTAAGCTTTGACATCGAGTCCCTGCATCTACTTAGGAAAGAGGTATCTTATGTTACGTACGTTCAGATGAGCGATGGATCTTCAGATTCACGCAGTACCTATTCATATTCATGGCAATACTTTTGGTTTTCGTTGACATGCTTGAGAGCTTGTATTCGTAATTTTCATTTTAAAAGGCCCCGTCACAAAAGACTTATTTATTCTGTTGTATTTTACGCCTCGTTAACCTGTTAATTATAATACTAAGAAGACTAAGAATTAAATACCATAATGTTGCTTACTACTTTATTACGCATCAACTTCCGCCATGCAAAATGATTTGAGGTGTTCTGGTGTCTAATAAAAAAATCCGATTCGTAAATCTGATTTTTAAATCAATAAACCCATAAAACCGCATAAAACTGATCAATATGTAGGCGGATAGGATAGTCAAATTTTAATAGTGACGCCAGTCTAAAAGGATTTTTTAACTGTTTTTTTAGGGTTTCGTAGTCTACTAGAAACCCTTATAGTTTCGTCATGTCTGTCTGTCTGTCTGTCTGTATGCCGCGCCCTCATATATTTGTCAGTTTTAGAGCTATCGACATGAAATTTGGTGAGAAGATAGATCGTATTGACCCAAATATAGAAATGTTAAGAAAAAAATATTTTAAATGTTTTTTGGACCCCCTCCCATACAAGTGAAAGGGGGGCAAAGAAATTTTTTTTCTTCTGTTATATTGAGTAGGGTATCGTTGAATAGGTATTTTAAAACTAAGGTGAGGTTTCTTTAAAACAAAGTCACTAAAATGTTTCTGTCACGAGATATTTGCTTTTCAAAAGGGCGTTTTTGACCAAAAATTTGTTCCAGCTGTAACTTCTAAAGTATAAATGCTAAAAATTTGAAATAAATATGGAATATAGCTTACAATCTGAAGTTACAATAAAAACTATAACGGATATCGTACCCTTAAAGGTTTCAGAAAAAATTGAGTTTTTCTATTTGCGGTTGGTCATCATACTGCTGCTAACAAACCAGCAACAAAATTAAGTTTGTAATGCTGAAAAACCTGATATTTAAACGATGACTACGAAACCCTATTTGTGGGCGTGTCTGACACGGTCTTGGCAGTTTTTTTTATGTATGTATAGGCACTTCACTATTCTGTCACAGTCTACAGTCAAGTCTGTGATCACAGTCAGTTGATTTTGCTATTTATTAAATTTCCAGCGACTCTGATCGCGGCGGCGGCGGGCACCACAGTAGGCTGGACGTCACCGACCCTGCCGAAGCTGCTAGCTCCAGACTCACCCATCCTGACCACGCCCGACCAGAGCTCATGGATCACCTCACTCATGATACTGTGCTCAGGTACTGACCGTAGGCAGGTGCTGGTGATGCAGGGAGCACAGTAGGCTGGACGTCACCGACCCTGCCGAAGCTGCTAGCTCCAGACTCACCCATCCTGACCACGCCCGACCAGAGCTCATGGATCACCTCACTCATGATACTGTGCTCAGGTACTTACTGTAGGAGGTGCTGATGTGGCGATGTAGGCATCACAGTAGGCTGGACGTCACCGACCCTGCCCAAGATGCTGGCTCCAGACTCGCCCATCCTGATCACGACCGACCAGAGCTCATGGATCACCTCACTTATGATACTGTGCTCAGGTACTTACTGTAGGCAGGTGCTGGTCATGCAGGGACCACAGAAGGCTGGACGTCACCGACCCTGCCCAAGCTGCTGGCTCCAGACTTGCCCATCCTGACCTGACCAGAGCTCATGGATCACCTCACTCATGATACTGTGCACAGGTACTTACTTTAGGCTTTGCTGGTGATGCATTGAGCAGAGTAGGCTGGACGCCACCGACCCTGAACAAGCTGCTGGCTCCAGACTCGCCCATCCTCACCACGCCCGACCAGAACAACTTATGGATCACCTCACTCATGATACTGTGCTCAGGTACTTACTCTAGGCAGGTGTAATGCAGGGAGAACAGTAGGCTGGACGACACCGACCCTGAACAAGCTGCTGGCTCCAGACTCGCCCATCCTGACCTGATCAGAGCTCACGGATCACCTCACTCATGATACTGTGCTCAGGTACTTACTGTAGGCAGTGCTGGTTATGCAGGGAGCACAGTAGGCTGGACGTCACCGACCCTGCCCAAGCCGCTGGCTCCAGACTCGCCTGAACAGACCTCATGGATCACCTCACTCATGATACTGTGCTCAGGTACTTACTAAAGGCAGGTGCTGGTAATGCAGGCAGCACAGTAGGCTGGACGTCACCGGCCCTGAACAAGCTGCTGGCTCCAGACTCGCCAATCCTCACCAAGCTAGACCAGAGCTCACGGAGCACCTCACTCATGATACTGTGCTCAGGTACTTACTGTAGGCTGGTGATGCAGGGAGCACAGTAGGCTGGACATCACCGACCCTGCCCAAACTGCTGGCTCCAGACTCTCCCATCCTGACCACGCCCGACCAGAACTCATGGATCACCTCACTCATGATACTGGGCTCAGGTACTTAAGTACTAAAGGCAGGTGCTGGTGATGCAGGGAGCACAGTAGGCTGGACGACACCGACCCTGAACAAGCTGCTGGCTCCAGACTCGCCCATCCTGACCACCAGCGCTCACGGACCACGCCCGACCAGAGCTCATGGATCACCTCACTCATGATACTGTGCTCAGGTACTTACTGTAGGCAGGTGCTGGTGATGCAGGGAGCACAGTAGGCTGGACGTCACCGACCCTGCCCAAGTTGCTGGCTCGAGACTCGCCCATCCTGACCACCAGCGCTCACGGACCACGCCCGACCAGAGCTCATGGATCACCTCACTCATGATACTGTGCTCAGGTACTTACTGTAGGCAGGTGCTGATGATGCAGGGAGCACAGTAGGCTGGACGTCACCGACCCTGCCCAAGCTGCTGCACCTCATTCATGATACTGTGCTAAGATAAGTCCCTACTTTCTACTAGATCTTTGGTACAAGTTTTTCGCTAATTTTAACGGTTTTGTGATTAGATAGTTTTGTCATCAGCTATTGATTATCTACGCTACGCTACAAGTAATTACACAATTTTATGGTGGTTGGACTCTATCGAATCGAAATAAAACAATTTCCACCATATAATTTGAACTGTTAGTTTTTCTTCAATATAATACCTACATATGATTACCATACATGACATACGATACCTAGATTAGGTACAATTTTAGACAATTTGTCAAGGCTAGAAAAAGATATATCGAGATAGCGCGCGTGTACAGATTACTATTACAGACATTTTATTTTGCGCAATAGAATTGTTTAATCATTCTAAACTTGATTTTTTTCTGCTCTATTTATCACTTAATACCTAGTAGAAATAAGAGCCACGGTTTACTTTGGTTGGTTACCTGTGAAGTTCGAGTACCTCAACGCGACGAGCCTTTAATAAAAAGAAAACAGTAATTTTGTGGTTCTTTTGTTGTTGTCAGCCTTTTATCTCGTGTTCTCAAATATTTGTACCACAAGCATTCAAGATTGACAATGCGGGCCTGAGGTTGCGATTCCGCGAATGACGCGGGGCTCGTGTTAGCCGAGTCAACAAGATAAACACAGGGACTTCGCCGAAATAAGGGAAGTCGAAGAGTACTTTTTAATTTGCAAAGGTAATTTTGAGTTGATCTGACTCTGCTGAATTAAAAAGGGCATTTGAGAAGTAGGTACATCCTGAACAGGCTGTGGTGGACTAAAATTAAATCGTAAGAAAAATGCCTGATCTGGTAGGTACCAGAGCCTGTACAACGAGCGCCCGCCCATACTTTAATTTGTAATACCTGTAGCTTAGGTACATAATAATCTAAACGGGTTTCATACCTATAATTCCTGATGCTGCTTTCAGTGCGCAATGGATTAGTTCTCTCGCTTAGATTTGCGAGTATCCCTACGATTACGACAGAACACACACAGTAGAAAACAAGAACATGGTAATTCTTCTTATTGTAGAGTCAATATTTATTTCATCACATTTGCGTACCGAGAACATTGAGGAAGAGAAACGAAAAAATATACATACACGAGGAATGTTGCTTTTATAAGTATATACGGGTACTCAGTATGTAAATTCATTGTGGCAAAATACTTCGATGTATGCACGAATATGAAAAGTATAAAAATATATAGAGGCTGTTTGTGTAGAATCATTCATATACGTGATATTATCTGATTGTTTCTAAGCGTACTAGTTGTGACATTTGGCACGGTTACAAACACTGATTTACAATTTGCTATGATCGTAGTACGCATTTGAATTTTTTATATCTTCTTAGTAGTCAAATAAAAAACCGAAACAAAACTATCTTATTATGTATCTAAAATACACTGTCCAAAACTACACCTACTATTATACTTAGAAGCAGAATACAAAGTACAGCCTTGGGACATACAAAGGACATCTAACCTTCAGTTATAGTGTCGCATTCAAAGATAGGAAAAAAATATTCAGAGTAGATTTTTAAAATTCATTGGATCCGTAAAGTGACTTTGCAATAAGACAGTATTTTAAATTCAAATCTAAAGCAGTTCTGAAGCGGTTAATGTAGAATTTATAAGAGTCTCAACTAGGTAGCATTGAGATATATAACTTTATTTGATTTCAAACGGAAAAATGTAAGAAAAAAGAAAATAAACAATAATAATGCATACAAAACGCCTGAACAGTTTAACTGCAACCATGAAAATATCTTACATAGACAAATATGACAACATACCTTGTCTGATTCTGCCCTTAAAATAATTTCTATATGTTTTTTATGCCTACATATTGAATTTTTCACATTTCAGCTGCAAGCCCCATCCCCGCAGCGTTCCTAGCCGACCGCATCGGCACGAAGAAGACGCTGCTCCTCGCGTCGGTGCCGTACATCGTCGGCTGGATCCTCGTGATGCTGGCCAGCAATGTGCCCACCATCTACGTCTCTCGTCTGATCTCCGGCCTGGGCTACGGGATCGCCTACACCGCTGCGCCGATGTACCTGGGTGAAATCGCCTCGGACGAATGCAGAGGCGCAATGGCCACTCTAATTACGGTCATGTCAAAGGTACTTAAAGAACTACTGTACTGTAAAGATTTCCTTTTTTTTTGCTCAATACCATTGTACGGAATCTTCTATCCGTTTGTTGATAATAATATGATTCCCGATTTTGGCTTTTTATGTAATTATATCAATCTAATCTTTAGTAATATTTTTAAGTACCACAACAATTCATTATCTTTAGTTTTTTTTTATATTGACAATGTATTTTTGTCTTTTCCAGTTTGGTATCCTGTCACAGTATTGCATCGGTCCATACGTATCCATGCTAGCTCTAGCCAGTTTCAACATTGCTATACCCATCCTGTTTGTAGTGACATTCACTACCATGGCAGAATCGCCTTACTATTTCCTGAAATCGGGAAATCCAGACCAGGCCGAAAGGTCCCTGAAGAGACTCAGAGGCAAACGTAGCGTAAGAGAAGAACTAGACAGCATGACACATCTGGTTAATGAGAACATGAAAGATAAGGGTCGATGGATGGACTTGTTTACCGTCGGAGGTAACAGAAGGGGTCTTGTCATCCTCTTGGGAATATATTTCACACAACAGTTTTGTGGCAGCACAGCAGTAATTTCGTATGCTCAGCAAATATTTGGAGCGGCTGATAGCGGCATGAGAGAACAAGAAGCGAGCATTTTGTTCGGGTCTGTCCAACTGATGACGGCATTTATTTCATCACAGCTTGTTGACAGACTTGGGAGGAAACCGCTGCTGTTGATATCATCGTGCGGGGTGGCAATAACAAACATCATTGTAGGGGCATACTTTTTCATCAAAGAACAGAACTCCGAATACGTCGTAAATGTAAAATTCATTCCTATCATTGTGATACCTATATTTATATTTTCTTACACAATAGGATTAGCTACAGTGCCTTTCGCAATAACGTCAGAAATATTTCCTACGCAAATAAAGTCGAAAGCTACGTGTGTTATTCAAATGTGTGTGGCTTTGATGACATTTGCCGTAACGAAATTGTATCAAGTAGTGGCGGATAATTTAGGACCCTACGTCGCCTTTTGGGGTTTCGGGGTATTTTCAGTAGCAGGTGTGATATTTATTTATGTACTGCTTCCTGAAACTAAGGGACAATCGTTCGCAGCTATACAGCAAAAGCTTTACAAAAGTAAGAGGGAAGTTGTGTTTAATAAGGATCACAATGCAGGGTCAGTCAGAATAATCTGACACATACAATTAGTTATAAAAATATAAACTTAAAATATAGTATACAGTTTGGTTATATAAAATATACGATCTCTATGTATTCTCAAACATATAGGTACACGATTGCTATAATCAATGCTTAAGTACTTCATTGTGGCTTCCATCCGTTACCTATAAGTAAATAGTACTTATTTTATTTATTTAAGATTAGCTGACTCTCTGTATACATATTTAAAAACATTCCTAAATATAAAAATGTATATTTGAGGTGTTTGATGGCTGATTTCGCTTTTTGTGCTTGAAATGAAATTAGCTCTCGAATAGTTGTATGGAAATATCTACAGGGTGTAAAGAACGGTGTACCGAAATGTAGCACTTTATTTCAAAGATCCGCGGTTATTATCTATCACTAACACTATAACATATACATACTGATGGAATTTTACTCACGGGTTGTTGAGTAAAAAGCCCTACTCTGTTATAAGTATTACTTACTTACTACTTACTACGCTGGCTCAGCGACCCGAAGTGGATCTTGGCCTCCGATACAACTGTACGCCACTCTTCCCTGTTCTGCGCAGTTTGCTTCCAATCAGGCTTTTGGAGTGCGTGCAGGTCTTTTATAACTTCATCTGTCCAGCGATATCTTGGTCGACCTACCGGGCGCTTGCCCGTTGGCCGGCCTAGGTATGCCTTCTTGACCGCTCGATCCTCTTCCATCCGCTCCACATGACCAAGCCAGCGCAGTCTCGCAGCTTTACTTTCCCCGATGATATTGGGCTCACGGACTATTTCCTCTATCTCCCTGTTCTTTCTGATTCTCCAGATGCCATCCTCATTCTTCACAGGTCCCAGAATCTTCCGCAGTATTTTTCGTTCTGCCACTAACAGTTTTTCTTCCTCCTTCAGGGTCAGCGTCCAGGTTTCGCATCCGTACATCAGTATGGGTCTTATAACAGTCTTGTAGATGCGAATCTTCGTTCTCCTGCTTATAAGCTTCGACGTCAACACTTTGTGAAGGGCTGCTGAGCACCTTAGGGCATTTTGAATGCGGATGTTAATTTCATCTTCCCTCTGATTCGTGTCCGTGACTGTGCAACCAAGGTATTTAAACTTGTCCACCCCTTTGTAGGAGGTACCATTGACTATCAGGTTGTTTCTCTTAGTCCTGGTTGTCCTGAATCTTTTCATGTGGAGGTACTCTGTTTTGTCCTGGTTAACCCTGAGACCTACTTTTCTACCTTCCGACTCCAGTGCACCGGCCATTGCTCTCACGTCTGCCGCACTTCTTCCCATCAATGCGAGGTCATCCGCGTAACCTATGACTTTGTGCGTCCCGTTTAACTCAACTCCATCACCGTGGTCTAGTACTTTTCGGACTACGTATTCGAGCATCAAATTAAACAGCATAGGTGATAGCGCGTCCCCTTGTTTTAGCCCTGTGATCACTTCGAAGGCATCCGTAAGATTTCCTCCTACTCTCACCTTCATACTACTATATTGTGTGGCAGCTTTGGTGATGCGTATCAGCTTTTCGGGGATGCCGTATGATCTTAACACTATAAAAAGTGTTTCCCTGTCCACACTGTCATATGCTTTGGTGAAGTCGACGAAGAGAGAGTGGATGTCTTGTGCATACTCCCATTTTTTCTCCATAAGCTGCTTAAGAAGAAAGATTTGGTCCACTGTGCTGCGATTACGGCGAAAACCACATTGGTAGTCTCCTATAATCTTCTCTGCAAATGGTTCGAGCCGGCCCAGGAGAACATACGACAGTACTTTGTAGGCAGTGGGTAGTAGCGCAATCCCTCTATAGTTGGAGCATTTCTTCCTAGAGCCTTTTTTATGGATTGGACATATGACCCCCATATTCCATTCTTTAGGCTGTTTTTCTTCCTCCCATATCTTACATATAATCTCATAGAGACGCGACTGTATTGCTCCTCCGCCGTACTTCCACAGTTCTCCCGGTATGCCGTCAATCCCTAGACACTTGTTGTTCTTAAGTCGCATAATGGCTTTTCGCACTTCCTCAAAGGTAGGAGTTTCTACATCGACTTCACACACCTCCTCCCGCTGGTTCAAGCTGAAAGCTACTGGTGGGCAATTTAACAGGTCCTTGAAATATTTGCACCATTCAATTTTTAGTTTCTCCGGGTCAGATACGAGGTTGCCTTCTTCATCTTCAAGAAACTGAGCGACTGGCTGATACCCTTTCTTAACCGAACTTATTTCTTGGTAGAATTTGCGAGTTTCACTAGATCTTATTAGTGTTTCTATTTCTCCTACTTTCCGTTCAAGGTGGTCTCTCTTCGCATTCCGGATAGTATTCCTGCATCTTGTGCGCACTTCGTCGTATTTCTCCTGCCACTCGTTGTTCTGTTCAGCTAGGATTTTGTGATGTCTCCTTTCTTCTACGTTTATTTCGCATTCCTGTGTCCACCATTTTCGCTTTTTGTATCGTTTCTTTCTTCCTAGGATCTTGAGTCCAACCTCTTTCACTGTATCTCGGGTATTTGTCCAGGCGTCTTCAATGCACTCTTGGACCTCCAAAGCCTCAAACCTGTTGCGGAGTTCAACTTGAAAGGCATATCGAGTCTCCTTGTCCTTTAATCCTTCGGTGTTTAGAAGAGGTTCCTCTGAGGTCTTACGTTTTGTAGAAATTTTGATTTTAGCTCTAAATTTGATGCCTAGCATGTAGTGATCACTATCACAGTCAGCCCCTCGGAAAGATCTTACGTTTTCGATAGTATTTTTGTGCCTGCAGTCAATAAGCACATGATCAATTTGGTTGACGGTAATTCCGTCGGGTGACTTCCACGTTCCTTTGTAGATATCCTTGTGGGGAAACATCGTGCTCTTCACTACCATTGATTTGGATGTCGCAAAGTTTATCAACCTAAGACCATTGTCATTAGTTGTCTCGTGCTTGCTGTGTAAACCAATAGTAGGAACAAAGATTTCTTCACGGCCTATCTTTGCATTCAGATCACCCACTAATATTTTTATATCATACTCGGGAATCTGGTCGTAGACTACTTCTAGGTCAGCATAGAACTGGTCTTTTGTTGCCTCGTCAGCCATTTCGGTCGGGGCATATGCATTTATAATTGAGATGTTCTTAAATTTGCTTTTCAGCCTTAGAAGGCAGAGTCTATCGGATACAGCAGCGAACTTAAGAATGTTTCCAACAACGTTGTTATTAACCATGAAACCAGTACCATAGACATGTTTGTTATAGTCTCCACCACTGTAGAATAGTGTTCTGTTATATTCCAGCTTACATTCGCCACTGCCCGGCCATCTAACTTCCTGGAGCGCGGCGATGTGGATGTTATACCGCTGAAGTTGTTTATTAAGCTGATAAATAGCACCAGGTCTATACAAACTGCGTACATTCCATGAGGCAAATCGTAAGTCCATAATTCCTCGCCTAAAGTCGTCGTTTTGCGGATCGGATGGGTTATTCTTCTGTATCGGTTTCGTAACAATGATTTTTTACATGGGAGGGCTGTTAACCCGCCGCACAACCCCCAAAATGCTGGAGGACCACACCCATCGTTGGTCAGCGAGTCCATCGGACTTAGCCGGTTAGCGTAGCTAGGCTGTGCTACCGACCATCCCCCTATCCGCCACCCGGGGACGCTCCTCTACGCCGTGAGGGCCAGCGCGTTATAAGTATTAGTATCCAAAAACTTTGCAGGCCTGATTAGACTATGCCATGCCTGCTTCCATGATCTGCTGATCAGAGTTTTGTATGGGAGGGCGACTTTAATTCTTGTTTATGCCTTCATACAAGTTTTTCAGTTTCATCTTCTGACCATGCCTAAATTTTTTTCTGTTCACCGTCCCTTACATCCCGTACTTGGTTACTCTTTAAGTTATTTCAGTATTTTAATTAAATAAGGATACAAACGTTTATACAACATTTTTATAACATGATCGAATAATAGTAGATAGTAATATATATAATAAATACTTTACAGTGATAACACCAGTGATACTTAAATGGCAAAGAACTTAATATTACTATTACAGTATATCAATGGATTGTTACCTCTTATTTATTTAAGATATGATATATTTTATTATTTGTAGTAATATAGCCCACTCTTTTAAGCATTTATGTAAATTATACATGTAGATAGAAATATAAAAAAGTGCCTTTAATTAACTAATTTAAGAGTGTATTTTTATGGCATACGATAAAAGAGCTTAAGTACAAACAAAATATAATTAGTATGGGTGTAAGGGAAGTTTGTTTCTAACAGAGGCACAACGTGTTAGAGAGATCGCATACACCACTTAAAATCAGCCACGAAACTAAAATTTTAAATTATATGCTTTAAAATATAAAAAAAATTACACAAAGTATCTTGTTACACATATTATAAGCAACTAAATTAGGTATGTAAAATAATAAAGAAGTATAGAACAAATCTGCTGAGCTATAACAGCAGATCCAGGTTGGTATAAGGTTTTATGCTATTTGTCTAACACGTAAAATGTTGTGTAAGTACTTAGATAGGTATGTAACAAAATAAATAAATATTAATTATTATGTTATGCAGTTTTCTATGCAAGATTTTTATTTACGCACACGATAGATTATAATTAGGAACCTTATTCAGCTTTTGTCTTGTTAATACCCTGTGTCTTCAATCAATGGTCCAAAAACGTTTCAAAAATAATTCAATTTAGTATTGCCATGGAACTGGGAATAGTCCGGGGCTTCAGGACAATATGTGTCTATTATAATATCCGTGGCTATTCTTCGTTGAAATTGGCGATATTACATTGCTTTAATTTTATATATGCTTAATTTCCGAAGCATGGCACTTTTTTTAGAGAATGGTTACTTTTTTGTATCATCGCATCGTACTTCTAATACAAATAAAAACTGGAACTTTATTTTAGACTCTATTAGTAAAGTATCTGAAAAAATTATGCAAACTCGGCTATCTGAAATCGCAGCAACAATCACTCTACCTCTCTGCTGAAAATTTTAGACATCCTTAAACTACTCATACTCATCTTGTAAATACTGATTGCTATTCAATTGAATTCAGGCAATAACATTATATACTTTTGTGTTTTTTTTTGTTATTAATTTAAATTAAATAGTTAGTTACCACGTGCTATACACTGCGCACCTAGTAATAGTAATAGAATGGCTTAATTTAATAGGACAGGGTTTACAATTCATGAAAATAGTAGCTTTGTTGTAGCCAGGACAAAATAGATTTGTTTGGTTACCTCTTATTTATTCACATTGAGTAACTTGATGTCCATATAGTCCACAAGACGAAGACAAAGAATATAAAAAAGTTTACAGATGCATTAAAGAAGGATGGACAAAAGAAAACATAGAAGAAGAAATTAAACCATATATGAGAAACGGATAAACCTCACAGCAGAGAAAGGACTAATACTATACAATGTCAGAATATTAATACCAAAGCTACAAAAAGAGACGCTAGAATAAATCCACACTGGATACCCCAGTGTTACGAAGGCCATGGATAGGGCAAATCTCACTATATGGTGGCTTACCATGAACACTAGCATCAGAACATGGACTGAGAAATGCACGACATGCATCGAATCAACCGTACAAAGACCTGAACCTCTCATACCAGGACAAATACCAAAATTATTCTGGGAAGTCATAGCAGCTAATTTATGTACCTACAAAGGAAAAGAATATCTAGTATTCAGAGATATATTATCTAACAATCCAGAAGTTATTACTTTGAAGTCCACAACATCGTCAGCTTATAATAAATCACCTTAAAAACAATATGGCTAGACATGGCATTCCTAAAATACTTAGAACAGACAAAATGGACCACAATTTGCATCGCAATTATGAATTTGAACTCATTACTTCTAGCCCGCATTTTTCATAGAATAATGGCGCGGCCGAAATTGGTGTCAAAGTTATCAAAAAAATTCGAAAAGAATAAACACCCACATCTTTGATTTCTAATGTATAGAGCAACACCGACTCAGCTTGGTCTCGTCTCGCACCATCACAAGTGTTAATGTCAAGTATACTGAACACTATCTTACCGACACGTGACGAGACCCTGGAACCTATAACCCCAGATGTCCAAGAGTACAGACGTAAATTGACTATAAGTTTATACATTTTATATAGAAACGGTTTCTAGAGTCGCGATATCGCAAGTCTCAAGTCTCCTTCTCATGTCTTACGTCTCGCCGCTGGAGCTAGAGGCTTAAATTTACTCGTATGAAAAATATGCGCTATGTATAAAGGTGGTGGTAGTTTCAAACAAGTCTACATGTGGGTGTGCGCGCAACACAACACCTGCCTTCTTATCAGTTCAATGCGGAGAGATAATGGGGAAAAGATAAGGTGGGGTAGGTTTAATAAGCAAGCTGTGATAAAATTAACATGTAACTTTTAAAGCACTCGCGATTACTTTCACACATAATGATTACTTTAACGGGTCTTATCGCGATAGTTTTTTAGGTAAATAAGCGATTTACCTGGAAACTCAACGTTTCGACTGGGTTTCACATGGGTTTCACCAGTCGTGGTCGCGAGCAGACTGAAGTAGCAGCGAGTTGTCATCAGGGCGGTGGGCAACTAGATTTTCTGCTACCCACATATTGTCTTAATAATTTAAATTGTTTGTAAACATTACACATTAGGCCGGCACACAACACTCACAATGTCCGACGATCGGTCCGATGGCGAATCGCGCGTTTTTATTCTGTCTATTACCGGACTCCATGTTGTAGACCATTTAAATCCGTCCTCCCGATTGAAATTATTGGGGTTCTTTTTGATTTCTATTGCCTCCCTCACCACTCTGGAGTAATAGTGAATTAACATGCACAGGATTGAATTAATTTTTGGAGTAATTGAATTATTTTGTGTATACCATAAAATATTTCCTTGCTCTTCCTGAATGTTTTGAGAAATTTGTAGATATTCAGAATACGTACTTTCCTAAACTTATATGAAATGTTTTAGATCACACAGTATTCGACGACTCTATTTTTAAGAGGAATATGCGGAGCGGCACACAGATAAACTTTTTGGTAGTAAGTGAGTTAAGAATTTAAGAATTATGTGTACTTACTTTTAAAATAAATTGATAATAATATACCTATTACACGAAAACTCAAACTCAAAAGTATTTATTCAAAACGGGATACAAAAATATCAGTCATTAATATTCACTAGCTACCCGTCAGCGGTTTCACCCGCTGCAACCCATCTTTTACCCCTGTAGGTGTTAAAAATTGAAAATCCCTGAAACATGTGCCCAATTTTTTTAGCTGTTTGATCTAATTGCAAGTTTTGAAACAGATCGCATTTAAAAATCATGATTTTCCATACAAACTTTTAACCCCTTTATATACCATTTTAGAGGTCGAAAACCGAAAACCCCGGAAACACGTATTTTATTTTTTAGCTTTTTCATTTAATCCATGATAGTATCTTTACCGTGATTTTCTATGCAAACTGTTAACCCCTTTTTTACCCCTTTACGGGTTAAAAATCGAAAATCCCTGAAATACGTGCTCAATTTTTTCAGCTCTTTGATCTAATCGCAAATTTTGAAACAGATCACATTTAAAAATAATGATTTCCCATACAAACTTTTAAACCCTTTTTACCCCTTTAGGGGTTAAAAATCAAAAATCCCTGAAACACGTATTTCGTTTTTTAGCTTTTTGATCTAAACGCAAATTTTGAAACAGATCGCATTTAAAAATAAAGATTTTCCGTACAAACTTTTAACCCCTTTCTTACCCCTTTAGGGGTTAAAAATCGAAAATCCATGAAACACGTAGGTACTCATTGTTTTCAGCTCTTTGATCTAATCGCAAATTTATAAACATATCACATTTAAATCATGATTTATCATATTACAAACTTTTAACCCTATAGGGGTTAAAAATCGAAAATCCCTGAAACACGTATTTCTTTTTTTTCGTTTTTTTGATGTAATCGCAAATTTTGAAACATTTCGCATTTAAAAATAAAGATTTTCCATACAAACTTTTAACCCCTTTTTTACCCCTTTATGGCTTAAAAATCGAAAATTCCTGAAGCACGTGTTTGATAATTTTAGCTCTTTGATTTAATCACAAATTTTGAAACAGATCGCATTTTAAAAAAAATATTTTCCATACAAACTTTTAACCCCTTTTTTACCCCTTTAGAGGTTAAAATTTAAGGTTAAAAATATTTAAAAACCTGCCCCTTAACTTACTCTATATACTAAAAAAAACCGCATCAAAATTCGTTGAGGGGTTTTAAAGATATAAGGAAACATACATACAGACACGGGAAGGGACTTTACTTCATACTATGTATTGATTATCATTACATTACAAAAAAATTGATAAGTCATTGTAAATGAAAGAAAATTAAAAGACACAGTTTTCTTTTTCTTTTTCTTTTTCTTTTTCTTTTTCTTTTTCTTTTTCTTTTTCTTTTTCTTTTTCTTTTCTTTTTATTTTTCTTTTTCTCGCCTCAGGGCTAGCCAGGCTAAGAAAATAAAAGAAAAAGAGAAAAAAATAAGAGAGGCAATAATATATTAATAAAAAAAAAGAGAGATCGTAATACCTATATTAATTAAGTAGTTTATGTTTTTAAATTTTATAATTTATTTACCTATCTACTAAACTCTACAAGATGCCCACCGTACACAATACAATTTACATAATTTGTCTTTCCACACAACCAACGCCCTCTGCATGAAACTACCCACACCGAACCGTCAAATAAAAATCTCCCATTCGGTGACATTTCGCTGATGGGCGGCTGCCAAAAATCGTTCACCTGAGGCGAGAAACACACGTAACGTCCGTTTGTGCGTTATGTTTGCGCTACGTTCAGCATGCGTTGGGACAATACGAATCTCGACCCTATTCAATACGATATTCCCTTGCAAGTATGGTTTATATCAAATAGTTCGGCAGACGCATTCCTTGATATAGCTTTGTGCCATATTTTTGCGCTAGCGGATGCATCTGTCAAACCATTCTACATAAACCGTATTTGAATGAAAATGAGATGAAAAATCGTATTGTTCAAACGCAGCGGATAGCACTGATAAAAACAAAACTTCACTGCTGTAGTTTAAAAATTGTTTCATGCGATAAAAATCCGCCATCTTGAATTAATGATTTTTTAGTATAGCCAGCCACTCACGTAGCTGAGACAAATCAAAAGATACCTCACATGTGAAGATCCGCTCAGCCTTTGGGCTACAGCCCTTGAAAACGTATATTTGGGTGCATACATAAATACATACCTACCTGCATACTCTCGAAAAACAAAACCCTAATAATGAGACAGTCAGGTAAAAATACCGCACAAACGCGATGTTACATGTGTTTTTCGTCTGACCCTTGGACTGCAAACATGCGCGAAACCCGTGCCACTGCTGAGTGATATCATCATCAGCACTATCTTGTGGGCGTGTTCCGTGTGTTTGCTACGTCATCATTACGAATCTCCACCGTACCGTAGCGCGCCCTAAATACATACGGACTTTTGAAGGTCGTTGGACGGTGGAACCTCAGCTCAGCAGAAACAACAAACTGGGGTAAATATTATGCAATGTTGAGTCATCAGGATTCAAAAAGTTGCGGATGACATCCGTTTGAAATCATTCTGCGGCTTGGAGGTTTTAGTATAGAAAAAGATCTGAGGATAGTGTAGTGTTGTATATCATCCATCATTCATTAGTTTCATTACTATAAGGTACCACAGGCATCATGGGACTATTTACATATTGATGGTGCCGTATGGTTTATGGCTGAAAACTACAAACTACACCAAACAATAGATACTGAAAAAAAATCATCTACCTGATCATAGTGATCATCATCAACATGATCGAAATCGCGCCGCCGTGAAACTTCTGAAACCGACATCATATGCACACACACTGCCTGAAAACTCACACATAGAGGACATGTAAACCATATACGTGACACGTATTGGTATTTGGAACGCCGCACACGTGGTCGTGCGCGTGTGTGCGTGTCACGCGTCTGTCGGGTGATCGCGTCGCGCGTCGCATGGCTACATTCCGTGCGTGCTGTAACCGTCGTGCAAAAGAACACCGCCTTTTTATTTCACTCTCGACTTGAAGTATTAGGGTGCTTCTTCGGAGCCTAAATTTTCGTTGTCCGGGAACAAAACACACCTTTTTTTAAAAAACTTAGGTATAGTTTATTTTTTTATAAATAGTTCATACTTGTATCTAACTGGGACACAATGAAACTTTTGTATTATAGCTAAACAAGACAGTTAAAAAAAAAATCAAACTGCTGAAATCTGATTCCCGTAACGTGTCCGCGCCCCAAAATTTGATACAAAACGGCTTATATGTTTTTTACTGTGTGATTTATCTACATAAACTATTTTTTTTTAACTTAACAGATGTACAATGATACGGGAAAAAAATATTTGAAACGTGTAATTAAGGTCCATTTTGTTCTATGAATCATTTTAAAAATGTCCGGTACCTAGAACTGATTCCCGTGTAACGTCATTAAACCGCAAAAAACTTCCTATTAAACCACCCTGAAGGTGTGGTCTATCCACCATAGCTATCCCCTAGGAGTGCTCCAAGTGCCATGGGAAGCAGAACGTGCCGCTGGTGCAGCATCACCCCACTACGAGGCCAAAAATCTGATTCCCGTGCATTTGGTTTCACTTAAAACTGATTCCCGTTTGTCGATTTTAAATTAAAGTATAAGTCACGAAATGGACCCATTATACTTAATTTAAAGCTCTTTAGGTTTACTACCTTATATGTTAATACTATTGTGTGAGACGCAAAAGGTTCGAGGTAATCTCAATTTTTCGATTTTTTCTGACTTCCGTCACACTGATTCCCGTGTACTTTTTGACACGGGAATCAGTGTTTAGTACTTCAGAGGGCACGCCAAATCATAAATCCTAGTTGTTGTGTATGATTTCTTACACGGTGGTCATTACACAACCATGTCAGAGCCCTACTAGTAGTTTTATGTGTAGCTATTTTCCAAGTTACCTACCTACTTACTTACCTTCACCTAAGTACTTAGCTGGTTACCTACCTGCCTACTAACTTACCTATCTACCTGCCTACTGCTCAACTACCTACTTTATGACATTACTTACCTACTGATATTATAATATTACATAAAAATGGTATTTTACGTGACAGGGACATTTTACGACTGCAAAGTACTGCAAAAGGGACATTATGCGTCTGAATGCTACCTACCTATGTACTTATCAACCTATTTTCTTGCCTTACTGCTTACCTAGCTACCTACGTACTTTACTATATTGATAATATCATATAACTTGTATTAGAACATTACGCCGAGAAACATTTTGCTACAGCGACATTCTGCGAAGGAGACATTATGTGCCTAAACCAGAACACCTAAGTAATCTAGCGGTGACATTAAAGTGCAATAAATAAGTAGAAAAATAAATATATTTTAAGTTTATTAATGGTTTGTCATATTGAATAATCATATTTCTGATTCCCGTATTCCTAAATTTGATTCCCGTAGGCAGTAAATTTTATAATGTCAATATTTCGAAAATCTTTAATTTGAAATGAGTGCCTCTGTCAAATATACCTTTGTTTCGTTCTATAATTTGACATACAGTGTAACATTACATCATAAATTGAAAAATGAAAACGACTACGGGAATCAGCCGAAGAACGCGATTTCGAAGAAGCACCCATTATCTTATGCAGCAAATTGACAGGTGATCAATTTCTTCCATGTGAGGAAGGTATGCTTACTTAGATGATCTTGATCAATTATCAATCGTAAATAATACACCGCGATTCGTCTTCTTGGACTTGGCCTCTTTATCATATAGCTAAAGAAAACTTTTCAAATTCTAAGCCGGCATGATAGCTGGTAGGGATCGATAGAGGTACCTAGGGATGATGTTGTTGATGATGAAGTTAGAATCGAAAATTGGGTGTTAGAGGCTAAAGCCACAGCACAGCGAACCATAAGTGCCTATTTTCTGGTACAGTCAAGCTCTGGCTGAGTTAGACAGTTTGAACTTTAGACCGTTCTTATGCCTCGCGCATAGGAATTACATTGGCAGTTCAAGTGTCTAACCGGGCGTGACAATGACTGTACCTACTTACCTAGGTAGCTATAAGTATGTAACAAGACTGATTCTTGGGCAATTAAAATATTATACTCATTCATGTGATGATGGAGGACGAAGTTCACGGACAATATAAACAATCTCTGTTAATCAAAATGTTTTTCAAGCATTCTCTGGTTATCATGTGGTTTTTATAAGAGTCGTAGAAAAGTAAATCACAATTACCAGGTTACGTGTGATGCCAGCATAGAACAGCATCAAACAATTCTACTCGAGGTTGTCGTAACCGGTGACTAAGCCAAGGCAACAGCACTGCCTGTGAATACAACACCTTGCACTGCACTCGCTAATCCGCTTGCCTAGCGTTTGCCCCGCTACCCTATGACAAACAAGTATCCTCCAATGGAGGATGGCCTATAGTAGGCATCTAGCAATGAACTGTTGTGGCAGTAATACATACGGGGTGTAAAGGACAAAATACTGATAATTTTCATGCATATCATAAAAGTGAATAACTTACCCCTAAGTAATAAGTCAGGAAATGACGAAACTTTCCAGACAAAATCATGATCAGCAGACTGCGTTTTCTACGAGAAGCATTTTTTTCGTCGTTTCTTGAAACATGTTCTTAAGGAAAGTTGGTCGGAATGCATGCACCTATCAATAGGTAAGTATTCAGAGAGCTGTCCATTACACCCTGTTAACCATATTTACCTTATGTAGTCTTGAGGTCCCGTTTTTTCATATACGAGTATACGGACAGCTCTCCGAATTTGTATTTGTATTTGTATTTATTTATTTATCAAATTTTCAATTGACAAATTTTAATAACCACCAAATTGAAAATAGACAATGGTTCTCGACTAATCTTGTAGCTATGTTAATAGCAGCCCAAAAAAGCTAAAAAAGCCTGTACTAGGGCTAACTATTAGTCACATAATAATAATGGACCTTAAAATAACGCCTGGCAGTCATGTTACATTCCAAAAGGTACCTAAATGTAATGCAACCATACTTGCATGCTAAAGTATGGGCACAAAGGAAATTACTGAGGACAGAATCCAAAAAAAAATAATGAAATAGAAAATAAAAAGTGAATTATAAAATAAAAGTGAATAAGGTAGGTAGATAAACTGCTGCTTCTATGTATTGTACAATTTGCACAATCCTATAGATTTTCCCATAAGACAAGAAAGTCTTCTGTGTTATACTCTAATAAATGCATTAAAAGTTTGTATTTTAATACGTTTAAGGTAGATACAGTTTGATCAATAGGATCAATGAGTTGAGAGATCTCTAGGGGTAGTAAATGGTATAACCGCGGCGCGATATATGAAAAATGATTACGAGTGAAAGTACTTAACCGAATTGGTGGTTTGAATTTCCGAGTTGGTAAATTCCTTCTTACGCGCGCATTTTGATTAAGTTGAAAACTTAATATCGTCTTAGACATGTGAATACCAACTTGCCACAAATAGAGTCTCCTTGGACATAGTACTTTACTTTGTTGAAAAAGTTCATTCGTGGGAAATAGCCTATCCTTCCGTAAAATTATTTTAAGATTAAATTTTTGGGCTACTTCCAACTTATGCATAATCTTCTCTCCGCAGGACCCCCAAGCCAAAATACCGTATAAAATAAGAGATTGGGACAAAGCTTTGTAAATGTTCAGCAGAAGTTCCATTGACATTATATTACGAAGCTGGCTGTATACGTAGCCCAAGCTCCTTACCTTACTAGATAATTTATTTACATGCTCATCCCATCTAAGATGTTGGTCCACCAGTATCCCTAAATAAGTAGTACTGGGAGTAACCACTAAAGTTTTGCAACTATTGCAGCTACGTCCAGAGAATGAACAGGTGTGGATTTTAATAACGGGCTTAACTTGTGGTAGACCAGCTATAGTCGGAGAAAAGCACATACAGACTGTTTTATCCTCATTCAAGGTCAATAAATTATTGTCATACCATACTTTAGCCTGCCGAAGGCCATTCTCCGTTTTGATAATGGCATCTTCCCACGAATAGGCTGAGAACAATAACACAGTATCGTCTGCAAAGCAGATGGTACGACAGTCAGGTATTACAGTACAAAAATCATTAAGATAAATATTAAATAAGATGGGGCCCAGAACGCTGCCTTGGGGAACCCCAAACTCAATGTCCATTGTGCTCTCAGAACCATGAAAACTATCCACCTTCACAACTTGCTTGCGACCAACAAGATATGATTTGAACCAGCCAAGAGCATTCGCGGTGACTCCTAAATATTCAAGTTTTTTCAGAAGTATTTTATGGGAGATGGTATCAAATGCCTTCGCTAGATCTACAAAAACCGCTATCGACTTATTTTTATCCTCATGATTTTGAATAATGGCACTAGTAAGATCAGCAATGGCATCATTTGTACCAACTCCCTGTCTGAAGCCGTACTGTTTACTTGAAAGGAAATCATCCGCGAATGGACTTAGCCTATTCTTTACAACTTTCTCTATGATCTTTGATACTACGGACAAGAGAGAGATTGGTCTGTAATTAGAAATTTCATCCTTACAGCCCTTTTTAAATAATGGTATCACCAAAGCTGTTTTTAAATCATTCGGAAAAGATCCCGTCTTGAAGCTCAAGTTAATAATAAAAGTCAATGGAAAAACTAATGATTGTTTACAAAGCTTAAGTAGTCGTGATGTGATACCATCTAGACCTGATGAGGGCGTGTTTTGAGAGACTCTATGACCCGTTCAACCTCTCTTGGATGTGTTTGACGCAAATAAAAGGTACGATTTGAATCCATCAAATTCACCCTGGAACAAAGCTCGTCTATATTAGTTTTTAATTTATTTAAACAATGTTTTGCCAAATTGACACCAACCGAACAAAAGTAATCATTAACAGCATCGGCTACCCGTTTTGGATCTTCTGAAAATTTAACTGTACCTACTACCATTGATCAAAAGTTCTTTAAGTGTTTGAATACATCGTAATAGATTACATTTAGGACATGAAACTGAACAATTCCCATAATATACATATTTTAGAAGAGGTAAACATTATTTGAGCTTTCGTAGAAACTCGCAATCTGCAAGCTGCAGCACTATGAGAAATAAAAAAAAATGCCTTCTGAAATATTTTCTTATTAATAGTTGTCAGGTTTCATGGTCTGTCTGAATGCATCAGTATTCGGATACTATACCTTACACCCAGTTGTATTTTGAAGGTTTGTCAAACAAAATCGATGCTTATCAATCTTATCATAGGCACGTATCTGTGTGTGTATTGTTGTTTATTTCACTTCTGTATAATCGTGATTCGCAGATCACAGACAATCTGTTCGGCGATTAGATGATATCAGCGGATAATGTTTATAATAAACATGCCTTAGTCATTCTCACGTTGAATTGCAGATTCACATGTGATCAGGGTTGGAAAAAAACTGCTTTATTTTTATATAATAAAACAAACAGTTCAAAATGTTTAAAACAGGTGTTTTTTTGTTATTTTTGTTTTTTTTCCTGAGGTAGTTATTATACATTTTTAATTGATTAAGCCTGTTATATTTCTATTTTTACCCGACTGCCTCAGAAGGAGGGTTATGTTTTTCGAGAGTATGTATGTTTATATGTATGTATGTGGACAAGAAAATTCTTTTTCACGGGCTACAGCCTGAACGAATAGTTGGATTTTGACATATGAGGTGTCCTTAGATTCGTCTCAGCAGCGCGAGTGACACTGGCTATATTTAAAAACTTATTGACTCAAGATGGCGGATTTTTACAACAAAATACTACTTTAAAATTACCGCAGACGGGTTTTTGATTTTAACACATCTACTTGTAGACTGTTAAAAAACTGCATGACAAAAATCGATCTGAATTTAATATATCTTGTATATTCAGACGTTCAATTATGTAGGGAAAACACCTTAATTTTTCTTAAAATAAGCGCCGAATACTCAAAACATATATCAAATGTTCATGCATTGCGGAAGAGTCCTGATTTTTCATTTCACTTTCGATTTGCTATCAACAGTTGTGATAGTTATATAAAACCGTACATGTTTGAAAAACTACTTAATTATATTATAAAAAATGTTTTAGGTTGTTTGAATACAACAAATAAGAAAAGAAAATACCAGTTTTCATTTATTTTTGCTATTAAAATATGTTTTAAACTAAGTATGTTTTTTTTATACTGTTTTAAACAAAGTCTAAAACATGTTTTAAACAATGTTTTGAAACACCTAATAAAAACATCGTTTTTTTTAAGAACTGTTTAAAACACATGTTTTAAACAATTGTTTTAATTATGCCAACCCTGCATGTGATAGTTGTCCTTCAAGTTATCATTTAGGAAAAAAAACTTAGAATTTCAATCTCGAACTTTCCTTTGAGATTTGACTTCCTTAGTAAATATCTACATATGTAAGTATCTAAATATTTATATCATTACTCAATTGTCAAAACAAACGGGGCGGAGATCACACTTAGACGGACGTTACGTGTGATTCCCCCCACCGCCTTACGGGGTCTAAAGAAGATTTTACGTTTTTTTATGACATATGCGTCATTAGGATTTCGCTTTATTCTTTTTTATTCTATGTGTAAAACTTACGACGTTTTTAAGGCAGGGTATTGGTACGGATAGACGGACAAACGGACAAGACGGAGTTTATAAAATGATAGGTTAGGGTTAGTAGTGACTATGTACAACACCTTAAAAATGATTAAAACAATTGCTTTATAAGTAGATATTGTAATCTTGTCAGTGAATTAAAAATCAATCAATCAAATTCTGTGTAGATGACCTCATAATAAGTATTTAAACGTAATTGATAATTTGCTTACATATACGTAACTTTCATATTTTTTATTTATTACTTTGTTTGAAAAAAAATCGAGGTAGGTGTGAGAAATCAGCCAAAAGGAGATAATATTTCAAAAATCGGTCACATCACAATGGTTAAAAAAATCGAGGTACTAGGTATTACACTCTTAGAAGTTTCAAATTCGTTTCAAAGAGTGTCTTTTTATCCTTTTTATTAAATGACAAGTTTTTATTAAATGTCAAATCAGATTCCATTATCTACGATAAATTTCATAATATGGTGGAACTCAAGTTTTTCAACTAGAATTTTCCAGTCTGATCCGGATGGCAGTACCAAACGCGACACGAATCTTTTCTTGAGCGAACCAATTGTCCTGAGATTGTCGACTTCCTGCTCACCAGCCCACCAGAATGTTTGACTTACCGAAAGAATTTATTATCTAACACGTGCTGCTATCATGTCCAAATTAAAAAAAATACCTACTATTATTATACCTCGACTGTAGTTACTCCCATACTCCCATACAGTAAAGTTTCAACTATAACACTTATTTGACGTCCGATACCGGCCTACATACACCACACCACTCCTGCGACTCGAGCGACTGAGCTAGGTATATAAATTTTCTCACCTAGGTATGTCAAAATTCTTCACATGTTTTGATAAATTCCATTATCCATACAGTTTGACACAACTTATGTCGTCTCGCATGCGTCTTTCTCCCGTGCGAATGCTGCTTATACATATACGTTTTACTTATTATTATATGACAACTTGGACAAATCTTTGATGTCATATTCATACATACAAAGCGAGATATCGAGAATGTGCTTTCCACGGGTTAGTTTTCTTCAGACCCCGAGACAATACTTGAAAATGCCGTAAGTACGATTGTAGTATTGTACCGTGTGATGGCGGCTTAGAATAGCATCACCACACACAATGCTACCCGTGGGATATGTACAAAGCGACTAAGGGATAATCATCCAGGGAATGGGCAGCAGCGTTCCCTGTAAATGCTACATTTTCACTGCGCTCACCAATCCGCCCGCCAAGCGTGGTGTGTATGGTAATAACCCCTCCTGATTGGGGGAAACCTATGTCCATCAGTGGATTGTTGTGACTGTTATGGTTATGGAAGTATTCAGAATGTGATTTAACCCTAACCTTAATATCACATTAATGTAGAATTGTATTATTGTGCACGTTTATCCGTATATCCGCGATCAAATCTCACTTCCTAAGGTCTGCTGGAAGAAATTTCTATTGAAATAAGTACCTAGTGCCTATTGTACTAATATTTTGTTATGTAATTTCTTTTTGTTTTATCTGTGTACAATAAATTGTTAAATAAATAAATTGTTAAATAGGATGTCGAAATCTTACTTTCGAGTTTTTTGGTGAGTTTGTTCTATCGTCCCCCAATTCAGTATCATAACTATGCTACATCAAATAAAGTCAATAGAATTGAAAATTCAAACTCAGTATTTTTAAGATTTTTCTTCTCTATTAAAATAAATGTTAGAAAGTACTGACGTTCTTTCTCTGTGTACCTACATACGAATAAATTTTAACTGCCTTTATTACTTTACATAGAGTTTCATGTTTTGGAAAGGTGTAAGATCCTTTCCCAAAAAAAAAATTATGCTTTTATACCCAGTAACTAAACTAGCACATGGTATTTTTTTTATTAATGCCATGTAATTATTAAGATATAAGATATTTCATTTATTTTTAAACGTATATGCTTAGTGTTGGTTTATTAATTTCCCCTATTTTATAAAAATATGTGTCTCTACTATGCAACTGCATGCTTATACCATATATAATTTAGAATTACATGACAGTGGTAAAAACTTTTATTCCTTCCTTCTTAAAAACACTAATTTTTGAGATCAAAGGAGTCGTTTTTACTTATTTTTTATAGGTTTTGAATAAGGAACTAATCTATACTTGAGGTCAAGAAAGTGGACAATGATGTTATTGTGTTAAACAGTGTACTATGTAAAATGAGGTAAGAAATAAATGATAGACGTTCTTTTATACAGCAACTTAGCCTTAATTGCACTCTATATAACTTAGTTGGATAGTTGGAGTTCCTTACCATAATCCTACAATAAAAACGTACATGTAAATACTTACAATAGGCAATACAGTTTAACCACAACAGATTGTTCTTTAATGGCCTCTTAAATTTATTGCAATAAGTATATCTTCGTATAAGTATTATAATAACGTTATTATATTACCCTTTAACTTTATGATGTGCTAAAGTTCTATATCAGTTCGATTTGTCAAGAATTTATTTTATCATAGGATTTACAACTTTTCCAACAGTTTTCGCTTAAGTATTACATTGTGACTGCAAGCAAAAGTGCCTAGTCTTGTCATTCCTTAATTGTCCAAAATCATAATCGAAACAGGAAAACCTAGAAAAAATAAATTGAAACTCACGATCAGCTTGTATGTTTGTAATACTGATTTCAATAAAATGCTTATGTAATTTGGTAATACAGTAGAATTAATCGTTACTTTAAATACTCCCAACGCAACTACCGATTTTCAGCATGTTTAGGTACTTATGCTTGTGCCTAAATTTATTATGAAAAAAGTTCCAGGATGATCTAAGATTTCGATAAGCAAGTCTCTAATCGAGGACTGGGATTTTCACACAAGTGTTTTCCCAACAGTATTAGCTCGCGTAACGTTCCTGAAACAGTTTACAAAACAATGCTCGACAAATTCAATGTTTTCTCAACTTGCTAATTCCCAATCAACTCTTATGTAACCAGTTGACTGAAATTCTATACGGGGTGTAGGGACAGGTCTCCGAATACCTACTTAGATGAGAAACACTTGCAACGTCCGTTTGTTCGATTTTCCACCCTATTTTGATACGAATAGTTACGGTTTATTTTAAACGGTGTGACAGCCGCATCCGTCGACGGTGCGTTGTGCGATTTCTCGCCTTATAGGGTGCATGCATGCAGACCATGAAACTGATAAACTTTCTCCTAGAAACATATGTTACGAAACGACAAAAAAAACTGTCTACTATACAAAAACATGATTAACTGACTGCATTTACTATAGGAAGTAATAAAAAACGATTCCTTATGGGAGGTGTTTTAATTTCATGGCCTGATCTGAATGTACCCATCACTTTTCGGAGACCTGTCCCTTACACCCTGTATAAGAGAATTTTTATGCCATAAATGCTCCAGTTACAGCACTGCAATATTTTATAATGTACGTAGATACCTAAGAACAAGAAGTTGGCCCTGTAGGTAGAATTATAGACTACATGAACAGGTTGCCTATCAAAATTATAACTATTTTTAGGTGGGAAACACACGTAACTTCGGTTGGTTATCATCGTAAGGCATGCGTCATGAAAATGCGGACTTATTCTCATATAAATACGGATTTGGTTAAACAGTTTGACAGACGCATCCAACGCTGCGTCATCTGATGCCTCTATGAAACCGTTTGACATTAACCGTATTTGTATGGGAATGAGATGGAAATTCGCATTTTCCTAACGCATACGTAAATACCGCAGTAGCGGACGTTACATATGAGCACCACCTTAAGTAGCATTAAAATGTTATCGTTACTTGACGCAGGTGTACAGTATACATTACCAACACAAATAAACATTTTTTACGTTCTTACGTAGAAGATTAATGAATAATGATGCAATCTCTTTAAAAGACAAGAAATGTGACGTCTTGATAACAGATTAGCTAGCCACTGATCACAGCGTGCAATGAATTTGATAAACACCGGCCAAGACCGTATCAGACATGCCCATAAATGAAGTTTTGTAGTCAACGTAAAATTTAAAAAAAACTTGAGAGACAGACAGAAACAGAAACATGTCTCGAGACAGAAACATTTTAAAGACTTTGTTTCAAAGAAACCTCCCCTTAGTTTTAAAAGACCTATGCAACGATACCCTACTCAAAATAACAGGAGAAAAAAAAAATTTTGCCCCCCTTTCACATGTATGGGAAGGGGGTCCAAACAACAATTAAAATATGTTTTGCTCAACAACACTTTAACGTTTCTAAATTTGGGTCATTACGATCTATCTTCACACCAAAGATGTCGTTAGCTCCAAAACTGACGAAGTTATGAGGGCGCGGCATACAGACAGACAGACATACAGACAGACAGACTTGACGAAATGATAAGGGTTTCTAGTAGACTACGAAACCCTAAAAATCGTCAAAATCAAATGCATAGTTTAGGAGGAGGTAGCGGTGTCCATGGTAGACAGACATACATATTTGAGAAACGCAAAACGCGACTTAATTTTATACTAAGTATATTGTATTTATTTGATATTGATGATATAGCAAACACACCTCACATGATTCAGCCATTAGTTTAGGAGGAGGTAGCGGTGTCCATGGTAGACAGACAGACATATTTGAGAAACGCAAAACGCGACTTAATTTTATACTTAAGTATATTGTATTTATTTGATATTGATGATATAGCAAACACACCTCACATGATCAGCCATTTTCACTATCATGCTAAAATGTTAAAACTTTGCACTTAGAACAACTCAGAATAATACCAAATTTTTAGGGTTTCGTAGCCTAATACAAACCTTGATAATTTTGTGATGTCTATCTGTCTGTCTGCATGCCCCGCTTTGAAAACCCTCCTCAGTTTTGAACTGGTTAACATCAAATTTGATATAAAGATGAATCGTATTGACCGAAATTTAGAAAAGTTTGCAAAGAACTAAATTAAAAATATTTTTCGTCGCATGATGATCTCTCCGACCGCTTTCGGTCATCATGGTGATCACTTTTACTCCTAATCAAATCGACGCTGATGCGCCCCTAGGTGGCTATTGTAGCCGATTTTGGCAGTAAAATCTCGTACACAGTGCGGGCACGTGAGTTTACCATTGATATACCTAATTGTAGTTAATTATTGGTGTTGTTGAGCAAAACATATTTTAATTGTTGTTTGGACCCCCTTCCCATACATGTGAAAGGGGGGCAAAATTTTTTTTTTCTCCTGTTATTTTGAGTAGGGTATCGTTGCATAGGTCTTTTAAAACTAAGGGGAGGTTTCTTTGAAACAAAGTCTTTAAAATGTTTCTGTCTCGAGATATTTGCTTTTAAAAGGGGCGTTTTTGAGCTTTAATTTGTTCCAGTTGTAACTTCTAAAGTATTGATGCTAAAAATTTGAAAAAAAAATGGAATATACTTTTTAATGTGAAGTTACCATGAAAACTATAACGAATGCTGTACCACTTATGATTAAGGAAATATTAAAGTTTTCCAATTTGCGGTTGGTAACCATACAGCTGCAAACAATTCAGCAACAAAATTAACTTTGTAACGCTGAAAGACCTGATATTTAAAAGTTCACTACGAAAACCTATTTTTGAGCGTGTCCGACACGCTCTTGGCTGCTTTTTTTAAGAAGTAGGGATTCAAGAGGAAAGTTTATCTTCAAACGAGCAAAAATTTCTCTGAATCCGGAACTCGGAAACGGCTACAACGATTATCATTTTCCAAAATTCGTTGTTTCACAAAATTTTGAGAGTTTTTAAGTAACAACGCGATCTATTGAACAACCGAGAAAGTTCAGTTCACCAGCTGGTTTGTGTAATACCTACATGCCGGAAAAAGGGTATTTTTTCAACGGGAAAACGTTTTGTAATAGCGGCAGCGGGAGCAACCACTGACCTATTATAAGAATCTTTCATTGAAGGGGTGAAACAACCAACCCATAAACTTAACAATTAGGTATGTCCAAAAACCTTCAAATCAAATGCATTCTGGTATTTACATGTTTTTATGGAAACATTTTTATACCAACCTCATTAAATTCCTTGATTTTACTTTTTTTTTAAACAATTTCAGTATCTTCTTGAGTTTGATCTCTAGACACGTTGACTTGTATTTTCCGAAAATTTGATATTTTCTTCATTTGAAACTGCATTTAGAGCTATAGAGTACCACCTACCTACCTACTTAGATGTTTGAATACAATGTTACAACGAAACAATGCCAAATTAAACTGACGAATCCCTGTCTGAAAGATCATAGTTCGAAATCAATTGTCAGAATTATTTCGGGAATAAATGGTCTAAAAATAAATTTGTCTCTACAAATATTTATGGAGGCACGACCGCTAGCAGTGGTGGCATAAAGCGTGGTTGCATGCAGAGCAACGTCATCGGCGGCGTGGTCGGCGCCGCGATATCGACCTTCTTCTTATCTTAACAAGAACTACTTGAGCACTACAAACGAAGCTAGCGATAAACAAGAAGCAAAAGCGTGCGCCCGCGCCGATTCGCCTCATTCCATTCCAGTGTGTGCGTTGCGATTAGTTCGTTCGCCTCCGCGGCCGACTCGTTCGTTGGTTCGTTCAGTTGCTCACTCGCCGCCGCGTCGTCACGACTCTCCCGCGTCTTCTCTCCACACCATGAGCCTGCAGGCCAACAACACATAAACCTTCAAAATGAAGCCCCATCGGTTATAACGTTTCGTGTAAAAATCCTCCTAATTTTAATTTTGAATATATTCTATTGTGATATTTAGTTAGTTTCTTCTATATTGTTAAATATTTATATTTATCTATAATGGCTTCGAATTATAGTACGTAATATATTTTTTATAATTACAAATCAGTGCTCAAGATATCTCATTCCAAAACTCCCAGTAATTGAAAGTTAGTCTGCAAGTTAAATTAAATTCAGTACGATGACAGCCAAAGCTCGTTCACATTGGAAGGAATATGCAACAGCACTCAGTGGTGAGTTTTCTAACCTCTACGCTACCATGTGTCGACCTCATTATCTCTGTTCGTCCGCTGTGTGTTCGCATTACTTATTGTAATATACTTCCAACATGGCACACAATATGTCATCAACTTCATGAATTGCCATCAGTATCGTATGTTTATGAGTGTACGGTTTCACACAGAGGCACACCTCTCGAGTCCATCCATCATCCGCCGTCGATATGATACCGCTCCATGTAGCGCGGTCGCCGGTCCGTTTACCACCCTTATTCAAAGCCTCAGAATCGATATTTCAAATTTCCACATCATCATTCGCTTTACCGACCAAGGGTTTCTCCTCAATTTCCTACATGATGCTTTTTGGTTCACGAAATTTCGCTTTTATGGTATTTTTCTCAGCTGCATTCTAGTTAGATCCGGATTTTTAAAGCTGCATCTTTACATTCTTACTTGAAAGTTGACAACAACTCGAGTTTTAGAAAATATAAACCTAGTTTGCTGTCACTCCGTTAAGCATGGATTCATTTAATGATAAAAAATATGAATATGACTTAATGTCCTCCTAACGTATTTGATTTGATTACACTTAATGCGTCTCTCGTATACCTATGGGTTCTCGTATGTTTTTCAATAAAGTCGTTAAAATCAAATAAAATTATTTACAAAAACTTAAAACGATTAATGTAGGTATATACATATGTATGTAGGCCTCAAAGTGAGTTAAAAGAGGTTATCAAGAAAATACTAAGACGGAATAATGTTGTTTACATTATGTAGGTATACTGTATAGGTAAGTACCTATACACCTCTATGTTTAAAACTAAAGTAAGTCATATTATTATGACTTCTACAATGCAAACAAGTTTAACTGTTTTACACATATACCTAGAAACCTAGCTTACCTAGGTACATACTTTTCTGATGGAGCAAATTCTTTGTGAAAGTTGTTAGTAACTTTTAAAGTAATTAATGTGATGTACATAGGTACGTCGGGTTTTCATCATATTGATTATTTTTAATATGGAAAACCTATAGACTTCATGAATCGTAATCTAATCGCAACACGCGCAAAATGAAATTTAGTAGGTAAATACATCAAATTAATTGAATTTCTACTTAATTATGTACGTAAACTTATATTACAACCAAATTATAATTGGGTATAATGTAAGTACCTAGAGTCTTAGTTTTAAAACTCTTTGATGTAACAGATGAACTTTAACTTCACATTTCAAAATACTTACGGGCTGTTCGATGGATTTACTCATTTCCTTTCCTAGAAACTAGTAAACCAAACCACCCTACACTGTTTCTCTACTCCGAATTAGACCTCGAAACGTAATACATACATATCTAACTCTACGCGGTACATATTACATATATGATAAACATTCATCAGTTGAATCGAAATATGGCAAATATATTTACTGAGTTAGTTATACATTGGGTATAAACATTATGTAAAAATGCTAATAAGTATCACAATAACAAAAACAACTTGCGAAATTGCAACGCAAAATCAAAGCAAATTATAAATCATACGCAATTTTAAAAACATGTATTCTTTTGCAAGATTTACAAACTAATTCAAAAGGTATCATATATCTACACATCCTGACATCGAACATTTAATATATATGACTTAAGTAGGTAGGTACAGAGCTATGATAAAATCATGAATCGTATTTCTAGTTGAATCATTGTTCTACTTCACGCAAATTTTGCCACTTCCTGCGTGCCAGACAACAATAACCACAAAAATGTAGGGAGCGTTGGAAACTAGCAGTAAATATCCACTATAGTACCGTCATTCGAATAGGCCATATTTGACAGCTGTCAAAATCATGTTAATGCTATGATATAAGGTCTATTTTTCTTTGTGGATATGTTTCCTACTATGGGTTTGGCAGCTGTCAAATATGGCCTATTTGAATGACGGTACTATAGTTATACCATCAAATACCATGGCTGTGTTAGGGCAAAACCCATTGATTCTTGGAAGTCCAAAGTCCAGGTAGGAAGGACGACCATTATCATTCCAAGGGTGAGCCTTTGATCTTACGCAATAAGGTACAATCGTTTATGATTCGTACTAACTACTAGGTTAGGTACCTTACTCAAATTGAAAATTAGAATGAACAGGTTTGTAATTAATTACGACTGCTGTGAATTTGAAATTGAAAAACTAGTCTTTGGACAGTTCTGTGGTTTAGTTCTATCAAGCTCTTTGATAAGCAATCATAGCTTTATTATTAAAGAAAAAATACGTATTTCCGTATGTACACAAACATAAAAATCCCCATGTATGAAAAACATGCTATTATTTTGTAAGAAAAAAACATCTTAAACTCATGACAATAGGGAAGGAAGTTATTAATTACATACCTACGCCATGTTTTGCAAGTAAAGCTGATGGTGTTGTCGTACTATGATAATTTGAAATTTTTATCTTGTAAAAACTTCTAGTTCAGCTATTTCCTTATTATATTTCTAGAGTTCTTTAATATTTGATATATCTGGTGTAAACGAAATAAAATAAAAATAAAAATAAAATAAAAATCGTTTATTTGCCATAAAGATTAAAGCAATACAAAGTAGTTACTTATGAACTCCGCACTAGGCCACGCCTGTTTCGCGGCAGTCCACCCGACCCTTACCAATATACATTTATTGTCATAAAATTGAATAAAACTATTTATGAAAAACATATCTTAAAATTAAAACTAAAATTATAACGTATGAATTATTAATTATTTTAATGAAAACACAATTTCGTGAAATGAAAAATCAGGAATTGCATCATCAAAACAATTCCTGTAACAAAATTAGAAAGGTATATAACGTACAAAACAAATAGTAAGACTAAATATATATAATATTAAAAATATGAAATAAATATGTTAAATAGGAACTTTAGCTAAGTATCTTTAGAATAGACTCTGTGGAGTCATAGTCAAGGTTATGTAGCCATTTTGAGAGTTTATATTTTGCTTCTGATAGTTTACAATCCTTAATAGAGCAGTATTTATTTACCATGGAATAGATAAACGGAAAACTAAAAGTTCTAAAGTGCTGGGCAAATGTTGTGTTTACTCTAGGTGGTCTTACATAGTAGATTCTCCTCTGTGATAGGGATAACTGCGCATCAGAAGTAGAGTTTAGTATTAATTTGTGCTGTTCCAGGCTAGCTTTAAGTACGTATAGTTGACGGACAGTTAAAACTTGAGCTTCCTGATGTAGTAAAAATGTCGAGAATCTATAAGGTTTTTTGTAAAGTACCTTTAACACCGATCTTTGGGCCCTCTCTAGCATGAGCATTGAAGTCTTTGCTGCATTTCCCCAGATGCCAATACAGTAGGTGATAAGGGACTGGCATAAAGCTGTGTATACTAAACGATGGATGTCTCGATCAGCACAGTCACGTAGAAGTTTCATAATTCCAATTAGTTTTCTGACTCGACCAGTCATTACTCGAAAGTGTTGTTTAAAAGATAATTGCTCGTCTAGTGTTACTCCTAAATATTTTAATGTATCAGATCTATCAATTGACCTGCAGTCACAGTCGCCAATATTACGGGTACAATTATGAATTTTTAAACCAGACATACCTATAGGAGGAGCAGATGACATTGTTTTATGAAAGCACATAAACTTAGTTTTGCTAGTGTTCAATGTGAGAAGATTTTTGCTTAGCCATTCAGAAATCAAAGTCATGCCGCTCTCTGCTTGATGAAGCACCTCGTCCCATGATTTGCCTTGGAAGACTAAGGCTGTGTCATCAGCATAACATACAACTTTTGTTTTTTCGTCACTCAATACATTTGCGATATTATTAATGTAAATTATAAAAAGAGTTGGGCCCAAAACGCTGCCTTGAGGGACTCCATATTTGATATTGGCGAAGTTACTAAATATATTATCTACTTTTACACACTGCGTTCTATTTTCAAGGTAGCTTCGAAACCATTCTAACGCCAGTCCCCTAATTCCGATATTCTGCAGTTTATTCAGAAGTATGTGAGTAGACACTGTGTCGAAGGCCTTGGCAAGATCTAAAAAGATTCCAAGGCATTGTTCACCTTTGTCCAATGCCCCCGACACAGTATCCAACAATAAGCCAACAGCATCCTCGGTAGACTTCCCAGCTTGGAAACCGAATTGACTTGGGGAAATGATGTTGTGTTTTCCTAAGTAACTTATTAACCTTTTATTTACGAGCTTTTCGAGGACTTTAGAGAAGATACTAAGAAGTGAAATTGGCCTATAATTTGAGGGGTTATCTTTTGGACCTGCTTTGTGTATCGGAACGACGACCGCTTTTTTCCAGCTATCAGGAAATATACCAGTAGCTAAGCTAGTATTAAGAATGGAGGTGAGTGGTTCAGCAATTAAAGGGAATATTGTTTTTAGGAAAGAGCTATTTATACCGTCAATGCCTGGAGCGCTGTTCTTATTCAGAGAATATATGATAGACTTCACTTCTTCGATATCCGTAGGGAGAAGATAAAATGAGTAAGGAAACTCATCAGTAAAAAAACAAACTCATCAGAAATCATTAAAAAATTTCAATAAGAACAATACAGTCCATACACTAAGTCCCAAATTGTTTTTACTAGGTCATTTTTGGCGAAAAATGACACAATACATGTATACCGTTTATTTTCTAATAATCTAAATCTCCATGGCTAATCTAGTTTAGTCTTTTATCATTCATCATTGTCTTTTAGACCCGCATAATTGACAACTCAATAACTTTGAACAAATAGCAAGAACGTTTTAAATATTATGGCATATGACAGGGCATTGAATAGGTATATTCATTTAACGCTGTAAAAACTTAGACGATTACATCAAAGATTGGTTCCAAAATAAAAAGTAAACAGTTATGATGGCGTGATAATCACGCAATTCACAAACAGAGCAGACGGCTTATCAAAGTTATCACAGTCACACCCGCATTTGTATATCTGATACTTGGAAACGACATGAGATCGGTATTATTGAGTCATTTCCAGAAACAAGTGCAACCGATACCAAAATTGGTAGGTAAGTATAAAGAATAGATAGTAGGTAGGTAGTTTTCTTACTTATATGAAAAATCAAAAACGTTTGAAGTTAACAGTAGCAGTGAATTGTAGAAAGTTGCAAATAATATTACAATAGTCATCCAGAAAATGAAAATTAAAGTCTTTCTTCATTAAACATAGGTGGACATTAAAATTCAATTACATACAAAAAAATTGAATAACATACTTAGTTCGTCACCACTTAAAATATTTTCAGTATTTTCATATTGGACACAAATTATATACGTAAATATAATACCTATCTAAACCGTGCTTTAGATAGGAGATATCATTGTCATATATGTTACATTACAACATACAATATATACATCCTCCTGATTCATATGTTAAACAAATACCTTGTTGACGTAGGACAGGATGCTATATATAAATGAAAATGAGAATGCTGTTGCTTTATTATCTTAGTTAAACTGACTGCAGTTATTTATTCGATGCAAATAAAGCGCAGGCAATCCCTATTTACCGTCACAGATAAAGTGAAAACACAGGAGTAGTAAATGTCAATGACATCAGAATACCTACACATTAGATTAGAATCTATGTACCCAACATTTTGCAACACATTTTCTGCGATCCCCTTAGTGGCGAGTGGAGTTACATAGACGACTGTTTAATGTTTATAAACAATCTGAGTACAATCGCTCGTTCTGCTTGAAGGAGTTTTTCAAGGAAATGAACAGACGTCTTGTAATTCTGTGGAATTTTTCGCCCGATTTATTTCTCTCTGTCCGAAGATGTACGAGTACGCTATAATAGATGACAGTTGCACAAGACTTATTTGTGAAACGTGTTAGTAGTGCAATTTCTTTGTACATTTTCTAATCTAATGATAGACTATGTTTCATTAGTTCTGTTCATTTGTTTCGCCAACCGGTTATATTAGTCAGGAAGCGTCACAACTTGCGTAGATTATACACTTCCCATCAGAAAAATCGAAACACCTTGGTTTTTCTTGTTTTCGGCCGAATTAAACACCAAAAAGTATTGTTTGCATTAAAAAAATTATATGACTGTGTAGCTGGCAGTTTTGTCTTTTTAGTGTGTATAAAAAAAATCAAAATTTAAAATTGGAACCCCACCTATTTGTTCTGTAAATGAGATGAATGACTGAGACACGTTTGCAGTTAGCGCCTTTTAACGATTCATAACATTTTCGACATTAAAATTTAGAGCTTGTCTTATCTTATCTTGAAACTATTGTTTTTTTAATTGTTTACTGTGACTTTGGATCGCCAAAAAAAAGTTAGATTTTATCTGATTCATGGGTATTTTGCCCGTAGAAGCCGCCCAAGTGGTGACATTGCCAAATTTTGGACTTGGTCATCGTTTTGTGGCTGAATGTTTGCATTTAAGCCTCACCTTGTTCATAAAGCTTACAAACGCTATCAGAAGACTGGTCTGTTTACGCGACGTTCAGAATCTGTCGGAAATCGGGTCAGTTCTGACCGACATGATCGAATTAATGTAATGAGTTCTTTGCAAAATCGACGCCTTAGCGCTTTTCAACTGCGGAAAAAGCTATCAAATGTACAAAAGGTATGTGTGGCTGAAAGTGGCTTTACAATCAGAAGAAGGTTAAAGGAACGTAGACTGGTACCGCAATAGCCAGGAAGCGGGCCCAAATCAACTGCAGACACGAAGACAAAATCTGTCATGCCGTCGGCGCTGATTCCTTCCGAAACCGTTCACGAACTGTCACCATAACTGACCTTTTTATCAATGCAGCATTGTGTAAAGCATTTTTAATCCCTTCTGTAAACCATATTGCTTCGGTGGTTACCATTCAGTGTAATTCTACACTCAGCAGAAAAGAGGAATTTGATCCACTGGGTATACGACCAGTTTAGGTGCTCACTTGCAAAGTTAAGGCGCGCTATTTAATTGTCTTCAGTTGATTTGGGCCCGTTTCCTGGCTATTGCGATACCAGTCTACGTTGCTTTAACCTTCTTTTGATTGTAGAACCGCTTTCAGCCACCTTTTGTACATTTGATAGCTTTTGCCGCAGTTGAAAAGCGCTAAGGCGTCGATTTTGTAAAGAACTCATAACATTAATTCGATCATGTCGGTCAGAACGCACCCGATTTCCGACAGATTCTGAACATCGCGTAAACAGACCAGTCTTCTGATAGCGTTTGTAAGCTTTATGAACAAAGGTGAGGCTTAAATGCAAACATTCAGCCACAAAACGATGACCAAGTCCAAAATTTGGCAATGTCACCACTTGGGCGGCTTCTACGGGCAAAATACCCATGAATCAGATAAAATCTAACTTTTTTTAGGCGATCCAAAGTCACAGTAAACAATTAAAAAAACAAAAGTTTTAAGATAAGATAAGACAAGCTCTAAATTTTAATGTCGAAAATGTTATGAATCGTTAAAAGGCGCTAACTGCAAACGTGTCTCAGTCATTCATCTCATTTACAGAACAAACAGGTGGGGTTCCAATTTTAAATTTTGATTTTTTTTATACACACTGAAAAGACAAAACTGCCAGCTACACAGTCATATAATTTTTTTAATGCAAACAATACTTTTTGGTGTTTAATTCGGCCGAAAACAAGAAAAACCGAGGTGTTTCGATTTTTCTGATGGGAAGTGTAGTTCAGTCCCAGATACATACTTATGTAATAGGGGGATATGACATCAAAGATTTTCTGCGAAAGTTGTCATATCCCATTATCTACAATTTCAGTGATATTTAATAAAAAAATATCAAGTATGTATAAACTCTTTATTGATCTAAATGGTGGTCAATGAAGTCACCTCATATTATATGTATTTATCTAACAGCAAACTATATAATATCATGAATGCCTTTGTGGTACAATGATACAAAGATATATTTTACCAAGATTTTGATTCACTTATTTCGCAATCATTCAAAGTTTTGATCATAGAAACCTAGATAGAGCATGATATCAAAAAGTACAGTTGCAGGCGTTGCAGCCTTTCACGTTGATTACATTATGATAATAATTCTGCCCAGGTGTTCAGAATTTGTACTGATTAAAAAATCTAGTCCTAAACGTTCCACAGGTGAGATCGTGCCTTTAGTTTTAGATAGTATCCGATAACAATATATCGTAAAACTTTATCTATTCGGAACACGAGGAAATATAGAGCTTACAAGATAACAATGCAATAATCATCATAACTATAGAATTATCAAAATTATTTTCATTTTATTGCACATTCATGTTTTATTGCAATTCTGACCAGAAGTATGACGTACGTAAGCGTACCTACAACACCTTTTTATTCATAACTAATCCTCAAAGGTTTTCAAATACTTCTTATTCTGTCATTCGCACTTCAACTAATAAGAATACATATATTTTTCTACCGCTTTATCACAAAAGTAAGAATACATAGCTCTACAAAGGAACAAATTAGTACATATTATAAAGTAGAAATTTTATTAAAGCTAAATAACTAATCGGACAGAGCCCAAATTCGAAAAATTTCTTTATGAATCCCGATTCTTTGAATCGACTTATGAAAACTAAAAAATATATAGGTACATTGGTGAAATGGTAGGTAATAATGAAAATAAAAAAGGATAAACTAAACTGAAAAGTAAAGAAGGTGAAGATGGACAATCGGAAAACTTACGAGTATAGCTATTACTATAGCGCCACGTGCGTGCACCCGTCACGTGAACTGGTGATATTTTTAGATCTTCCCGCGCAAGACACCTACCTCCACGGTCGACATTTACTTTCGTCTTTGTCCTCTTTAAAAATAAAACTTTCATAATTTTCTTTTGCGTTTACAGTATTATATGTAAGTTAGAACCAGATTTAAATCTTCTGCGGTTGCCGATGATATTAAATGTCCTACTACCATTGTTTATCCGCAAGATGGATTTGACGCATTTGACTAACAAAATATAAAGATTAGTGTAATTAATGTATTTTTGAGTAGTTTTGTCTTATATCTGGTTAATATGAATGAACATCTTTATGAACGTTAAATTGATATTAAATAAGTTGCTCTACTTTATTGCGACATCGTTTTATTTAAAGTTCAAATAATGTCAATAATAGAGTCTGCCGATTGAAGCGAAATTAATATATTTAGTACCTACAGAGCACAATCAGAGTAGGTATTGTTACGGTCATTATTACGGGTCTTATGAAGCGTTCATACATAAGTTAGAAAATAATACCACGGAAACAGTTTAGTATATTTTTTGATTTCTGAAGAAAATCTCAACCAATTTTATTCGCGGTATTATAAAATATGTTCTATAAATGGATATCGTTAATACCCAGACAGAACAGCTACATACATTTATGTTTCTCACGTTTCTCCCTAAAGCTTGGGTGGAAGGTATTTCCTTTCCTGCGAGCCAAAACGTCAGTTTCATTTCATGTTCCTGGCAGAACGCCTTCATATCTACTTACAAACATTTCAATCTAGGTATTATATAACTTTAGTAACTTTTACAGCCCTTATAATTTTACAAATGTTATATTAAGTGGTGTACTGTGTAAATAAGTGGGTAGTTTGTAACATTTATTGTGCATATGACTCTACATTTCAGTTGAGTCATACAGTATAGGTATTGGAATATTTAGCCTAGAGACCATCGAACACCTGATTAAACATTTTTATTGAGTGTGTCTCATCTCTTAAACGGTATTTTTCTAGAACATTACTCAATTTCTAAACGTCGTTTCTTATTCATTCATATTTAGGTACATAATCAAAATATTTTTTGATCACATATAAAAATTATTGAAATCAAAATTTATTGGAGTTAGACAGTTATCAACTAAATATTAAATTATTTATACCTAGGTTAGATGAAAAAGGTCTAGGTAAAATAAATTTTTAAGAACTCGTATAAAAATAATTTCAAAAGATTTTCTTTCAAATAGACAATTAAAAGGCTTCAGATGAAAACATAGTAAATGCATATAGTCAAAAGAAATGAACAAGTGGCAAACAATGCGTAAAATTCTAAGAAAGACAGACTTGCCTGAAAAAATATCAAACTGACATTTCTTTGATTTCCAAGAAATTTTATTACAATCGCGACTTTTAATTGGTGTGCGATTGTAAACGCATCCTTAGAAAAGTTTACAGTGTGGCAGCTTGCGTCACCGCCGCCCGCCCCTTCCCCCCCTCCCCCCGGCACCCTGCCGCGCCCGCGCCGACCTCGTACGCGGGTCACACACACAAACCCACACACACACACATACATTATACTACGTGATATTTAACAGTGTAAAAGTTACGTACATACATACCTAGTATTTATTGGTGTGTACAGAACTGATTCGAGTACAAAAAATGGCCATGATTCCTTCATTACCTCTTATCATACGGTTTTGTCGCGCTCAGTATATTAGCAGTCGTCGTCTAGCATTATATGTACGCCATTTCAATAGGCCACATTTGACAACTGTGAATCTCATACTATAACAAATGTCAACAAAGAAAAATAGACCTTATGTTATCATAGCATAAACATGATTTTGACAGCGGTCAAATATGTCCAATTCGAACGGCTTTACTGTAGACCATTACAAAGCAATTACTTAGCCTAGCTAATATTAGGCTTTGCTATACCTACAATGCTTTCCTCTTGGCAGAGTAGGTAAATTTACAACCTACCTACCTACTCAATATTAGTACAGTTGCTTATCTCGTTCTACGCAACACTTTTCTGCCCGAGGTTTTCATATAGAGTAGTTGTTTGGGGCAACTGAACGCAATTCTATGTCAAAGAAAACTTTTGTCGCGGTCACATCACAGCACAAATTAGGGAAACAGCGCGCGGGCACCAATACAGATGGCTCGATCAGTACTATCGACGATTTTGACGCTTACTGATGAAAACTGGAAAAAACCGGAATCTCAGGGGAAGTCAAAGTAACTTAGAAGGTGGTTGACACGAACGTCATATTTATTGGATTTAAAATTGGCTCAGAATCATAATATGTCGATCTTTGTCAGATTTTGCTGTTTTGATATTTTTTTTATACTTCAACCCTGGCTATGTAATCGTGAAAATACGGAATAGGGCTGAGTGAACCTTCTGACATGACAGTCCTATAATTGCTCTTGAGATTCTAATTCCATCTGTATTGGCTTATTAATTTCATGGTAGACCCACGCGGAACAATCTTAGACTGCTGCTGCCTCTTGGCCTCTTTCCACCAACCTCGGTTCAGATGAAGGTTGGTAGAGTCCGTATAATGATATGAAAATCATAAGATAAGAAAGAAATGGATATAAGGTGTTAAAATGGCACACGCAGTAAACCAAGCCATAAAATTGAACAACTTCCCTAAGGAACTTAGGTCAAAATATGAAAAAAGGTGTCTAGCACATGCCTCGGTCAGTTAACTATACGAAGGCCCATAATGTTTACTTATATTTTTGAGTTTAGACCTATGTCCCTTGAGAAAATATTTGCAGTTTCAAGTGGTTCAGCGTTCGAATTTACGGATGTCTTACATTTTAGACCCTGTATTGTAGGTGCGTCAACCTTCGTGGGCGGAGATGGATGGTGTCATCCTTGGATTTGGAATAATAGTTCAAATAAATTGCACTTTTTATATACTTATCGTGATAATTTTCCATGAATTTGAAAAAGGTAGCCTTTGTGCACTTTGAAGATCGCGCTGCTAATGACTCTTAATTTACCCTTGCGTAATTGTGGAGGAAAATGCAATAAGCATATATATGTAAAACCCATTTTAATTTATTTGTTTACATCCTTCACCTACTAATAAATAGGTGAGTTTTTAAAGCATTTCTTGTTTCAAAAAAAATATAAGTACTTTCTCAGTCTAGTTCTCAGTCCCTGACGGGCAAAAACGTAACCGAAGCCAGAACTGCTTTATTGGTTTGACAATACGGTCGCAGATTTGACGCCCTGATCGGTGTAGGAAACTGTGTGTTCAATGAACATTACACGATGAAAACAATAAAACAAATAAGATATTATTTCTAGTTCATGAATAATGATTACAATTGAATGCGGGAAAATTATGCTGACGAGGCAAAACATTACAAACATATTCATGTTTATTTAGAACCCCCTTGGACGCAGTCGACATGTAAATAGTACATAACTATAAATCGAGAATTTGCGACGGTGCCAACTGGCATACGCCGAGCGTCCCCGAACCTGCCTTTATCTGTCCACTTCCAATCTACATTTATAGATATGTCTACTTTATTCACCTTCTATTATGAAACAATCGTATGCATCCCAATCACCTCAATAATTCTTAATTACCCATTTAGATCAACGAACTTTGTGCCATTTTGTCTACCATCAATCAAAACCAAAAGTCAACGCCCTTAACTTTCGAGTTAGCGTTGCGTTGTCGTAGTAACTACGTTTGCGCTGGTATAAATATGGATTGCTGATTTTGGTGGCGCAGCTTATTATTCTATAAATAATTCAGTTCAACTTTGAGAAGATTTAGTTGGAGTGGTGTGGTCAAAAGTTTCCATGAGTGGCGATAAGGAGCTGAACGATATGCAGAGAGCACGCAAGCACGCACGCGCGTCCGCCGCCGACTCACTCACAGTCATGTTTCATTAAATCACTCATTATCGCAATAAATCGATCTCAAATTTTCCTTTCCTTACGTTCACTTGAAGGCTTTCTTTCCATAGCTTGTGTACTCTATTTACGGAAAATTACAAATGGACTACTTAAAAACATATCAAAAAAGTTTTGTTGACCGGAAATTTACCTGCACTAACACGCCTTGACCAAAAGATAACGTACCTAGTCAAATAAATAAGCCAACATTTGTAACTTTCCACATGTCCATTGACTTATCCTTGAAATGTTATCTAAAACTCTACTTAGTTGCTCGTTTGTATCTAGTAAATATTTGTCTATCGTATTTTTCCTGCCCCCGTTACATTAATAAACATTTACTCTCATCAAAGAACCCTTATGGAAAAATATATCCGCTAGGGCAACGTTCTCGGAATGACCCAATAAATCTTCGATTAGCAATGAGCCATTTCCCTTACGTCGTCAATGAATGCTCATTTAGCGTTTTAGCACTGGGAAACTGATAATAACTGCTCAAATATTGTCACATATTCTGATATATTGTTTACTATATAACCGAAATACCTTATTATCTCCACATTGTGCGTCAGAATTAAGCAAATTGGCGATTCAAAATAAGTAATATTCTCAAAGTAGGCTTGAAGTTCGTACTCTCAAATATATTTTCTTTCTTTCCAGCCACTCTCATTACCGCTACCGCGGGAACCTGCTACGGATGGCCATCACCGACCTTGGAGCTGTTGAAAAGAGATGACAGCCCCATCAAAATCGGAGATGACGAGGGATCATGGATCACATCCATCATGATCCTTTGTTCGGCCATCACGCCTATCCCCTCTGCATACCTCGCTGACCGCTTCGGGCGGAAGTCAACGCTTCTGCTCGGAGCTCTGCCCTTCATCATCGGGTGGATCCTCATCATCGTGGCCAACTCCTCAGCGTACCTGTGGGTGTCGCGGATGTTCTCCGGCCTCGGCTACGGCATCGTCTACACCGTGGCGCCCATGTACACCGGAGAGATCGCCTCCAATGAAGTCAGAGGAGCTCTTTCCACCATTATTACCGCAATGAATAAAGTAAGTTTCCAATTTTCACGGGCAAAAATAACTCATTATCGATTCAGAATTTATTAGCTGCACTGCAATGCGTCACAGCAAAGAAAGTTGTTAGCATACAGCACGAAGAGTTGGATTGGAGCCATTGACTCGTTCAATCAATTATCATATCCCAGTGAAGGCCAATTAACTGGCGAATTATTTTTTGGTATCGACGCGGTTTTCACGTCATCTGCATGGCCATTAAAATGTATGAGTCCGGCAGACAAGCTGTTAAATTATTCATCGTTCTTTTTTAAAGTTGATATTTGAGTCTATGAATAGCAATTTTGCACTCAACGCCTATAGTTACTTAGTGATATGTACCGCTGTTCTCTATATCCGATTGAAACTATGTTTCAATTTACGTTATTATATTAAGTAGGTAGGTATTAATTATTCAGATAAACTTTGCTCTTCATATGTTCCATAAATATAAACAGCTATAAATAAGATAGCAAAATACCGGAGCCAATTTACATGCATACCAACAAGTGATACATATGTGCGCTTAGCGTTCCAGCTTCATCTTACAGTAGCAATTTGTATCTCATTTCTATTTGAATAATATTGCGAGAAGCATAGGAGGACGTGACTCATTGGTTTAATTACTACGTGGCTCTATGCGGCCTCACCTCGCCGCATTCTGCCTATGAACAACATCAAACGGATGCCTATGTGCTTACTGACTATAAACGGATCGCTTTATGTTAGATGACACGTGTATTCGGTATTCGACCCGCAATATAAACAAATACTCGAACTAGGACCCGCAAACTTTACTGTTGATACCATTGACTCATTATACAAACTAAAATTAGACATGTAATGCAAAATTTACATTTGCTTTCGGTTTTTAATTTGATAAATTGTATGAAAACAACAGAAACGTTATATAAAAGTTGGCAATCTATCTATTGTACCCAACGTACCGTCCTACGTCAAAGTTTACGTCGCAGAAATCTTAAACTATCTTCCTCCGTAACAAAATGTCACCTACGCAAAATTACTTTTATCTAGTCTAGACTGAACGTCAAACTAATACGACTATACTTACTCGTTTTTGTCATTTCTCTCATAAATAAAATTACTGATACCTGTAAAGAAAGTTTTGGTCCACAGGACCACAGAATTATAGAATAGTTGTTGAAACATTCAGACAATACAATATAGTTTGCTATTGTTGGAAACTCTGTAATTGGTCGGATGACTGACGGAACAGTACCTGCCACTTAGTGAACAGAGACATGAGAGAACACTTAAACAACTTTGTAGTTGAATGTGCCAGATGATGTGCGAAATATTTGTTTAGGTTTGTCAATCAGTTGGAAACTAAGTTTAACATTTTGGGAATTCAACATTTTAGAAATTTGACATTTTGATCCTAAAGGCTTTCCGTTATTGAAAACCGATTCTAAATCCTTTTTGACAAGTTTATCTTCGTTAACCTATGTAAAGAATCGTTAGATTTTTATTCCTGACAACCACTTTTTATCCAATATCTGTTTTGGTATCTGGATGTTACCTAGTATTACCGGGGTATTTTAGTAGGAGAGGAGCTATGAGTATGTTCGTTTAAAAAACCTACTAAATTCTGCTTTTTTCCTTTTTCAGGTCGGTATTCTTGCCCAGTACTGCATTGGTCCCTACGTGTCAATGCGGGTATTAGCTGCAATCAACTTGATCCTGCCTATTAGTTTTGTAGTTATCTTCATCTTCCTTCCGGAATCACCTTACTACTACTTAAAATTTGAAAGATCCGAAAGAGCGGAGCGTTCTCTCAGAAATTTACGTTCCGGTGACATAAGGACTGAACTTAAGAATATAGAGATTAATGTCCAAGAAGACATGAAGAACAGGGGTTCATGGAGCGATTTGTACACCGAAGCCACCAACAGAAAAGCATTGTTCATGACTCTGGGAATTTTTACTATACAACAGCTTTGCGGCAGTGCTGCCGTAGTCGCTTATGCGCAGAATATATTCAGCCAGAGTGAATCAAATCTCGAAGCGCACCATCAATCTATGATTCTGGGGCTCGTACAGGTGGCAACTTGCGTTCTGTCAGTGCTGCTCGTTGACCGCGTCGGAAGGAAGCCGCTCTTACTGCTGTCGGCGCTTGGTGTGGGTCTTATGAACGGTGCTGTCGGAACATATCAATACTTCTACATTTACCACAAGGACAAAGTAGAGATCATCAACTGGTTGCCAATGGCGGCGCTGCTGATATACATCGTGTGCTACGCCATCGGTCTCTCGACGGTCCCCTACGTCATCATCGGGGAGATGTTCCCCACCAACGTGAAGCTCTACGCCTCCTGCATCGCTCACATCTACACCGGCATCTTTATGTTTGCAGTCCAGAAACTATTTCAGGTTAGTTAAAATAACACTAGTAGAGATAGACTACAATAGTTTTTAAATTATATAGGGTTAAATTCAATTAAGTACAATTCTCATAAGGCTGTAGGTACTCTATCATAAATTAGGAAAACGGGTCCAGATTATAACATCGAAGGTCGTTACATGGAATGTCGCAACATCGACAACGCTGCATCGAAAGGTCGCCACATCGAACGGTTGCCACATCGAATGGTCGCCACATCGAAAGGCTGCCACATCGAAAGGCGGCCACATCGAATGGTCACCACATCGAAAAGCCGCCGCATCGAATAGTCGCCACATCGAAAAGTCGCCAGATCGAAAGGCCGCCACATCGAATGTGCATTACATTGAATGTCGTCGCCATGTCGAATGTTTCTGCTGTATTGAATGTTCCCTCGTCAGGTGAATGGTTCATCGGGTCATAAGGGTTCATCGGGTCATAAAAGTTAATCGGGTCGTAAGGGTTCATCGGGTCGAAAGAGTTTATCGGGTCGTAAGGGTTCATCGGGTTGTAACTTTGACTTTGATAGTGGCTCTGACAGTGGCTTTGACTGTGGCTTTGACAGTGACTTTGACAGGAAATTTGAGAGTGACTCTGACAGTAACTTTGACATTAACTTTGACAGTGACTTTCATAGTGACTTCGACAGTGACTTAGATTGTGACTTTGACAGTGACTTTAAGTTTGACTTAGACTCTAAACTTGCGACTTGCGACTTAGGACTGTCAAAGTCACAGTCAAAGTGAAAGTCAAAGTCACTGTCAGATTCACTGTCAAAGTCACTGTCAAAGTCACTGTCAAAGTCCCTGTCAAAGTCACTGTCAAATCCTCTGTCAAAGCCACTATCAAAGTTACTATCAAAGTCAAAGTTACAACCCGATGAACCCTTACGACCCGATAAACCCATTCGACCCGATGAACCCTTACGACCCGATTAACTTTTATGACCCGATGAACCCTTATGACCCGATGAACCATTCACCTGACACGACCTTCAATGTAATGCACATTCGATGTGGCGGCCTTTCGATCTGGCGACTTTTCGATGTGGCGACTATTCGATGCGGCGGCTTTTCGATGTGGTGACCATTCGATGTGGCCGCCTTTCGATGTGGCAGTCTTTCGATGTGGCGACCTTTCGATGTGGCGACCATTCGATGTGGCGACCTTTCGATGCAGCGTTGTCGATGTTGCGACATTCCATGTAACAACCTTCGATGTTATAATCTGGACCCTAGGAAAACGGCGCGCGGGCGCCTTTACAGATGGCTCCCTCAGTCAGTACTAGCGTCGATTTTGAGGCTTTAACTGAATTGAACTGGAAATAACTGATAAATATTAATCTCAGGGCAACTCAAAATTTGTGACTTGGATAAAATTGGCACAGCATCATATGACGTTCTTGTTTCATATTTTGCTGTTTTGATTTTCTTACATAACTTTGAGATGTTTGACAGTTGCAACCCTGGCTATGTAACAAGTGACAATCGCGAAAATCATAAAATGGGTCGAGTAAACCTACTGTAAAGTCTCTATTTTGTGGTTCTACTCACAAAACTGAACAACTTTAGTTACAGTCCAGCAAAAAAGAGTAGACAAAAAATGAGGGCGCCACTTTGTACTAAATTTCAAAATTAAATGGCAACATTGCCTATGAATGGCAACAATTTAGTATGGAAAATTTTTAGTTCCATTTTATTTAATTTCTACTCTTTTTTGCTGCACTGTAGATAAGAAACTTTTCTTCGAAACATGAAAAACATATTTGGAACTCCCCTTCAAACACATTGAACAAGTGTGTCTAGTATGGATGGAAGATTCATTTTGTTTTATATTTCAAAGAAAAGTTAGAAACTTTTCGAAGAAAGGAAAGAAATAAAGTTGTTCAGTTTGGTGCAACACAGCCTTAAATTTTTGTACTTAATGAAACGTAAACTTATTTTTATTTTATCGCATATAATTTATTATCTTGCCGGATTCCGGAGTTTATCGATTACATACTTACTTACGAGTACTTACTCCTGTGGCTTAGAGGCTACTTATTTTCTAATATTAGAATTTAATGAAAGCATAGAAATACGAGAAGTATCATCACAACATGTCTTTTTCTTCCATTCATCTCTATCAACAGTCAAATCATACTTATAGTCTAGTAACTAACGTCACAGCTATTCGGATTGACCCATGGATCTGAAAATCGGCATGTTGGTACTTCTTGACCTCCTGATCAAAATTATACATGGAGCCCAGCGGGCACCACCCCCCTTAAACTTTTACCACCCCCCCTCTTTTATAAGGCGTAACTTTTGAAGTAATTGACTTGGAGGGTAGTTTTTATTTCATATCGTGCGTGACATCTCACTTAAAGCTTATTATGCCCTCAAAATTACCCTTTAGGCCCCCCGGGGGGCCCAAAAGCCCGAAAGGTGGGGTGCCCCGTTCTTATATGAGATTTTCTTATTTTCAAGCTATCGACTCCCAAGAGGTATCAAAAGTTGCGTAATTGGACACAGATTGCAAAAAACCTAATATATCTTTAAATAATATTTATCTTTAGGGCTCTATCGATCGTTAAAGTGTTGTGACTACGAAACCAACATATTATTGTTTTTTAATGTTCGGCAAAGCCCTGAAGATAAATATTATTTACAGAAATTTGGGTTTTTTGCAATCTGTGTCTAATTCCGCAACTTTTGATACGGCTTGGGAATCGATAGCTTGAAAAAAGAAAATCTCATACAAGGACGGGACACCCCACTTTTGGGGCTTTTGGGCCCGCCAGGGGGCCTAGAGGTTAATTTTGAGGGCACAATAAGCTTCAAGTGAGATGTCACGCACGATATGAAATAAAAACTACCCTCCAAGTCAATTACTTCAAAAGTTGAGCCTTGTAAAGGAGGGGGGGCGGTACAAGGTTAAGGGGGGTGGGGCCCGCTGGGCTCCATGTCTAACTTTGATCAGGAGGTCAAGAAGTACCTACATGCCGATTTTCAGCTTCATGGGTCAATCCGAATAGTTATAACCAGCTATTGACGTTAGTTACTAGACTATTACCCCTTTTTGCATATCGTCTTTAATAAAATACATCCAAACTTTTTTAGGCCTATATAATATATTTTTTATATAATATATTTTTTCCTCTATTCCAGGTGGTGAAGTACCATTGGGGCATTTATACAGTATTCTGGGGATTCTCTGCGTTCTCGCTGCTGGGGCTGGTGTTCATCCTGGTGGTGCTGCCGGAGACCAAGGGCAAGTCGTTCGCGGGCATCCAGCAGGGCCTGCGTGACGACGTCGCTCGCGACAACGCCTCCAAAATCATGACCGTCGAGTATTAAACCCAGAACTCATCTCAACTAGCTTAAGCTTAAATTTAAGGGATCAAGTTGAAAAACTTAATGTTACTTAAAATTTAATCGTAGGTTAACATTAGACGTACAGTTTTATATACAAAAGTATTGTACACGTGGGCCTTCACAGTAGTCTGGAGAGGGCTATTAAGGGTAGCACGGAGGGCAGGAGGTTGGCTGCTCCGGAGAAGGCGGAGAAGTCCTCGGGGTCGTAGTCGGCGGGCAGCCCCCTGGTGGCCACCACGCTCGAGTACAGCTTGGCCGAGTGCTTCGCCGTCCGCGTCTTGTTGGGGCTCTCGAAGTCGACCAGGTACAGGCCAAAGCGGGACCTGCATATGCATTTACAAACATGTCGAGTGAAATTATATCTTGAAAGTTTGACTGACAACTTGTTTCATTTGACCCTCTCTGAGAACTTTCGAACGAGCATAGTCCATTAGTAATTCTACTAATTTAGAACTAAAACTTCATTATAAATTCAAAGCTTAACTTCATACAAGTCCTGAAGCCAGTTATGAGAGTAATTTTAGCGCTAGATACGGCCTCTCGGCGTAATAAGAAGAGCCATTCAATGGAGAGTCTACACCGCACAATGAAGGCAATTCATTGTGGGAAATGGCCACTTCTGAGAAAATTCTTTAAGACATAAAAATACCACAAGTAATATTACTTTTAAAAGGTATGAATGCCACCTATTAGTATTACAATGAGAATATCTTTTGAAATACAAATCTTTGTGCTTGATGGTGTTAGTTGGAACAAGCAAAGAATTTGTTTATTACCTACTTATTTTCCTGCACAGAGTAAATTGGTACTTATTAAGTAGGTAGGCAACTTGACGTCTTCGAAGTTAATTGAGGAAAATTATTGCATGCTATTTTAATCCCATTATGTTTTTAAATACAACCTCAAGCATACCAAATAACAGATTATTTTGCTTGGTTTCTTAGGTTTTACCAATTTAGCTACTAATTCTACCGTTAAGTGCAATTAAGAAACCATTGTTACCAACCATGGTTTTGTAAGATAAAGTAAAATAATAGGTACTTTACTACGAAAATATACTTATTATATATAGGTGTTTAGACGCTATTAGGAAACATCAGTGGTCCACTGCTGGACATTGCGTACCTTCTTCCGTCCGTTTTGCGGACGCAAAGGCTGTTTTTTTCATATTAATATCAAATCAACTACGATAGAGTATTTCAATGTAAAAACAAATCAAGTCATCAGTCCCAAAGTAGGTATTAACAAAATAAAAGGAGTAATTTTCTAAACTCGATGCAAATGCGTACTATACAAAATTTTACTTATGCAGGTAACAGGTAACCTATCTAGGTATAGTAATAGTTATATGACAAGAGGAGTAGTGCATAATTTATAGAATACCTCTAAGCAAGTAGGTAGTTCAAAATCATTGAAAGATTCCGTGCTTCGGAGGCCACGTTAGGCCGTCGATCCCAGTTGTGCCTATGATTACTTAGGCGGCGGTTGTTACACCACCATGTCAGAGGCCTGCTACTTGCAGTAGGTGGTTTTAAAACTGACACCAGGGTTCTTCGGGTCATCCGAAGAGGGAAACAGAGAAATAATATTATGATGTAATTTGCCACGTTCCTTTTTGCGTAACTACTTAAACGAAAAACAGCCCGCGTAATTTAATTTGCTTATTAGTACGCAAGATCGCTTAAGTGAGAGTTCCCGCGCGTGTAAAAGTTTGGCCCCGCCTTGGAAACGAATCTTTAGGCTATTCTTTAGCTATTCCGAGCCGGGGCCTTGCTAGCATACTTACAAAAAAAAAATGGCAGCCATTTCAAACTTTTTTTATTGGCCAAAATTTAGTTATTTTGTAATAACTCAAAACTGGTAAGTGCTATAAATGAACATTGTATAGAAGAAATGTTACGCGTAAATTTCTGCACAACCTTGCTCTAATAACGTTTTTGATAATCTAATAGTTTGCGAAAAAAACGCTTTAATACATGGCAGTTTTTTCTAAAAACTCACCAAATCTTAAATATGAATTAAGTAGTGAAGTTGGGGATTAAGAATTACTTACTGTGTGGGTAGACCTTGCTACGGTATCCTGACTGATACTTAGTAACAAGCTTTCTGTCAGAGGTTTTACCCGCTAATATATTTTCAAGTAAACAAGCAATCTTGTTGCCAATTTACACCCTGAGTTTTACCACCTTATGAGATGATTTTCTTAAATTCCTTTCCTGGTGTTATTTCACCCAACCAAAATAACCTCTGCGCAAAATTTTAAGAACCTAGGTCCAGTGGTATTGCCTGTGCATAGATTTACAATTTGTAAAAAATATTAAATTTGTTCGTAGTTGCCAAATTTTTATTTTTGCAATCTCTTGAGGATGTTCTTTAATAATTCTGACCCAAGGTCCTGTTAGGATAGCAAAAAGTACAAAATGTGGCAACAACGAACAAACTCTACTTTTTCATACAAATTGTATACCACGCACAGGCAATACTACTGGACCTAGGACCATGAAATTTTGCACAGAGGTTATTTGAATAATCTTAATTAATATCAAGAAAGGATTCCAAAAATTCATCACCTAAAGTGGTAAAACAGAGGACGAAAATTTGTATAAAATTAACTTGTTTACTTCAAAATATATCAGCGAGTAAAACCGCTGGGCGAAAGCTTGTTACTAAATATCAGGCAGGATATTGTAGCATGGTCTACCCACACAGCGAGTGACTCTTAATCCCCAACTTTACTACTTACTTTATACTTTCGAATTTGTGAGTTTTCAGCAAAAACTGCCATGTTGTGCTACGTTTTTCTCGCAAACTATTGGATTATGAAAAAGTTATTGATAACATTCATATGCAGAAATTTACGCTTAACATATCTTCCATACAATAGTTATTTGTAGCTCTTACCATTTTTGAATTATTACAAAATAACAAAATTTTGGCCAATAAAAAAAGTTTGAAATGGCTGCCATTTTTTTTTTGTAAGTATGCTAGCAAGGCCCCGGCTCGGAATAGCTAAAGAATAGCCTAAAGATTCGTTTCCAAAGCGGAACCGACCTGAAACACGCACGGGAACTCCCAAAATTTTTTTGTATAGAAATTCTAACCTACTATATTGCTAGAAAATATTGTGAGAGCCAAGAGACCTAAGAAAAAAGGTAACTCTACATTCTAAACAGAATTTAAGACCGATGCTGCCATCTACACCGGCAAGTCGTAACGCCGCACGCTCTATAATTTCCGCCACGCTTGATAGATGGCGCCACAGAGTAGTAGTTTTTCAGTATTTCCACCTGTTTGATAAAACGCGGTGGGATCATAAAATTGCCGGAAGTAAGTTGTTAACGGTCTGTCTGCGATGGCGATTTGTGATAATCTGATCATCGTGAGATCCTTGTTACGACATAATGTAATAGGTAATACATTTAATTGCCTTTTGATTAACTTTGATCTACTTTGAATCATCTACATTGTAATATGTAAATACATACCTACTTGTAACACAGAATAGAGAGTATACAGAAGGTTCTCTCCACCCAATGTAGGATTTTCGCGACTGTCAATTTGTTACATAGCCAGGGTTGTTACTTACAAAAATCTCAAAGTAGAGGAATATCAAAACAGAAAAATCTGATAAGAACGTAATACGATGTCCGTGGAAACCATCTTCTTAGTTACCTTGAGTTCCCCTGAGATTCTAGTTAATGCCAGTAAGCGTCAAAATTGTCTCTAGTACTGAGTGAGCCATCTGCAATGCGCCCGCGCGGTTTTCCTAATTTGTGCTTATATTATCAACTGATTCTACTCTACAAAGCGTGCTAACGTATTACGAGTGGGTACTAACTACTTGTATTTAGTTTTTTTGATAAAATTTAAAACGCTACCCCATTCACCCCGCTGAGAGGGGTGGGTATACTGGTATATGGCGACTAAGGCGGGTAACACATTTGACATCCAATGCTGCGATTTTTTGCTGCGTCCGTCGACGCATCGTTACGCGTTACGTTGTGTCAAAGGATGCGTCTGTAAAAAGGTGTGACAGACACCTTTTTGTTAAGGAAAAATATGGAAATGGACGCCTTTTCTTAACGCATGCGTTTGAGCTGCGAAAAAAAATCACAGCAAGGAACATCAAACGTGAACCTGTAGGAATTGAGGTTTTCATGTGTTATACTTTTAGACAGTGGGCACAACAGAATAACCCCCTATGGAAAGCGTTTATACGGGATTTAACGCTCTGTCTACCCTGCATAGGATAACGTAAGCGTAATTGTGTAAGTGCTGTATCAGTTCTATTAAATTGCTTTGAGAAAACACGTGGAACTCGAGAAGATAAATGCTCCATGGATACATATATTTTATGACTGTTACTATTGTTATGCTGTATACGAGGTGTATGGGACAGCTCTACGAATGCCGATAGGGTGCATTCAGCCCATGAAACTGAAAAACTTCTCGGAAGAAATTATTTCAGAAGACGTCAAATATTTTTTTACCTCCCATACAGAGACACGATCAGCTGACTGCATTTACTAGGTATGTAATATTTTCTTATGGGAAATTGTTCGGTTTTATAAGTATCTAAATGTTATCAGTATTCGGAGACTATCAGTATTCGGAGAGCTGTCCCTTACACCCTGTATAATGTATACATTGTACCTACAATGTTTCAATAATCCGTCAGATCCGTGATCCTAATACAGTGTGTCAAACCTATGAGACAACTTTCACATTTCAATGTGTGTGTAGGTAAGTATATTTTTGCTGTATGTACTATTCGTTTCACCATCTATCGTTAGCTTTTACCACTAAACAACACACAGTCTTTGGGTAGATACCTCGTATATCAAGCCAAATTTTTTTCTGATTGGACACCTACTCCTTCCCTCTGCAGTATACTTAGTCCATTACGGAATTTCATAAAATATTATGACAATTAATTTGCACGGAAATTAGTCATATGATGTACATGATTTCCTCCCTTATTCGGGACGGGAAAGGCCATCAGTTGCTACACAACTTTACACTATCTAGGATACTTACACATAACCGTCGTCCCACTCGAAGTTGTCCATGAGACTCCACGCGAAGTAACCGATGACATTGCTCTTGTCTTCATGTATGGCATGTAAAAGGGCATTAAGGTAGTGGCTGTAGTACGACACTCTAGGCGTGTCTTCTACCCCGTTGAAGTCTGCATAACCGTTCTCTGTGACTATGATTGGCGTGTTGTTAGCGTAAGTCTTGGTCACCCACTGCAGGAGCCGTCTGAAACCGAACGGTACGACCTGGAAGAAAGAAACGAAGGGATTTTAAATCAAATCTTTGACAAATCTGAAACAGACTAGATTATAATTATAATGATAAAGTAATTTAACTACAAAGAATAGTTCAACCCATTAGTAAATCAGACTGAACGGAACACCTTATACGATTTAACTTGAGTATTTTCACACCGCTCAAGAAAGATAGTGCGACATTGTAAATAAAGGAGCAATGGCAAATTCTCCATTTGTTAATTTGCAACATAAATAACTTCGTCAATGTTCACATTGAATTTTGGTCAGAGTCAGTGACTTACAGGACAATAGCAAAATTAAAGTTAGTACATAGCTGAATAATGATCGTGTAATGACGTTATTAACGTTAATACTCAGTATCGCCATTATCTTCAAAGCGACAATAGAGGTAGTTTAAAAATCTATTAAACATAAAGTTTTATAATACCTTAAGCCAGTCAGATGATGATTTTGAAGGCCACTTAGGATCTTGAACTCTAACGATTCCCACATCGTTTTCATGGGACGGTATCGCTCCTACTTCCCCATCCGCCATACTTAGTAGGTACGTCGTGTAGTGATTGAGACCAAAGAAATCGGCCGTTCCCTTAATGTATTCTACTTCGGCAGGTGTGAACGCTGGCAGCCGAGATCGGCTGTAGTTCTGTTTTGCACTTTTTTCATTCACCAGCCTGATTAATTCTGGAGGGTAGTTCCCTTCGGCCGAGTAGACGGGATGAGCATACCAGCCCACCTGAAAGAGCAAAATATTGCGTGAAGGATCCACTTAAGGAGAGAGATTATCTGTCGCGAGATGTCGGGGCACGCCTCCTCGTTATGAAAATAACTCCTCAATTTGTCCCACTTGCGATGGATGTCAAGGGAGCATTTGTGCGAGACAGATCATTTTCGTTTTTTCATTATTACATAGCTTGGTTAATTAATAATTACTCGTCGTGATGAAAGGTAAGTACTAAATAATATAATTGTTTAAATGAACCAAGTATGCCATTAAAAATACTTACGTGAGTTTTTAGATACAATTCAGCAGCTTCACGATCCCTTGGAGTATCCGTTTTAGGTTCAGCCCAATTTGAGTCCAATGAAAGACCAATTTTGCCTGAAACACACAATCGTAATTATTTTAGATACTGAATGCAAGTTACTGCAAGAACAATAATCTAATTTTTTACCAAGCCTTACCTCCGAACTGTGGACGGTACTGTTTATCGAATAGATGGTAGACATTGGCGTGAGCCTTCAATAGATTGTGTGTGCAGAGGTACTCGGCAATGCCGTGCCGGTTCAGTGCCGGTGCTCGGTAAGTACCACCGTAACCTTCCAGGCAAGTCTGCATCGGCTCATTGAATGTCACCCAGTACTTCACTTTGGAAGCAAAGTTCTTGAACACCACATTCGCATAGTCAGTGTAGTAGTCTACAATGTGAGCGTTCGTCCATCCTCCAATGTCCTGCAGCTTTTGAGGCAGATCCCAGTGATAGATCGTGACCATAGGCGTAATGTTATATTTCAATAGCTCGTCTATGAGGTTATGATAATACTGAATGCCTTTCGGATTGACTTCGTTAGCGAAACCTGTAGGCAATACTCTTGTCCATGCAATGGAAAATCTATAGACATCAACTCCTAGCTCGTGAACCATTTCGGCGTCTCTTTTGTAGAGATGATACGAGTCAGCTGCCACGTCAGCATTTGTATGGTCTCTTACAAAATCTGGATGCGTGTGTATTAAATGGTCCCATATGCTCTCGGATTTCCCTGAAAAATTAGAAAAAATGCATTAGTCAGATACAAGTTTCAACATTGTTGCAAATGTAAAGTATTTAGAAAACCTGCGTCATTTGGCAATTATTTTTATAATCTTTGCGGTAAGAACCTGTCCACCTAGATGCAGTATTTTCCTATATAGAAAAACCTCAGGAAAACGAACCATCTTCGTTCCACGCTCCTTCAATCTGCCCAGCTGCTGTCGAGACTCCAAATAAGAAGTCATCTGCGAAGGTATAGTTGCTTTTACCACCCCCAGCCAAATTAAATCCGGCACTTCTGTGAACAAAAAAAAAAACAAAGTAAGATTTAAAAAAATACTTTAACAATTCTCAATATTGAGCGGATCTTTAATTGGCACCAAACATAATTATTAAGAGCTTTTATTACACCTACTACTACTGCAGCCACAGCAGTCTACTGTTGAACAAGTAACTTATTAATTAACATATTTTAAAACTGCAGATGATAATCAAAAGTGAAGACTACAATATGTTTATATACAATTAATGAGGTACAAGGTAACCTATATCTATATAAACCTTGTACCTTAGGTACCTCCATAAATTGTATATCGTTTTATATTTGTGGGTAAATAATTTATCTGTTGTTCAGCTAGTTTTCGTTAATTTAAAAAATTACTTTCATCGTGTACTAATAAGCCTCATTTCGTATACGATTTGGGTATCTTCGATCTTCTGTATGTGCATGCAAACAATTATAGAAATTCTATGTACCCATAAGCTGTAAGAAACTTAAACAAAAGTTGTTCGAACCCATGACTGAGTAATGGTAATATGTAGTAATACGGACTATTTTCCGCAACTCGACGTCTTACGTATGCGCCTATTTTGAGTGAAAACTTGAGTAATCCCACGACAAATTTCTCTATCACCCAGCTTGTATGATAACAAATATTTCATTATTTATACTTTTGCAAAGATATTCCTTAAACTGGTTAGGCAATTAACCCATATTGCGTATTTGTATACGACCTTGCTCCGCTAAGACAATGATAAAAAATATTTTAGGTACCTACTTAGATACGTCGGTACCTACAAATACGTTGGTATACATAAAAGCATACGATTTTATATTGCTAATTGCTTCTCAATAATTACTTCGTAAAATTGTTAAATTTTAATAAACGAGTCACGATTTTATTTAGGCATTGCTACGATGAATAAGTGCTACGACGTAGCGTGAATGTTATGTTATTTGAAAATTCGTTTTATTTTGTGTATATGGTAAGGGCGGAAATCATTTGCCTCAAATATATACCTAGGTATCTTCTACAATAGCGGGCAGTGTTTCATTGTATAAAAGAAATATGACACTTAGTCTGAAAATCTTTGACGTCACATTCAAACTGTTTCAAAGATTAAATTATACACAGTATGTTTTGTAGGTACATGTTATTGATATGATAACACATCAAAGACATTTATTTTCAGCGCACTTATCAAAATTAATCCTACTCCTACAGTGCATGAAAGTTAAATTACTGAAGAGATTATTTAAGTATTAGTGGTGCAATTATGTTCAGTGTGTGTGTAGGTAATTAAGGTAATACAAATTGCATTGTATTTAGCAGTTTATTCTGCACTCTCTTCATTTGTCTTTTATGTTATGTCTCTTCAGCTAAATAAAACGTCATATTTGTGAGCACTCGAATCAATATAGAATATTTTTTTGTAATAGCATGTAAGTAATTGAATACACATTAACTTGAACTACGAAATATATTTCGCAATGCCTTGAACCCGCGGCATATATGCGTGCAGAATTTTAATCTGCTGATATGGAAATAATACGAGGTTGAAGTTGATATCGGTCAATGTCGATTTTTGCGGAAACAAAACGGAAATTGACAATTTTTATCAACACAAATAGTCGCCTTGTAAAAGATGGAGACATATTAAAATCTAGGCATTTTTGTGACATGTTTTGCAAGTCAAATAAAACACTTTTTTTACGATAGCATGTTCCCAAGAACAAATATATATAGAGAGGCACTGTCCAAAAATATTAAAAAAACTAATTTTTCTTGGATTAAGATTTCGTCTGTCTAACTTTACCCATGCAACAATCAATCATTTTACATCGGTGTGGTTTCTGCAGTATTTTGAGAGCGGACCCGCAAAATAAGAAACGCTAATAAAATGAATTCAAACATCTCGCAATTGGTTGTCCATAAATCTGCGCTAGGACAATATCGAGGCAGAGGTTAATAATGCATAATTCAGATGCTAAAGAAGGTCATTTTCAAGGTGATACAATCAGGTGACGGAGCAGAACGTTGAACTAGGTCCATTTCGCAACGCTTATGTGCGCCTGCGTCCGGCGAACTGTTCGTCACGTCAAATATCACACAAGGACTGAATGGGCCATAATAACTAGCAAAGACCGATTATCCAGATAGACGTGACTACAATACAATTACAGAATCGACGGATACAACAGGCACGTAAAGTTGTTAGTCCTATTAGGCGGTTCATGAACACTGCCCTGCCAAGCATAAAAACTATTTGGAGTTTTTCATCGATGAAAATTTATGATTCACTCTATCTCTCTCTCTCTCTCTCTCTCTCTCTCTCTCTCTCTCTCTCTCTCTCTCTCTCTCTCTCTCTCTCTCTCTCTCTCTCTTCGTGTGGGACACCGAGTCGTGTCAGAGTTTTTCAACCCCCTAATGCAAGTTTCAGGCCTCTGACATGGTTGTGTAACGACCGCCATCATAGACAGTAACCGGGACCGACGGCTTAACGTGCCCATCCGAAGCACGGAACCATCTTGCTTTTTCGGATAATCAGGTGGTTCAGCCTGCAATGTCCTAACCAGACTGGGAACAAATTCACAAAGTGATAAATATCAACTTTGTGAGTGACCCCACAGGGAATTCAATTGAACCTTCTGCGTGGCAGGCAGTCATACTAACCACTGCGCCACATCGGCTGTCGTTCGTTTATTTAATAGATTAGTCGAGTGAGCAAAACCAAAATTCTACTAATTATTGCCCGTTATGTTAAGTTCTTAACGAAATGGGGCTGAAGACACCCGTTGTGTCCACTGTATTTTCGGAAAAGACTGTATTTCATTACTTTATACTATGCTCAACCATTATCTATTAGGTATGGTATGTTAGGCACGTCTTCTGATGATTTGTCTTTGTGTAACAGGTGACCGACTCTCCCGCCCGATTTAGTCTGGCCCTTTGTGTGCAATATTGGATAATCTGTGAAGGCTGGTACCAATGAACCCTGTCCTCGGTTGTCGAATGATGATCTATTGACGAATTATCTACGCCAGACCGATACAAAACTGCTATCGCCTCAACTATGATTGTCAAAAGTAAAGATAAAAGAAACAGCTGTCAGTGAGTTGTGGAAAAATTCACATGCTATTCATTTTCAGGAACTTTTCGCTAAATATAGATGTAAACGTTACACATATGTTTATTTTCTGTTTATTCAATGTTACTACCTACGTGATAAATTTTTACAAGTAAGTATTACTTGAGTACGTGCGGCAAGCCTGCATTTTTTGAAACGTTTCTTTTCGTAGGGGAAAGTTGGCTATTTGTACCCCCTAATTTCTATCTGGTTTTGCGAGAAAACTATTAACGCTATCCTTGTGATGTTTTGCTTTTTAGCTAGTTTAGTTAATTAACTTTGATGTACCGGAATGGTTTTTTGAAATAAGTTATTAGTTTCGTCACAAAATAGTTTACAAAAAAAAGTTGCTATCGGTACGATTTAGAGACCGGTACGTTTATTCGTACCACGAGGTTTTTATATCGTACTTTGAAAATTACAATACAAATTGTGAAAATAAAATATTGTGCAAATTTCTTTAAAAAAAGCCATTTAAAAAAGGGACAATGTTGTATTACGTTCTCCACACGTTTAAAAACTAATCACACCCCTCAGATCAGAGATACATTATGTTAAGACTAGAACTGAAATATCTTAGTAACAATCCTTTGGTACGATTTAGAAACTACGGATCGGTACGATTTCAAGAACAAGCTACATTTTACAGAAAATATTTTTCATTTCAAAACCTCAAATGATTGCGTTGGTTCATTAATTTAGGTCAAAAGGAAAATAACCAAGGAACAATGTGATCAAATTGCAATTTTTTATAGCTTGCCGTTCTTTCGTAAAACCTTAGGTTCCACACCTAAAAAACAGTAACGGGATCAACTCAAACCTGTTATATTTTATTGAATGTGTAGTCTCATTTGCAGTGCTTTCACAAACCGTCATAGTTTATTGGGCGTTGTGAACTATCATTTAATGTTGCCAAAGTAAATAAAAACGTACGTTTAGTGGGAAATGTGTGGGTGGTACGATTAATCTACTGGTACAATATGTCCAACTCTCCCCTATTTCATATAACGTCATTTTTGTATTTCATTGTCAATTATTGATACAATGAATTGGATTATGTATTGAATTCGTAAATAGAATATTTGTATTAAATTTGGAGTAGTTGATAATTGATTTCAATTCTTTTTATATAGTGACATGCAGCCGCACCCTATCTTTACATTTTGGCCAAATTCTAAATGTAAAACTACCTATTATAAGTTTGCTTATTTCTTTCTTTTTCGACTTTTCAACTAAATAGTGTAACATTTTAAAATAGTAATAACCAAAAATCAAATTTTGTTTCGACTGTAAATAAGGACTTTCTGCCTCTCGTGACTTCTTTAAACAATATTTTTATGAGTATATATTTCTACTATCTAGTATTTGAATAGCGCTTTAGGCTATACGAAGTTAAATAACAGGTTGTAAGATAATATTGTATGTCTTCTAATCTTTTATATTACGAGTAGGTACACGATCTTAGAGGTCATTGACACGTGTATATGTATCTAAGATTATTATTCTAGGCAATAAATATTATGCATCTATTCATAGACATCAACCGCATCTTAGTTTATTACACCATCAATCACAAATATCTGAGAATCTGAAGATTGCTTCACCTCATTAAAAATTTATACATTTTAAACTCATAGAACTAAATTATTTTCTACAAGGAGTATAAAACGAAAATTTGGTATTTGAAAAATATACCTATTCGATTCGAATCACTGTTAAAGATCGTGTCATGGTATGTGCATAAATGAAAATTTTAGTAATATTTTCTTAAAAGGAAGGCTTTGGTATTTTAAAGTTCTGTTTTCGGTATAGATATAGGTGACTAGAAATATTTCTGTACCGATTCACTGCAAATTTTATTATAATCCTTATAAACAATAATTGATTCAATCTTAAATACCTCGACGGAGATGCTTAGCCATTTTTTGCAAGCTTAGGTCAAATACCTACCTGTCTTCACAAAAACACTACAACAAAAAACTAGCCTAAAATTAGACTCAAATATGTTTTTGCTTTTCTTTTAAAATGCAAAACGAGTAATTGGTTGGCTATTGAAATCTGTTAGCTGTCTGAGTCGGATATTATTTGACTTATTTCAACCTTGCGAATATTCTAATAAGTGTAGCACAGTGTCCCAATAGAGAAAGTCGTTGAAGGCGGCTAGACTTCGAAAATAATCAGTTCACTTGTCAATCAATGTATAAAAATAATTAGAATTTCAGCGAAAGTACAATCAATAGTTATGTAAATGTTAATGCCGTTATTACTACAAAGCACACTCCGGGCAGATTGTTTTATAATAGTTCTATGACAGATTACGCAAAAGATCTTTGATGATTTTGATATCATAGCTTAAAGTGATCTACCATGTTTGACTAGGTATGGAAATACTAACATTGCTTCAGCATTTTCGAATATCTTTTATAAATGAAGAGTACCTAAGTTCTGAAAATGAAAAAGAAGATACTCAAAGCAAAAAACTCTACCAAACTAATAATTTCACATTTTTGCCCATCAATATATTGTTCTGACCGCGTTGATGTCTTTTGTTCCAAGTAACGATAATTATGGAAACATTTAATCAAAAAGCTGTTGAGTAGGTAATAATTTGTTATCGATCCTTTAAGGTACGTTAGTATATTATCTTTTTATTAATTGCTATACTATAAGACATTAATATGCTGTCTGTGAATCGTGGACTATGTCATTGATAACTCGATAAACTATTTCCGGCAGGAAAACCTTCGGAAGTAGACAGATCTTACCTTATCAAGATTACGGATAAAATACCTAAGATTTTTTTTACCTACAACTGGATTTCACAAAAATATGTCCAAAGTCATTAAACGTTGAATTGTTTTAATTGCATAGCGAATTATTTTAAAAACTTGTGGTATTAATTTTCAATCGTTGTAATTACAGTAGGTAGGTTATATTCAAGGTTGTGATTCTGTTATGTATAATTTGATCATGATCACTTGACTTCTATTAATGGTTCCTCTTTTAAATTATGGTTGGTTTTTATGTGTTTAATATATGTAAATTAATTACAATTCTCTTTACCTTCGTTGTGATAAAGTTGATCTACTTGTAAAACGAATAAATCTGTTATAATTACAGTACTAACGCTGCTAGATAATGGCATTTGTTGGTGGGTCAATAAAACCTGTACCTACCTAGTACCTACCTACAATCTATATACCTTCTTTCTACTGACTTATACCTACAAGGTAACAGCGTAATTTTTCCCTTGTTTATATATACGGTGAAATTTTACTAGTGACCGATAGCGAAAACTCAGAACCAGCTGGTGATAAGTAACAACTTTCCCCAAAAAATTTTTTTTTATTAATTTATATTTTAAATTAATTACGATATCTAACTACCAAAACAAAATGCAAATATTGAATTAGCATTTCAGACTTATTTTGCTAAACAAAATAAATACCTAATTCTGCACAAATAGAAAGACACTTTATTATCATACTAGAAAGTTAAATAAAACATTAAATCGCATCAGGCATAATTTATTACTTATATCTTATCAAAATCTGCACAGTACTATCATGTTATTTTATGATATTTGTATGTAAAACCTGTAATTTAAATATGATCTTCTTTATAAGTATGATATATTTGTCTTTCATTCTAGTTTAATGACCTCTAGCGAAAAAATGGCTTTACGATCAAAGAAATAACTTGTCTAGTTTGGTCTAGGTTTATCCTAGAGCCAAACACATGACATTGTCCATTTTCAAACGCACCGCGTGATAATCCGGTATTTTCCCGAATACGGTTTTTAGACGTGTTTGCGAAACATATGACGATTACGACTTTTTGCTAAATAGGCAGAGCGTAACATACTGTAAAAAACGGCCGTTTACACTACGTCTGACAAAAGTTTGAGAGTCATTATCATCATGGTGGTCAACCTATCGCCTAAAATTGCAATACACATTATCGAAACCCTTACAAAAATTGGATATTATGGCACAAGTCACTGTACTAAATTACATATCATAGGTTGCCATTAATGCAGTGGATGTTACGAACCGTTATATCGAGCGGTGTGTGTGTAATTCTCCTTAAAATTTGCATAAGCGACATATTTTTTTTTTCACTAAGAATTTAAATAGTTGGATAGGTAGGTACTGTAAAAACATTCACCTGCTGTTATAAAACTTTTGGTTGATTTTTTACAATACAGTAGATAACATTTAAGACTTGATTTGCATGCTGATTGTTGGCATTTAAATAAACATTTTATTTTATTTTAGGTAAGTTCTTAACTAGTATCATTTGAGATAATTAATGCTTAAGCGTATATTACTTACATATAGTAAACATGATACTCAGCTCAGTTTTTTTTATATTATACAGATTACAGCGTGTATAGGAAACAGCTCTCCGAATACTGGAAGGGTGCATTGAGACCATAAACTGAACAACTTCCCATAAGAAAATATTTCAGCAAAAGCAAAAAAAAGCTTTGCATAGTAAATGCAGTTAGGTGGTCGTGATTTTGTATGAGTGGTCCAGTTTTTAATTTTTTTTATGTTAGGCGCAGACCTTTTTGGACAAAATAGTGGCCTGTGCATAGAGCTCATCTGTGTATGACTTTGACTGTGTCAAGTGTTGTCGTGTCACAGTGATGTGAAAAAATACTGTCAACAAAAGTCTCTAGGTGAAAACACATTGTTGTAAATAAACTCGAGAAAATAAAATTCGCCAGCGCTCTTTTGATATTATAGTTATATTTTATTAATAGGTCACGGACCCGCTAATATTTGGGCGAAGAGTCGCGAATAATTTTTTCGAAGATGGATTTTACGACGAAAATTGATATTGGGAAGCTGGCCGGTAAATCAAACTGGACGACGTGGAAATACAAAATGTCAATAATGCTGGAAGGGACGGAGAATGCAATGGCAGCCGTCGAGGGCAAATTGACTCCACCAACTCCTGTAGAAGGCCCAGAAGGTGACGCCGCCGTAACAGCTTATAATGCGGCTTTGGCCAAATTTAAGAAAACTGAAACTGGCGCTCTTCTGATGCTGACCACAAATATGTCAGAAGACACCTTAACCAAAGTAATGAGGTACAGGAAGGCATCAGAGGTATGGCAGGAGCTGCACAGATTATTTGACGGGAACACGGGTGACAGGGCATACACGCTGTGCATGGAATTCTTCGGCACAAAACATGACAAGGCAGATGACATCGCGACACATATGTCAAAACTGAAAAACTTGTGGAACGATTTGAAAGCTGAAGTATCCAAAACAGACGCAACTGCTAAATTACCTGAGATGTTCCTAATATGCAAGATTCTTGATACTCTGGATGACCGGTTCGTCAATTTTAAGTCAAGCTGGCTCATGCTGAAGCAGTCTGAAAAGACAATTGACAGTCTGACGAGTCACCTCTGCACCTTTGAAAGAGACTTAGGCAGTCAAGAGACCACTAGAATGGAAGCCCTAGTGACTGCACCGAGTGGATATCGCAAATGCAAGGACGAGCACCTGATTTGCAACTATTGTCATGCAAAAGGACATAGAGTTCGCAAGTGTAAGAAGTGGATTGGAGATGGAGGCCACCCAAACCAGTACAAGGCACGTCAGGCAAAAGCTCAGAATCCAAGCAAGTGCAACAGATCTCACTGATGGTGAACGCTTGCTCCAGTGCGAATGGTCAAACTCAAAATAGAGACAAATGGTTTGTCGACAACGGAGCAACTACACACATAGCTGTAAGGAGAGACTTCTTCAAAGAGTTCCATGAATTCGACAAAGACCACACTGTTACAACAGCTGACGGAACCATAATTCCTGCCGTAGGAAAAGGCTCTGTAGAGGTCGAAGCGAAGGTCGATGGCAGGAGGGAGAACATAATGCTCCGAGATGTGTGGCTAGTACCAAACTTGACGAAGAACCTTTTCTCGCCGCTCGCTGCACATGACAGAATGCAGAATAGTGAATTTACGTCAAAGACGAGAGAGTGCAAGTTTGACGTAGAAGGCACGACAAGAATTGTCGGCAAAAGATCGGCGTTTGGTGGACTGTATGAGCTAGAAATGAAGACAGTCACGTCAGTCAAGCGAACCATAGAGGTTAACGTACCTAAAAAGAAACGTAAGAAGATGAGCAAGAAAGCCTCAAGGGCATGCTCATAGGCTACGAAGTGTTCAAAATCTCCACTAGTAGGTATGCCCCTACAATCAGAGGGAGCTGAGAGCGGAGATTGAAACATTTCCGAAACAGAGCCTAACGTGAAAACTGAAGACCATGAACTAGCTCTAGAGGGAGATAGAGTATTAGATCAAGTTCATGAAGACGAACACAGCATTGAAGATCCTGAAGCTTCAAATGATGTGATCATAGAATCAAATGAGGAAGAGCTAGAGATAGCGGAACCTCGCTATAATTTGAGAGCACTCAATCAGGAAAGTGGATGCAAAGAAGCACACTTCCCCTACCGTGGAGCCGTTGAGTCAATTGATTACTTGATGGCGGGAACGCGCCTAGATATCGCTTATGCCGTTGGAGTTGCATCTTGTAAGCTAGAGTCTCGAACTAAAGAAGACTGGCTTTTAGTAAAGCGTATCATGCGCTATATCAAGGGCACCTGCTCCGATGGAGTGAAGTACAAGGCTCACCAGAAGAGCGCGTTACTTAAATGCTTTATTGACGCTGGAGAAGTGCCAATACTACATGTAGAAGAAGGCGGTTTGGTGATGAAGAAAGTGAGCTCAGATGAGCGACTGGCTAACTTCTTAACCAAGGCAGTTCCGAAGGAGAAGCAAGCCGGAATGTGTGCCCTATTAGGTGTTTGCAGCAGAAATACCTAAAGTGCAAGGGAAAGTGTTAGGCGCAGACCTTTTTGGACAAAATAGTGGCCTGTGCATAGAGCTCATCTGTGTATGACTTTGACTGTGTCAAGTGTTGTCGTGTCACAGTGATGTGAAAAAATACTGTCATTGAAAGTGTCTAGGTGTAAACATTGTAAAATTATCTAAATCGAAAATAAAATTTGTTAGTGCTCTTTGAACCCGAATATCATTCCACTGTTACTCTGCAGAACGAGTATAAAACTTAATATTTTAAACAGGAACCAAGTTGTTCTTTTTCATGGCCTGAATGCATCCTATCAGTAATCGGAGAGCTGTCCCTTACAACCCGTATATTCTCAGCAACAAAAGAAAAAAAGGCCTGCTTAATAAAAACACACAAAAAATTAAAACCTTGTTTAGTCCTTATTAACATTGGATACCAACTTGCATTTTATCAAGGACAAAAGAGCTAAACCACAACGGTTAGCAAAAAACTAATGCGTTTTTTATGCCTAATATTAGAAACTTGCTGAAAATTACGGTCGAGACACTTGCGAAAAAGTTCATGACATTTGAAATTTTACGAATTATGCATCAAATGTTTTCCGTCATAGTTGTCAATAATTACAATTCGCATATTCAATCGTGTTATTTTTAATTTTGCTTATCTTTGACGTAGTTTCATCACACGATTTCAAAAAAATTATCCCAATTATCAATTTATCTTTTAATTAACTTAATTGACTTAGGTACCTACCTAAAAACTTGAATAAAGGCTGTATTATGTATTGTTTGATCTTATGTAAATTAGTAAATAATTAATTCATAAAAAGAAAATTAACTTACCCTTTACAGCTAATAATTAACGATAACAGCATAAAAACAAAACTCTTCATCTCCATTTTTCAGGAATCAACACTACCTAATTAATTAAAAATTAAAATATCACTTTGTTTATCACTGTCGAGTTGCCTAAATAAATTATGTTTATACTTAGTAGGACTTGTTTGGTAAAGTTTTGCGCATGGCTACAATTCTAGGAGGGGAGGACCGTTGGTTGTGCGCAAGAGTGGATTTTACGTGTGTGTTGCGCGGCCTGCCTCCGCGCACTGTATCCAGCGTCTGCGCCGCTCAGCACAGCTCAGGACTACAATGACAACAGGCTGTCTGCATATATTGCCATTGATAACAGCTGTGACGTAGCCTCGTCGCAGCCACTCTTCGGCGGCCGATAGCGCGTAGGTCAAGGAAGCCCTTGAAGGCACTTCACCATCGAGTGCTTGATACGCTATCATGTCAAAATGCGATGTCGAAATGTCTGCGCTAGAGCCGCCGCAGTTTAAATTTAGTGCTAAATATTTGGCAATATACATGTATGAGAATGTACCTAACTTATTTGCTCGTTCTATTCACAGATTTTTGAGAAATTTGTAAATCTGTATTAATTCGTGACATGTAGGTGTCTAGTTTTACTGATATTCTTCCGAAAATTTTTACACATAGCTACAGGTTTAATGATTTCAACTTCCACCCTATTAATATAAAGAGTATGCCTCTGCATAGTTAGGTCTCTGACATAACTTCATAATTTTAAGATGTCCCTACATCTTTTATGTATTTTTTCACCTGTAGTACTTAGATAGGTAAGTAAGTAGGTAGGTATGTCATTCAAGGAAACTTACCTAATTAATGCTATCATTAAACGTTTGTAAGTAAGGAAAATTGAGTCAGTGTCATAACACTTTTGCTCTTAGTTTTCCTCAAGAAGGTAAGTAACCTCATGACACGTTGCAACAAATCTTTTTGGGTCTTGAATTAGGTCCTGCCTTTACACTCGATTTGGGATACCTTGCTGCTTATTTTCAGTTTATTGTTATGACGCCCAGGTCCATACGATAAGAAGCAATAACTGGGTAGTGTAATTGCCCCAACGCAAAAAAACAAGACGTGCATATCAAATTTTTTTAAAGGTTTCCACGTTTTCCATTAATAAAATCAAAAAAATCAAAATCAATGTATTTATTTCTCAGTAGAAATTACAAAATTCTTTTTAAGAAAGTCACATTCTAATTCAACTAAAAAAGAGAAAATTTGTAGTGTAAAATTGTAAAATTTTCTCTTTTTTATAACAATTTGTGTTCCTACTCTAAACGCGGCTCGGGCGGGATAAAAAAAATAAAAATAAAAGCACTGCCTCGGGGCTGGCCAGGCTAACCACACAGCATGTACCTATCCTTATGCCCTAATGACAAGTAAATGGAAATACATACTGTCAATCTTTTAAAATAAGGTGTTACATGTGTATAGTTAGCCGGACCCCCTGGACAGGAAAACCCCCCAAAACCTGCCCAGAAGTGCACCTATTCTAAAATTTACAATACTTTTAGGCCGAAATTAGTTTATTTTAATAGGTTCGAAGAAATATTTTATGAGACATGCATACTACGATAGACTCAAATTTAGTGATGTCGATCTTCGGTAGTAACCATGAGATGACAGCCTCGTTGTATCAAATCTTCTTACATCTTAAACGTAAGGACTGCCCTTGGTGACTATCCCTACATAACTAGTCCATTTAATTTTTGTATGGGAATCGAGGTGGGACGATTCCCATACAAAATTTAAATGGACTTACTTATGTAAAGGAGACAAAAGTCTAATTAAAATACACGATGGTAAAGCTCGTGTTTACATTCATTACATATTTTCGGAAAAAGAAATAAAAATAATAATAATAATAAATATTTAAGCCCTCAGATTTCCCTGTAAAAACATATTTATCACCTTACGTCAATAGATGGAGCTATTGATGCAATAGATACGTTTGATTTTATTGCGGAACAAATACTCATTATTAGATAGGTACCTTTTAAACAAAAGTGGTTTTGTGACAACTTTACACGTGCCATCATCATTACACACAATTGTAAAAAAAATGTTTAGCATCTTATGTATAGGTGAGTCGGTTAAATTTTATTTTTTCGTTTGTATGGCGTGACGTGACGTAAAAAACAAGTGAAAACCGCAATTTGTTAAAGGTGTTCTACCTTTTCCATTAATATGAAATATTTTATGAGACATACGTATTAAGACAGGCTACTGGTTTTGTGACGTCACACTTGGGATTCCCTTAGCACCGTGGAAAGTTACGTCAATTTACAGTAATGAAATTACCATTAATTAGTTATTTTCCTGTTTTTTACCTAACTGTAATTATTTTGTGGAAGGGATCATCGACGACCCCTTAAAAATGAGTAGGTCATCATCATTGGCCTCATACGTCTGTGCCAGACGATTTATTTAGTGTCTAAGGCAAGTTTTTTCATCATGGCTGTATAAGCCGATACGGGAGCGGCATGGCTTTTTGCACGCCCCCACAGACACTGTATTGCCTGGGACGCAATTATGGAAAACGCAGGGCTGCCCAGGACCTGCGCCACCCTCTCGGCCTTCCTGGCTGACTCCACAGGAACGACGGGTCGATACGTGCGGAGCCAGGTCGGCTGCAGGAGTCTGCCGCACGATTTATTATCAGTTAGTCGCGCCTGACGGAGACCCCGTCCCGGGTTTGTGTGTGGAGTTTTCCATCTCCATGACTCTGATTCGCTTAGGTCGGATTTATCCCTCGATCGCCTCTTACGACCCCCACGGGAAGAGAAAGGGTGGTGCTATTCTATTTTCCGGCACCACACGGCAACATTAACGAGTACAATGAGTAGGTAACATTAACGATAAAACACACTTTCTTTGAAATATAATCTTGACAGCCTTTTCTTTACTCACATCTGGCAACCTTACCAGCTGCTACCATTTTCTTACGATAAAAGATATCTGTCCCAGGGGAAAACTTTTTTTTTTATTTATAAGTAGTAACATTAACGATAAAACACACTTTCGATTTAATGAAATATAATCTTGACAGCCTTTGCTTTTCTCACTTCTGGCAGCCTTACCAGCTGCTACCATTTTCTTACGATAAAAGATAGCTGTCCCAGGTGAAAACCTTATTTTTTATTAATCTGTCTATCCAAATAATGATTCTTTTACAGAATTTTGTTGTTTGAAATATTCTGTGACGTAAGTCCTAACGTCAAAAATTCATGTTAATTATTTTGTAATCATTTATTTCGGGAATATAAATCCTAAAACTAATTAACTTCGGTTTATTTCGATCTTTACACCTGCCTGTTCATGGCAAAAACAGCCGTTAAAAAAGTTCAGAAATGATCGAATAAAGTAAAAATATATATATAGGTACCTACTTATAGGTATAATATCTAATTATGCAACATGCAAAAGGTATCTAAAAATTCAGGTATCCAACTTTGTTTACCTAATCAAAGAGCACGCGCGTTCCTAAAATGATTATTACTTCTAAATTGTTAAATTATTTGTTGTGTCAGGACCTTACAGTATATATGTCACCGTTAAATTACAAATACCGCTGGATTATAATATTTTTGGCTAAATTACAATCTATCGAAATATTGTAAGACATACACACGGATCACAATTTAACGTACCAATTTTCGAAAGATTACAATTATTATGAAGCAAAACGGTAAAACTGTCAACTCGCGTTCTGATTGGTCGAACGTCATGTAAGTTGCGCCGCCATGTTTATTTGACAGCTGATTGCCATTTCGATATGTAACGAACGTAAGAAAACAGTGCTTATTAGATTCTAATCTTATTTCGTAAGTTTGTGTAAGCAATTTTTAACACGAAATTATAAAAAGGAACCAAAAATAGTTTGTTTACGTTCAAGAACCAACGAAATGCAAATCAGCTGTGAAACAAACATGGCGTCGTTGGCAACATGATGCTTGGCTTGACTAATCATATCGCGAGCTGCGTATCGTATCACAGTTTCACGGTTTTAGTTCGTTATATTGTAATCTATTGAAAAAGATTACGTTAAACTGTAATACGTGTAAACGTGTTACAATATTTCGACAGATTATAATTTAGCGAGATAGATAATAATCCAGCGTTGTTTGTGATTTTACGGTGACATATATAAGCAAGCTATAGAGTGCGCATTAGGCCCTGCGGCGTACTGTCAAAGCGTGAGCAGTTGCACACTTCCGACCTCCCATACAAAATTCACGATCAGCTGACTGACTTTGTATGGGAGGTCGGAATTTTTTTTCATTTCCCACCATTGGCTCCATAGTAAAAGTTGTTCAGTTTCATGGTCTGAGCACGCCTGCAAAGTTTTCGTTACACCGTGGCTAACACCCCGTATATACTCTAAGGTCGGACCAAAATCAATCCTAACAATAGGTAAGTATTTTTTTGATAGCGTTTATGTCAAAATACTTCACATGGTGGAATCAGAGATTGCTTGAATATGACACCTATGTTTGTTCACGTACCTAAGTTGTCATATCTAATTTAAATACATTACATACAATAAATGTACTTATACAGTATACCTAAACATTTTATTTTACGTTGCTTACGATAAGTTACATCGTGATATGGGCGGTTAAAATAATTACTATGATGTAGAGCTTGAGCTTGACAAAAGTGGCTAATTTGCTCGAAGCACGGAATTTCCGCAAAGCTCTCCTTGTTCCTGGCCCTATGTACCTACTATTACAATACTTAACTTGTTCTTATCTCCATAGGTACTAATAAAATATATAGGAAAGTAAGTTTGTTTGTTAAACACCAAAAAGACTCAAGGCGTATTATTGTATCAGTGGGACCCATTTATAAGATAAGGATAGAGATAGTTGCATGATTGCAAAGTAACTTTATCTCCCTAGCCTTATCCTAATTTATTTGGGTTCGACGCAAAAGGTTCTGCGTTTGTTTCGTACTCAAAATCATTTTGCAATGCACATAGATAGGTACATGATTTGGCTTAGGTAGTTATTCAACCAGCCGCATCTTAGGTATCTCTACCACGCTGTGATATCAAAAAAATCTAAAGATAAAAAACTTTTTATCTATAAGTTATAACAAATTCAACTCTGCAAATAATTTAAGAGGTGAACCAGCCCATGAAACCGAACAACTTTAACCCAGGTCAAAATATGAAAAAATAAATTAGTCCTCCTCTACAAACTGGCTCGGTCGGCTGGTACATTTTGTTTGGGAGGAACCTTTAGGAAAAATTATTCAGTCTAATGGGTTGAATATCTGCAGTTGATTTTTTTACGTTCTGTATACTTGAGCGAAAATCGCGAGTGAAACCACGTGTTGTAAGACTAGTTAGTTATAAACAAGTGCAAGAATACAACTAAAATAGCCGGACTCCTAAACTGGTCCTGCCATTCACTAAGGTCGACCAGTCACGTATAAAACTTGGGATCTGAGAATGTTCGTTGTTTTGTAGGGCCTTCCGGTTTTGTTGTCAGTTTTCCGATATTGATTTATGGGCTTATTTAATACATTAAACAGTTTTTTGTTATTAATGCTTAATGCGCCTTAATTATACGTAGGTACTAGTACTTACTGTATGATAGGTACCTGCCGTACCACATCTTTATGTTCACATATTCAAAAACATTACGGTAGGTGACTTTTAAGTACCTAATGAATTACTATTGCTTACCTGTAAGAACTTTATTGGTATAAGTAATAGTCAATAAATAATAAACTAGTTAGGGAAGTAATTCATCATGCTAATAGAACCTGCTGCATCCGCAAGAGTAATCACATCCCCCAGTCACAGAGAAAGAGCCAGACCAGACGCAGGCACTGGTCTATTGTACGAGATGGTACCACTCACTGGGACGTTGCCTGAGACGCTTGTGGTGCCAGATATTCCTAGCTCCCCTCGTGCAGATGCCTCACCCTTCCCGAAGGCATTGTGCCCACAAGCTGCTGCTGCCAGGCCTGCGCCGTAGCCCACGCCGGAGCCAAACGGCAGACCGGGGCCATAGTTCAAGTCGGGGCTGTAGGTAGATCAACTCAAGACCGCAGCCTGGAGCTGGTCCAAATGATGGCAGTGGACGAGTATGGCCATAAAAAGGAGATCTAGTGGCCTTATGTAGAGCTGGTTTTGTGTCTTTCGCTGGAAACAGGTCGTATGTTGAACGGGGGCCAGGGATCAGTGCTTAAGCTTGAAATGGGACCGATGTTTGAAGATGGACTGTTTCCATTGGGTGTAGCATAACTTGTTCCTCCTGATCCACGATTGTTATGACTAAGAGCTATCTATAAATAGAAAACTTTGTATATATATAATAATATGCATTCTAATAAAGCAAAAAAATTGCAAAACACGTTAGTTATCTACCTAATCTATCTAAATTGTTTGTTATACTCTTACCTGGATCGTAAAAATGTAAATGCAAAGCAAAAAAATAGCATATTTAAACATGTTTGAATAAGTACTTGTTTATACTGACGATTGCAGAAAATCAAACTTCATAGTCTTATTTTTCATTTTATACGCCTACCTAACTATAAGTACTTGATTGATAGATAATGCTTAGAAAATATTTGCGACTCTATGTAAATCTTACCTAACATAGATAGATATCTAGATCTGATATACCTAGGTAAAAGACATGCTTTATCTTTATAAACATTTGTAAAAACAACGCAAAGAAACATGCAATTTATAAGTTTTGCAATTACATGTGCTTACATTTTGTAATAGAAACATCGATAAGGATATTGAAATTATCATAACGATGGGTATTAAAACAGCTCTTGATTCTAATTTTGTATATTCTTCAGTAGGAAACGAACAACAACGTTTTAAAATATGTATGTCAAAGCGATTTTCGTGCTGTGCGGATCCATTCTTCTGGCCCAGGTAAAAACTTCAATCCTGTGATACCTAATGTGAAATAAGTACATTTAGATTTTTACTCCAACAGATATAAACGTATTGTTTTTTTTTCCTGATGTAAGAATGCATCGAAGGGTGCTTGATTATTTTATTACTTACCTAAAAAAACTTTTTTCATTTCAGTACTCATCAGCAAATTGCATCGGTGCTGGTTTGTCCAAGAACTTGGCTCTGGCAGAGTTAGCTGAGGCCGAGTTGACAGGTGCTGAGATACTTAACGCCAAATTGGCCAATGCTGCTCAGTTGGCAAATGCTAGATTAGAAGCCGTCGAATGCGCGAATGCTAAGTTAGCCGAAGCTGAATTGGCAAATGCTAGGCTGGCAAGCGCAGAAGTGGCCAGTGCAAGATTGGCAGCAGCTGAATTGGCAAATGCTCAATTAGCAAACGCAGAGCTGGCAAATGCTAGATTAGCAAGCGCTGAGTTAGCAAATGCTAAATTAGCAAGCTCTGAGTTAGCAAATGCAAGATTAGCCGCTGAGGCAAATGCCAGATTAGCCGCTGAGGCAAATGCCAGATTTGCAGCCCTGTACCCATTGCAAGCAGCTGGTGGAAGTTTCAGTGTGGTCAGCTCGTCTCCAAACGCCCCTACTGGCGTCAGCATTTTCTCCGAGAACACGATTGAAGGCCCGTTGCAAGTTGTAGGATCGCTGCCCGTCATCGCTAATGTCCAATTAGACGGCTCTGTACCGTCAACTGGTGCCGCGGGAACTGCTTACACCTGCGGAGACGGTAACGTCGGTATTTCAGGCGAGAGCCTCGCCGCTGCTGGAGTTGCAGTGGGCTTACGCGGAATTTCTGGTGTCGGATATGCCGGGAATCTGCCGGGGTATGCCGGAAACTTGGCCCAAGCTGAACTTGCCGGCGCTAGATACGCCGGGAACTTGGCGCGCGCTGAGCTTGCCGGTGCCGAACTAGCGGGTAACCTGGCCCGAGCTGAACTCTCAGGAATTGGGAACTTAGCGCGTGCAGAACTAGCTAATGCTCAGCTAGTTAACGCTGAAATTGCCGCAGCTAGGTCTCTTGGGCGTTCCTGTGCTTAAGTAGCAGTTTATTTATTTAATCTAATTTATAACTAAATAAATTAAACATGTGTTGATAACTTGACACAGATTTTTATTACTCTACAATGACCACTTTTATTTCACTAGTCTCTTATGGTTAATATTTCTACAGACTTCAGAAAGGATTTTTTTTTCGGTGTTCCTGTAGAATAAGTGCATTGTCATTCATGATAATCCCTACCTAACACAATCGCATGTAATTTATTCAGCTTAATCTGTTCAATCAGGAATAGTACCGGCCGGCATCCTAGTTGCTCTACGAAGCATGAACTCAAACACCTTGGTTACTGCAACAATACCTTATGTAAATATTGATCGTCCATAAAATTATCAATTAAATCTGACATCGTGACTCACGCCAAGATCACCAATTATGTCAATAGCAAATAACCAAGCAAATCATTCAGATGCATTTGCAGCATGGAATCTATTACAACTCCGGGTAATTAATAAACTCAGACTAGAAAAAAACCTAGACGATGAAGCGTGGATGATGAACTATATACCTAACCCACACATAATTAATATCTATCTTAGCTACATTGTTGCCATCGTCGCGTCATAGAAGTTCAAGGTGGTCTGCCGTAATTAACATTAGAAAAGTGCTTAGGTAGATGTCCTTATTTTTTACAATGAAGGCATCGAATGCTATGTACCTAAGTACCTACCTTCTTATGTAGAAAAGTAGAGTCGTAATCGTAGTAAAGGAAATCGACCTGCCAAAAAGAAAAACAGCTATCAAAAAAGCACTGCCTGTGAAAAACAACTTCTTGGGGAAGAAACATTGTTAGCTGACTGAGTCGTTATGTATCATCATGGGTTCAAATTTAAGTAAGTTTAGAGGTCATCTCTTAAGAGGTCCATATTTATTTTTCATATTTCGGCCTAGGTACTCCTTCCGGGAAAATTGTTCAGTTTCACAGGCTAGTTCACTAAACGAAAAGCAAGGATCCCAGTAATTTTACTTCATAGAAATGGCAGGCCTGAGCGGGAGACGGCTTTAAAACTTTTTATTAAACAGGTCGGTGTCTTACCACTGACATTCTGTATGTAAGTAGGTAGACTTTTCTGGGTACTTTACATACGAACAGGCTTAATTTCTAAAATGGTGCATGGAAGCACATGGAAGTCAGCAACGAATGCGCTAACCATTCGTATCACACTTTCTACTACTCGAATTTGTTAATGTCACGTTTAGTAGAACGTGTGATACGAGCCACAATGACTAACAAAATTCTGCAAACGTAAATTCAGTAATAGAGCTCCTGTGAACTCAAAAACTTACGCTGTAGGTACCTATGTAGCTAATTTTAATGAATAATACTAAGATATTTTTCCGGCATGTATTATACATGTAAACCTTCCTTTTAAATCACTCTATTTATTTTAAAAAAACCGCATCAAAATCCGTTGTTTGGTTTAGGAGAAGTTATTGGTGTTCATATAGGTATGTATGTAGAGAATTTAATGAGCTTTCATTGTCTAGTAAAACAACATTTTAAAATTTTAAGCAAATAGGTACCTAACCAATTCTTTGTACTTTCTACAAGGCGCCCAGTCTCGTAGGAGTGGGGTATTTTAGTATGTTTGTCTCCATAAAAGCCCAAACAAAGTTCCGTCGTAAAATTGGTGGTCCGGATTTTCCAGCTAGCATCATTCATTAAACCCCCAGAAACACATGCTCCTATTCAACATTTAGTTTAATTTCGTATTCTGAGGACTTGGAGGCCTGAAAAAATTAACATCCCCATCTAGTTCGGACTCGAGCGTTTTCTTTTCACGCATCAGTTGCTAGCGCCATCTACCGATGATCTTACTCACTACTAATTTTTAATGGTTGTCAAGCAGTAAGCACTGTTGTCAAGTCAAAGAAAAGGCCTCATCTCAACAACTCGTGTAGATAAAAGCAAAACAAAACCTATGAGCAAGAGACACGGCTTTATAAATGATAAAAAAAAACATTTGGCTGAATAAGTACTAAAGGCATTTGCCTACAGAGTATTAAAAAAAATCTTGACAGTTTGCATAATCCGACCAATTTCAAGTGTCTATTGTTTTCTCAGTCACACATCAACATAATTTGTGTGTGCGAAAGAGTAGAAAAATAGAGATCATTATACTTTTCTAATAGTAGCACAGCTTTGAATTCAAATGTCAGTGAAAGATTCTTTGGCGGGAATTTGAATCAAGAGGGTGAAAATTTTTCAAATAAAATTTTAAAATTGCTTTTTGCAGAATAAATTGATAATTTCTTAGTAAATTTAATTACTAGTAACTTATATTCTAATAGTGCAATAAAAAAGCAACACAGCTTTGCTGCCCAGCCATGGGTCGCAAAGGCAAACGTAAAAAGGGAAACGATGGCGGAGAGGTAAGCGAAGGAGAGGACCCCGCTATGAGCGATGATGCGGGCGACGACGATGTAGACAAATACAAGCCATACAAAACTGAAAACTACATTCGTCAGTATCCGGAGGATGGCGGTGAGTTCGAATATATAGTAATTTACGAGAGCGCGGACGACAAGACGCCGATAGGTGAGAGAGACTTGATGGGCTTGGGAAGCGCATTGAAGCTTAGTAACAAAGGTATCAAGCAATTAAAAAGAATCAATCGTTACAAAATAGCGGTTATATTTGAGCGACCAGGGTTAGCAAATGCAGCTCTTAATAATCTCAAGTCTCAAAAAGAGCTAAAGTTGAGGGCGACTATTCCAGCAAGATTAACGGAAGTGACAGGGGTAATAACAAACGTTCCAACATACATGAGCAACAAAAAAATTATTGATGGAATTTCTAGTTGCAGAAATGTTGTATCTGTACGCCGATTCATGCGACGTTCCAAAGACGACGAAGGTAACTCCTGCTTGGTACCAACACAAGCGGTATCGATAACTTTCGCTAGTGCAGTACTTCCTGATTATGTGGATACTAGCTGCCCGTCAGCGGTTTCACCCGCTGCAACCTATTACGCACTTTTATAATACTTATAGCCTGTTTCCTGTATGAATCAAGGTTTCTTTTCTCGTGGTAAATTTTTTACTATGTACGTATAGTGGCCTGCCCTGGCTTTGCACGATTGTAACTTATTTGGGTGGTGTTGGTGGTTAAAACTGATAAAAGTTTAATACTTTAGGGGTTTAAAAATCAAACCCCTGAGACATATTAACCTTTTTTTAGCTCTTTGGCCTTGAATACCAAATTTTAAAACACTTCTCGTATAAGGTAAACAATTTTTTGGAAAACTTCCAAAATTTCACCGCAGGCAGGATTTGAACCTGCGACCTTCGGCATCAGTACTGCCGGTTGGTTAGGGCGTCGGCAGTACTGATGCCGAAGGTCGCAGGTTCAAATCCTGACTGCGGTGAAATTTTGGAAGTTTTCCAAAAAACTCTTTGGCTTTTGGTCGCAAATTTTAAAACAGATCGCATATAAAATCACGATGATCCATTTTGGATCCATACCAACTTTTTACCCCATTTTTACCCGACTGCCTCAGAAGGAGGGTTATGTTTTTCGAGAGTATGTATGTATGTATGTACCTATGTGGACAAGAAAATTCTTTTTCACGGGCTACAGCCCAAACGGATAGTTAGATTTTGACATATGAGGTGTCATTAGATTCGTCTCAGCAGCGCGCGCGAGTGATACTGGTTATATAAAAAAATTATAGATTCAAGATGGCGGATTTTTACAGCAAAATACTACTTTAAAATTACCGCAGTCGGGTTTTTTGTTTTTTAACACATCTACTTGTAAACTCTTTAGGTGCCGTGTGGTCCCGGCAAAGTAGAATAGCACCACCCCTTCTCTTCCCGTGGGGGTCGTAAGAGGTGACCGAGGAATAAATCCGACCCAAGCGAATCAGGGTCCTGGAGAAGGAAAACTCCACATACAAACCCGGAACGGGGTCTCCGTCAGGCGCGAGTGACTGGATAAATCGTGCGGCAGACTCCTGCAGCCGACCTGGCTCCGCACGTATCGACCCGTCGTTCCTGTGGAGTCAGCCAGGAAGGTCGAGAGGGTGGCGCAGGTCCTGGGCAGCCCTGCGTTTTCCATAATTGCGTCCCAGGCAACGCAGTGTCTATGGAGAGCGTGCAAAAAGCTATGCCGTTCCCGTATCAGCTTATACAGCCATGAAAGATTTTGCCTCAGACTCTGAATAAATCGTCTGACACAGACGTGTGAGGCCAATGATGATGAGGGGTTATAAATCTTAAAACTCCTGAAACGCGCTTAAATTGTTATGTGACAAGTACAGCAAGACCAGTGTGTATGTACCATTGGCAAATATCGTAAGACAAAACAAAAATTAATTAAAAGTTAGATAAAAAAACAAAAACAAAATAAGGACCATTCTATTCGGGTTCGATCGCGAGTCGTCTTGCATAGAGGGCAAGCGCACTTACCGCTTTGCCAATGTGTCTTTAAGATGCCTGTTGAATTAACGGATATGTTTCCCCACAAAGTGTCCGTAATTTCAAAATAAGCAAATGATTGCCTTTCACGCCAAAAAAATGATGATTTCGAAAGATTGGAACAAAATACGAAAAGGTTACTTTAGTACGGTCAGTTTTGAGCAAAAGTGCTCTAGAAACGGATTTTTATTTGTAATTCCTCTAAATACCTACGATTGGTATCGTTGGATTCCTTGTGATGTCCGATCGCGCATTAAAAACTCACTCCGTGGCCGTAACATAACACCCTGCATGCTATTATAGTGGAAGGAATTTCTGAAATTGCCTAATATTCAGCAAGTAAAATCAAAATCAATCGCGGAGATCTGTGTCGATCGTCGTTACTCATCAATCATTCGAGTCTAATGTATGTTGTATCTTGTATCTATGTATTTGTGGGATCCAATAATTTGTTAAATAACATTTTCACCGGCATATATTTTCTTTACGCATTATGTGGGATGTACGTGAATTTTGCCTTACTTACTCGCCAAGAGATGTCGTTGTTAGTTTTCGGCGAAAACGTTTAAAACGCGGATCGGCTCAGTCACGCCACCTATGCAAAAATATTGGATTATGCGTGATCCCGTAGGAAAAAGACATTTTCCCGCGGTAAAAAGTAGCCTATGTGTTATTCTAGATACTCTTCTATATTTGTGCAAATTTTCATGTCAATCTAATCAGCCGTTTTAGCGTGATGTCGTAACAAACACACACACAAACATCCGCCTTTATAATATTAGTAGGATTAACAGCTGGTATTTCGAAGTAAGGCCATACACGCCTCCTGTGAGCCAATGCCTGCGATGCCTGCGCTTTGGGCACATTGGTAAATTCTGTAAAAACGCCCAGAGGTGCTCAATCTGCGGTGATTCTCACAATTATAAAGATTGCGTAAAACGGCCAGAAGAAGCAGTCTGTGTTCACTGCAAAGGAAAACATGTTGCAATTGCCAAATCATGCCCAGTGAAAATTCAAAAAGCAGAGGAGATAAAAGTTCAGATGCGCAGGGCCTCGTATTCTGAAGTTTTTAATAACAAAAACTTCCCCACTAAAAGTAAAGTAGACCCAGTTCAACAATTGTTTAAATCGGAACAATTCATGAATCTTCTGATTTCTTCAATTATAAAAATTATTTCCGCTAGTAAAGATGCTGAAAATCCCATCCCAATCTCTACTCAAAGTATAAAAAGCGCTTTACTTGATTCATTCAGTATCAATAAAACCACAGACCATAAAACTAAGTAAATTCTAATTTATGGATCAGTTAAATATTGTTCAATGGAATGCTCAAAGTTTGTCTAGTAATTTACATGCTTTTACTTATTTTTATATAATAATAATATTCATGTAGCACTTATTTCTGAAACCTGGTTAAAACCAGGGGAAAAAATTAAAATTAAAGGTTTTAACATCGAAAGATTAGATATAGGTACTAAACACAATGGTGTTGCTATATTAATACAAAATAATTTGCGTTACAATTTGTTAAACACACATTCTGATAACTCATTACAAAATTTGGCAGTTCAGTTACATTTCAACAATGAAATTATTACAATAATTAGTTTCTATAGTCCCACGTTGGCTTCTCCTTCCAACTTTACTTATTCCCGTCTTGATAGTTTGATTAAATCTGTACCGGGGCCTCTTATTATGGCTGGGGATTTCAATGCACACAGTACTTCGTGGGGTTGCACGTCAACTGATGCGCGTGGTATAATTTTGCAAGATGTGATTGATGATAATAATTTATGCCTCCTTAATGACGGCCAAGCAACTACTGTGGGTTCACATGTGTGGAAACCAAATGCATTGGATCTTACTCTCGTTTCTTCCTCATTATCATTACGTTGTAGCTGGTCAGTTCATGATGATCCAATGGGAGTTATCATCTTCCCACTGTTACTAGTATCCTTGGTTCTGTAAATAGAATTAACAATTCCAATTTAAATCAAGGAAATTACATCCGTCCAAATTTTTCAAATGTCGATTGGAAAAATATCAAGAAATAGTTAGTGACAAATTAACTACTTTTAACTTTGACTTTGAACGACCCCAGGAATCCTATTCTAATCTCTGCTCTTTACTACTAAATTGTGCATTTGAGGCTAATCCCACAACCAGAAATAATTCAGTGCAGCCAAATTTAACACGTAGGAAAAGACCATGTTTGCCTTGGTGGAATAATGCCTGCACTTTAGCAGTAAATAATTCTAAAGCTGCTTACATTCAATTTAAAAATGACCCAACATTAGAAAATTATATCTATTTTAAAAAACAACAAGCTATTAAAAAACTTACCATTAAAAGGAAAGAGAAGCTTCATGGATGGCTTTGTGTGAAACATTTAACCGGCAAACACCTCTGTCTGTAATATGGAAAACAATGCGCATGTTTAATAAATCTTTTCTGAATGTAATGTGATACGGTCTTCTAACACAGATTGGATACCAGCATTTTTAAATAAGTACACAACCGTTTCTCCAAATATTGTCACTACTACTGTTAACTCTCCAGTCACTGGTGGTAATGATTATTTAATTACACCTTTTACTTTAAATGAATTTATTAGTGCACTTAGCTCTAGAAGAGATACTGTTTTTGGTTTAGATCATATTCCATATAAGTTATTAAAAAATCTTTCATTGTCAAGTAAAAAAATGATTTTGGACATATTTAACTTTCTTTGGTCTAATGACATAATTCCCACTGAATGGAAGGTTGATTGTTTAATTCCAGTTTTGAAACCTGGTAAAGATGCGGATAATTGTAATTCTTATCGACCTATAGCATTAACATCCTGTATAGGTAAAGTTTTTGAACAAATACTAAAACAAAGACTGGAATTTTTTATTGAATCTAATAAGTTATTACCTCCAAATCAGTTTGGTTTTAGACGTGGTCACTCTGCAATCGAAAGTTTGAATAATCTCTTTCTTGACATTCATCATTCCTTCTCATTTAATAAATTTGTTGTTTGTGTCTTCTTTGATATTGTTGGAGCCTTCAATAATGTTAATCACCATGTGCTTGCTGCGGAGTTACAGTTGTTAGGTTTACCTGGAAAATTAATTAGTTGGATATTCAACTTTTTAAATGGTAGGCAAGTATATGTCAAGTTTAAAAATAATTTATATGGACCACAATCGTCATATTTAGGTGTTTGTCAAGGTGGAATTTTAAGTCCTTTGCTGTTCATCTTGTATATTAATAAATTAAATAGTATACTGGGTACCGAAGTAAGAAATTTACAATTTGCTGATGATTTAGCTATATATTGTATTGGGTCTAACATGCAAGCAACAGAAATCAAATTAAATTTAGCATTAGAAAGATTAAAAACATACTTTGATTATTTACATTTAAGTGTTAGTCTAGAGAAACTAAAGTTGTGATCTTTAGTAGATCTAGACTTTTAATATCTCATATATATTATGATGGTAGCTTATTGCCAGTAGAAGATGAAGCAAAATTTCTTGGAGTAATTTTTACTAGAAATTTATCATGGAATAAGCATGTAAGTTATGTGTCAGATAGAGCTTCTAGAGCTTTTAATATTCTTAAATCCCTCGCTAGAACATCATGGGGGGCTGATCCTAAAGTTTTACTTATGTTGTATAAGTCTGTGGTACGTTCCCACTTTGAATATAGTTTTCTTTGTTATGCTTCCAATCCTATTTTGGTTAAAAGTTAGAAACTTTACAGAATAAAAATTTACGTTTAATAACAGGTGCAATGAAAACAACACCTATTGTTTCTATGCAAGTTGAATGCAATATACCTCCATTGATGTTAAGATTTAAATATCTCAAATTTAGATTTCTACTGAAATTATTTTCTTTTACTCACCATTCCTTATTAGAAAAAATCGCTGAAAATCAAACTTTGGCCTCTGCATCTACTTCAATTAAATTCCCCTTTATTCTGCTTGATTATTCTGAAATAAAAGTTTATAATGAAAGGCATAACATTCACAAATCTGACAAGTTGGCATGTTACGAAGGAGCTTTTGAAAGCAAATTTTGCAATATGAATATAGTTATAGATAACTCCATTAGAACTAGAGAAGAGCTATATGAGAAACTATCATTATGGCCACAATACCAGCATATTTACACTGATGGCTCAAAAACTGATACTGGTGTCTCTCTTGCATACTATCACAGTGCCTTGAAGACAGGAAATGGATATAAACTACCAAAAACCTGCAGTATATTCACGGCAGAAGCTGCAGCAATTCAAGCCGCTTTAGAATATATAAACAATTTAAATCACTCTTTCCCTAAATGGCTTATTATTAGTGACAGTATGTCAGTTTTATCAGCTTTAAAGAATAACACTCTGAGTACAAATTATATTATTTATAAAATTAAACAGCTGTGGCAAACACTATACAACGCCAATGTTTCAATTGAATTTTTATGGTCTCCAGCACATAAGGGTGTGTCAGGTAATGAAACAGCTGACTACCTTGCCAGAACAATAAACAATAGCTTAATTGGACAACCCAGAAGAATGTCACTTCCATGGAGAGATTTAATCCCATTGATTCAAGAGGAAATTAGACAAAGCTGGATAAATCAACATCAAATTATAATACAAGAAAAAGGTGCATGGTATGCTGCAATCAATAAGAATCTTGGAGAGAAACCCTGGTTCGCTAAGAATAATACCTTTATAAAAAGAAGATTCTTCACACAAATATGCAGGTTACGATTTGGTCATTGTAAATTTAAAGCCCATCTACACCGCATGAAAATTATTAACTCACCTTTATGTACAGATTGCTCTCTAAATGAAAATCAAACGCTGGAACATATATTTTTCAACTGTCCTGCTTTAAATATCAACCGAATTTTATTAATTGACAAGCTGCAAGATATTTACAAAGACAGTATCCCGCCTTCGCTTCAAGAACTTCTATCGAACCCTGCCACTTTTAATCCAATATTTGACTTTATTATCTCCACGGTTGGAGAGCTTTGACATGGATTTAAACCGGACATGGAATTTTATGAACCTGAAAATTACACAAGAATATATAGAAGAAATGGCATTTTTGCCTTGTTTTTATTGGAAATAAGAAATGAACTATAGAAGAATTGGCATTTAATGCCTTATTTTTGAAAAGATAACAGAAAGAACTAATAAAAGACTAGGCTGTATGGCTAGTACCATTGCCTATCCTGATGGATGAATTTTTAAAACAACAATCAAATGTCAGTCAGTCACTTTTCCTTGTTATTTTCGTATCGGGTTTTCCATTAGAATTTTGGTCGGATTGTTTACGAATTACGGACAGTTAGTGCTTGTTTTCATTTTATTCTAATCTAATTTAGTGCTAACTTTCGACGGAGTCGATATAATAACCTCCTAACCTCCGTACTGATACGTCTTAGTTTTGTTTTCAGTTCTTGTGTTTTGGATCGATTTATGTAATGCGAGAATAGTTATTTGCTGGAAGCAAAATGTATGTTGCTCTCAGTGTGTTAGGTTTCTTTTTGTATTTGCTGGCGGTATGCGGGGCTTCCGGGACGGATATCGCGCTGGATGCGAAGGCTACGCTGCTGCATCGCATCGACAGTTTGAACCTGCTGATCTACACTTGCCTGCTGACCCTCACTGTGCTCACGATATGGGTATTCAAGCACCGCCGAGTGAGCTGGCTCAACGAGACAGGACTCGCCGTAATTTACGGTAAAAATCTTCCATTTATTTACAAGTTCTAGGGAAATTTTCCTGCTTTTTATAATAGTCATCAAGTCATCACATGATCGGAAAGACCTTGAGTTTTTGTAGTATTTGCTATTCTAATAGCTCTTCTAATTTTACCAACCACATTAGATACACATGGTACAAAATTATTCAAATTTTTAAGACACAAGTTACTGGTTTTTGAAGATATTACTGAATCTACATGTTTGATTCTATTATTTTGGCGACTTACATGATAGAGACAATTTTGTATGTCTGTTTTACAGTAACAATTATAAGAAAAACATTCACCATTGGAGCAACCATCATAAAATAAAATTAATTCATTAGCAGTAGATTATTAAAATTAAAATACTTAGATACCTTATTTGTCTATTATCAAATTAATCTAAATAATTTGTAATTTTTGTAGATAATAGTTTACATTTTAGTATCAAACTTGAATGATGGATAACTGTGCTGTGATGTGATAACAAATTTCTGACCTGAAATAAAAAATGGATATTTATGTACTTTCCCCTCTTTTATCATTTAAATAGATGATTATAGATTGCCAAAGTTGTTTCCAGATACATATTTGTAGGACAATTGCAGATCTAAAACATTCATCATACATAATCTCAAATTATCATCTTATATTTTGTCTAACAGGTCTTATTGTTGGGGCAATCATCCGGTATGCCGGCAGCACGAACCAACTCACTTATGTTGATGTCCATCAAGGCCCAAACAGCACATACAATGAGTCAGTACCACCTGATGTGCTACGATTTTACTTTTCTAGCAAAGACCCTGGTGGTAAGTAAACTATATTTTCCATGGTGTAGGTATTACTTTGCAATATGTAAAACTGTTCTTCATTTCATAATGTTTAGCTTTTTATTGTAATTTCATAATAATATCTATTTACTTATAATCTAATAATAACTACTGCCCTGGAAGTTTATCTTCACATTATTTATTTTAAGTTTGTATTTTTTTTTATGTTTTACTTAGAATAATTATAATAGCATTTAAGTGATATTATTAGTTCTAAATTATATTGATGAAGTTCTAGAATTATGAAGATTTTAATTAATTTCACCTCTTAAAGTTTTATTATCACCTACATCATTGTGCCTGTTATTCAAAAACTTCCACAATCCACTTGAGAGAACAGCATCATAACTTGAATAGTGTTTACTAAACAAAGCCAAAATACCAGTGTTCAAGCAATATATGACAGCTGTGTAGATTGTCAAGCTTATTATTTGGTCGACCCAAATACTTGAGATATGCTGATGCAATACTTAGGTGATATTGCTAGTGTACAATTAGAAATAACTACAATATAAAACCATGCCATTGACCCCAAATGTGTTAATTGTTTTGAGAAATGTGATTACAAAATACCAACCATACCATACTTGTAAAGTATATAATAAAATAACCAACTTATTATTATTATTACTTTAAATCTTCAAATTGATGTGGGTGGGTGAACTGTGGAAAACTCTACTATACCTACTTTAACTACTTACTTACATGTTATGCTTACAATAATCAAATTATTGTTAACAATGTTTTTTTCAGATGCACTGGTTAAAAATAAGACTTATGCCTATAGCTTTAGGGGAGAAATACACAATTTGGAGCAAAATGAAATAGATCTAAAAGCTACATTTGATCCTGAAATATTTTTCAATATTATTTTACCGCCTATTATATTCCATGCAGGATATTGTCTTAAAAGGGTAAGTAATACAGATGATTGTTATAAAATAATATATTTCAAAATAAGTTAAGTAGGTATACCTACTGAATTCCGAAAACAAAATTGAAGTGAAAAGTACACTAGGTAGAGCCACTTAAGAATCTATATTTTATGAATATGAAACCAGTTTCTTTTCACTCTCATTTCAAAGTAGATTATAAGTTTAGTTTTCCTTATTGGCAAACTCATTCCATGTACAGGAAAGTACCTAAAATATTTTCCTTTTACAAAATGTGGTGACCTTTTTAAACTAATTATAAGTTGGAATAGTACATTACATCACAGGCCGAGTATATAGCAATTTCTGGTCGAGTGGCATTGGAAGGCCGAGACGAAGTCGAGGCCTTCTAAAGTAAACGAGACCAGAAATTGTTATTTCGGCCGAGGTTTGTATAGTGCTTTTCTCCAATTTGCAAGGAATCAAATATTTAAATCGTGATAAAATTGACACTTTGTAACTTTTAAAGTTCGCAAAGCGTTGGCGCTGGTTTTGCTTACGTTCCGTTTCATAAAGAATGCGCGGGAAATTCACATTCAGCCTTCAAACTTCAAACAAAATGTGTTCCATAAAACACCTAATCACGAAAGTGTGAAGTTTAAGAACCCTTTTATTACCGGCCTAGTCCGGCAATCTAGACACACGGCAGTGTGTCCGCCAAGTTCGAGCAAAGAAGCGACACACCGGCCGTGGGTTATATTACACGAACCATTTCGGGCCAAGTTCGACCCACCTATAACTCAAAATCTATTTTATCTACGCATATGAAATTTCTAGTATCTGTCGAGATCTACTTACTTATCTAAAATGCAAAATTTCATTAATGTACCTATTGTAGGTCTTGAGATATTGACGTCAGAAAATCGCTATTTTTACTATACACTCACTGACTGACTGACTGACTGACTCACTCATCAAAAACCTAGACCACTTCCAATGGTCGTATTGACTTGAAATTTGGTATGGAGGTAGGTCTTTAGGTCAAGGTAAAGGAAAAAAATCTGAAAATGGCCAAGTGTGAGTCGGTTTTAAAAATAATGAAGGTGTAAATTCATATCCCTAAGGAACTAAAACAAAAAATTTATCTATATCTTCCAATGGTCGTACCGACCTAAAATTCGTTACGAAGGTTTGTAATTTAGTCAAAGTAAAGTAAAAATTGCTGTAATTGCTATGCCGTGTGATGCCGGCTTAGAATAGCATCACCCCAATTCTACCCGTGGGTGTCGTAAAAAGCGACTAAGGGATACTCATCCAGGGAATCCTCGCCAATCTGCCTGCCAAGCGTGGTGAGTATGGCAATACCCCCCGATAGGGGGAGGCCCATGTCCAGCAGTGGACTGTTGTAGCTATAATGTTATGTTATGTTAAGTACAGGGTGGCGCAATAGAACGTGCATTTTTTAAGTATAGGCTAAAAAAATAAAACGAAAGATATAGTTGAAAGAAAAGATAGGCTAATTAGGTAAATAAATGGAGTTTATTTTTTAAAAACAACATCTTCTAAATGACGGCCCTCTTGAAAGCGACACTCCTCTAAACGCGAAGCGAAATTTGTGAAAACTCTTTTCAATAAGGCTGGGTGATTGCCGCTATTTCTTTTGCTTGAGATTGCTGCCCATACCGTTACTTTCGGACTGTGCAGTGGTTTTTGAAGTTTGAATTTGGGATTCTCGTCGCTCCAATAACTACAATTTTGTCGGTTAACAAAACCATTTAATTGGAAATGGGCCTCATCAGAAAAAAGGATGTTGTCAAAAGTGGCAATTTGACTAAGCATTTCTTCAGGAAATGCCAACCTTGCTCTGAAGTCGATCTCTTTCAACGCCTGTGCTAACTGGAGCTTATAAGGATGCAATTTAAGATCTCAGTTTGAAATTCGCTGTAAACTTCGTCGTGACAAGTGTAAAGCCGCCGATCGCTTCCGGATCACACAAATGCGGATTTTTTCGTACTGACTCCTTCACCCTCTCAATATTTTCTGTCGTCCTAGACGTTCTTGAACGACCTTCTGCTGGGGGTTTAAACGTGCAACAGGTCTCTTTAAAACGCTATATCCATATTTTAATTAAATTTGCACTTGGAGGTTCATTAATGTGTTTTAATCCATATTAACAACATTATAGTCGCCTTGTAGAGGTGTAAAAACGACCGTTCTCGTAAAACGTGGGAATACAAAAAGCTCGATGCTTTCCGTCGAAGTGATTCATGGCTACTAAAACTCCATGAATGTCACTATCCAACCACGCAAGGCTCTCCTTGCCCGAGCGCCGTTTACCCCGACAAAAAAGATAATGCAATATGCACGTTCTATTGCGCCACCCTGTAAAAATTGAATATATCCGGCTACGTACATTATACCGCCCTGACTTGGCAAGCTTATCAGTAAATAGAAAACGTGTAAAAAAAAATCCAAGATATTGAATGGGCAATGCGCTCTAGCATGTCAGTCGTACAAGACAGCATACAAAATGACAAAACAAAAAAATTTCCTTTGCCACGCAAACGTAGAAAAATTTAATAAAAAAAACTAGTCCATTTCTTTGTAAGAAGCATAGTCCATATAGTCCATATTCAAAAATCTGAAAATTAGTATAACTGAGACATTTCCTTAACTAACTTAATCATAAGAAAAAAAGAAAATAAACCTTACAAAAATAAATGAAATCCCACCCAAAACATAAATGTGAAAGGCTGCCAAGTTCGATAATATTGGAATGCTTCGCCTATAAAAGAAGTGAGATCTAAATAAGTACCAAGTTCCATACACAGACCTCAGTTAAAAATAGTTACAGGAATGCATACTTGATTTTCCGCAGTTTGGAAAGTAGATTCTGAATAAATATCATATTAAATACCTAAAATTCTAATACTTACAAAAACGCAAACCTGTTTTTTCAGCAGTTTTCCTTATGACATTTTTTATTTATTTTTTCTGTACTTTTTAATGATATAACTTGGCAAGTTTTAATAGAAAATTATATACTTGACTCATTACGTTTAGAAGGTTTATAACAAAGTGTGTGAAAACTTGCCAAGTTATATCATTACAAAGTACAGAAATAAATAAATAAAAACGTCATAAGGAAACTGCTGAAAAAACAGGTTTGCGTTTTTGTAAGTATTAGAATTTTAGGTATTTAATATGATATTTATTCAGAATCTACTTTCCAAACTGCGGAAAATCAAGTATGCATTCCTGTAACTATTTTTAACTGAGGTCTGTGTATGGAACTTGGTACTTATTTAGATCTCACTTCTTTTATAGGCGAAGCATTCCAATATTATCGAACTTGGCAGCCTTTCACATTTATGTTTTGGGTGGGATTTCTATTACAGTCTTCTGCGCCTTGACAACATAAATGAGCCCATTGACGTATTCTTTTTTTAAAGTAATGAAGCTATTTCCGAGCAAATTGGAGAAAATATTATTTAAATAGCCAGAAGGTAAATACAGACTTTCCTTTTTAGAAATTTGGTTAATAACCCAGTAACTTTATACTCAAATGGGAGTGTATGATTTATTGCAGACGTGTTTATGGTGTTGGCCCGATGAATCACCCAAAATTGTGATCTAGAGTGCCGACCGCAACCTCTTTTATTTATTTTGCCGACTATAAACCTGTAGGTCTAGGTTTAGAAAAAGTTATGAAACGTTTTTGAAGAATACAATATTGGCTACAATATCGTACTAGAAATATCTCAAGATCCACAATTTTCTGAGATACAATCTTCTAAAGTTCACCCTTTTCTAAAATATAGACTTTCCTTTTCAGAAATATTTCTTCCGCAACTTAGGAGCGATCCTAACATTCGCAATGGTGGGCACGGCCTTATCTGCACTAGTCATCGGTGCAATAATGTATGGATGCGTGCAGCTCATGCCAGCGAGCCTAGCGAGCAGCTTCACCTTCCTCGACACGTTGTACTTCGGAGCGCTCATATCGCCCACCGACCCGCTCACTATACTCGCTATATTCTCACAACTCAAGGTCAGTTACAGCTCTATCTATAGTTATAGTGCGATCATGTAGCGAGCCTAGCGAGCAGCTTCACTTTGACACCGACCCGCTCACTATACTCGCTATATTCTCACAACTCAAGGTCAGTTACAGCTCTATGGTTATAGTGCGATCATGTAGCGAGCCTAGCGAGCAGCTTCACCTTCCTCGACACGTTGTACTTCGGAGCGCTCATATCGCCCACCGACCCGCTCACTATACTCGCTATATTCTCACAACTCAAGGTCAGTTACAGCTCTATCTATAGTTATAGTGCGATCATGTAGCGAGCCTAGCGAGCAGCTTCACTTTGACACCGACCCGCTCACTATACTCGCTATATTCTCACAACTCAAGGTCAGTTACAGCTCTATGGTTATAGTGCGATCATGTAGCGAGCCTAGCGAGCAGCTTCACCTTCCTCGACACGTTGTACTTCGGAGCGCTCATATCGCCCACCGACCCGCTCACTATACTCGCTATATTCTCACAACTCAAGGTCAGTTACAGCTCTATGGTTATAGTGCGATCATGTAGCGAGCCTAGCGAGCAGCTTCACCTTCCTCGACACGTTGTACTTCGGAGCGCTCATATCGCCCACCGACCCGCTCACTATACTCGCTATATTCTCACAACTCAAGGTAACAATTATTCAGAATTTGTAGATATAAGATGAAAAAAATGGGAAGAAACGATTGCCACGCTGTGCAATAGCTACCTACTTTTCAAGTTAGTTGTTAGATAGCCATCGCCTACAGTTAATTTACTTCATCAATCAATATGCTAGTTAGACACTTAGTAGGTAGCAAAACCCACAGTTGTACCAATTTTAAAGTAATTGCAAATTTTCACCTACTAAGTTTCTTTTATTGTATTGGTTTTCATGATATCAAGAGACTTAAAATATTATAAAATGTATAAACACTCAGGTATAATTAGATAAATTGTATAATCTCAACAATTAAACATAACACGAGAATATGATCCCAAATCAAATAGATCATATCTTATCGCTCAATCGCGAATAACGTGACTGTTTGACCTTTAAATGCACTCAAATTCGTAAGTGTTTTACGACATTTATGTTGCGAAATAGGTAGGTCGTGGTTGATAAAAGGAAATGATGATGAAATAGATGAACAACTACTTCTGGAATGAAAACTGTAAACAAGATTGGGAAATTATATAGCTTTTTTAGTTAATGGACGAGCGCAAATCCAAAAGATAGTTCCATGTTCAACAGTGGCATGTTGTGGCGGAGATATTGATATTTTTAAATTCTTTCAGGTGGATGTAAACCTATATGCTATGATATTCGGAGAGAGCGTGCTGAACGACGCCGTGGCCCTTGTGCTCAGCGGGTAAGAACATTTTTTTATTCTTTATCGACAGTTTTTTTTTTCGACAACGCATACATTATAGACAAGTTACCCAGTACTTTTAAAGAGGCGTTGCTAGTAGTGACAGCGATAGTAGCAGATTCGAATCATGCCTGCGGTGAAATTTTACAAGTTCTTTAAAATTGTATGTCTACCTAACGATCAAACACATTGGAGTGTTTTCAAATTTACCTAATATTTTATTATCTAGACACACGGCAGTGTGTCCGCCAAGTTTGAGCAAAGAACCGACACACCGGCCGTGGGTTATATTACACGAACCATTTCGGGCCAAGTTCGACCTACCTATAACTCAAAATCTATTTTATCTACGCATATGAAATTTCTAGTATCTGTCGAGATCTACTTACTTATCTAAAGTACAAAATTTCATTAATGTACCTATTGTAGGTCTTGAGATATTGACGTCAGAAAATCGCTATTTTTACTATACACTCACTGACTGACTGACTCACTCACTCACTCATCAAAAACCTAGACCACTTCCAATGGTCGTATTGACTTGAAATTTGGCATGGAGGTAGGTCTTTAGGTCAAGGTAAAGGAAAAAATCTGAAAATGGCCAAGTGTGAGTCGGTTTTAAAAATAATGAAGGTGTAAATTCATACCCCTAAGGAACTAAAACAAAAAAAATTATCTATATCTTCCAATGGTCGTACCGACCTAAAATTCGTTACGAAGGTTTGTAATTTAGTCAAAGTAAAGTAAAAATTGCTGTAATTGCTATGCCGTGTGATGCCGGCTTAGAATAGCATCACCCCAATTCTACCCGTGGGTGTCGTAAAAAGCGACTTAGGGATACTCATCCAGGGAATCCTCGCCAATCCGCCTGCCAAGCGTGGTGAGTATGGCAATACCCCCCGATAGGGGGAGGCCCATGTCCAGCAGTGGACTGTTGTAGCTGTTATGTTATGTTAAGTAAAAATTGAATATATGCCCTGACTTGGCAAGCTTATCAGTAAATAGAAAACGTGTAAAAAAAAATCCAAGATATTGAATGGGCAATGCGCTCTAGCGTGTCAGTAGTACAAGACAGCATACAAAATGACAAAACAAAAAAGTTTCCTTTGCCACGCAAACGAAGAAAAATTTAATAAAATAAACTAGTCCATTTCTTTGTAAGAAGCATAGTCCATTTATAGTCCATACTCAAAAATCTGAAAATTAGTATAAATGAGACATTTCTTTAACTAACTTACTCATAAGAATAAAAGAAAATAAACCTTACAAAAATAAATGAAATCCCACCCAAAACATAAATGTGAAAGGCTGCCAAGTTCGATAATATTAGAATGCTTCGCCTATAAAAGAAGTGAGATCTAAATAAGTACCAAGTTCCATACACAGACCTCAGTTAAAAATTGTTACAGGAATGCACACTTGATTTTCCGCAGTTTGGAAAGTAGATTCTGAATAAATATCATATTAAATACCTAAAATTGTATGTTTGATTCCGAAGCTGATCTTAGCGCAGTGGAAGCAAATTAAAGTTATCTTAAAATCTAAAACTAAATGGTCGATCAGCCTCGGAACAACATTTGACTACGATTCGTAGTGCTCTTTACTATAGCTAAATAAAATAAATTTAATGAGAGAATTTTGTTCCGGAAGGTTTCCGGCCGAGAAATTCTTGTTTCCAAAGTCTACTTAAACAGGGCCTAGCAGCGAATTGCTTACCGTGCGAACCATGACGCCGCCGTTTCCTTGTAAGTCTAGTTTTTGACAGGAAAAAAGGTATCAGGTTTTGGAGGAAGACATTTTGGATTGGAATTTAGGTACTAGACTTACTGCACCCGGACACCAGCTCGTGTGGCACTCCGTCCCGTCAATCAGTCGCAGATTCACAGCTTAGTTTTCACAAGCACTTGGGTTCACTATTGATCAAAGTTCGACATCAAATAATGTTTTTAACACAAAATGACTAAAGATTTCTCTCGAATGAGAAATCGGCCCCGTTAACCTCAATCAAGAAAACAATTAAAAATATGTAGCTATCGGCAGCCACGACGCGAGCGAACGAAAAGTGAGGTTATATTTTGCCGGCGGCCGCGTGACTCTCAATCAAAGCGCCGGAACCAAATCCACTTGGTTCACTTCCCCACCGAACAGGGAAAACCACACGAGAAAACCGAAAGCACACTAAATTACACCATTTATAATTAAAATTCGCATCAACGATGCGAGCGCACGGCCACAGGACGAGACAACGACAAACAGTGTTGCCAGCGCCGTCCGCTCAAAAAGAAGTGGCTCGAGACGCAAATCGCAGTGTGCGTATTTGATACGAAACTAAACATTCACCCGCCCCGGACCGACCCATCGGTCCGCTCTATGCATGGCAGGCGTGATAATGTAGCTACTGCTCGCTTAAGGACTGAATCCCCCACCTGAACTTCTGCAACTCGAGGAGTGCCATCACTACCCGGAAACAGGTTGAGAATGCGCCCCCGGCGCCAACGCAGTGGCGGTAGGTTGGCATCCTTAACCAGAACGAGATCCCCAATGCAGGGGGGTTCAGTCCTGTCCGTCCACTTAAGGCGTTGCTGCAGAATGTGCAAGTACTCAAGCGACCAACGCTTCCAAAAGTTTTGAGTCATTTGCTGCAACAACTGATAACGCGACAAACGATTGCTATTCACCTCCGTATAGGGATATTCCGGCAAGGCGTTAAGTGGGCGGCCAATTAAGAAATGCCCTGGCGTCAGGGCCTCTAAATCATTTGGGTCTGAGCTGAGCGGACACAAAGGACGCGAATTGAGTACAGCCTCAATTTTACAAAACACGGTCGCCAGCTCCTCGAAAGTCAAAATTGTTAACCCTACAACGCGCAACAAATGCGTCTTAGCGGACTTTACAACCGCTTCAAAAATACCACCCCAGTGAGGGCACGCTGGTGGATCGAACACCCAGGCAATGCCCTGACGGGAGAGGCCCGTGCTGATGGCTTCTTCGTTCTCCCGTAAGAACGTTACAATTTCTTTCATACACCGATCAGCACCCTTAAAGTTGGTACCACAATCCGACCTGATCAGCGCTGGTCGCCCTCGTCGCGACGTAAATCTCTCCAGCGCTGCCAAAAAGGCCTCCGTAGAAAGGTCGGCCACGAGCTCCAAGTGGACGGCCTTGGTGGCTAGGCACACGAACACGCACAAGTACGCCTTGATAGACTTTGCGTTCCGCAGGCGTGATGCCTTCACCATGAAAGGGCCTGCGAAATCCGTTCCCACACCTGCAAACGTCCAGGCCTCCGTCACCCGGTCCGGTGGAAGATCTCCCATCTGTGGCTGCATTGTGGCTGCCTTCAAGCGGTAACAAGGCAAGCACCTAAACACAACGCTACGTACCGTCCGTCGTCCCGATAAGATCCAGAACTCGCGCTGTAGGATGGCCAATAGCGCATTACAGCCCGCGTGCGAGTTTTTCTCATGACGATCCCTGACTAAGAGCTCAACTAAGGGTCCCTTTTTTGGAAGTAACAGTGGATGCCGAGCCGAAAAGGGCAGGCTAGCGTTCCGAAGTCTGCCTCCAACCCTGAGCATACCTTGCTCATCCAGGAATGGGTTGAGGCGCACAATTCCTCCCTTCAGCTTTCCACGTCCATCCCTGAGCAGCCTGACCTCCTCTTCAAAATGTTCCGCCTGGACGACTCTAACTAATGAGCGTAGAGCCGCATTCCGTTCCGCAGGCGAGAGGACAGGTGTAAAGTTCCGTTCTGCTTGAGGCTTCCTGCAGTTGTTCACGAACCGTTTGATCCAACCTGTCACCCCAAGAAGTTTGTCGAGGGAGCTATACCGTTCCAGCAAGAAAGCTGGGTTAGGCTTCGGTACGAGTTGCCCCACGTTCACTCGCAAACCTCGATCAGGTGGCCCAAGCGGCGCCCTGCACTCGTTGAATGGCCATTCCTGCGGCGACTCAGTTAGCCATTGAGGTCCCCACCACAGTGGGTGACTCACCAAATCAGGTGCCCTGCACCCGCGCGAAGCGCAGTCCGCTGGGTTCCATTCTCCCGGTACGTGCCTCCACACTAACGGAGTTTCCGACCCCGTAATCTGTGACACCCGATTTGCCACGAAAACCTCAAGTGTATGTACCGACGTCTGCAACCAGCACAGAACTATCCGACTGTCAGTCCACGCGTACACCGTTTCATCCAAGTTGATGGTACCACGCAGATTGCAGGTTACATGATTTAGCAAGCGCGCTAGAAGAGCTGCCCCTGCCAATTCCAATTTGGGGATGGTCCATCTAGTTCTGACTGGTGCCACCTTACTTTTGGCCATAACCAGACGCACGTGCACAGTTCCCGTTGAACTTGCTGTCCGAAGGTATACAGCTGCCGCGTACCCTCGCTCCGAGGCGTCACAAAACCCATGTAGGGTAGCCTTACATCCCACCGATGGGACTAACTTGCGGGGTATCGCGATGTGCTCGATCCTGGTAGGGTGGTCACAAACTTGAGCCAATCCTTCAACAACTCTCCGGAGAGTTGGTCGTCCCATCCTAAGTTGGCTAGCCACAACCTTTGTAAAAAGCACTTCGCCATGAACGTAACCGGGGCGATCCATCCGTTAGGATCGAACGTTCTAGCGATTGTCGACAGTACCGACCGCTTAGTCCAAGTTTTCTCCAAAAGGCCGGGCTCAATCTTGTACGTGAATACGTCATGCGTTGGCCTATATTGCACCCCGAGGATGCCCAACGTGTTTGGATTGTCCGGGTTCTCAAAGAGGTGCGGGTCCTGATGGAACTCGCCTGGCAAACCGGCCAGGAGCTCTGGGCAACTGGACAACCATTTCCGCAACTCGTAACCTCCTGAACCCATGATCGCGATCAGCTCGTCTCGTAGAATTAGCGCCTGCTCCACGCTATCAGCACCCGTGCAGATATCGTCCACGTAGACGTCGCGATCCAGTACTGCTGCGGCTCGAGGGTATCTTACCCTTTCCTGTGCGGCCAACTCTCGCAGCGTACGTACTGCCAAATACGGACTTGGCTTAAGTCCATACGTCACCGTGTTAAGTTCGTATGTGACCATCGGCTCATCTGGGCTCTCACGCCACAAAATCAGCTGATACCGACGGTCATCCGGATGTATCATGGTTTGGCGAAACATCATTTTGACGTCTGCGACGAACGCTACCTGGTGCAAACGAAAGTCTGTGAGAATGTCCACAATGTCCCGGTTCAATTTAGGACCCGCGTGCAAACATTGGTTCACAGACACACCATTCGAGGTAGGAGCAGAACCGTCAAACACCACCCGTATTTTCGCCTCAGGTGACTTCAAGACAGCCAGGTGTGGAATGTAATAATGCTCGACACACCTCCAATCCAGGCTGGACACCGACATGTGGCCCAATTGAATATATTCCCGCATGAATTCTATATACTTCTGCCGAAGTGCTGGGTCTCGCCTCATCTTCCGCTCCATTCCGAGTAGTCTCCGTTCCGCGAGCTGTCGCGAACTACCTAAAGCGGGGCGGTTTGGGAGAAAAGGTAGCCTGGTCACGAATCTGCCTGACGGGCATCTCGCAGTGTTGTATTGATAGAACAACTCGCACTCGTCATCCTCTGGCTTCCGTCTGTCCGCCGTGGGCGCTCTTCAGACTCCCAAAACCTCTGCAGCACCTCTGACAGCACACTACCATAGAGGACCGTATCCCCTTCTGGTAGGTCCTGAGGTCTCCAAACTGGGCCGAAAACAACATACACCCCTGTGGTATCTACGGCCACCAAACCAGCTTCCTGGAGTACCTTCTTCCTACCGCACCATAATCTCCCGAGGACGTCTGACCCGAGAAGTACGTCCACCGTACCAGGAGTATCAAAATCAGGATCAGCTAACTCCAACCCTGTGGTTAACCCTCGTACCGTTGGTGGTAACCTAACCTGAGGAGTTTCCCAACCACTTCATCCAGCACCACGGCTGAGACTTGATAGCTGACCCCTGTACATGTGCTACCTAATGTGAACTCAAAGTTCGTCTGACCCCGAATGTCAGGCACATTTAGCCCCCGATGCCTACAGCTTCATCCGCACTTGGCTGTACATTTAGGCCTAGCCTACTCACCAGCTTACTCGATACAATACATCCCTGAGCCCCTGTATCCAGTAGGGCTCTTACTTGAATGGTCCGGCCACCGTATCCCCAAACCCAAATCTTAGCCGTTGGCAAAAGTACCGTGATTGGACGGGGAGCCGAAGCTGATGAGTAGGCGGCGATTACCTAGCGGGAATCTAAACGCGGTGAGGCCGCGTCCCGCGGGGTATCCTCGCTACCCAAACCTGTGTATGGGTCCCACTCCTGCTGGTAGGAGGTCTGCCCATAAAGGCCATGGCTGGAGCTCTATAGTACCCCAACGGCAAACGTCCGTACCGAGGTTGCGCCTGTAGCCGCGGGTACTCAGGCATAGGCGGAGGCATGCGTGGGTCTTGAGACCCAACCAGGTGGCTCAAGCCCGCAGAATACTGCATGTACCCTGGCGGCCGCCTAGTGCTCTCCTGACACCCGCCCGTTGGATCCCGTACCTGGGATGGGTGTCCTTGGCCACGTTCCTGTGCCGCCTCCCCAATCCGGCACCTGCTGCCGTGGTGGGGATCGTCCCCACGTCCTTGGGTAAGTGGGCTCCGTCTGTTGACGTCCCCCTGCCTGTCCCTGTGACCGATGCGGAGGTGGGCTCCTCCTTGGAGGGGGGGAGCGTTGCTCCTCCCTTGGTGGGCAGGCTCCCTTCGCTGATCCGATCCAGCGCTGCCCCCGGCGTCTCCGGAGCGATTCATGCAGAGCAGCGGATGGTGTGCACCCTGGCAGTACCTACAGTTGGTGTTTGAAGGGCACTCTCGCACCTGATGCGGCCCCAGGCACCGATAACACCAACTCCTCTGCTGTGCCACACCCCGTCTCCTCTGAACCCGCTGCGCAGCAAACTCCTGACACGCTGTTACCCTGTGGCCTGTCTCCCTGCAGTAGGCACACCCTGATTCCAATGCGGTGTTGTACCGCCTGGGTTGCCTACTGTTGCCTCCTCGCGCCGGTGCACCCGGCCGTTCCGGGTGGCGAGGGGCAGAGGTCTCCTTGCGTGGGGCTTCACCAGCCTGGACGTCCACTCGCCTGCTTTCGGCCTCGAGGAACGACTTCAGATCCTCGTAGGTCGGGAGGTGGTCCGAGGACTTGCCCCCATGGAGCTGCTCGAATCGAGCGACCATTTCGCTCGGCAGGCGGCGAAGCACTGTGTGGACCAAGATATAACCGTAGCCCGCCACTGGCAAACCCTGTCGCTCTAGTGCGCTGACCGCGACACTGACTGGGTGGAAGATTTTCTCGCGGAGGTCCGTACCTCGCGTTATGGTTGGTATTGACAGCCACTGGTCTAACAGCCTGTCTACAATCAGGCGCTTGTTTCGATACCGGTCGGTAAGGATCTTCCACGCCACCTCATAATTGCTATCCGAGACAGCCAAATGCGTCAGCAATTCATGAGGCTCTCATGTAGCCTGGACATCAGCTGAGCCATCTTGTACGCCGGCGTTATGTCCGTCCGTGTGTGGACCACACTGCTATACAGGTCCTCAAACGCCGGCCAGTCGGCGTAATCGCCTGCAAAGACTGGAACCGTAACAGGCGGAAGAGGCACCTGTAATCCTTGTCCCACTTTACCACGGAATGGCTTTTCCTTTCCGTCACGTCGCCTAGATATGTCCGCAGCTGCCTGCGCAATGTCCTGTGCCAGCTCAAGCACTGGCTTACATCGCCCTCAACCAGCTCCTTATCTTCAGGGTTAGGAGCTTCCTCAAGGAGCATGAGGCACTCTGTGAGGTGTTCCGACACAACCCGAACCCGTTCATCTGCCTGTAGTGCACTTTTCAAGAGCGCGTCCTCTCGGTCCTCGCGGCCGATCATTGCCGCTGTGGTAGTAAACCACCTTAATTCTGTCTTTATAGCAGCCTTATACCTGGCGATCGAGGAGCCATGGTACCAACTTTACACACTCGACTTAATAAAACGAAAAACCAATAAACAAATACCACAAAATAAATGTTAGTTGACTGGCCTAGACCCTACCGATAAGGTACCGTTCACTAGGCAAACAATACAGTCACAAAAAAAAACCGAAACAATATTTTCCAAAATTAATAAAATATGTGGGTAATATAAAAAACACGCTTAATACTAAATTACGGCTAACTATGTTGCAATAAAGCAACCACGCTCTGCTACCAAAAATGTTTGATTCCGAAGCTGATCTTAGCGCAGTGGAAGCAAATTAAAGTTATCTTAAAATCTAAAACTAAATGGTCGATCAGCCTCGGAACAACATTTGACTACGATTCGTAGTGCTCTTTACTATAGCTAAATAAAATAAATTTAATGAGAGAATTTTGTTCCGGAAGGTTTCCGGCCGAGAAATTCTTGTTTCCAAAGTCTACTTAAACAGGGCCTAGCAGCGAATTGCTTACCGTGCGAACCATGACGCCGCCGTTTCCTTGTAAGTCTAGTTTTTGACAGGAAAAAAGGTATCAGGTTTTGGAGGAAGACATTTTGGATTGGAATTTAGGTACTAGACTTACTGCACCCGGACACCAGCTCGTGTGGCACTCCGTCCCGTCAATCAGTCGCAGATTCACAGCTTAGTTTTCACAAGCACTTGGGTTCACTATTGTTCATAGTTCGACATCAAATAATGTTTTTTAACACAAAATGACTAAAAGATTTCTCTCCGAATGAGAAATCGGCCCCGTTGGCCTCCAATCAAGAAAACAATTAAAAATATGTAGCTATCGGCAGCCACGACGCGAGCGAACGAAAAGTGAGGTTATATTTTGCCGGCGGCCGCGTGACTCTCAATCAAAGCGCCGGAACCAAATCCACTTGGTTCACTTCCCCACCGAACAGGGAAAACCACACGAGAAAACCAAAAGCACACTAAATTACACCATTTATAATTAAAATTCGCATCAACGATGCGAGCGCACGGCCACAGGACGAGACAACGACAAACAGTGTTGCCAGCGCCGTCCGCTCAAAAAGAAGTGGCTCGAGACGCAAATCGCACCGCGCGTATTTGATACGAAACTAAACATTGTAATACTTACAAAAACGCAAACCTGTTTTTTCAGCAGTTTCCTTATGACTTTTTTTATTTATTTTTTCTGTACTTTGTAATGATATAACTTGGCAAGTTTTAATAAAAAATTATATACTTGACTCATTGCGTTTAGTAGGTTTATAACAAAGTGTGTGAAAACTTGCCAAGTTATATCATTAACAAGTACAGAAAAAATAAATAAAAAAAGTCATAAGGAAACTGCTGAAAAAACAGGTTTGCGTTTTTGTAAGTATTACAATTTTAGGTATTTAATATGATATTTATTCAGAATCTACTTTCCAAACTGCGGAAAATCAAGTGTGCATTCCTGTAACAATTTTTAACTGAGGTCTGTGTATGGAACTTGGTACTTATTTAGATCTCACTTCTTTTATAGGCGAAGCATTCTAATATTATCGAACTTGGCAGCCTTTCACATTTATGTTTTGGGTGGGATTATAATTTACCAGGTAATATTGTACCTACACTACAAAAGACACACGCAGGCGTATTTAATTACCAGTTTACTAATTAGAATATTTATTAACTAAATGGAGACCGAAAATAATTTCGTTGACACTCTCATCCTCAGAGACTAATAATAACACATAATATTACATCTTTATGGACGTTAATTATGAGAGACGTTCGTTCGTCGTTTACGATCGTATCTTATTGGTCGTACGTAATGTAATATTAACAAATGGGTACATTATCGTAATTAAAGTATTTGATGGGGCATCTTTTTACCCGACTGCCTCAGAAGGAGGGTTATGATTTTCGAGAGTATGTATGTACGTATTTATGTACATGGACAAGAAAATTCTTTTTCACGGGCTACAGCCTAAACGGATATATGGATTTTGACATATGAGGTGTCGTTAGATTCGTCTCAGCAGCGCGAGTGACATTGACTATATTAAAAAAATATAGATTCAAGATGGCGGATTTTTACAACCAAATACTACTTTACAATTACTGCAGTTGGGTTTTTGTTTTTTAAACACATCTACTTGTGTAGATTGTTCATAAGAGTTCATATTATTCAATTATTTACGTATTGGTTTGAAATTGTGCGTAAATTCATCAATTGCATAATAATTACGAATAACACAAAGAAAAAGGTACGAATTGAAGGACATACAAAAATTATGTTCAAGACAGCCTTAGCTGTTATTTGTTTATGCTAATGTGATGTTATTTAACATCTGAGGACATTTGCATTTTTATTAGCACTGGACGCAAGAAAGAAACATTATTATATGGGTGAAATTTTACTAGTGACCGATAGCGAAAACTCAGAACCGGCTATTGATAAGGAATAAGGAACAACTTTCCCCAAGGAACATAGGTCGAAATATGCAAAAAAGAAATAAGGCCTCACGTACAAAATTGCCGATCAACTGATTTGAGTTACTATCGGAGGCCCAACTTTTTTTTATATTTCGTCCTATGTTCCTCGACGAAAGTTTGTTCCTTATGACCAGCAGCCGGTTCTACGTTTTCGCTATCGGTCACTAGTAAAATTTCAACGTACGACATGTCACTAGTACCTACTATTAGCAAATCAATACATTGCTGTGTAGATTGATACCTAATATTTATATTATTATACCTAAATACCTATTGCTATTACAATACTGTAGGTAATAGCGTGCGATTGTATAATGTACCTCGTGCCATAGATAGTTATCATATCACTGTTTACGATCTTTGTATTGTAATAAAAATACATCAATTGTTATTAGTTGGGGAATTCTGAAAATCAATGTATAGCGGCCCTTAAAGAAATTAATTAGATACCTGCCAATACTTTTAACGGGAGACCCTGTCCCCGTGCACATTCCCTCCCTTTCACATATAAGCAAAAAGAAAATGCGTTAGATATTTAATTTCTTTAAGAGCCGCCATACATGGATTTTCCAACAAAATTCCACAAGTATAAAAATATATTTTTTTTAGATAATATTTATTAATTAATAGATTTTTTGAATGTAGGTATAATATAACTGTTATATAGGGTGGACCATAGAGTGACGTCAATTAAAAGAAATTAGATTCGTCACATCTTGGGGTATTCAAAAATACTCGAGCGGCAGATTTTTTTTCTTTTTTTGTACGCTAAAAAATATAACTCATAAAGATTATGCTATGAAATCAACCGCGCAAAACCCCTTTATGTATACGGAAGTAAAAACAGGAAAGGAAAAAATTACCATTTTTTTATTTACCCATACAACTTTTAAAGTTGAATAACTCGGAAACTAAAAATAATCGCGGAACATACATGGGGTATTTTTGAATACCCCAAGATGTGAGGAATCTAATTTCTTTTTATTGACGTCACTCTATGGTCCACCCTGTATATAAGTCATCAAAAAACTCACGTGAATATCGTAAGTACTACCTGGTTCGTTCATAGAAGACGGAGACCCGAAATGGCAACATTATTGTTGACATATTTCTCAAATGTCATGTAATATGAAAAAGATGCAAACAATAATGTTGCCATTTCGTTCGAGTCCCCCTTCTTCTATGAACAAGGCAGTACTTTACGATAATCACGTAGGTTTTCTTCTATGAAACAAAAAGCATAAAGTAGCTCTGAAACTTTAAGATGTGACAAGAATAGCCTTGAAAAATCTTTCAATATTCTACTAAAACAAAAGCATCATATAGCATACCTATCTAAACTACCTGTCTGTATCTAATTATTATACGCTACGAGTAGGTACAAGGTGCCGACTTTTTTCAGGCCATCATCATTTGCATGTAGAATCCTTGTGTGTTGAGATAACCAAAAACCTTCATTTCATTTATAGAAACCTTTCTTTTTAACCGATAGCACATGTTTTCTCCTATGAGGTCAACAAAATGAGGGCGTAATTAGTACTAAGTAATTGCTTTGATAATAAATAGGTAAAGCGTGAAAATGGATTGGCAAAGAAAACAGACTGGCAAAAATATCTATCAGTTTTTGTTCGATCGATCGACTAATTACCCGACTGCCTCAGAAGAAGGGTTATGTTTTTCGAGAGTATGTATGTACCTATGTATGTAAGTGGACAAGAAAATTCTTTTTCACGGGCTACAGCCCAAACGGATAGTTGAATTTTGACATATGAGGTGTCGTTAGATTCGTCTCAGCAGCGCACACTGGCTATATTAAAAAATTATAGATTCAAGATGGCGGATTTTTTTCAGCATAATACTAATTTAAAATTACCGCAGTCGGGTTTTTGTTTTTTAATTTTATATCATTAATAATTTCAAACTCAAACTAAAACCAAAACCCTACTACGGGAACGCGACTTGGTTCAGATAAAAAATAACAACTAAAGTTCTGCCTCAGCTAGGTTAACCTTACTGCATGTAACATTTTTCTACCATTTAAACGATAAGGGCATGATGTTTCTGATAACGTATATTTTTCTTCTCAGTGCGATCCAGAACTACGAAAAGCGATACTCGCACGACGGCGGTTTCGAGATTACGGCGTTTTTGGCCGCCATTGGGGACTTCATCGGGATATTCAGCTTGTCGCTTCTAGTCGGAGCCGTGATGGGCTGCTTCACTGCTCTGATATCCTTTTTAATACATAAAATCTCATAAAAAATACAACCATGTCAGAGGCGTGGTACTTGTAGTAGGCGGTTGAAAACTCTGACACCAGGGTTCATCAGGTATTAGGGTTCACCCAGAGTCCCACTCGATAAGAAGAAAAATATAAAAATGTACAATTTTGTCAGGTACAATACTCCTGTTTAGAAAATTTGTAAAAGGTGGCAATACCCAATATGTCAGATGCTTGCCGCAGTAAAACTAACAGATAAGGATATAGAAGCAGTCTAACAAAATCTAGCTACAAAAAATGGCGACAACAGTGGGCGACAATTTGAAAGATAAAGCTAACCAGATTATACATACGTGCATCTGGCATCAACTACGTTTCAACGCGTAAATTACACAGATTAAACACAATGAATGACTCATAAACTGCGTTCATTTCGTGTATAATCAAATCAGGGTTGGTAGTCACATAATGATTTATTTGATGATCTAAAAGCGTGTCACCTGCACATGTTTTATTTTTCAACTCATCCGAAAGAACATCTGTACATTGCAGCGTGGCTATACATATTTCAGCATTTATTTTCCGCGACCGATGGAAAGCAATGTTTCGGTCCTACGTTGGAAAAACACACGCGTACCTACGGGACGCAGCTTTAGCTCTCGTTTTAGCTCTCGTTTTCTCTATTGTATAAAACATTGTCTTCCAGCAATCCTTATAGAGATGTATTTGAATGATATCCTTAACTGCCGTGCACATGACGAAATTCACCCATGTGCGGGAATGGCCTCTGCTGGAGTCAGCTCTCTTCGTGCTGATGTCGTACGCCGCCTTCCTCATCGCTGAAGTTTGCGAGCTTACAGGTATATTTTATTTACTTTAACGAGTATCGTGATAAGAAGATTTAAAGTAACTATCATAAAAGGCCGTTACGGGTTCCATGTGTATTTCATTGTAAGCGCGTTTTTCCACCGCCGCCGTCACCGAGAACGATATGACCGCGCCGAAGTAGCGGCTACATACATTTACTTAGCCGCGTGTCCGCCGTCACCGATCGCCGTCACGTCATATTAAACTTGGCCCGAAATAATCTCGTTCTCGGTGACTCGGTGACGTGACGGTGACGTCAGCGGTTGACAAACACCCTTAAGCGATCAGCCGTCATTCGGACGCTACACTTACACCAGTTTTAAAATTACCCAATTTTTTTTTTGTTGCGGCGGAAACGTCTGTTTCATAGCTGTTGACGTGCCTCTGCCTACCTCGCAATAGATAAAGGCGTAATTCTTATCTATTTAATTCCCAGGAGTGGTAGCAGTGCTATTCTGCGGCATATGCCAGGCGCACTACACGTACAACAACCTTTCATCAGACTCGCGCAACCGCACCAAGCAGCTGTTCGAGCTGCTCAACTTCCTCGCCGAGAACTTCATATTCACGTACATCGGCGTGTCCATGTTCACATTCCCGAAGCATCATTTCGATCCGTGGTTCATCATCGCTGGATTTGTATCCTTTACAACTTAAGAGCGCATTCAATTTTTTCTAGCAAATTTGCAAATATTGGCTTTATAAACATGCGAGTTTCTCGAAAACCGTTATGTAAAAATAATATGTTACTTGAACATTTAATCAAGCATATCTTCATCTAAAAAATGTACAATGTAAATATTAACATTTTAGTTTTAAACCTGTTACAAACAGCGATATCTAAAGCGACAAAACCAAAATTCAGGAAAATACCTCAAATCAAGCGTGAGTTTTAGAGTTTTGGTTCACTGTAAAAAAATATCAATTATACAAAAAAATTTAGTATATATTTGAGAACAAAGTCTACAGTGAACATTTTACAATTTTATTCAGAAATATAGAATAATACCACGTTTTTATATACGATTTTTTGCAAAATAATGCGCCATTATAACGGCTTCTGTATGAAAAAATAACAGTAGTAAAGATTTAAAAAAAATATATGTTATTTAAGAAGATGTACTTAATCTAATTGCAGAAAAATATATTTATTTTTATTCATAATATCACTGTAAAAAATATTCAAACATCCCCATGTTTTTCGCAAAATGACGCTCCGAGAGGTCTGGCAGGGAAAATTGTATGGGCTTCGTGAAAAGCTCTATAGCGGCCTTAATATGATGGAACCGCCGTGTAAGACCGGTACCGGGTACCGTTGGATGCACTCCGCTCAAAATCTCACTCAATGCAGATGTCAGGGGGTATTAGGAGGAAGGTTTAGGACCAGCAGTGAACACTGGACGTCTGATTAATGTTGTCGATGGTGATGATGTGGATATTGAATAAATGATGATGATGATCTTTCCGGCCGGTTTCGGCCATGGCGACCACTTCTACTCCTAATCAAGTCGGCGCTGATGCGCTCGTAGGTGGCTATTGTAGCTTATTTTGGCAGTAAACTCCCGTGCACAGTGTGGGCACGTAAGTTTGCCATTGATATAATTGTAGTTAATGGCAGCGGGAGGACGGGCCTTCAGTTCATCGCGTTTAGCGTCAAGGTCTGCTTTACGCTGCTCCTCGAAGTCGCGGATTCGCCTCTTTACAAGACCGCGCCATTCTGGCCGTTGTGCTGCCAAAACCTCAAATTGAGAGGGTTCGATATTGCATCTTTTCATGTGTCTCTTCTGAACATCTTTAAATCGGAGGAGTTGACCGCCATGCTTTCGCTTGCCCTCCTCTAGCTCAGAATAGAAGATGCGCTTCGCCACTCGCTCATCCGCCATCCGGGATACGTGACCGCACCACCGAAGCTGTCGACGCATTAAGTAGGCTTCAATGCCACCAACATTGGCTCGTCTTAGAACTTCGGTGTTTCGCACTCGGTCGGACCATCTGATCTTCATGATGGTGCGAAGGCATTTGAGTGGAATCGATCCAAAGTGCGTATGTGGTGACGATACACACAGGTCTCGGAAGAGTACAGAAGGTTTGGCAGCACAATCGCCATATATACAGATATTTTTGTGGCTAGTTTAAGGTCGTGCGAGCAGAAAACCTTGGAACGCAGCTTCCCAAATGCTGCAGCTGCAGCACTGATTCTGCTATTGATCTCAGCATCAAGGTCACACTTAGCTGTAATAGTGTTCCCCAGATATCGGAACTTGTCAACCTGTTTCAACATATCTTCACCAAGCTTAATTGTCAGTGTCTCACGACCTTGTGTATCCAAGGACATCACTTCCGTCTTTTGACACTAATCTTAAGGCCGAATTTGCAGCATGCTTGGTGAAAAACGGTCATCAGTTGTTGTAGGCCTTCTGGGGATTCTGCAAGAAAGCACAAGTCATCGGCATACATAATTTCAGTAATAAGTGCATGCGAGACTTTGGTGCGCGCCTTAAGTCTAGCCAAATTGAAAAGACTGCCATCAGTGCGGAAGCGGATGCGGACTCCTTCGGAGACAGTATTTAGGACCTCCTTGACTACTACCGCAAAGTATAAGGCGAACAGTGTGGGCGCTAGAACGCACCCTTGTTTCACCCACAGGTGACGGGAAAAAATCAGACTGTTCACCGTCTACAGAGACGCAGCACTGCATATTGTCATGCAGGAGTCTCAGGAGGCGCACAAACTTCTCCGTGCACCCCAGTTTTCCTAGCACCATCCAGAGAGCCTCACGAGGCACACTGTCGAACGCTTTCTCCAGGTCAACAAAGCAGAGGTACAACTGACGACCTTGTTCTCTGCTTTTTTCCTGCAGTTGACGTACCGAGAAAATAGCTTCACATGTGAATAAATATGCCTCATAAGAACTAAATTACTAGGGTGTCAGTAATATAGCGAATTGTCTCGGGGATTTATACGGCCAATGAATAACTTTTTCCATTAACTTAGGCCGCGATATAAAATGTGCTTCCCATTTAAATGCTGCTAATGCATTTGGATGTTCGTTTTCAATATATGTATATTGAAAATGTAGTTTACATTATGTAAACTACATTCCTATAAATAATATTCTGGAAGACATATAGTAGAATGTAATATTCCTTAACACCAAGAGCAGGCGACTTCGTTCCTCGGTCGGGCCGTCAACATCTACCCGCTGTCGTTCCTGCTGAACCTCGGCAGGAAACCACCCATACCTATGAACTTCCAACACATGCTGTTCTTCTCAGGTAAGTTTATTAAAACGATCATACTAAAACAGGAGCTGAAGGTGAATCGTTACGTCATACAAACGAAAAACTGCACTCCAGCCGTGTTATACATGAGTTGCAGAACAAATTTTTTTAAAAAACTTCATGTGAAATGATGAAACATTTGTCGCAAAACTACTTGTGGTCAAAAGATAATAAGTATTTTCTGCACAATAAAATTAAACGTATTTATTGCAACAGTAGCTCCATCTATTTTTGTAAAGTGGCGAATCGGTTTTACGGGGAAATCCGATGGTTTAAAATTCTTTTTAGTGTTTTGCGAAAATGTTATATACCCACGGGACTCCCTATCAAGTTTTTAATCAGACTTGTGTCTGTTGTTCAATGGAGTTATGTACAGACATAACTCCATTGAACTGTTTGTATGGAAAACGGAACGCCTGAACGCAAAAATGGTTTCCAACTACATAACAGTCGCATAAACTACTATTAAAAGTTTTCAAAGTTTGGTGTCCTGTATCTATTTGTTTCACAATTTACTTTCTGTACTCTGCCGTGTGGTAGTGGCTAAGAATATTGCCACCCCGAGTCCACTCAGGGTCTTTCGTAAAAGGCGTCGTAGAGTTTCTGACCTTGACTGAATATCTGTGGACTTCAAAAAAATTCAAAATTCAATTATTTATTTCTTTGTAGGAATGTACAAGATTCTCTTAAAGAAAGTCATATTCTAATACAATCTTAAAAAAGAGAAAATTTCTAGTGCAAAATTTTCTCTTTTTTATAACAGTTTGAGTTCCTACTCTAAACGCGGCTCAGGCGGGATAAAAAAATAAAAATAAAGGCACTGCCTCGGGGCTGGCCAGGCCAACCACACAGCATGCAACTTTATGCCTCAATGAATGACAATTAAATGGAGTAACATTCTGTCAAAATTTTAAAACGGAGTTACATTTGTATGGTTAGCCGGACCCCCTGGACAGGAAAACCGCCCAAAAACCTGCCCAGACTAGGTATGGTATATACCGCATGGTGGCAGTGAGTGATACCACCTACAATAGCATTCCCAAAGAGGGCTGACGTCAGGTAGCCGGTCATTGAACAAATTTAAATCCTTTTGTCACATGATTTTGTGTTCTAACAAGCCATATTGCACCGACCCCACCCAACTGATTTGGGATAAGGGCAGGAAGATGATGACGATATTCTTTATGTTTTCTAGGTCTTCGTGGCGCGATGTCGTTCGCCTTAGCCATCAGAAACACGGTCTCGGAGGCGAGGCAAGCCATGCTGACAACTACGTCACTCATAGTAATAGCTACGGTCGTGTTACAAGGTGGCGCGGCTACTCACGCGCTCGCCTACCTGCGTATACCTACGGGGTAAGTCAATCTTATCATATACCGGGAGTAACGGAAAGGGTATAACAAGCCGAAAGAAAGTCAAGGTACTCATGAAACTGAACAACTTTCCCTATGGAACATGGGCCGAAGTAGGAAAAAAATTAGACCTCCCATAGTAAGTCAATCAGCTGATCGGCAATTTTGTATGGGAGGCCCAATTTTTTTTTCATATTTCGACTTATGTTTCATAGGGAAAGTTGTTCAGGTTCATGAGTACCTTGACCTCCTTTCAGCTTGTTATACCCTTTCCGTTACATAAAAAAAGTTGTTCAGTTTCATGGTCTGATCATGCCTGCAAAGTTTTCGGTACACCGTCCCTTACTTACACCCTGTATAACTACAGTATGAAATTTTTAAATTAACAGTTAGTGTTGACCGGGGTAAATTTAAACAGGGATTAGTTGTTACACCAAATTTTATATGAGTATGATGTGATGGATGATTGATAAATAAACAAGGTCAACGAGGTAATTTTAAACAGGGGCGATTTGTAACATGGAGATAATATGGCTGATGAATGAACACGGTCATCAGCGGTAATTTGAAACATTGCTTGGGTTATTTCTAAACTGTTTCACTTTTTAGTTTTATTCCTTTTTATAGGCAGGGGCAAAACGATGAAAATGAAGCATTACCGTACCGCGACGTGAGAAGCGTAAGTATTAAAAGCACTATATTTTAAATTACACCTCAAACAGTAAAACCAGTCATAAAGTACGTTTTATAATTTATTTATCCATTCCTAGATTAGACCGTTAATCCCACCTAGTCTGTTGATTAAATTATAGCACCGTACAATCTAGAATTATTCCGAGGATCTTATCTTAGTTCTAGTTACATATTTAATTGAAACCTGCTTTATTCAATGTAGTTCTTTTATTTTCTAGGAAACATTTTATTCATTTGTAAGACCATTTTCTTTTACGTTTACTAACAATATTAATGTTGAAATTTTTCTGTTTGTGTTGATACTTTTGTGTTGCGTTTTAGCTTATTCTGGGAGCTTATATTGTGATAAATCTCAAGGCAGAAGTCATTTGAGTTATGTGACTCAAAACTAAGGTCCGTATTTATAAATCGCACTCAACTCTAAGATCGATCTTGAGAGAGATTATAAGGTACCGTTTATACTGCTGATATTTGTCAAACTCGCTTTCAAGGTCTATCGCAAAGTTGAGTGCTATTTATAAATATGAACCTACGTCATTTTAATGGGTCACATTAAAAAATCTGCTACTTATCACTATATTGCCATCCGAATATTCCAAAAGTGTAGAACTGTTCATGAATTTAATTAATTTATACTTCTGTTTTTTCGCTCATGTCTACAGTTCTTGCTTCTCGATTCAGAATAGTGTAGTATATGAAATAATTGAACTATATACCATCTTGTCTGCGGTTAGCAATTATAACTTATTGCGCATTAGTATTTGGTATGAAAGTAGAAAAAAATACAATTTCTTTCCTCCTATTACCACGTAGACTTTAGAAAGACAAGTTGATTGCACTCTGCAGTTGCACTGAACAGCTGAATCATACGCTATCATTCATTCATTGTGTGGCGTTCTATAAGGCGTGATACATACAATGTTGTGGAGGGTCACGATCACGACTAGCGCATGTCATTAATACGTAATATTTGTGGCAGCTGTACCAGGCCACGGACTCTGGCGGAGCGGTATGTATATACGTAGCACATACACCGAGCTTTATATCTATGTTATTTCCATTGTCACCTGGCGCTTTCTTAGCGGATAATCTGCATACATTTCACTCGTCATGTCTTATGCCTCCACAAGATTTCGCCAAGTGTTCGCCATAGATGTTATATAGAATTCTTAGGGGTTATTTTCGTTAAATCGTTTTAGTTAATGTGTTCCAATAATCTTGGTGGCTCGTCACATCAATATTACTTAGTCGGCGCATATAATTGTGGCGTAGGTATTGGTTTGATCGAAAATTTAATTTCATAACTGAGTGTAATTTTGTAATTTAGTGATCTAACACCCTTGCTAATATTAATGTTCCCTTTTGCGTCCCTGTCTCAAATGTTCCCACATCTTCCTTTTAATTGGAACTATCTACCCTATTTATTAAGAAAGAGTATTTTGTTGTCTAGCCTCCCGATATAGGCTTCGGCCTCCGAAATATGGACCCTGCGCAACCAGGCATTTGCGAGCGGGCATCAGTAAGGCCCATACATTACTGCACGCATACAATTATTAAACAAACGCAGTACATAATGCATTAATCTGACCACCATTAAAGCATGGCCTAATCTCTTACTAAACTGTGCATACGACTGCATATGAATGATGAGTTGGTTTTTAGGGTTTCGTAGTCTACTAGAAACACTTATAGTTTCGTCATGTCTGTCTGTCTGTCTGTCTGTCTGTCTGTCTGTCTGTCTGTCTGTATGCCGCGCCCTCATATCTTCGTCAGTTTTAGAGCTATCGACATGAAACTTGGTGAGAAGATAGATCGTGTTGACCCAAATATAGAAATGTTAAGAAAAAAATATTTTAAATGTTTTTTGGACCCCCTCCCATACAAGTGAAAGGGGGGCAAAAAATTTTTTTTTCTTCTGTAATATTGAGTAGGATATCGTTGAATAGGTCTTTTAAAACTAAGATGAGGTTTCTTTGAAACAAAGTCACTAAAATGTTTCTGTCACGAGATATTTACTTTTAAAAAGGGCGTTTTTGACCCATAATTTGTTCCAGCTGTAACTTCTAAAGTATAAAAGCTAAAAATTTGAAATAAATATGGAATATAGCTTACAATCTGAAGTAACAATGAAAACTATAACGGATATTGTACCCTTAAATGTTTCAGAAAAAATTGAGTTTTTCTATTTGCGGTTGGTCATCATACTGCTGCTAACAAACCAGCAACAAATTAAGTTTGTAATGCTGAAAAACCTGATATTTAAACGTTGACTACGAAACCCTATTTGTGGGCGTGTCTGACACGCTCTTGGCCGGTTTTTTTATTTAAAGTATTCCATTTTACTGTAAAAAGAACACCATTCATATGCCGTTGATTGTCCTATTGTATTTACTTGTTTGCGACTCACTAATAGTATGGATGGAATATTTTTTTAAATAATTAATGCAGACTGATTTATTAACTCACGTATATTCAGTATATATCTACTTCGTCTTTGGATTTCTAAACAAACCTACTTAATTATTTACTTAATCATTTCAGAAGATTTACTCATTACCTAATACTTATTTGAAGCTGTATACAAAATGGTAAAGATGAATCAGTCTGCACTAAAGAGTACTAATTTTGATGTGTGATCTGAAGTTATATTTTTGATACTGTTTAAATTATCTGAAACCCAAGTATTCTTTCTAGTTAACTAATTTCCATTAAATATTTTATCTAAATATTTTTAAATCACTTTCAACTTTGAATCGCACACATTTACACTAATGTTTTGATTTTCCTATATTAATATTGCATGCGTTTTTACTATGACTTTTTGATTTTCTCAATGTATAGGCTGGCCGCATGGTAGTTAAGTGGGGCAAAGGCGACAATGAAGTGGTAATGCCTTGGCAACTAAACCGATTAGCAGTATGTACTACAGTCTTTCACTTTTCTTCTTTGTTTATATACAATAGTATAATTACCTAAATATAAATGCTCTATTGGACATAAATGTACTTTTGAATGTGATTATTCTCATGAAACGAAATAGGTTTTCAACCTCGAACAGACTTCGAATGTAGTCTTGGCGAAAACTACAGAATTAGCAGATATCTTTTTCTTACCTACACGCTCATTAGAAATGGAAAAAGCAAGTTTCATGAAAATAATCATTGATTTCAGCGCACATGCACGCTTACACATTCTGTTCATGTCTTGTTTTCTTTGGGCACTTGCATGCACTTTGTACAGTACATTTAAAACAATTTTTACTGTACAAATGTTTTGAAACAATGGCAAATTTTTAATTACTTACAAAGATGTCTGTTAGCCATACGAGTAATTGTCACATTACGAAAACAATGATATTTTTTCAACAATCTATACTTTTCTTTGTGACTGCTTGTATAATATAAAAACACAAGCAAAACAAGCAATTCTTCACTTTGATTAGGTAGGTATTAACACTATTTCCCTTAATATTAGCCTTTGGAAACAAATCGTGGGGCGCTGGTTGTAACTGTTCAATCAAAATTCGAGTCTCATTTTTCATATCATTTATCTAATACTTACCTCAATAATTTCAAAAATCTTAAATGAACATCGTATTCAAGACAAAATAGAAATTCAACAGCTTCCCTCAAAACAAAGCAGATTTTTAAAATAAAATACTTTGCTCCAAACAATATTCTTATTGTATTCCACAATATCTAAAATACTCGTGCTTACTTTACTAGGATACCCCTCGCGGCTCTGGCGATGGTTCTACAACAGTGGGCGAGAAAGCGCGGCTGGCTCGCCTCTGGGGCGCGGTGGACTCGAGACTACTCAAGCCCTTGCTAACACACGCGCGGCCTCCGCTCACGGAGACGCTGCCTTCTTTTATGGCGCCCCTCGCTCGCCTGCTGACCACTACACACCAGTATACGCAAGGGGTAAGTGTAATACGCTCCTCTACAACAGTGGGCGAGAAAGCGCGGCTGGCTCGCCTCTGGGGCGCGGTCGACTCGAGACTTCTCAAGCCCTTGCTAACACTTACGGAGACGCTACCTTCCTTTAAAGCGCCCCTCGCCCGGCTACTGACCACTACACACCAGTACACGCAAGGGGTAAGTTGTAACACATACGCTCCGATGTGAGACGCTGCCTTCCTTTATTTCATGGTGCCCCTTGAATGGTTTCTCCCAAATTGATACACCTCAGTAGAATCAAGGGGTAAGTTGTAACAAGTACTTCTTCCCTCTGTTAACTTTTAATGCAACAAATCAAAATTACCATCACTCTCCATTGAATGTTATTGATATTTTTGTTTCTAACCTTTTTTATTTTATTTTTATTTACTCTTCCAGACAGGACGTCTTTCTGACTTCGCTATCGATGTACAATTTCAGGACAGCACGCTGCGCCGAGCGGACTCCGACTCGGACCTCTGCATAGACGAAAACCCGGTACCCACCAGTATCGACCCACAGGTACATGTCTTCTTTTAGTTTTAGCGCTTTTGCGATATGAGTAGGGACAGATAATGTCATGTGTTGAACGTATACTTCACTTTTTTTTGTCTTAAGGCCATCAGCCGTTTAAATTGTCAGATCAGACACTAAAGGGTAGAGCACACTGTCTCCATATGCGTGACATGCACGTCATCCATCACGCGTATACTGGTCGTAATGTTTGGGGCTGTACGAGATACGGGCATACGGCACACTGCCTGCATATGTGTGCACGTCCTCACACGCGTACGGCGAGTACCGCATTGTGCCGTATTTCATACAGTCCTATACAACGTCATAGTGACGCTCGTGATGACGTATACGTCACGCATACGGAGGCGATTCACTCTACCCTTTTTCGGGGTAACACTGTATTGGAGAAATAATACTGTTTAGATACAAATCGAGTCATATTTATACATGGTATTTTTTGTACACACGTAATATTTCAAGCAATTTATGCTACATTATGTACTTTAGTTCATTATTTTTAGTTTTTATGCCTATACTAATATCTACATATATTTTTATGTTGATTTCCTTTTCGTTGCAGCTATCAATAAATACTCGGAACGGATATGGGCATGTCTGAGCTTTGTAGCGTTATAGTGACTTCGGCTGTGATAAAGGTCTAGATATAGTGAAATATTAAATTAATAGGAATAATTGTTTTGAATTGCACGCAGCAATTATGGCCTGGAGTAGTGGACACACGGATCTCAGTAGAAGGAATCACCGGGAGTAATATCTAGAATAGACTTTTAGATAGAAATGTTGTCGTTCGTTTCACAAAGTTACAAGAACAAACCTGGATAGATTAGATAGTAACACAATTGGTACTCTAGTTCAGAGTACCACATGACATGACACTTCTAAGGCCCTATTCAAACCTGAGCGGTTCCTGGATTGTACGTCGGTAATGGTATGATTGCTACAAAACAAAATTTCAAACTGTTGAGACTCTGTACCCACGTACCGCGCGGATTCCGCCGAATAGGGCTTAACTTAAAGCCAAAATTTAGGCCTTCATGACATGACAATGATTCTAGCTTAGTACGAATCATATCTTTTTTGAATGAACTGACTGAATATTGCAGCAATGTCTATGAGAGTATTTCCCATTGTTTGACGGTTAGTCAACAGCGCCCGTTTTAATAAACGACCGACTATTAACAGTTAAGGTCCCGCTGGTCTTGTAACTTTGCGAATAGGCTCTTAATAGACCATGTTGCAGCAATGTATTTGGGTGCCACAATATGAAAGACGTGATTTTTATTAGAGTAAATAAGTAGTAATTTTTTGCTTTTTGTAAATATCAAAATTTCCGTAGAAGTGCTACCTGTTAATTTGCTGATTGTGATATTGATAATGCGACAATTTTACAAAAATATGAAATAAGTACCTGCTTAGGTACAATCGTTTTTTAGGGTTTCGTAGTCTACTAGAAACCCTTATAGTTTCGTCATGTCTGTCTGTCTGTCTGTATGCCGCGCCCTCATATCTTCGTCAGTTTTAGAGCTATCGACATGAAATTTGGTGAGAAGATAGATCGTGTTGACCCAAATATAGAAATGTTAAGAAAAAAATATTTAAAATGTTTTTTGGACCCCCTCCCATACAAGAGAAAGGGGGCCAAAAAAATTTTTTTTCTTCTGTAATATGGAGTAGGGTATCGTTGAATAGGTCTTTTAAAACTAAGGTGAGGTTTCTTTGAAACAAAGTCACTAAAATGTTTCTGTCACGAGATATTTGCTTTTAAAAAGGGCGTTTTTGACCCATAATTTGTTCCAGCTTAAAGGTTTCAGAAAAAATTGAGTTTTTCTATTTGCGGTTGGTCATCATACTGCTGCTAACAAACCAGCAACAAAATTAAGTTTGTAATGCTGAAAAAACTGATATTTAAACGTTGACTACGAAACCCTATTTGTGGGCGTGTCAGACACGCTCTTGGCCGGTTTTTTTTACGTTATTGTTAGCAAGACTGCAAAAATTGCTAAGACAATGTTTATTTTATTATACTAAACTGCTAAAGAAGATCCATACTTGATATCTGATGAGCGTTTTATTACAATTATGCACTTTTCGTCTTATTAATTCGCCGAGAAAATGCAAGTAAAACACAACTTCTAATTTTAAAAGTGGTATAGATTTTCATGAAATCATACAGTATTGTACAATTGGACAGGAGCTACTTGATTGAAGAAACGTAGAAAAATAACTAAGTTATTCAAATCCTGCATTTTGTTTTTCTTTTATTTACGATGCATTGTAAACTTATTATTAATTAAATTGTACTGTATTCATTATCTTATTATAATAATTTATAAAGTAAATTGAGTAGCACTTAGTATCTATAATAGTAATGCATAGCTTCAATTTCTTCATCGTCATATTTGAATTTTTAAAGTTGCACATACAAAATTGTATTAACATACTTTAGTACTGGTGTGGTACTTTTAGGCTCTGTTCCTATATTTGGTTCCTTCCATTATGTCCAAATTCCATTAGCCTATATTTAAGTGTTTAAAAATATTCTAGTCCCTTACCTATCCAGTACACATTAAGATGGTCCTTATGTTAGCCAATTGTTATTAAATTGTTTATCCATTAAATGGGTTACTTAGGCTTAGGGCATTAGTTTTAATCGGTTTATGGATGTTTAATTTGTTTAAAAAAAATGTAATCATTTATGTCGATTAAAATTGGAAAATATATTAAGTTATACTATAGTGATACTGGCAGGACCTTAGCTAATTCATTTCTTAAATAAAAGAAAAGAAACAGAAGATCTGCAACTCTCACTTCTATTTTCCGCTTGATATTTTATGCATTTTAGACAGAACCTTGACTATGTCTAGCTTAGAATTAGCTAAGGAAATGTGCCTCTCCTGATCAAAAGAAGTATCTATGTACGTAGTTAATTATTCTACATCTACTCGTCCTTTCCTGGTTTATAAAACCATGCTGTACTTTGAGATATGCCTATTCTATACTATACATATTTTACACATGAAATTATTTTTATATATTTTCATAAATTTTAAAAATATTTGGATGTTGTATTTTCGCTCACTGCTGTTTATTATACTTATCATCCAAAAAATATATATGTATATAGATTCTTCCTTCCTATAATTATGTAGGTTAGGTACATTGATAAGTTAAATACCTACTTATGTGTTTCCTTCCCTTTGCTTTTATTTCTGTTTTTGTATTTGAGTATTAACTAAAAGATCTGTTATTACAGGGTTACATAAATTATTATTTTGTGTTTTTTAACCGACGAAAAAACAAAAGAGGAGGAGGTTCTCAATTCGTCCCGAACTTTTTTATTATAAAACTATCTCAGTGTATTATTTTACTATGTAAACACAAAAACTACAAATGAACCTTAGATCAGGATTTCAGTTGTTTATGCAGGGTGATCCAGTAAAGGTGAGCATTTCATAATGGTGTTTTGTTAAGTTATGAATGAAACTATGTTTATAAAAATATAGGATCTTCTCTTTCTTGCACCTTTACAGAAACAACCTGTAGGTTTTAGGTTCAACCTGTTACTTTATTTTACCAATTACTAAACTATGTATTTGTTTGTGATGTAAATCTTCTAAAATATAAAAGCCTTTGAATTACGTGAAATAAAAATTGACTGAAAATTGTACAAATCTTTTTATTTAAGTTTGATCTAAGTTGAATCCAAGTAAAAAATCATAATTATGGTCCATAATATCACTAATATAAAAGCTACAAAAAGATTTCGGTTTTTTTGTACTATGATGAATAAGATACTTGACTGTGTCGTTACACACACAGTTAAAACTTTGAATAGAAAATCTATTTTCATACCTGGGTATGCTATTATATGTATGTGAAAAAAAGCTTAAACATTTATTTATATGTTTCGTCATACTGGTCATGTCAATGGACCAGTAGATAAAAATCGGTCGCTATGAAGATGCATCTCCAGACTGTTTCCTTAAGATTTGTCTAATTTCTTTAGTGACTTGAAACTTGGTTCCATGGCCTGGCACAATCCAGTCTGCCATTTCCACCACCTTAAGTCTGTTTTTTGCTTGCTGCACTGGATCCTCACTGCCTGCTTCTAGCCAAATCTTTGGATTTTCTATATCTTCATACTTTTCAAAGAGATCTCCTAGAAATAAAAGTATGAAAATTATGTTTTTACTACATCAGACTAGAAATCAATTGCAGAAGCTAAAAAACCTTACCTGTTAATGCTATTATATGTCCTTGAACAGTCTTGGCTAGTACAGTAACATCAGACATAGTATGTCCAGGAGTTGGTAACACTTTCACATTTTCATTTATCAGGTATGCTTCCCCTAAAAATTAAGTATACATACATAAAATGTATAAATATATACATATTTCTTGAGAATAAACATAGTGAATTAGTGACATTAAATTCATAGCAATAAATACTATCTTACTAAGAAAATGAGCTAGTCCTAATAGAAGTTTCATCTCCTGTGGTTAATATGACACCATACATTTTGTAGAAGATTTTTACCTTTATCAAATGGATGCATGATGTATTTGTCCTTGTGGGAGACGCTGAAGCCAACTATGTGTTTAGCATTCAAGAATAAGTTGTTGTTTCCTACGTGGTCAGAATGACCATGAGTTGAGACCACATAGTTTATTTCTTCTGGAGTTATATTATGATGCCGTAAAGCTGTGAAAAATAAAAAATACAGTAAGTGGGAGACAGGCCAACAAAAGTTAATGGTGTAAAGAAGATATGGTTGGGGTACACATATAGAAGCAGCCTACCGCTATGAATAATGGTGCAAAGTGTTACAAAAGGCTACATTTAAGTCGATAGTAATAAGCTAATGTGTACTTACAGCTCAAAATTTTCTCTGAATCCCAAGCAGTCATAGTATCAACAATAACATTATGCCGACCTTTTATCAAAGTACAACTACAGTTAGCACTCATTTCATCTTCGTTTCCACTCATAACCGAATACCCCTCGTATAAAACTACGATTTCGCTCATTATTAACGCATGTAAAATAAATATAAAGTAAAAAAGCAACACCGTAAAGTATTTTCCAATAACAATAACCTCAAAAGTAAACAGACAGACAATCAATCAGTCAAACTGTCAGCTGTCAAACAAACATGTAGAACGTATATACGGCCTTTTTTATCGCCCGTCATGTTGGCAACACTGACAAAAGTGAGTGAGTGAACAAGAAAGCATTACTTTGATCTCTTTCTTTCTGAAAGAGTAGTAGAGATAGAAATATTCTGCTCTCTTTCTTTCAATGACATTTGTATGGCCAGAAAAACTAGTATCCAGTCCAGAAAATCATACAAAAAATATATTTAAGATGGTGCATGGGTGGTTTTTATAACATCAGTTTCAAAGAAATTCCGCTACGCAGCAATAGATGGCAGTATCTTCTATGTATATAGTATTATTTTATAAATTTTGTAAAATAATTTTTATTTGTACGTGATTTGTACTTTATTTCGTTTGTGAATAGCTCTCATTAAAATAATCACTATTAATCAATGAAATACTATAACAGGAATCGAACAGGTAAATATTGGCGAAGTACAAAGTTTCCAAACGCCCCCAAAAGTTTTTCCCATCTCCCTCTTCAGCTGTCTTCGCCGGTTATTTTTAGGTTATTCTAAAATAAATCCAAGAAGCAGGAGATACTCGCTTTGTTATGTAGGTTATTTTAAAATTTCAACGTGTACGCAGTTTCATTATTCATGATATCTGCGCATTTGGACTCCTTTCGGATCTGTGCCCTCATTTACATGCAAGTTCATTGTGCTTCCTTTGTTTACCCAGGGTTATGAAACATTAAGCTGGATATCAGTCGCCTACAGAGCGCCTGAAAGTAAACCATGTCAGGCGACGTACAGCCAAGGAAGCGCAAAGATAAGAAAAAGAAGAAAGGTGAGTTTCTTACATACCTTTCCTTTAGTTGTGCCTATAGGTCAAATCAAGATGTTTCTAAAATTAAAATGTATTTTCAGATGAGTTAGGTTTAGAGGAGCCTCGTGGGACCGCGGCGGCGCTAGGCGAGGGCGATGTGTTTATGCATTCCTACAGTGACCATGGCACCGGAGGGCATTGGTGTGCGAAAATCATATTTTTCTCTCTGCTGGCCGTCCTGGTCACACTCATTGGACTGATTATCTTGGAAAACAGAGGACTATCGGAATGTGAGTACAGTATTGTAATATGATATCTATTGGTTATCTATTGGATGAGTTACAAAAAGTGTAGCACATTCTATCAACTATTTGGCCCCATTAAAAAGTATTTAAATGAAGATAAAGCAATTAGTGGTTTCTGTTGAGACAGCCTATTGGCAGATTCAGAGCCATAAATTTAATTCAAAGAACATGCCTGATAGATTGATGCCTTTAACATTTGCTACAGATTATTTATTGAAAATATACTACAGTTTCTTATTGATTATAGGAAGGAATATTTTAATGAAGAGAACTAATATTTTAAAAAGAATTTACTTCTTAATTTTCTGTGACCTGCAACTAGGAAAGGTTGTCCATTCACAGAATCTTTTTTTTATGTATGTTCTTTCATGTTCCCTGACTATACACCAAGACACCTAGGCCAAATAAAAAACTATCGAAAAGGGTAGGTAGTTGTTCCATTAGGTTGTTCTTTAAGTGACTATAGTATAGTCAGCAATTCAGAATGCAGTTGATAGTAATTATCAATTTCCATGGCACATTCAGTACCAAAATGTTTTTAATTTTCAATATTATGTTTTGATCAGTGGAAGCAAATGAAGTGCAGTCCCAGTACTCCAACCTGCTGGAGGGCTGGCTGGAGGATGCACCAGATGACGACCACCATGACGAGCACACACTTGAACTCAAACATCCTGTGAGTATAATTTTTTATAAAAGAATTTTTCTATCTTGTTAAAAAATTGAAAATTAAAAATTGCTTTGGTCTTTAAAACTATCCATCTGATTTTGATGTGGTGTTTTTTCATAGATATAAATATTTAAGAAAAGTTGCAATAATTCATGCTAGGAACTGTCTTCTTCTATTGCATAAAACTGCTAGGTAAGAGTTCAATGAACTTTCATGGGTTTAATACACTACTTTTTCCTAACAACTTTATTTGTTACAAAAAAGAAGGATTTGTTCATTTCCAATTTTTGTGCTAAGTTTAAGATGTTTGTATTGTGTTTTATTTCAGCTATATGCTTTTTAAATAGGTTTGCACACTTGAAATATTTCAAGCAAATATTTTAATCACACATTTCTTTTTGAATTTGAAAATCTTTTTCGATACTTTTAATATGTTTTATAATGCGCGTATTTACACATAAATGACTTACACACCTAACTTAGGATGAAGATGACGAGGATGATCATTACGGTTCGCACGATGTCGGCGATCATGATGATGACCACGACGATGATCATGATGATGACCATGATGATGATGAACACGATGAGGATCACGAAGATGAACACGATGAAGATCACGAAGATGCTGACGACGGACATGGTGATGAAGACGAAATAGACAACGAAGAAAATGACGAAGACGATGAACAGCATGCGTATGATGATGAAAATGACGATGATGATGATGATGATGAAAATGATGAACAAGCAGACGAGGATGAAGGAACCCAAGAAGAAAACGACAGCCAACAGTTAGATGACGCTGACGAGGTGTGATATCGTGTGTATTTAGCTTAGCATGACTTAATTTAAATAAATTGCGTTAGTACAATCGACTGTTACTATTTGCAATGTTAACATTTTCGCATTTTAAATTGCGTACAGGATGACGATGAAAGGCAACCTTACAAGTATTATAGTCAAGAAAACCAAGATGAAAATGATGATGAAATCGAAAAAGATAATGATGAGGATGAACAAGAAGACGAAGGTGAAAATTTAGAAGAATTTGATGACCAAGATGAACAAAATGATGAAAATGAAAGCAATGAGCTTGATAATGATGAAGAACATCAAAACACTCATGACCAAGACGAAGAAGGTGACGAAAACGAAGGAACTTACGAAAACGACGATGACGAGGTGCAAAAGCGTGCAAAATAACGCTTTGCACGATAATATGCAGTGACGAACTAAAACTTTTATTGGTATTTGATTGGCACTAACTTTTGTAGATGCTTCTGATTTGGCATTTTTCTAAAACTTAGATGTTGAAAATTTTCTTTTTAAAGTTATTTTGGCTTCACTAACCGTCACAGGATTTGTATTTTCGGTGTTGTTTTGTATGATGTTGATGTGTCACACACACCTCAACAACCAACCAACATTTTTTTATTTCTCCTAATTTTGATATATCATTCTATTTAGAGGTTGAGATTTGTGAAACGGTTTACATAATAAACCAAACGGTTGTTTTGTTACATTCTTTGTAACTAGCATTACAACATGATTTTGTCGCATATTCTCGATCGTTGTGTATTGTTCTGTATTAGGATATGACATTAGAAAACATACTACTATACCGGAGTAAGGGGCGATGTTTGGAAAACTTTACTTAGGTACGGGTATGATCAGATCATGAATCTGAAATGCTTTGACTAGTAACCCTATGTTAATTACATCTAAATCTAATAAAGAAAGTCATTCAGATGATCGGGATTTTTTATAGAACGACGAAAATAATGTCGCCGTTACCAACACAGCCCCTATAGAAAATCTAGGTCTTCGTGGTTTCATGGCCTGATCATGGCTGCAAAGTTTTCTTAAACCCCTTATAGTTGACACCTCTTTCACGTGGTAATGATGAATAGTCCTATCACAGTTGTCTACTTTTAGGAAGAAGAGCACGAAGACGACCATGATGATCACGATGATGCAGATGACGAGGTGGAGGTGGAGAAGATAGAAAAAGAGGCTTCAGAAGAAGAACCTATTATAATTGGTCTTCCCGCTCTGCCCGAGGAAGATGATGATGATGATAAAGGTAGCTACTTACTTATAAATGAAAATGATATTATAGGAAATTGGCATTCGGAAGCACAAGACCGGGACAGGTGGTGCGAAAAAGGGGAGGCCTTTGCCCTGTAGTGAGTGGGACATAGAGCATAAAAGAATATTGTTTACTCATATTGCTATCCGGCTATTCTATATTGCCCAAAATATTTAATTGAAAGTAAAATACGTATTGATATTGATACGTATTTTACTTTCAATTAAATATTTTGGGCAATATAGAATAGCCGGACATCAACATCAATATCAATGGCGAATACATCACTCACCTTCGGTTTGCTGACGATATCGTGGTCATGGCAGAGTCATTCGAAGACCTCAGCAAAATGCTACAGGACCTCAATCGGGTTTCCCAACAAGTGGGACTCAAGATGAATATGGACAAGACGAAAGTCATGGCCAACTCACATGTAGCGCCCACCCCAATATCAGTAGGGAACTCGATTCTCGAAGTGGTGGACAAATACGTCTATCTAGGACAAACAGTCCAACTAGGAAGATCTAACTTTGAGAAGGAGGTCACTCGGCGAATCCAGCTCGGCTGGGCAGCTTTCGGGAAGTTACGCAGCGTCTTCACGTCCAAAATTCCTCAGTGTCTCAAGACGAAAGTGTTCGAACAGTGTGTCATGCCAGTGATGACCTACGGTGCCGAGACGTGGTCTCTAACTGTCGGCCTCCTTAATAGACTAGGAGTCACTCAGCGAGCTATGGAGAGAGCTATGCTCGGTGTTTCCCTACGTGATCGAATCAGAAACGAGGAGATCCGTAGACAAACCAAGGTAACCGACATAGCTAAGAGAGTCAGTAAGCTGAAGTGGCAATGGGCAGGCCACATTGCTCGAAGGACTGATAATCGGTGGAGCAGGAGAGTTCTCGAGTGGAGACCACGTACCGGCAGACGCAGCGTAGGACGGCCCCCCGCGAGATGGACAGACGATCTGGTCAAGTCCGCGGGGAAATGCTGGATGCAGGCCACTTCTAATCGGACAAGGTGGAAATATTTAGGGGAGGCCTATGTTCAGCAGTGGACGTCCTATGGCTGATATGATGATGATGATGAAAATATGTAATCAGTTAAATTATCAAAACGCAAACAACAAAAAAAAGAACCACTATAACTTATCATCTATGCTCGACATTGATTATGCGCAACATGATAATTCCCGAAGCCCGACACAGTTTTGTAGAACGGGACTATAAGTCACTTATTGGATCAGCTTCAATACCTGATTCATAGGATAAAGAGACCTGAAATGGAAACGTTTTTGTTTGTGTCTTTTTCCTATTACATGTCATTTGAGCAAGATGTCGTGTCCCCTTCTTTGAATCAGGTAGTATTATTGGAAAAGACAAAGACAAAGTTACGTCATAGTGACTACAAAACACTGCCGTGCTTAATTACTCTTAACTTTAGACCTTCTAAACTAATGTTTCCTAACCAGACGGCGACGACGACCACGACGACGGCGATGATGATGATAATGTTTCTGCCGGAGCTGATGACGACGCGGATGATGATTTCCTCGAGGCAGATGTGCCGCCCGTCGTGGAGCGCGTCAGTGCGCCCGCAGGGAAACCTTTCAAAGAGGTATGCTGCTGACGTAGTTATTCAGCATATTAGAAGCATAGAATGTAAAACGTTAGGCAAACCTTTTCCATGATTCAACTTTGCCTCAAGCATTTACAGCTCAAAATACCTAAACAGACGCTGACTTTTGTTGAGGCTGATGTGCTGGCTGCCAGTTATAACAGCACATTACTATCGTTTTCTTAAAGTTTTGAAACATCAGTAAAAACATTAAGCATATCAGCTTATACAGACTACAGGATAATTTCTTCCGACTGCTGCCCTAATCGTCGTGTTTCCAAATTTCTCCAGTAGCATTCACAAGCATGTTCACAAACTTTGTATCTAAAGTATTTTGTAGGTAAAGCATTTTCTGATAGAAAAGAGTCCAGATGGACTCTTGAATCGTATGAATACCTGATGATTCGAAATGAAGATGAAAAGAACCTTTCGCCTTCAGTATTTCAGTACTCATCGTTTCAGCTTACATGTTGACTAAATACATTTGCCTTTCACAGGTAGATGAAGATGACGATTCTACCGAGAAGCCGCCCGCCACTCTAGAGGAGGAAGAAGAATACGAAAAGCAACAAGAGGAAAAGAGAAAGGAGGAGGAGCAGTCCTCCCACCACAGTAAGTTCTTATACGTCTATTGGCCTGTCAGTTTCGCCGCTGCTGAATAAGCCATATTTGGCAGCTGTCAAAATCATGTTGATGCTATTCTTCTTCTTCGAGTGGGACACCAAGTCGTCCAACGACTTGATGATTGATGAACCCTGGTGTCAGACTTTTTCAACCGCCTACTGCAGGTAGCAGACCTCTAACATGGTTAAATGCTATGACTTACATTTGATACTATGACAGAAGACCTATTTTTGTCTTTTAGTATGAGGTTCACAGCAGCCAAAATTGGCTTATTCGAGCAGCGATACTATACGTCTACTTGCTTCACTAACTTAATTGTAGTAGTAGGTAGAAAGTTTTTTAAATTATTTTAATCTCCTGCTTACTAACATTAACTCTCACACTGGCCTTTACTGAAAACTGGTCTCTGAAAAAAGGATTATTTTTCAAATTTTCTAATAAACCTAATATTAAGATCTTGACAACACGGAAATAAACTGTGTAAAATGTGGTATCTTTTATTTCGCTCCTGTCGCTGCTTTACTGTTTCTAAAATATTTAATGTTGTTTTGTGAATATGTCGTGGTTGGTAGGCTTACTAAGAGTTTTCCTTTCACACAATTACACTGTATGAATGTACTACAGAAAGTTAAAAAAATATATTTCTAAGACTCAGTCATCTTCAGCCTTACCGTAGATATTGCTGTATTTGTCACCGTGTTTTAATTTCTTGAAATTACTCTATTACTTGGATCAGCTAAAGAATTTAAAAAAATCTTTATGGTACTTATAAATTCAAATGTTTATGGTAGCCAAAATTATCACAGATTTTCGAGAATCTATCACATTAGACTTACATTGCCCTTGTTTTACCAATCAAAACTTAAAAGTTAAGACAGAATAGGGCAAGGCATGTTCCGCAGTGAATAGGTGCGTCCACACCAAGCGAGGCTGCTCGCTGCCTCACTGCCTCGCGGCCTCGCGTGGCATACGCTCGTACGCAAGCGAGCGCGAGCCAAGTTCGGCCCAGTTTGGACGCCTAAATAAACTAATCAAACGTTGAGGCGCGTTGATTTTGGCTCGGCCCGCGCGCATTCGCCGGACCTTGCATTGCCTCGGGTGAGCCACGTAATTTTTTGGTTGTTTGCCTCGCGAGGCAGCGAGGCTGCTCACTTGGTGTGGACGCGCCTAATTATGTGGCTGTTGATGTACCGTGAAAGTCCAAAATAAAAGCTGGGTAGTATAGAACAGGTACTAAAGTGGCGCGTGTTTTGCAGTCTGGCTGAAACTGTCGGTGGGCGCGGCCCTGCTGGTGGCCACGCACGCGGTGCTGCGCCGCGCCACCGCCCCGCGCAGTGCGTACCCTAGGGACACTCATACACTAAGCACGAAAATGTTTACTGCTTGCCTATACCATTCTCATACTTCTGCAGTATTTATAGGAAATGAAGACAATGATCGACCTGAAAATTCTGGTCTCAGCGTTTTAAAACCGCCCGTCGGGCCTATGTCAATCGACTAATTGAACGTACGGCCCGACAGATTGAGTCAAAAACTATCAGTTCAGTACATACTTTTCTGGTCCTTATTCATCCTTTTAGCTCGATAATTTGCAATCATTCATCATGACCGTATCGTTGAATTTTAAGAAATTCCTAGTTACTCTACTGGTACTAGTACCAAAATTATATTCATTTTCACGGCTAGCTAATACATAACATGAAAATGTGGTCAAGCAGTAAATGTGTTCAGCCATCTGTCACGCTAGATTTGAATCGATTAATTTTATGACTGGAACTCAGTGTGCCGTTTCAATTGGATACGGTCCAAGTGACGTTAGTTTATAATAGGAATTTTGCTCATATGCTACACCTGGATCAAATTCGTAGGCTCATACAAGATTGCTTTTAAATTGCTATTGGGAAATTATATTCAAAGCTTCATATTTCTTACACTACCTTCATTTGGTTTAAAATATGCCTTCTTATTGCTTCTCATATTGTGACATCACATCATTATGATAAATTCTATGTCTTTCTGTTAAGCGAGTCACCGCGTGAATAAATGGCACATCGTTGGTCTGAAGACGCTAATAATAAGTATTTTAGGCTGGAACCTTTAAAAATATTAAATGTGAACAGATGACGCGGCGGAAGAGATTATAGAACGGGAAGAAACCCCGGTGGTAGATCGGAGGATGACCCTCATACCTTCGCAAGCTGCGCCACCCGGTATTACGTCTTATTTTATTTCATTGGCCACGATTCTACTTATGATTTTCTTAGCAGATTTTTTAGATAGTTACTATTTCCACTTTTTGCAATAGGGAAAAAATAAATGAGAATTTTACTCCTGACCATAAATTTCAGCATTGATTGCAGTAAATAGCGACTCGCGAGAATGTACGGTGATAAGATTTTTGCAAATTAGCCCCGCAGATTCTCAAAAAGTTTATTTCTACAGTTACTAATAGGGTCTACAATTAAGCACAATTTTGTGGATAAGACGCCGCTGAAACGTCGCTAGAGATTTCTTGTCTATGTCCCTATTTCTATTTGCTTATTGAAAAAAAATACCGAAGTATCCTAAAAGTGGCTAAGAAATTCATAAGTTTGAATCAACAACATTGGTTTTCTAAATCTCGATTTACATTCCTATAAGTGAACTGTTTGCGCTTCAGTGATCCCAAAAAAAGAAATCGTGGAGGAAATTGTAAGAAAAGAAGCCCCAGTAGTAAAGACTCCGGTTGTTATCAAACAAGACAGCGAAGAAGAGGTTGAAGAACCAGAAATAGAAGTAAGTATGAATCGGATACTAATCTAAATAAATTAATCTAAATAAATTCCTAAAATATAAAGTCCCAATTTTTTACCATATTTCTTAAGTTGTGTTTTCTTTTTAACTATTCGGTTTGCCTGACTGTAAAATGACCCTCACGTTTTATTTTTTTTATATCTATTTAACTTTCTATTACATTTTAGGAAGTCGTAGAAGAGGAAGAACTTGAAGAAGACGAGCCTGAGAAACTCGAAACTCCTGCAGAGAAAGACAAAGAACTGTACAGCGACGAGGAAATTGAGGAAGAAGAAGAAGAGGAAGTTATTCTACCAAAGAAAGAAGCCCCCAAAACTGCCGCAAAACCAAAACCTCCATCACCAGCACCGAAAACTCCTGAACCAGAAGATGAAGAAGACCCAGATGACGTGGAAATAATAGATGAGGAAGATATCGAAGAAGAGGAAGAGGAAGTGTCAGACGTAGACGATGCGGAGCTCTTAAGTCGCCTGGAAGCGAAATACGGGCGTCTGCCGGAACCCGAGAGACCGGGACAGAGACACAGTAAACACAGTGTGGTCGCATGCAGCTAACATTAACCCCCCAGCCTTACTAACTGTCTGTGAGTGGTAGATGCATTTTCTCACTATAATTTTTAATGATTGAATGTTTAGTGTAGTTTTTAGCTAAGATTTTACGTAATTTTGTTTTTTGTCGGTGTCTAATCATAAGATTATGTTAAAAAGTAGTATTGTTGTCTTTGCAATCAAAGAATTGATATTGTTCGCCATGAAAATGTTGAACTTCATTGTTCAGTTCACTGACTAGTTAGTTCTACATCGAATTACAAGGTATAGAAAATTAGGATAAATTAAAATGAATTCTCAATTTCTAGAGATATTTATACGTATTTCGTGCTAACTTTGAGTAACCAATCATTAATTATTTAAAGGAGTAGTAATCAATAATCATACATCATAAACAGCAGTACACGTCAAATCAGGCCTCTGGCATTCTTGTAAGAAGCAGGACCGCTATCGTACTGCATATTTTGAGAAGTCATTTAGAAACACGAACGGAGTCGCTCGTAAACTTGCTTTTTAAGTGGTAGCAATACTAATGTAATGATGTATCTCGCGTATTGCAGAGGACGGTGGGAACAGTGTAGAAGACATGTGGGCGGGCGAGCCGGCCGACGCGTATTGGCGGCAGCAGCTCGACTCCGCTGAGAGAGATCTTCGCCAGGTAAACATACTTACTACATACACATATCAAGCTTTCATGCCCTGCTGGATAGGCAGAGCGTTATCGCCATACCTAACACATATTTGAGGGCCGCTAATACACAGGAGACCCTCCAGTCTCTAAATCGCCTCTTACGACACCCGTGGGTAAGAAATGGGATGGTGGTATTCCTATCCATTGGCAAATTCTGAGGAGTTAATTTTATTTTATGTTTTTATTTTAACTAGTTTTCATCAGTATTCATAATTTATGAACAGATTTAAAAACTATCCTACAGAATAAAGACCCACCATTTACTGAGTTTTGTAAAGTTCAACCTTCCATCTTAACACAGACTATCAATAGAATAATAATGTTGGTGTATTCAGAAGACCTTATTTTGTGTGGTGTTTCAAGTGTTTACCTACCTATAACAATTACACCTGGTATTCCTCCCTTCGATCTCCATTTCTTCCTTAGCAGTGTGGCTTCGCATGCGATGTTTTAGTAAGGTCTTGAAATGAATACACCAACTGGTCAAAGAAAAGGACAATTAGTCTTTCCATTTCCCCATTCAAATGACTCACATGTCGATTTTATAAATTCCAGGACTGGCTGGACTAACAATGTTTTGCATCTAAAGTTTTACATAAAAATCATACTTTGCTCGTTGTGCCATTTTAACTATTAGTGAGGGTACCTCCGCGCCCGCACCCCGCGCGGTGGTTACCTCACCTCCCCTTACCCGTAGATATAATATAAGTTTGTATGGAATGATAGTCGACCGCATCCAAAATAAGACTGTTTGAGATTGCACCCTCAATTCAGTCGTATTTGATCGCGGTCGATGTGTGTTGCACGAGTAAGGTTGCCAGGTCTCTAAATCAGACATTTCCTTAAAGCTTGATCAGTTTTGTCCGACTTTATCCAAACACCTGGCAACCCTATGCACGAGTGTGTGTGTGGTAACATTTACTAATGTGGAGGGGGCGTGGTCTGCGGCGGCGGAGCGTGCGAGTGCTACGGAGCTACGCAGCAGTGCGCGCGCCCGCTACGTCGTAGCCGCTGCGCTGGACCGCCTGGCGGAAGCGAGACGGGACAACGGCCTTCTCACTCGCGCCATCGCCGCCTACTTCGATCTTTTGGAGATGAATGAGCGCCTCTCGGATAAGAAACTCATCGAAATTGCAAGACGGACGCTCGATAGGATACAGTTTAGAGGTGAGTTGATCAGTTTTCTTTATTTGAATAATTTACATTAACGAACATAGACGAACCTATCTACAGGTATTAAAAGTGGGACTTATTTTTAGATACACAGAAGTGCGCTTTGCATTACATCAACTTCAACCCCCAAAACTTATATTTATTTTCATCAACTTTTATGATAATGATGAATGATGATATAATGAATGAACGCTGATTCTATTTTCATTTCCTTATAGGAAATTACTTGAAAGCAGAGCCAGTGTACCGCATCCTTATCCGCCGATTCCCGGACGAGCCCGCCTACCGAAATAATTTGACTGTATCTTTTCTTATGGCCGGCCGGTAAGAAATTTTTTCTTTATTTTATTCTGTTCTATAGTGACATTTAGAAAGAAGTAGAGTAAAAATTTGCTATGTAACCGTTTTTCCTGAACTGAAGTAATTCATTGCTTTTTTCCCTTGAACATGTGTGATATTTTTTTCTATTTACAGGAACGACTTAGCAGAAAACACACTGAAAGAAACCCTCGCGCGGTGGCCTGACGACCGCGTCGCGCTAGTTCACTACGCGTTCATACTCAAAACCACCCACAAAGACAAACTCGAACAAGCCGTAGAGTTGTTCCAGAAAGCTCTAGAAGGCGATAAAGGTCCCGCATGCGAGCCAAGATTCTACTACCACTATGGTGACGCATTACTACTGCTTGGAAGATTCAAAGAAGCCCACGAAGTTCATAAACGAGCAGCAAAATTAGGGCATTTCCTTTCGGCTTCACAACGCTCGCTCTACAACGTTCCACGTTTAAAAAGCCGGCCATGGTGGAACGTCAGCGAAACACCTTACTTACCGCTCGCGAAGAATCTAGAAAAGCGATGGAAAGATATACTCAAGGAGGGTCAGAAGGCGAAGGCGCTATTCGAGAAAGAAAAGGAAGGTTTGAAGGAGCGGGGCGAGTGGTCGCAGGTAAATAACTTCTATTAGATGTAGTCAAATCGTCGCTTCGAGCACTAAGACATTAAAAATTAGCAAGGGTCGATCGAGGTGTCGACAGCTCAGTTGCAGAGCGTTGCTCTTCAAGCAACCGTCGTTCCCGCCACCGGGGACGCAGAGGGCCCTCATTTGTGCCTTTCGAGTCGTGGTGATCTTCTCGTCGGCCGCTTACGGCCGGCGGGGAATCGCCTACGGGGCTGAGCCTCCCCGGCGATGTATCATTCGCCGCCTGCGACGACAGGCGGGGCGATTGGGGGTCACGCTGGGCGTGACTGCGGTCAATCCGTGGTTCCAGGTATAACTTCACGCCGCGGCGAGGTCGAACCAGCCGGGTGATTCCCGTTGGGGAGGCCCAGCTAGTGCCCGTCAGCCAGCGGCGGCTCGTTTCTTCTGGTGGGTCAAATCCGGTGTTGGCTGCCTCATCATCCTCGCGAGGTGGTCCCGAGGCAGCGGTCATATCCTGTAAGCGGCGGCAGCCGGGCATCCCTGGGATTGTGCCCACGATCCTGACTACTCGACGTGGAGTAGTGGATGTGGACAGGTGAAGGCCACGTCAGGCTGTGCTGGAAAGTACCACCCTGAGCAGCCTATCTGGGTCCCAGAGCCTCCAGTTCGCCCCTGGCGGCCATGACCCCGCCGTATGACGAGATCAGTTGCTGGAGGCTCTTGTCGATAATAGAGGTCGCGTCCGCCCCCGTGCGGAGCGCGGCCTGGACCTCAGTGAGGGTCCTGATTGCACAGATCAGGACCTTTCTGTCCTCTTCTAGGACGGCTGCTCTTGTGCTCTCTTGACTTGGGGCCGATTGGCGCTTGGGCTTCTCCCCCTGAGGTATACCCTGAGTGGTGCCGACCGCATCCAATGGACCTGTGGTGGCTCGCGACGTAGCAGGCCCGGTGCTTCTACGTCCTGGGGGGGGCGATGCTCGCCTCCTCCGCCTCCTCGGCTTCCGCTTCTTCGGTCCGTTGGGGCCGTTGGCGGCCGCCATGAGAGATCCTGCCGCGTTGGTCTCTCGGTGCCGCCTCCGTCCTCTTCGGCTCGACGGGCTTGGTAAGGGGCGCTGTGCCTGCTCGCTTGTTCCGTACTTCACGGCGCAGTACGGGGCAGTCGAAGCTGTTTGCCGGGTGCGCGTCGCCACAGTTTGCACATGTGGCCGGCACTTCACGGGTCGGGCAGTCCGGGCGGGGTGTTCTCCGCCGCACTTCACGCACGCCAACTTGCGGTGGCAGTGCCTGGAGCTGTGCCGGAACTACTGGCATCTATGGCATTGGGCGGTCCCTTTCTTCCCACGCCATCCCTCGATCTTCGAAATGGACATTCCAGTCAAGGAGTAGGTCCACAACAATGGGCGGCGGCTTCTTTCGGCATCCAGTTGTTCTCATGGCGTTATTCGGCGTCTTTGCGGCGTCTGCCGTGGGCTTGCTGGTTGCAGGCTTCGGCGTCGTCAGCGTGGACGCGTAGGATGTCGTTGGCTGGTTGGGGGCGCTCGGAGTCGCCGCTGGGCTGTCCACGGAACCCGGGCTGTTCAGCAGGGGCATGGACAGTGGTGGCGTGACCCTCGTAGCCGGAACCGTGCGGGTCCTCGGCGGGGGAAGTCAATCCATAGTGCGCTTTTCTGCGCGCTGCGCGTTCTGCGCTCCTGCCTGCACGGCTGCAACACTCTCCCTGAGGGCGTTCAGGGCTGTGTGCCGTGCAGCGGCGTGCTGGAGGGCGAGCAAGTCTTGTGTCTTCTTATCCCTCGGCTCACGCTGCAACAGCGGAGACGTCGAGGGAGAAGGCAGTGGCGGCAGTGGGGCGCGGCGGCGAAAGCAGCGGTGATCGCTGCTGCGGCGGCGGTGGGCGGCGAGGTAACAAGGGGCGGGTCCGTCGATCCCGGCGTGGACGGCGTCCACGGTGGACGCGCCGGCGCGTGGGCGTCGAGGATACGTAGTATCGATTGGGTGTTCGTTCGGACGAACACCCTCTCGCGGTTCTTGAGCGCGGGGCGCTGGTTCGCCTTGAACGGCATTTTCTTCTTCTTTTTGTGAGGCCTGGTCCGCGTAAAGCGTAGCCTGCCCTCGGGGCGCAGGACCCTGGAGCAACCCCCCCGGTGAGACCCGCTGGTGGGAGGCCGGGGTTACGGGCGCTCAGCAGAGCCCTACGTGGTTACCGAGGGTAGGCGAAATCACTGGGTACTTCACTTTCGTACGCGGGTGGGTAGTTTGACACTACACCACAACGACTAGGCGGCTAATCCTTGTGCCTTTCTTTGGCAACTACCGGTATAAACAGGGTAGACATAGTTCCGACCCGTTCTTATTAGGGATGAGTTGTTCTGGGAAGGGCGAGATTGGGCTGGTGGTTTGATCAACCACCCACACACTTGCGGGTGAGCCCTTGCTCCCCATTAAATAGTAAGGTGTAGCTTTCAAAGCCCCGGGGCCATAAGTGAGAGTGAGAGTTGGGAGCACTATTAAAAACATATCCAAGACCCATAGTTATTTAGTAAAAGTTCTAAAACAATTGTAAAATAAATACCACTATTTGTAAAAAGTTAAAACCAATGATAAACAATATTATGTGTGCTCACTCAGTCCTCACAGAGAACCCCCTGGGTGTGCAAATTTATCAAGTTTACATAAAAGGCTTGCATACCAGTTTTTAGTAAAAACTCGAAATAAATAGTGACTTAAATTACTGATCGTATAGTAAAGTAAAAAAAAAAATTACAATTACTTTCATGTGCTCACTCAATCCACACACTTTCATACGGCTTATTTCTCACAAAGCAATAACGGAATATTTTTTTTTTATATGTCCAGTTATAATTAAAGTGAGATAGTATTTTGTAAAATACAGGACACTCCACTTTCATGATACACGGTTACTTAATTAATTTACAAAAGTGCTCACTCAATCCTCACATATTTCGAAAGAAAGAAATACTCATAATTTTTGTTTCGTGTGTATAATAGAAACTATGACTAGTGTTGTAGATCTAGTATTTTTTTACTAAAAGTACATCACTTTTTTAAATTAATTAATTAACCATGTATCATGATCATGAAAGTGGAGTGTTTTGTATTTTACAAAATCTTATCTCACATTAACTATGACTGGACATACAAAAAAATATATTCCGTTATTAATTCGTGAGAAATAGGCCGTATGAAAGTGTGTGGATTGAGTGAGCACATGAAAGTAATTGTAAATAGTGGGATTTGTTTTACAATTGTTTTAGAACTTTTACTAAATAACTATGACTACTGGATATGTTTTTAAAAGTGCTCACTCAATGCGCACGCACACAAAAAAGTTGCAGAGCAGTGGGGCTGTACCTAGCTACCCTAAGTGCCCGGGGTTCGATCCACAGGCGGCGCTTGAACATTTTCAATTTCTTATTTTCATCTATTTATTGCAGATGGATTTGTTCGTCCGCGGACAAGAGATCCCTGGGCGGTGTACAGTAGCGCCAGTCACTTGTTCGGTGGTCAAGAGCGAGATTGCGGCCGCGGGCTGTCGGCGCGGCCAGGTGAGCATATACATGGTGTTTCTTAATTTATGTGTTCAGATGGATTTGTTCGTCCGCGGACAGGAGATCCCCGGTCGGTGTGCGGTGGCGCCGGTCACTTGTTCGGTGGTCAAGAGCGAGATCGCGGCCGCGGGCTGTCGGCGCGGGCAGGTGAGAATTTATACACGGTGTTTCTACATTAGTCTATAAAAAAAGAGTTTATAATGTTAGACGGCTTTTCTGAAAAAGCTTAGCCCTAACCATACTAATAAAATATTTCTATTTCTAATTACTAAGATCGCGGATATAGTAATTTTGTGTAGGACATTCAATATTCGCTGTCATGTCATGATCTAGCAGCTAGACAACGCTATATTCTAGCTAGTTGTTCTACGAATAGAAGTCACCCGAAAAGTATTTGACCTGACTACTACCAACTGGACTACTGCGGCTCAATCTCAGCCTGCGAAGAAGTGCAAGTGTGTCTTGGTCACTAACGCGTGGCAGGGCTCAGTCTGGTTCAAATCCTGTCTGCGGTAGAAAGATTTTGCAAAATTGGTTCTTAATGCGGGAAGTGTTTTAATTTAACCTTATATTAATTTGTTTGGGGAAATCATTGTTTGTTGCAGGTGAAATTCAGCGTGATGGCGGCGGGCACGCACGTGCGCCCGCACGTGGGCCCCACCAACTGCCGGCTGCGGATGCATCTCGGCCTCAGCAACACCAAGGACACCTTCCTCAGGGTCGACCAGGAAACGAGGTACGTTTTCTAAAGCTTCTTCTAATTAGAATTAAAAAGGAATAGTAGGCGTTTCTTGGAGAAACTAGACCCTACCCTACGCCGCCATATCTAAATCAAAAGAACTGTCAAAACTACAATCAATTCTGCAGTCTATTGCAGCTTATGATCGGGGTCAAAAGAGCATACCTAAGACCGCCTCGAAGGGTTCAAAATATACGTTAAACTCTATTTACAAAAGTAAAAAATATTAATGTATGTATACCTCGGGAATAAAAAGCTATTTCGAACCATTTGAGGAAGTCCTAGGTATGCTCTTTTGATCCCGACCATACAACACAATCTATTCAATAGTTTCTCCAAAAAGCACCAGTTCAAAAAATGATTGGACACTATACTGACTAGTCAGTTGTTCCAGGCAATGGCAGGAAGGGAAAGTGCTGCTATTCGACGACAGTTTCGAGCACGAGGTGTGGCATAACGGCACCGCCGACCGACTCGTCCTCATCGTGGACGTGTGGCATCCCGACCTCACGCCGCAGGAGAGGCGCACGCTGCCGCCCATTTGACAAGAACTAGCAAAAATAGGATTAAACCTCCAGTGTCCAAAGTTGTTGAGCCTCTGCTTGAGAGATTATTTTTACCAGTATTTCCGACCTGTACAAAAACCGAATGACACAAATCTGCTTTGAGTAGGCTGCTACTTTAAAATTAGTGGCGAGTGGCGAAGCATAATTTTGAAACTAATTTGTAAAGAGCGCCGATGTAACGCGTTTTTGTGTTTCATCCCTAAAAGAAGAGACTAAGTATTTTATTACTTTTCTGGTTTCATAAATTTTTCTTGTGTAATGTACTTATTGTAAATCATGGCGAAAATATTCAATCTGAAATGTAATCTGTATCATACATCACATCACAAAACACCAGGCTTATAACGAGTCCTTACATAACGTAGTATTATTGGGTTCGTTCTTAACTTGGTATTGAATAAACAATCATAAGAAACTCATAATTTTCTAGTCTTGAATAGTTTATAGAAATAAAAGACATATTTTCCTTCTCAGTTTCATGTGATTGTTTCAAACTGCTTTTGTAAATATTAAAGTGCAATGTTACTGCACAAGAGTGTGGAAAAAAAGTGGTTACCCTTTCCCAACCAACTGCATTTGTTTTGTTTGAACTAACATCATCCTAAGATAAAGTTAGCATAATATTATGTGATATTTTACAACCTTTAAATGTAGACACCTTTTTCGTATTGTAATTATAAGGATTTATTATAAATATAATTTTAATGCTCGATATTTCATTCTTTTATTTACCGTTCAATAACTTTATCTTGACAGAAATCGGCTAAACCAGAAAAATAAAAAATAACAACAAATTAGCATTACGCAAGTCCAAAAGTCGAATAGTCGTGACAGTCGTTAGTTGAAGCATGTACTTGGGTATGTAACTTCGGGGCCGGAACGGGACAGAAGATGCGTTGCTCGAAGTATGTAACAGTTTAGAGCGGAGACTTCATAGCAAAAGATAACCATAAGTAAGTGTGCGTCACCTACCATCTAAGTGGAACGAAAAAAAAATCATTTTGCGACCCTGACCATTTGAGCCAGTGTCACAGCAGTGTGTGGGTGCTTTGATTAGGGAAGTACTGTAAGTACATACACTAAAGATTCATACTCCTCTCAGTCGGCTAAGTTAAAGACAACCCGATAAACCGTCGTGTCAATATTTCAACCTTTTTAACAGAATATTTATTTCAATACCTACATTCTGTGGAAGTTGTAGCAAATAAAAATAGCTGAAATCGTGTTAAATGGGTGTATATTTGGTATAAAAATTGCCAACTGGCTCAAATATAACCAATTATTTTTCTTAAACTAATAAAGCTTGCGTTCTAAAACTATTCTACAGTATATTGATTGGTCCTTATCGTTTATAGTTTTACTTGTACACATGTTTTCTCAAGTGATGTTGTGCAGTATATATTTAAACAACCACTAGGTTAGACAAACATTGATGAACTACTTTGACTTCTGTATGGACGGAGAGTTAAGACACTTCAGATGCAATTTTATAAGTACAATCACAAAGTACAAATTCGTTTGCTTTACATTAACAACAAAGTGAGCTGCTTTCTTACATCTAGTCAAATCGTTTAAACCTACATTTTCAGATCTTTACCATTACCACTGAAAAGGAATGTATAGTAAAATAATGTTTCCTTTCAAAATATCAAAAATATACGAAAACCTTCTAAAATTATTTGTCAATGTTAGTGTATGGACTTAACTTACAAATAAAGCTAAATTCTTAACATAACAGAATGTAAAAAGGAATGTATTTGATACATCAACAACATAATTATACCAATGACTCGTGAGATTCTTAAGTACAACCGTTATTTTATCATAATTTACGTAGGAACAGATTTTAAGAAAGAAAAGAGAGTTATAGAATCACTGGAGAGGAAGGCACATAGTTACAAAATCATTGTCTAAAGTAACATAGTCCATATTGGACAAAATCCAGTAGAATGAACTGCCTATCAGTAGCCCAGCAGTTGTATTTTCTAATAAATTGTAAGAAAAACTCAGTTTATGTATTATGTAAACTGTTAAATGGGAACTCGCGGTGCTGCTGATAGTGATCAGTGTGATCACGGACATAAATAAAAAATAAGGCACTAAAGTGGCAATGTAGGCACTACACTAGTAGGGTTCGTTTGAGGGCTGGTAGGCGGGCGGGCCGGGCGCCTGCGGGGTGGCGCGCGCGCTGTAAGGCGGCGCGGGCGGCGGCGGAGCCTCCCAGCCGGCGCCTTCGCCCCCGTACCCGCCCACCGCGCCGTACCCGCTCGCGCCGTACGACGGAGACTCGCACGGCGTCACCATGTCCGCGCGCGCGTCGTAGCTTACCGTCGTCGCGCCTTCGTACCGCCCCATGTTGTCATACGTCGGCACGTTCTGCTCGTAGTTCCGCGCGTGCTCGTAGCGCGGGTCGTTGTATGGCCCGGCTACGTCGTAGCCGGCTTTGGGCGGTCGCCGCACTGTGTCGTAGCGGTTCGTCATGATCGGGACGGACTCCGTAGGCGGCGGGGGGTCGTAGACGTCCTGGGCTCGGGATACTGTGTCTCGTTCTGGCGCGTGGTACGACGCGGGGCGCGCCGCGTGGAAGTTCGAGTATGAAGAATGAGCCGACGTGGGCCTTGAAGGCCTCGACTCACGAGGAGGTAGAGACGCATTAGATGACAGGTACCCTGCGTTCCTGTATGATCGACGTGATCTCCGCACGGAGGACTGGTTCCCGCGCGAGCCGGAGCGGCGCTTCACGCGTCGCGGGGTCATCGGCTTCAATGAGCTTTCGCTTATGTTCGTTTCTGTCGGGCTTAGCTCTATTGTGTACACTGGACGTCGCGGTAGAGTGCCTTTATCTGGAATAATGAACAGGAAGTTTGATATCAAGTTAAACACATAGTTTAAAGAAATATGCATTGTTTAACACATCTTGCTTACTGATCTCTAACAAATTTTTTAGACACATAGTTTTAAAGACACATGGTTTAGTCATAGTTGTGGGCTTTAATGTGATTGCTATTTTTAACTTATGTAGTTAGTCACGTAGCAGATATAATCGCTAGTTGCTTTTCTTGTGCTTACCACTTGCTGTTTTCATAGACAAACTATCTCTAAAAACACTTACTAGAGTCCGGTTTTCGTTTCTTAAAGGACCTGAACGCCAGGAGGACGGCTAGCGGCAGCGCCGTAGCCGTGAGTACGGCGGCGACCGCCGACTGGCCGAGCTCCACATACTGCCAGGGCAGGAAGCAGCCGTCGACGCGCGTGGGCCGCCACGTGCCCGGCCCGTCCACTTCGCCCCACACGGGCTGGCAGCCCCAGCCGTTACCCTCCCACCAGCTGACGCTTCCAGTGCCCAGGGATAGTAATCCACTCTCCTGGAATGTTTTATTTCATGTTTAATCTTTTTATTGTAAATCTTTCGGGCGCGTGTCATTTGGTAATAGGTCTGGCCAGCGAGTCTTTGGACACGGAAATGGCGCCAATTTTAAAAATCTTTCACATGTTAACACTGAAAAACTACAATAAAACAATTTTGATACTTACTATTTTTTTGGTTTCTGCTCTTTAGTTTGTGTTTACCTTGCCTACCGGTATGTATGTATGATGTATCTACCGGGAGTAACAGAAAAGGTATAACAAGCCGAAAGGAGGTCAAGGTACTCATGAAACTGAACAACTTTCCCCATGAAACATGGGTCGATATACGAAAAAAATATTTGGACCTCTCATACAAAATCGCAGATCAGCTGATTGATTTACTCTGAGAGGTCCAAATTTTTTTTCATATTTCGTCCCATGTTCCATGGGGAAAGTTGTTCAGTTTCATAAGTATCTTGACCTCCTTTCGGCTTGTTATACCCTTTCTATTACTCCCGGTAGATACATCATACATACATACCGGCAGGCAAGGTAAAACACAAACTAAAGAGCAGAAAACAAAAAAATAGTAAGTATCAAAATAGTTTTATTGTAGTTTTTCAGTGTTAACATGTTGCCATTTGAAATATTTAAATTATTTGACGTCCAAAGACTCGCTAGCCAGACTCTATTTGTATGGTGACATTATTTCACAACAACTTTAAGAGTGTTTCTGGTTGTCGCGAAATACATGTGAAGTTGTTGCAATAGGAATGGTGAGTTGTTCCTTGTTAACTCTATTGCAAAAACTTGGTGACAATGTTGCAAAATAATGTTGTGACATAAATGTTTCCAAATGATCCTCTATGCTTGTTTTTATATTGTTGTGTATTGAAAAAGATAGGAAGATAAATCTTTTGATTATATGCACTTTGCCTTGATAACAGAATACACGTCTTTAACTCTGTACAATCTCCAATTTTGCCTTAAGGAATGATTCCTGAAATAATATTGTATGGAATTAAATAAAGTTAACCAGCTTTTCAGGTTAAGCAGGTGGATGAATGAGATTTACTATCTCAATACTTTAAGTTGTCTTAGCTAATAGCAGAAATAGTTAAAAATCAATCCTGCCAATGATTGGAACTTAATTAATATCATGTGTTTAATTCATAAATATACCTAAGTTTTATTGTGAATTTTATTCTATTATTATAATGCTCTTACCCTGTTTAGAGAGCCCAGGTTTAGGTAGTAACATATCAGAAAAACATTCCATGTCAGCCACATAAAGCTCCATATTGCATACTGAAAATAGTAATGAACATAATCAATATTCATTGATAAAGCTTAGTGCAGGAAACTCTAAACTAAAAATCTTCTTAAAATTAAAGAAAGTTATCAACTAACAAACTTCAATTTGATGGTAGGTATACTCAAAATGTAAGGCATAAGCTTTCGTTGATATGATACTAAATTTTCTATAACTTTAATCAAAAATCCCCTTTGGGGGTGGCCCATGTCCAGCAGTGGGTTGTGGTAGTGGCTGTGGTAGATTTCCTAATTACTGTACCTACTGTTATTTATCTGTTATCAAGGAAAAATAACTTACCGCTGCAAGATATTTAGTGATGTATTGTACAGCTCCAAATGACCCAAATATAATAAGCAGAATGTTTACAAAGTTGGCAATGATAGGCAACCACATGTAACCCAGAAAGTCGAACACTTGTCGTTGTACTGTGACAATCTGTAAAAGAAATAGAAATTATTACTAAATCTTACCTAAAATAAAACAACAAGTAGTTTGTCCCTCACAGGCCCATCAGGCATAATACTAGGCTCACAAAATATACCTACTCTACTTGATTTCTTTTGTAGAAATTTCCATAATGTATTGTTCTATTTGAATTACCTATGCAGGCAGTAGAGGTACTTACAATTACAATTCCAATGTAATGTATGCCTACCAGAAACTACTTTAATTGATGTTTTACACACTTATAGTTTGTAACGATTTGTTTTAAACGATACTTAAGAAGTTGTATAACTCGTAGGGCTTCACAGGGCTTCATTTACCTACTTCCTAAAAGTATAGCTTGTGATTCATAAAGTAAAAGTTACTCACCAACTCGACGACACACACAATCAACAACAACGTTCGGAGTCCACAAACAGCCATTTCTGTGAGTAAAACAAACCTCTAGTATTATTTTTCATAATTTCTAATGTACCTTGTCGATTTAAACTCAAAAACAACCATGATTTAATTTATAAAATCGCAAATATAACGTCAAAAAATAGGAACAAAAATCGTTTTTCACAGAAAAAATGTCACTAAAAACTGACGTTATTTTTTTTAACTTCTTTGCGCGTGCATTCATCCGACCGTACACACGAGAAGATTTGGTTTGCAATGTCATGGTCACTTCTGTCAGTCTGTACAATACAGCCATCCATCCATGCAGCCATCTAAACATAGCATAGATAGCATCTTGATGACAAGTGGAAATTCGATACTTTGTTATTGATCGAACTGAATTATTTCTGCGTTATTGATTTATATTTGCTGACCACAAGGTAAGTTTCTAGTCATTCTACTTAAAAGTTGTCTAAACTGAGTGTATCTTATCTTCACGACTTTACCGGTAACCTCACTTTCTTTTCAGATTTGTACGACATGGCATCTGAAAACCTTATCCCGCTCGAGTCCAACCCCGACGTCTTGAATAAATTTCTTCAGAAACTTGGTGTTCCATCTGACTGGGCCATCGTAGACGTCATGGGCCTGGATGCTGAAATGCTTTCGTGGGTGCCGCGTCCGGTGCTTGCAGTTCTACTACTATTCCCACTTTCAGAAAACTACAAAGAACATAAGCAGAAAGAGGAAGATGAAATTTTATCAAAGGGACAATCGTTATCGAATGACATTTTCTACATGAAGCAAAATCTCAGCAACAGCTGTGGTACTGTTGCTCTGGTACACAGTGTTGCAAACAATTCTGATAAGATTGAATTACAAGATGGTGTTATGAAGAAATTCCTCGAAGAAGCCAAAGGACTAGATGCTGCAGCTCGTGGGATACTGATGGAGAAGAATGAAGGCATTATTAATGCTCACAAAGAGCTTGCTCAGGAGGGGCAAACCAACACCCCTGGGGCTCAAGATGAAGTCAATCATCACTTCATAGCATTTGTTCACAAAGATGGTGTGCTGTACGAGCTGGATGGGCGCAAGGCCTTCCCCGTCAACCACGGAGCTACATGTGCGGATTCCCTGCTGGAAGATGCTGCTAAGGTCTGCAAGGAGTTCATGGCTCGAGACCCGACTGAAGTGCGCTTTACTGTAATGGCTTTAGCCAAGGCTGATTAAATTTTTAAGCATTTTATTGCCACTACATCTACTATTATTGCAAGACTGTGGTGGCAAGCTGATTCTATGTGACAAGCTTCTAAAGTATTCTTGTATTTGATATTAGTATGTGCAATGCAGAGCATGCTTTTGTGATATTACAAAATTAATTTATTTTAATTGAATTGGCATTTTATTTTACAACAAAAAAACCTTTGTTAGGAAAAATATTTTATTTTGATTTTGTATATTTTAATTACAAAGGAAACTAACAAATAAACATTTCATAGAGTTAAGAAAATACTTAACTATTAGAAAGTTAACAGAAGAACAGAAATCATTTATTAAAATATATTAGTGGTCAAGTGATCTGTTATGTATGATTAATTGATAAAATAAACTTAATAATAAATAATAGCCCAGTAATTTGATACATACATAACTCATAGGTAATAGGTATCAGGAACAATGAATTTGGAACAGACTTGTTATACAAGCCCATGTAAATCCAGGTGTTACTGGGCTATAAACATATTCCTGGATTTTTACACAACTTATACCTCTGTCATGATAGTACAAATAACTATTGCAATAAAAACAAATAATATTTCGGGTCCACTGTTATACAGGGCAACTTTCTATTGATTTCTATATATTATGTAGAGAACAGAGGTCTACACACTCAAAGAATGAGATCGTAAAATACTAAATATATGAGATTCCATTCTATGTCACTGACTAAATGGTTAGCATTATAAGAAGGTTACATGGAATCAAGGCTATTAACTTAATAAATTAATAAAATATCTTTTAATTAAATATTTCTAATAATATCTGTGTAAATTACCTACTGGAATGTTATATTCTGTCACTTTGTGCCTTTTAATACATAATTTACACCTATTTCCTACATATTTACATGATATTTTAGTACGTATAATAAAATTAGATTAATATTGTCTATAAAATCAGTTTCTTTCTTCTCCTCATATATGTGGAGGGTCAGTAACAGCTTCATCTGTGCTCGAGTTAATTGATTCTGAAAATAATAATAAAAATATAAAATTTAAATTGCACAGTAAGACTTTTAGACAAGTTACATTTCTCAAAAACGTATAATTTGCCAGATAAAGAATGGATCTCAAATTGGTAATATTATTTTTTGCCTCTCTTATCATAATTATATGACATATGAGTACTATGTAAATAATAATGCTGCCAATTCGGTATCCATTCTTTATCTGCGCAAGTTATATGTCACGGATTTCCAGCTAAGAAAATTACCAGCATAATATTGTCGTCCGAAAAAATATAATTATATACGAGATAAAACTATGACGAATGGTAGTCCGCTAGTATTATATTAGCCCATGGCCAAACTCACCTGTACACTGTGTTGGTTGAGCTTGGGCAGTAGCATAGTGAACCAACAACCACTGTATGACGAATGGTAGCCCACTAGTATTATACTTTTTTTTTAACAATGGCTAAGTATTTGTCCGCAATCTCACCTGATGTTAAGTGACGAATGGCGATGCAGACGATGATGGAACATGCTCGTCATGATGAACAGATAATGCCTATTACAATATAACGAATGGTAGTCCGCTACAACCACAGTATGACGAATGGTAGTCCACTAGTATTATAATTAGCCCATGGCCATACTCACCTGTAACACTGTGTCGGTTGAGCTTGGGCAGCAGCATCGTGAGCACGAGCCCTGCCACACACGCCCCGCCGCACACCCACGACAGCGCGTAGCGGTACAACCACAGTATGACGAATGGTAGTCCGCTACAACCACAGTATGACGAATGATAGTCCGCTACAACCACAGTATGACGAATGTTAGTCCGCTACAACCACAGTATGACGAATGATAGTCCGCTACAACCACAGTATGACGAATGTTAGTCCGCTACAACCACAGTATGACGAATGTTAGTCCGCTACAACCACAGTATGACGAATGATAGTCCGCTACAACCACAGTATGACGAATGATAGTCCGCTACAACCACCGTATGACGAATGGTAGCCCAAGCTGCGCGTTTCGTCCAGGGATATTTATTTACCTATAATGACACTGTGTTGGTTCAGCTTGGGCAGTAGCATGGTGAGCACGAGCCCAGCGACACACGCCCCGCCGCACACCCACGACTGCGCGTAGCGGTACAACCACAGTATGACGAATGGTAGTCCACTATAACCACAGTATGACGAATGGTAGCCCAAGCTGCGCGTTTCGTCCAGGGATATTTATTTACCTGTAATAACACTGTGTTGGTTCAGCTTGGGCAGCAGCATCGTAAGCACGAGGCCTGCGACACACGCCCCGCCGCACACCCACGACAGCGCGTAGCGGTAGTACGTTGACTCGGCGCTGTCCGCACTGCAATTTCAATACGGGAATAATGAATCACTTTATTGCACAAGAAATAAAAATATTACAGAAAACAGCCGGTAATTAAAATAAATTTTACAATTGGCGGCCTTATAGCTAATGTAGCTACTTCTTCAATACATGAATTACCTACTTTATTGCACAAAAAATAAAAATATTACAGATAACAGCCGGAAATTAGAATAAATTGTACAATTGGCGGCCTTATAGCTAATGGTAGCTAAGTATTTCTTCTAGGCAACCGAATGAATCACTTTACATATACCTACACACCGTACATAAACACATCACGCCTTATTCCCTTTCGGGATAGGCAGAGTGTTAAAGACCTTAAAATATTGTCGTTATAGCCACGGTCGGCAAAACTTTGAGTCACTCAAAAGGCAGTGTATCACCATAGTGACAGGACAGGTTCTCAGCCTGTCGCCTTAAATTACAATAGGTACACATCAACTCTCAAATCCCTCAGTCGCTTGTTACGACATCCACGGGAAAGATATGGAGTGATGCTATTCAAAGCCGGCACAACGCAGCTAATTCAATACGGTAATATGATGAATACATGAATCACTTTATACTTGTATGTAAAACATCTATACAGTAAGTAGGACAGCTATCTAGGTGACGAAGTTCAACTATGTTTTAATACAAATAATGACTAATACTAAGTGATAATATTTAATGAAGCATGAAAATGTGAATAAGTACACTTCATTGTTAATAATATATTTATACAACATTCAGTCGGGCTGAGGATACTTGAAAAGTTTTGGAAATAATGGAAACGTTCACATTGTTAGTCATCTATACTTAAAGTTTCATGCCACGTGGTTAACTTTGCCAGCTCTGAGGCAGTGCTTTTATTTTTATTTTTTATCCAGCCCGAACCCCGTTTATTCTAGGAACATAAATTGTTATAAAAACGTTTTAATTTTATTCTTTGATTAAAACATGAATCTTGAACTTCACCTGCAAAGCTTGGTATTTTAACACTTTTTTTCTGAGTATAATATGCCTTACCTACCTACATACTAACTTAGCTTAAACTATGACGCTAATCACGTAGGTCAGTGAGATAAGATTATTCCCTACGTGAAATGATACCACATTGCTTCTTCCGCAACAGGTGTTTGCCACGCGTTCTATAGGTGTATTAAGTATGTTTAGTATTTTGAAGGGACAAAGTACTTTTCCTAGCAAACTGTACAGGGAATGGTAGATATTGATACATATATACATATATCACGCTTATATCCCTTGCGGGGTAGGCAGGCAGAGCGTAAATGGCTGTAAACAACGGCCATTTACACCACGTCTGACAGAAGTACAGAAGACGGAGTAATCATTATTAGCATCATTACCGACATTAGGTTGTCAGCCTGTCGCCTAAAATTCCAATACACATCAACCCCCAAATCCCTTAGTCGCTTCTTACGACAACCACTAGAAAGACATGAGGTGATGCTATTCTAAGACAGTACCACACGGCACCACACCACACAGAGATTGATTACGTACTACATCTGTATGACAGCGATGGCGACGCCGCACGCCAGTTTATCGGTGAAGCTCATGAGTCCGTAGACGAAGGCCGAGGCCTCCGTGCGCGCGCCCACCAGGTCCGCCGTCAACCCACAACGGATATTGTCGTGACATATGTAGGTATGTTTATGTTTAGTAGTTTGAAGGGACAATACAATCCTAGCTAGCATCATGTGTAGGGAATGGCAGAGATTGATTACGTACTACATCTGTATGACAGCGATGGCGACTCCGCACGCGAGTTTGTCGGTGAAGCTCATGAGTCCGTAGACGAAGGAATATGTATGTATGTTTAGTAGTTTGAAGGGACAATACAATACAGTCCTAGCATCATGTATAGGGATTGGCAGTGATTGATTACGTACTACATCTGTATGACAGCAATGGCGACGCCGCACGCAAGTTTGTCGGTGAAGCTCATGAGTCCGTAGACGAAGGAATATGTATGTATGTTTAGTAGTTTGAAGGGACAATACAATACAGTCCTAGCATCATGTATAGGGATTGGCAGTGATTGATTACGTACTACATCTGTATGACAGCAATGGCGACGCCGCACGCAAGTTTGTCGGTGAAGCTCATGAGTCCGTAGACGAAGGAATATGTATGTATGTTTAGTAGTTTGAAGGGACAATACAATACAGTCCTAGCATCATGTATAGGGATTGGCAGTGATTGATTACGTACTACATCTGTATGACAGCAATGGCGACGCCGCACGCAAGTTTGTCGGTGAAGCTCATGAGTCCGTAGACGAAGGAATATGTATGTATGTTTAGTAGTTTGAAGGGACAATACAATACAGTCCTAGCATCATGTATAGGGATTGGCAGTGATTGATTACGTACTACATCTGTATGACAGCGATGGCGACGCCGCAAGCCAGTTTGTCGGTGAAGCTCATGAGCCCGTAGACGAAGGCCGAGGCCTCCGTGCGCGCGCCCACCAGGTCCGCCGTCAGCGCTAAGCTCGTCACTAGCATCACTGCGCCGCCGAAACCTTACAAAACAAAATTTATTTTAATTGAAGATGGACTTTTTTGACGTCGGTTGTGCTCTGCCTTCCCCCAAGGGATATAGGCGTCATATATGAAAATATTACATAAATGACCTAAAGTCGATGCAGTAGTACCCACATACATACATCACGCTTATATCCCTTCCGGGGTAGGCAGAGCGGAAACGGCTGTAAAAACGGCCATTTACACAAAATGTCTGACAAAAGTTTGAGAGTCATACAGAAGACTGTGTATCACCATAGAAACAGGTTGTCAGTCTGTCGCCTAAAATTGCTCATTAGTCGTCGCTTCTTACGACTCCCACGGGAAAGATATGGGATGGTGCTATTCTAAACCAGCACCATACTGCATCAGTAAACAGGCAGTAATAAACATATGGTTTTAATTTTGTTTTTCGCGAACAATGCCATCTATTGAGGCGTAAAATTAAATTATTTGGATAAAAACATCTAGGGTAAGTAGGAAGGCTTACCAATCAGCACTGCCACCACATAAATGAAGTCATTCTTGTATGTATCATCTGAACCGAAGTAGATCCAAACGCATCCAGCCAGGGCGCAGGTGGCTCCAAAAAAGTAGTTCAACTTGCGCGTGAATGATCTGGGAATCAAACTTTGTACTCCAGCGGCCGTCAAACTCCCTAGGTACATGGATAGAGGGACGACGGCTATCGCTCGCGCCGCGAGCCCCAATGTCCGATGAATGTACAATGGGACAAGTAGTTGGGACACATTCACAACAAGCCTTGTTGTCATGTAGATTCCTGCCACCTGCAAAAATAGAAGGATGATGATGGATGATAAAAGAAAAGTAATTGTACCCCTATATTAGACTATTCCAAGGAAAATATTACTGAGTGGTTGTACTACTTCTACTAGCTGCACTTCTTTTGTGGTATCACAATTTGAGTATGACATCATACAAGGAAAACTATAAAATTTATTTACTCTTATAGAAAAAAAAAAGATTGTTAGGATTCTGGTAAATAGTAAAACTCCTATATTTATATTTAATGCATCTAGTATATAACATTAGAAAGGGAAATGTTTTATTTTCTAAAACATAACTCAATTATTTACATAATCTTTTTATTACTTAAATAAATATATATTTATTACTTAAATAAATAAATATATTAAAGAAAAATATAAAAATATATTAAGTAAAAATATGCTTATTCATTTACCTGATACATAGAAGCCTGCTTTAAAAAGTCACAGTGCACCCCACTGCCAGTAGGTGAGCTCTCAATCAGCTGTTCTTGTCTCCTGTATGGTTTCTCATGTACAGTCATATGGAACACAGTTATTGCAACCACACCCACCGCCATTACTATGTACACAATATTCCTGAATTTCCAAGCATCTCCTGGCCCTACTTGCTGAAAAGTAGGTAAATAGAATATTTAATTTTATTATCAAGAGTAGATAATCCTGTGCCTAAACATGTAAATTGTAAATACAAATTAGGTACTATTTGTTATGCAAATACCAATTCTTAGAATTACTTTTACAAGCTTCATTAATTATGGTAATGTGTTAAAATGAATAGATAACATACCTCCTTATCACACTCCCCAGTTACACCTAAAACAATCCATGTAACTATATACACCAATAGATTAGAAAACACTGTGAATCCATACCTACAAATAAGAAAATAATTGTTTTTAAATTGTGTTCAAAATTTTACAATGTATTTGTCACCCAGACCATGTGGAGAATGTTTTCATACCTTACAGCAGTAAGATGTGTCCTCGTGTGATCATCGTCAGACAATTCTGGTATTAAGCTTAAATGAGAAATTTGGACAGCTGCCCAGCCTATTTGGAATATCATGATGAATGCAGCATAGTAATACATTTGTGCCCACTTGTGTGCCACAGCACATCCCAGGCATTCCGAGAATATGAATGGGAATGATGCCAAAGTGCATGCACTACCTGAAAATAATAGAACAGAAATAAGGGAACTAGTAAACAAGATAAAACATATCACAAGATAGAACCTCACATACCAAATAAATGCCACAATTTTCTCCTTCCATAGCGAGCACTTAGTGAGCTATCTGTGTGGTCTGAATGATATCCAACAAATGGTGTAGATAGAGCATCTACGACTTGTCCTATTAACATTAAGTAACCTGCCTGTGAAGCACTAAATCCTAACACCAAATGGAAAAACACCAAAAAGTATGTAAACCATAAACTTGCACATACATCATTTAGGATATGCCCAACACCATATCCTAATTGTAGTCTTAAACTAGTGGATATGACCACAAATTCATTATCCATTTTACAGGGCAGCTGTAAACTTTAGTTAGGTCAGCAAAAGTTTTGAAGCCAGTAAATTATTGTCAGCGTAGGCTAAATTAGGGTAAGTTAATAACGACAGGTTTATTATCAAACTTTAAATATAAGCACTAGTTGTGCTAATTAAACTTTAAATACAAAACACTAGTTTCCGCCTACGAATAGAATTGAAGATAAGATTTTTTGTTGTGGAAGTGGAGTTTTTGTGGTTAGGGTTTGGTTGACATTTTCGTTCAAAAATTTCACATTAGTTCAAAAGCAGTGATACCTGTCTTTGTCATGCATGAAAGAAAATATTATTATTTGTCTCGCTCTCGTATATTTCTAAACGTAACTTACTTTTACTTGGCAATTCGGGTTGTTACAAACGAGATGATTTGGTTAGTCAATGATTTATTTGTATTGGTTGTATATTCACAAACCCTTCTGTAAGAATAATTTAAAGAAAAAAGAAACAAATGATAACAAACGTCAAACTGTAATAAAATAAATACGGCCGGAAAATTTGGAAAAAGCGTTGTTTTGTGCATTTCTTTGACTAAAGTCGGACATTTAGAACCTTCTAATGAAATAGTTAATACTATGGTGTCTTTAAGTTCACGCTTTTTATGCGTTTTGATCGGCCTCACAGTAGTAATATACCAAGTCCAGGGAGATGATTTCAAAGAAGAAATATTCATCAAACCGATTCCTCCTACTCATCTTTACGTTAATTTTCAATTTGTTACTCTGGTAGATAGTGATTCCTCGTGTAAGTATTGATTTTATCATCGTTATCAGCCATAACATCCCACTCATGGGTCTTCCTTTATTGAGGTGTGTTTGCCATGCTGCCCAATGTTTGACAATGTGGCTATAGAATAAACTTCTTTTCTTTCATTATGTAAAGTACAAAGATTTGTTGTAGCAGTACTACAATAATGTTTTTTTTTTTCAGTTGAACACTCACACCTTGCACCTCGGTCCTTGGGGGAGATCATATCACGATTCCAAGTAGAAGAATTGCATCTAACTTTAACCGAGGGCCAGTGGAGACATCACCAGTGGGGTTACCCAGTGTTAGACGCAGCACCTGGAGCAGAGCTGTATGCCTGGTTCTCGCCAGACGTGGTTGATATTGATGCTCAGTGGAAAAAGTTGAGTGCCACATTATCAGGGCTTTTCTGTGCATCTCTAAACTTCATAGACAAAACTAACACAGTGTCACCTCAGATGACCTTATGGCCAACAGGAGCTATCAAAAATAGTGAAAATGTTACATCACAACTGAGATATGCCTCTCTACCTAGGGAAATTGTGTGCACTGAGAACCTAACACCTTGGAAGAAGCTGCTGCCCTGTGAATCCAGTAGAGGTTTTGCTGCCCTTCTGAACTCTAGAATGATACACAACACTAACTACCACTCTGTTGGGGTACATGTAAGGAATAAATGTGCATCAAAAGATTGCACAGAAACTCAACTTGAAATAAAACAGACTGTGGCTTTGGTTTATGATTATAAAATCATCAACAGTGTTGACTGGAGTCTCAGAAAGCTATTTGGTCAAGGATTACCAGGAGCCTGTCCATTAGCATCAACTAGCAGGATATATGTTGACTTAACATCAAACTCCACTCAACAATTTAATTTGGTTCCTTCTCCAGATTCAATTATTACTTCAACAAGGGGAGGAGTTGACTCTGTACTGGGTACATATGACATTCTACCCAATGGTACAATGATTAACATTGCTGCCAGACAAGTTAACTACAAGCCAGTAGTGGTGACAATCCCACCACCTCTCCATTTTAATCACTATGTCCTGGGATATGGTAGAGAATTTGGAGGTATTGTCACAGAAATTATAAACAATTGTTGGACACCCATACAAGTTGTTGTACTGGAGAATGCACCCTGGTGGTTGCCAATTCAATTGAGTTCTCTGAGAATAAATGGAGAAGCTGAGAGTGATTTAGTTTTATCTCAGTATTACTCTCCTGGACGCAGCAGGCAGAAACCTTATCACCTGGAATTACTCTTGAAACTGCCACCAAGATCCAAAACCACAATTACAATTGACTTTGAATTTGTTTTCCTAAAATGGCAAGAATACCCTCCTGATGCAAACCATGGCTTCTACATTGGATCTGCATTAATTTCTGCTAAATTGCCAACAGCCAGAAACTACACAAGTTTGCCAATTACTGGAAGCACATTTGATTCTGTCATAAATGCATCTCAATTGTGTAAGTCATAAATTTCACACAATATCCTGTATTAATTGAATGAAAGTACTAAAATATTTCATATTTCACAAATAAGTTAATAAAACATCTTGTTTTTTTTTTCAGGGTATCCATTTGTGTTTAGATCAAATGGTGCAATGGTGTCACTTCCAACTCCGGACTTCAGCATGCCTTACAATGTGATATGTCTCACTTGCACAGTGGTTGCTTTAGCTTTCGGTCCACTGCACAACATCTGTACCAAAGAACTGGTTTTGAAACCAATGGGAACTCCAGTATCCCTAGTACAAAAAGTTTTAAGCTTATTTAAAAGGAAGAAAGATTAAATTCTCACACTATTATTACATGTGATGATGTGAACTCATGTGAAGAAGAACAAATTGTAGACTGAATAATTATTGTCTTTGATTCACTAAATAAAGAATTGTTTTATATTTAATTCAAAGTTTATTTAATCCGAATTTCCACTTCCTGCTATGTCTAGTGTTTTGGTATACTGCGACTTCGAGATAACAAAGTAGGGCCGAAATATCAAGAAATCAATACTAATTTCAAATTATTTTACATCTCTGCAGTTCGACGTCGACATAATTTATAACATAGCATCAACGCATTCTACCCTTGGGCATAGTAAACAAAGCGACAAAGAGAAATTTAGTCCAACAACGTAACATCTTGGACTGCTCGCCGCCAATCTACCTGCCAAACTTAACTTTCAACAAGCATTTTCTGTAAATGCATCATCTCACTGCGCTCGCCAATCCGCCTGCCCCGCTACGAGTGGCGAAGTTCGAAGTCTCTAAATTCTTAAGGCGCTGCCATCTATAGTAAATGCAAAAACTAATAAAAAATCTACTCGATACTAGATGTCGCTAGTAAGAATAATGTGTTGCCGAGGTTAAAAAATGTATTTTGGCAAAAAAGCATGATGTCAATTTCAAAATAAAAACAAATACTGTCAAAAATGACTGCTGATTGACGACAAAGTCCTCTCGTCTTCTCTTTGTTGCTCCTGTTTCTAGATTCTTGAGTGTAGTGTCGTAAATTAGCTTTTCTAGGACACACGTTAGTTTATTTTGTATCCATAAGCGTGATAATCATATATGGTCGCAAGCACGTTGTTTTCAATGCAGTATTCCAGTAAATCTTATTAGACTTGTGCGAACCACTATGGTAAGATGTTTGTTTCTATCTTATTCTCTTCCTGATCATTCATATTCTTGTTATCTGTCTGATAAGGTGTGTTTATGTTACATAGAGTTACCAGGATGAAGCTGGGTGCTATGTGGGTTCTTTCCCCAAGGATTTCAGCTATGGACCGTTTGAGCAAAATGGGGATGGTGATAGTACATCATTACAAGAAGATCACAAGCCCAGAATTTTGCTTATGGGTCTGAGAAGGTATGTTATCTTTATCACTAGCATGGCTAAAGAGTGATGTTTCAATTACATGTTTGCAGTGGGCGGACACAGCTTTTCTTGTTTTATCTTGTTTATGCATTATACATTGTTACCTACCCTTCACTTATCGTAGTAAATTTAGCTTAGTTCATGTTCTTATAAATGCATAATGTTTTATTACAGGTCTGGAAAGTCATCTATACAAAAAGTAGTCTTCCATAAAATGTCTCCAAATGAGACTTTATTTTTGGAATCAACAAATAAAATTGTTAAAGATGATATAAACAACAGCAGTTTTGTCCAATTTCAAATTTGGGATTTTCCTGGACAAATTGATTTTTTTGATCCTACTTTTGACTCTGATACCATATTTGGGGGCTGTGGAGCGCTTGTCTTTGTAATTGACGCACAGGTATGTAGCATTACTTGACCTACAATTTACTTTAAAGAATAATCAAGTTTAGTTATGTTCAAGACACTTGCTATAACTTGATTTCAATAGGGCTAGATTTAATAAAATTGCAATTCAAGATAGAGTCAGCTTTAAAAAATATATTAAATAATATTTATTAGAAAAAACATTCATTTTTACAAGGACAGGAAGATAATGATGTTTGTAATGTTGCAAAAGTAACGAATAATGAAAAATGTGTCTCTTTTTTTAGGTGTGTAACTGTGTAGTAAGTGTATGTTGCTGATATATCATTATTCATAATTATTTTTTATCAATTTCAGGATGATTACCAAGATGCATTGGATAAATTACAGCTTACTGTTACTAAAGCTTACAGAGTGAACAGTAACATTAAGTTTGAAGTGTTTATACATAAAGTAAGTAGAAATAAATAATAATATTTTTTTTTTTCTTTATTAACAGTTACATAACAAACATTACTAAACTAATTATAAGCTTATAATAGGTAGTTATGTAACCAACTCCATTACCCACAGATTACAAAAATTAAGATTTTAATAATGACTTAATAATCTTAATATTGTTAAAATTAATGTTAAATGTAAACTTTATATTTAATGAAGAGGTAATTTAAGGTTGGTTATAGGTCATCCATCATCATTCTGTTAAAACATTACTTAGCATTTTTTATTAAAATATGTTTTGGTTTTATATTTCAGGTTGATGGTCTCAATGATGATTATAAGATGGAATCTCAGAGAGACATCCACCACCGAGCCACAGAGGACCTGGCCGAAGCAGGTCTTGAACATGTCCATTTATCATTCCATCTGACTTCCATCTACGACCACTCCATATTCGAAGCCTTTAGCAAAGTTGTGCAGAAGTTAATACCTCAACTACCTACCTTAGAAAATCTTCTAAATATACTCATATCAGTAAGTTACACACATTTCATATTCTAAGGTACATATACTGTTCAGTTACAAATATTAAAAGAAACTAATTTCCTATTTTTCTAGAATTCTGGAATAGAGAAGGCATTCTTGTTTGATGTAGTGTCAAAAATCTACATTGCAACAGACAGCTCTCCAGTGGACATGCAGAGCTATGAGTTATGCTGTGACATGATTGATGTGGTCATTGATATCTCCTGTATATATGGGTATGTCTTATAAGTATTATTGCAACTGATATGCTTCCGCCAAGTTTTCGCCTCGCGGTTTCACCCGCGAACGGTTGCAATAAATATTTTACCATGGTAAAAAGTAGACTGATAAGTTTTTTGCTGTAAAGACACATTCCTTTCTGTTGTCATTAATCATGAATTTTATTAATTACCTAAGAATTATGTAACTATGCAGCAACATCTGGCTCGTAAAATATCTCGAACCGAAAAAATTAATGTTAATCAGAACTATTGTACAGTTGTAAAAACAGCCATGCTTACATGATCACTACCATTAGCCTCATAATTTTTTTCTAATATGGAAAATGCTTAGTTGTTATCCTTCCTATCTTTTTAATGGCACTATTATTTCAGAATGGTTGATGAAAATGAAGTGAACACATTCAACAGTCAAAGTTCTAGTCTCATAAAGTTGAATAATGGGACTGTCTTGTACCTTCGGGAAGTCAACAAGTTCTTAGCCCTGGTCTGCATATTGAGAGAAGAGAACTTCCAAAAACAAGGTAGGTATTATTGCATATTATTGGCAAGTATGTTCTTACATAGCTAGCCCTGCTTTCCTAGCATCTTGATAAAATAAATGAGCCGCGGGAGCCCAGTTGGTAGAGGCGTCGGCGGCGGCGGTACAGATGCCGAAAGTCGCAGGTTCAAATCCTGCCTGCGGTAAAAAATTTGTAAGTTTTCCGAAAAAGAGACCTCGTCAGTAAAGGCAATTAGTGCCGATTCTGGCGTATACATTCCATACTTTTGAAAAGTGAGCTAAGTAATGCATACTCTTGAATCAGCACGATTTTTGTGATCCTACTAACAGATCCTCATTTCCTCTACTCTGTAATCTGCAACAGTGCTCGTAATTTCCAGGTGTGATAGACTACAACTTCCTGTGTTTCCGGGACGCCATCACGCAAGTGTTTGAGCTGCGCAACAAGGCGCAAAACGCGGCAGCGTCGCGCGCGCTCGCCGGCACACCCGAGCCGCACTCCAACGGAACCGCCGACGAGAGCTCCTCCGACCCGCATCCCTAGCACCGCCTCCTGCATATCTCCCATAGGGTCCAAATTTATTAGTCACCTGACAGATAAAAAATATGTACTAATAGATTAGGATCCTATATCTTATCAACTCAGTAATCAATACAATATTCAGTAACATGTATATTTTAGATTATAAAGCAGATTTATAATGTGAATATAATATAAAAACTTGTTTTCTATGTAGCTTTTTATTTCTCAAGCTAATTTACACTAAGGCATGCCGGAAAGGCAAAGGGATCTTTCAAGTTTGCCAAGCAAGCCTACAAGTAGGGACATCCGCACCGCAGGCATCTCTTTGGAAAGGGAAACAAACCTTGGAACCCACCCAGCAGAACACGAAGCTGATATGGGCAATTCTGATACAGGTTACGAGTAACCAAAAGAAAGATACTGCTACTCCCCGAGAGATGGTGCTAAAATCAGATTATCAAGCCTACCACAGACCACCATGTTTCATAGACAAAAGGTTCATCGATCTACTCTTAGATTTTCTTACACAGCCCCTTAACCAATGAACATCGCTGTGAAGAATGTTAAGTTAAGCGGCTGTGTATTTATTTTTACTAAGAAAACGAGTTTAGCAGAATACTGCTAAATAAGCGAAACGTCAATAAATTACATCTTTTGTTTGTCGAATACACAAAAATCTAGATTTTTCATTATAATTGTGATAAAACATCGTCTTCAGGTCAGTATTTAACACAGAGGATAGCGATTGTTTGGTGAGTACTGTTTAATAATTACTTTTGCGATTATCTTCAGTATTTGAGCGTCTTACAAGTACCTACTTCTACTTACCATGAGAGGCTAAGTATCAACTCCTTTAGTACTTTCCCAATCACTTCCCAATTGAATTTGATGCTTTTTTCCCGTCTATCAAACATCTTTGTTATTCGCTAGTACACAAAACAGCATATACGGTTGTTTAAGCAGTGGGAGCATTCTAATGAAATTCCAATCATGACATTCTTCTTTACTGGTGGGGTTAGAAAAAGCCTTGACTAAAGTTTAGCATATCCAATAAAGGTCAGAGTAAATGTTATCCTAAAAAAACCTAAATATCAGTAGATGAAACAATTACTCTATCATATTGATTCTATGTTGCACCCTTTACAATGATGCAATGATCTATCTATGTTCAAATCTAGACTAAATAAAAAGCCCCATTCAAACTAAATGGGTATGTAGGTAACAGAACTCAATCACTTGACATTTTGTACCAATCAGTGCAATACATACCTACATACTGTGGCAATTCCACTCTGGTTTGAATAAGACTTTAATTAGTAGTTATATGTTAAACGCTACTTTATTTTACAGAGTGTAAATTTAAATGCGTGCCATAGCTTCAGATTAGGTTAAGTATCCATAAAAAATATTGAAAAAAATCCCAGTGAAAAAAAAAAATCTTTTTTTGGATTTAGTCAAAACTTTTTTTTTTAAATCTATTTTTGACACTGTTGTTGTTTAGAGAGTGCCCATACAAGTACTTTCGTCTAAACAACTTTGAGATTGAACGAATTTTGGCTGAGATATAGGCATTTGAATCAAATGTCAGCCAAGTAAAAAAAATTGTTACTGGGATTTTTTTCAATATTTTTTACAGCATACTTTATCATCATCATCATCATCATCACAGCATCCTTTATTGATATTAAACCTACCCTGAACCTATGGCACACATTTAAATTAACACCCTATTCTTTGGTCATAATATCATATGCAGGATTAATGTTAAATGCACTGAATATTCTGACACAGATTTAAATTTTACAATCTCTTCTAACTGTGCTGTGATGCCTAATCAATTACAATTAAGTACCATTAGAAAATTAATAAAGAAACATGAATATTATGTAAAGGGCTATTCACTCTTAACAAGTACACAAATAGTATTTATAATTGCTGGGCAAACAGGGCTCTTATATTAGAATAAAATAAACCAGGGTTAAATAACAAATTTTAAAACTCTTCCCATATTAGGTATACAATTTTTGCTAGGTATTCAATTTTCCACAGCAGGCAGCATTTCAAACTGCAAAATTCAGCACCTGTACTGCTGATGCTACTATCAACTGGGCTATTGTAATTCTATTGCAAACTTTGCAAGTTTTTCAAAAAACGCTTACTTAGCGTGTCTTGCAGGTTTGTCGTTTTTTTTACATGCAATCATGTTTTTATTTATTTCTTAATTCAAAATAGATATCTGCATTATTCCCTACATCATCATCATTGGCCTCATACGTCTGTGACAGACGATTTATTCAGTGTCTGAGGCAAGATTTTTCATGGCTGTATAAGCCGATACGGGAGCGGCATGACTTTCCGCACGCTCTACAAACGAATGTGGAATTGGAGACTGACACATGCATGTTTAGATGTCGTTTTTGCCTTTTGTTTGCGAGACCAGCGAACCAGGCATCATCGTGAGCATCCTATTCTCAGCAAGCTTCTCCCAGCTTTGATGGTCGATGTCAAACGCAGCCATGTCCCGTTTGGCGCAATCTTTAAAACGTAGCATCGGTCTTCCAACTCCTCTTTTGGCGTTAGCTACGGCGCCAAGCAGGACACGCCGCGGTAGACGCGAAGGTTCCATGCGGTACACATACCCTAGCCACCGCAATCGTCTTTGCTTAAGCAAAGCGGTAAAGCTAGGCAGCTGTGCAATTTCTAGAACTCGCTCGTTTGTGACTCTGTCCTGCCAAGTTATATGCAAGATGTTTCTTACGCAGCGCATATGAAATGTGTTGAGTCGACGTTCTTGTTTTGCGTACGAAGTCCAGGTTTCAGCTCCGTACAAGAGTATGCTTAGAACGCAAGTTTGGTAAACAATTATCTTGGTTTTTATGGTCAGGTGTTTATTATTCCATACTCTTGTACTGAGCCTGCCGAACATGGTCGCCGCTTTGCCGATACGAGTATTGATCTCAGCATCGAGGGTGAGATTGTTCGACACAGTCGAGCCCAAGTAGCAAAACTTGTCAACTATGTTCAAGGGAACGCCACCGAGCAAAATACGTGGTGTTTCTCCACCTTGAGCTAGCACTACTGTTTTTTTGGCATTAATGGACATTGAGAACAGAGAACACGCGTGGGAAAACTTATCAACAATGTCTTGAAGCTCACTTTGAGAATTAGCAACGAAGGCTGCATCGTCAGCGAACAGAAGGCTATCGACGAATAAGTCATCGCGGTTACGCTTTGACTTAAGAAGCGAGATATTGTACAGCTTCCCGTCAGCCCTAGTGTGCAGGTGTATACCTTGTTGGTCATCGCCGAAAGCAACTTTAAAAAGCAATGAGAAGAAAATACCAAACAGGGTAGGAGCCAACACGCAGCCTTGGCGAACACCGCTATGTATTTCGAACGGCTCGGATGTATTGCCGTTAAAAACAACAGATCCTTTCATGTCCTCGTGGAAGGATTTAATGAGGCTTAGAAGTTTTGGAGGGCACCCGATGTTTAAAAGTGCAGTATAGAGTCCTTCTCTGCTCACGGTGTCGAAGGCTTTGTGAAGGTCGACGAACGCCACAAACAGAGGTGTTTTCTGCTCTCTACACTTTTCCTGCAGTTGGCGAAGTGTAAAGATCATATCTGTAGTGAAACGTTGGGCGCGGAATCCACATTGCGATTCGGGATATACACGATCAGCAAGTTTCTGGAGTCTTATTAAGACTAACCGAGCAAATAATTTACCTACTATACTTAAAAGGGATATTCCACGCCACGATAACAGTTACAGTCACCGCGGTCACCTTTGCCTTTGTATAGGGTCAGTGGCGTAACTAAGTAACCAAAGGCCCCAGGGCAAAACTTAACCAGGGCCCCAAGCCCAGAACCAAAGTACTTGAAAACATGGACGGACTCTGTGTCAAGGTCAAATTCTACGGCAACCGTCATTATAATTAGGTAATTTTTGTTTAGCATCCTCTTTTTCCTAACGTTGTTTGCGCATAAATGCACCGCTAGGTTGCTTTTTTTAATCCATTATTTATGTTCTTTCTTGTTTGCAAAGTAACGTAGTTTGATAAGATGATGTGATAGATAACATATGAAACGATAATGGATGAGCAAACGTACTGTAATAAGATGATACGCCGCGTGCCGCTAGGGAATCCCCGAACCGCCGGGCCCGAACCCGGCGACCACTGGGTGAATTCCCTTGCATAAACATTTTGATATCAAATTATGTATTCTGTGATATCAATCGAATTTCGTTGCCGAATGAAGGTCGGATTTCGGATTTACTTATTTTTGAATTTGGAAGAAATTTTTCCTAGTTTGATTAGTGTTTCAATCAGGGCCCAAGGGCCTACAGGGCCCCCAAGGCTCAAAGGCCCCGGGGCACTGCCCCGGTTTGCCCCTTCGTAGTTACGCCACTGTATAGGGTAAGGGTAATGATGTTAGCATCGCGCATATCCTGTGGTATATATCCCGCTTCCCAACATTTACACAACAGATTGTGCAGGATGGGTAATATGCACTTGAGCCTGATAATTTCGGCGTGGGTACCATCGTTTCCAGGTATTCTCTACACTGAGTCAAAAAATGAGGGTTAATATTTTTTCTTTCATACTATCTAATGAATGCAATATTGAAGAATAAGGGTGTATGATTGACAATTATTAGAAGTTCCAAATATGTGGACTTCCCCTCCCCCACAAAAATTATCCATCAGTGGCATACTGAGTTAAGATCTGTTTCGGAATTTAAGAGAGAGAATCTATCATCATCAATCAATACATAGTATAAAGTAAAGTCCCTTCCCGTGTCTGTATGTATGTTTCCTTTTATCTTTAAAACTCCTCAACGGATTTTGATGCGTTTTTTTTTGTATATAAAGTAAGTTAAGGGGCAGGTTTTTAAATATTCTTTACCTCAAATTTTAACCCCTAAAGGAACAAAAAAGGGGTTAAAAGTTTGTATGGAAAATCATAATTTTTAAATGCGATCTGTTTCAAAATTTGTGATTAGATTAAAGAGCTAAAATAATTAAACACGTGTTTCAGGGATTTTTGATTTTTAACTCCTAAAGGGGTAAAAAAGGGGTTAAAAGTTTGTATGGAAAATCTTTATTTTTAAATGCGATCTGTTTCAAAATTTGCGATAAGATCAAAAAGCTAAAAAAAAGAAATACGTGTTTCAGGGATTTTCGATTTTTAATCCCTAAAAGGGTAAAAAAGGGTTTAAAGTTTTGTAGTGGAAAACATTATTTATAAATGTGATCTTTTTAAAAATTTGCGATTAGATCAAAAAGCTGAAAAAATTGAGTACGTGTTTCAGGGATTTTCGATTTTTAACCCGTAAAGGGGTAAAAAGGGGGTTAAAAGTTGTATGGAAAATCAATATTTTTAAAATGCGATCTGTTTCAAAATTTGCAATTAGATGAAGAAGCTAAAAAATGAAGTACGTGTTTCCAAGGTTTTCGGTTTTCGACCTCTAAAGGGGTAAAAAAGGGGTTAAAAGTTTGTATGGAAAATCATGATTTTTAGGTGCGATCTGTTTCAAAACTTGCAAAGATCAAACAGCTAAAAAAAAAGTGTGTACGTGTTTCAGAGATTTTCGATTTTTAACCCCTAAAGGGGGTAAAAGATGGGTTGCAGCGGGTGAAACCGCTGACGGGCAGCTAGTACTGACTATAAAAACCAATATAATTCCTGAAACCAGTTTTACAGACCTCCAAAGATGTATGTCCGAAAAACCCAACTTCATATAAAATTGCAAATATTTCAGTGTTCCAGTAAGACTTTTTTTGTAATATACATCCAAACATGTAACTCTGAAAACCCCAATTTCACAAAAATGCATATATCTCGAAAACTAAATTCCGACACATACATAGACGGAAGTTTGCAAATTGTAAGGTAATATGCAACCTGCCAAATTGCAATGTTGGGCAAAAATAAATAATTCTTACAAAAAAAATTAAATCAATTTTTAATCAGGCTCATTACAATTGAAATCGATCAGTTGTAATTGTTATTATAACTTGAGACCAACAACTATTGTACTACAGTCCAGCAAAAAATAGTAGAAATTAAATAAAATGGAACTAAAAATTTTCATACTAAATTGTTGCCATTCATAGTCAATGTTGCTATTTAATTTTGAAATTTAATATAAAGTGGCGCCCTCATTTTTTGTCTACTTTTTTGCTGGACTGTATATTCATTGTCAATGTGCATTTCCGCAATTAATAATTAATTAATTGTACATCCCGTACATCCATAGTTAACAATTAATTAATTATCAATCTTTTTTTAATTTTTAATCATGATTTTGATTAAAAATTAACAATTAACTATATTAAAACATTTAAAAGGAAGAGGAGAATACTTTAAATCCATGAGTATTATATCAAAGAAACATAGTTTCAATTGTTAGTTGTTATTGTTTTATAGAACAATTAAAAAAATAATGATTTCGTTCATAAAGCCATATTCCTAAACAAATCCCGGATCTGGTTAGGACCTTGGCTGCTCGAAGTCTACGATCTTGCCATTGGCCGGTTTTTGGGCGAAATCCTAGGATTTTAGCTGAAATCCTGGATCTGCTTAGGACAATGGCCAAACAAACAACGTCTACGATTTTGCCATTGCCGGTTTTTGGCCATAATCATAATTCTGCCATCTTACTGCGACACTCCAGCAAAAAAGAGTAGACAAAAAATGAGGGCGCCACTTTATATGTAATTTCAAAATTAAATGGCAACATTGACAATGAATGGTAAAATTTAGGATGATTTTTTTAGTTCCATTTTATATAATTTCTACTCTTTTTTGCTGGACTGTACATACATACCTAACACTGGAAGCATGTAAGCCTGAAGCCTCTTAATCTGGGAAATTTTCAATAACTGTATATTGTTTTTTGAATACTGCTTAATTTTGCAGACTCAGATTGTTGGCGTCGCCAGTACAGATGGCGAATGTCGCAGGTTCAATTTATCGCGGGTATCCATCGCTTTAGCTACATTGCATCTGTAAGAATGAATTAGTCACTGAGAATTTGTTGCAAAACTATCTTGTTGCAAAAATATAATCCATCTTTTTGAAAATGTGTAAGCGTGAGTTAGGTTAGTAACCGCACACGGCATTTACGTTGACTCCTCTCTATCATTTATTCCTATTTGATTGCCTGCCCATCGACCCCTGCCTTTCCAATCCAATCATATATTCCTATTTGATTGCATTGCATTTATGATGGGTGATATCACGTTACCTTGTCTGGCTTCCTTTTAAAGTTACATTAGGCTGGTGTAGAATACACTCTGTTCAGTTTAGGTGTTTAATATCTGACTGAATGTTTTTTGCTGGAAAGGTAAGCTAAGTTATTAAATATAGAAGAATTAGCTTAGTTACCTTATGTTATAAGATAAAAGTACATTCCAGTAAAGTATTTAAGAGAGCCGAAACAAAAGCCTTTTCGTAGTCCACATTCACCCTAGGATTAGAGATAAGTTATGTTTTTCGTGGTGTAAATGACCTTTTATACCCGACTGCCTCAGAAGGAGGGTTATGACTTATGTTTATCGAGAGTATGTATGTATGTAGACAAGAAAATTCTTTTTCACGGGCTACAGCCCAAACGGATAGATGGATTTTGACATATGAGGCGTCGTTAGATTCGTCTCAGCGCGCGAGTGAATCAAAATTCCCCTTAAATCAAAGCCCTCACAGTCGACCTCTCTCCCAGGAAGAGTTAGTATTTAAATGTGTAGGTACATATATTTCGTGCATCCATATGATCCATACGAAAACTAAAGAAGGTTCCCAATAATACAAATATATGGATGACCATGATAAGCCTGCGCAGCCTTGGTAAAGAATAAGATCTTGACCGAGACTCGTGTAAGTTAGGTGACAACTAGCTGTTTTGATTGATAAGAAAAACCTTCAGTATAATCCTATTATGTATTTCATCGAATTATACAACGTATACACTTGCAAAATTATCAGTGAATGATATGATCAAAAAACATGTTTTTAGTTTTCCGCGTTAGGTGTCACAAGAATTCGCATAAGCAGAGCTGAAGGCCACCGGGCGGACGATAACGACTGTGCTGCGCATACGCAGAATATTCTCTAGGTCACAATTTGGTTTTTATATACCTAAGTATACGGTTGAAAGTAAGTCGCAGGTTGGTTGTTATTTTTGTTCTGGGCTTGTTGTATGTGGCCTTGCTTCGATGAATAAAACGCAGCAAACAAGTGCGTCGCGGCGCCGGGTACAGCCCGCTAGATAAATCGTAAACACGACGTCACGACACACCCATCGGCTGGACGAATAAGGTGTTTGGATTCTATTACTTCTTTAAAATTATAACCGTAATCAGAAACAATAAGCGCCTTAATAATCAAATTGTTGTCCGGTTAAGAGCTTGGTTAGTAGGAACTTTGGGAGAGCGGTCTTCTATTTAGACCCTCAATTCATGTGTTCCTAAAATTTCGTCTATTGGGATTTCCAGTCATATTGGTCTATTAAATGTTGTTTACTGTCTAAAAGGGCTTGTCAGAGCTAGCAGAAAGTTTAATTTACTTTCTTGGGTTTCGTAGTCTTCTGGAAACCCTTATAATTTCGTCAAGTCTGTCTGTATGCCGCGCCCTCATTTTATATCTTCGTCAGTTATGAAGCTATCGACTTGAAATTTGGTGAAAAGATAGATCGTGTTGACCCAAACATAGTAATGTCGGGAAAAAATTATATAACAAGTGAAAGAGGGGCAAAAAAAATCTCTTGTTGTTAAAAAAATATTTAGCAGAGTACCTATCGTTGAATAGGTAGGCATTTTAAACTTAAGGGGAGATTTCTTTTAAACAAAATCACAAAAATGATTCTGTCTCGAGATATTTGCTTTTGAAAGGGGGTTTGCTGAGCCATAATTTGTTCCAGCTGTAACTACTAAAGTATAAGTAAACGTTACAAATTAAAAAAAAAGGAATTTAGTTTTTAATCTGAAGTTACCCTGAAAACTGTAACGAAAGCTGTACCACTAAAGATTTCATATAAATAAAAGCTTTTCAATTTGCGGTTGGTAACCATACAGCTGCAAATAAACCAGCAACAACATTAATTTTGTAATGCTGTAAAACCTGATACTTGAACGTTGACTACGAGACGACACGCTCTTGGCCGTTTCTTTTTTTAAAGTAGGTAGACTGATCAAAGTGATATGAGCAATTCTTATTTTTGTGGTCTCTACAATTTTATTTCTTCTAACAGTATAAAGATATTTTTATATCCTATGTCATTCATTCATTATGGGCATTTCAAGTCGCAAATATTAAAATAGCAAAATAGCATGAAAATTCAAATCAGTCCGTATGACGCAAATATGAAAAAATATTTAAAACCATTCAATGCATAATATGAAGCAGAAGTGCAGTACAGGATGATAATTAAATTAACTAAATTATAAGAAAGGCGGGGGGACCAACCAACGTATCTCAATTTCCTACACCCATAGTAAGAGTGCATGTGATGTTTTTCTAATCTTCCACCACACGGAAAACAACTCGAGAGGCATTATTATGTAAACTGAGCTTGTTATTGTTTACTGCCACTGCCGGTACAGGAATGACTAATGCTGTACCTAGATGTATGCTGTTTGTTTGTGCCAATTTCATTCGCAAGTTAAGCCTCAACTGCGACAATGATATTATTACGTCATATATTTACTCATGTTTTTATTGATTGTTTTTCCACTCTCTCTCTTTTCGTGTGGGACACCGAGTCGTTCAACGAGTTTTTCCACTGAAATGTTCCAGCTCAAAGTAGTAAATTCGGGCTCAGTCATGTTTTTATTGACAGTTTTTCCACTGAAATGTTCCAGCTCAAAGTAATATCTAAATTCGGGCTCACTCATGTTTTCATTGACAGTTTTTTCACTGAAATGTTTCAGCTCAAATTATTAAATCGGTCTCACTCATCACGTCGTCATGTCCTTGCCCTTTATCCTATTTATTTCGGGTTGGATTTACAATTTAGGGTTGGTCGGTGCGACATGTTTAGGACCCATGGGCGCAATTCTAACACGTCTACAAAGTTTGTAACATGAGTACATTACTTTACAAACATGACACACTTTCGAAATGTAGAGATAAATAAACGTAGGATGAGCTAAGTAGTTTTTCTTTGATGACCACTGACATTTCGATATTTTATTTGCATTACGTGTGTACATCTCAGATTGGGCATAAACTGGTGGCGGGTCTGGTTACTTTCGCAACAATGTGGTCCGATACCTCACGCCATACCGCGCGATCGATCGCGGTTCGCGGCCTCTGCCGGCGCTCGAAGCACATGGCTTCTACATCGGCTGATACGACGTCATGCGACGTCAGCCAGACGACGACGGTTGGACGCTCTCGCCCGCTCGTACGTACAGTATCGTGGTAGAGTCGACGCGAACTCCACGTGTCGAAGTCTTACCGCTGTTTTAGTAGCGTGTTTGAATTTACCGCTGTTACACGTCAAACTTATTTGTTGACAAAGACGTTTGCTGTCGACAAGCGGAATTTTCTTTGTACTCTTGGCTGTTCCGGGAAGTCGTGCTCAGACTTTAACTAATAAGGTATTTACAATTTAACTTTATTTATCTTACTTTTGTAAACTCTGGTAAACCCCGTGCTGTCATTTTCTTCTTACTCAATAACTTATGCATATGTGATTCTGATTGATTAGATTAACAAAAAATGTGTATTGAATGCCTCACACAAAATTAGCTGTTATTGACATCTGTATTATTTATTGTGTTTTGGCACTTTGTTTCACCAGTCATCACTATTGCTGTTATGTTTTCATTTGTTGTTTTCACTTTCTTATCCGGCTGAGCACGTAACTCAATTATTACTTTAACCAAGGAAGAGGCACTTACTTTTTGTATCAAGTTAAGATTTCGATGTAATTTCCTTAAAGAAACCAAGTTTCTTCCTGTTGTACTGACACAAACAATCCGCATGTAGAGTTTAGTACCTTTTCCTGGTAAATAAAGTCCTCAATGGTAAATGTATCAATGGTGCCGGTACCTGCTGTTACCTAGGCTTTGCTGTGGACGGTGATCTTCGCCTTGGAATCGAGGCTCGAACTTGTTTCCTCGTGGTGCAATGTGTTCTTCAGTTAAAACAGCTGCTTATCAATTCCGACCTTCATGTCAACAGCTGTCTCTTTGTTTGCTGTTGTTTTTCTATTCCAACGTCCTTTGTTTGTTTGTTTGCTGTATACTCATATCTAATTAATACTTTTCAGACAGGTGTCTTATCTTAACCCTATTAGCTTAATCTTATTTTAACTAAAAAACACGAGGATCCTTTATAGTTCTTGTACTTTAATTTAAGCGAATACAATCGTCCTTAATTGGTTAAATTGATCCTATCCTATGTATTTGTATCATTCGTTTGAAATGCTGTTAGATTGCATAAGGCTAAAATGCTATTGCTATTAGTCTCCTTTCCATACAGGGCATAATGACTAAGAATAAAATGCACTGTAGTATCTACGTATACGTAGGGTACATATAGTCGGTTGCTTGCATGCTATAAAGTCCCACTATGTATGCCAGCTCACGATCACTCACGATTATAATAAAGACCCTTCTAGCTTCATCGTGACGCTTCCTGCCTCCTAAATATTCTGTTATCTACCTTCTATGCTATCTAATTTATAAATACACTTTCTTCATTCTGACCTCATTACTTTAATAATGTTTTGTAACAAACCAAACATAATATTCATTTACGTAAGCTCGATAAGATCATCGAATGACAAGATGAAAAAGTTACATTACTATGTACGTTACGTTGCTATCAAATACACCTCTCCAATTAGTATAATGACATCACCTTATTTGATAACAATAAAGATGATTATTGCAAATGACTATACCGAATTTTTATCAGGGACTTTCTGACCTGTATCGTTTTCTTTTTGTCTATCTCAATTTTATATCCTGTTACATTTAATAACATACCTGATGCCCTATCTAGATTTTTTTGCTTCAATGACTGATGCACTTTGACCTTTATCTTTGCATATTCTATAAACAAATATAGAATGCACTTACATGTTTATGTACCTATTACTTGTTTATCGCGATATTGTTTACTCGAAGTGTATCAATAGCGGTCTAGTGTTGCACCACGTGAAGCGTCAAACACGGGGGTGTGTACGTGACTACAGCCCACTAGGGTTTCAATACAATAATATTATATCATTTTTTATTAGTTCCTCTTTAAACACAGGGTGCGTGCATGCTTTATGCAATGTGATGTACCGGGGAGGTGAAAACATTTTACTGCCTGCAGCGATGATAGTCGTGGTGGCTGGCCGCAACCCAATCATATGTGGGCCACTGTATCATGAAAAAATATGATTCATTTTTATCAAACGGAACCGACCATTTCCGCGAAAATAAAAAGGTCGATAAATTAAAATAACGATACAAAGCGATGAGTCTTCGACCTTCGCACATGCGGGAAAGTGGCGGCCATGGACTTTAGTTCTAAACTGGGATTGGCACCTGCCGCCATTCAGGTCTCAAACGACGTCCATGGACGGACACCTGCCTGTCATATCCCTTCTGTAAGAATAGCTTTTTACTTCTAACATGGTGGCATGCACATAGAAATTGTCCGTACATGAACATGACTCGTTTCGGGAACGATCAAATTCTTCTAGTTTATTTTCTAACAGGTCCAGAAAATAGCCTGACATTAGTGCGGTATCTGGCGGTATCTAATAATCATGGCATTTTGCGGAGGAAACCTTTGCCGAAAACTCTCCAATTTATGTTGCCATCATCCTTCCGAGTATTTGTAGCGATGTATTAAATTACTTGTTTTTTTCTTGCCACGTAGGCCAAGAGGCAGCTGAAAATTATATTGCTATTAGCTCGGATTAGTCATAAAAGGGGCAGAGTCTCCGTTCCGCCTGGCACGCGGGTGCCGCGTGTTTTCCACCACTCGTCCACTCAATGTCATGGTCTAAGAACTGGCTCGCCCGAGTGGGGTGAATGAATTCGCCAGTCATTGCTACACTACACACCTACTTATTGTATGTGCGAGTAATGACGGTTTAACGTATTAAACCGCTCCACTTCGACAGCTCTTGTTCTGTTGCCAACTCATTACTGTTCGTTTATACGAGCAAAATTGAGATTATCAGTACCAGGCAAGATATCTTTGCAAATCTCACTGTTGTGCCGCTTTGTCACCAAAGCTCGTACAATTTGCGAAATGATGCGTTTACAACCGTTTACAACCCTGCTCATGTAACCTCGATAATTGTGTATACGCATACATTGGTTTCTCAACTTAAAACTGCCTGCGTCGGCTGCACTAGCGTTTATATCTGGACGATGTAATGTTGGGCAACATCCTGCGCCTGGTGCCTGGCAGTGCATCGACCTAGTAATTCAGTGATATCACCACCACCTCCTTGAATGCTTTGGCTGCTCTACTGTGATATCGAATGTATCCCTGCAAGCCGATACAATGTAAGGAGCCATATATTTTATGCGATGCACGTGAAGTAATTAAAACAACATCTAATTAATTTATTAATCTATGCAAAACGTACCTTCCTAGAGGGATTTTGTAAATCCTAATATAAACAACTGAAGCAATTAAAACAACACCTAGCCACGAGATATTACTGAAGTATAATCAAAGTTATGGTAGTTTTGAATATTCACACTCCAGTTACGAACAATATATCTTGATGTCATTTTGTTACGCAAGTAAAGTAATAGACGTTGTCAGTTCAGTACCTAGGCTGAATAAAACTATTATTTTAACCGTACCATAAGTTACAAAACATGTTTAGTCCTAAAATAGACATAAGAGCATTCAGAAAATAAAGTGGTTGTGGTTGCCCAATCACCATTTGTTATCACTGTGGATAAAGGTGAATTCTCGTTTCGCGTGATATCAGTTACACGTGGTAACCGGATATTCCATTATACTCCTACAAAAACTTCGATAGCGACTAAAGCGTCTTTAGACTCAATAGACGCTATTACATTGGGTGGTTTGTCTCTAGTATTTACGTTTTTTATCAATGATAATGGAAAATTATACAAAAATTTACATCGGTTTTCCGACCATGAGTCTAGATTCACAAGACTTTCGGACCTGAAATGGCGCAATGCCAATCTCCAGCGCCGCTCGGATCGCTTTAAATTGTTATTCATTCATTTTGTCTTGTTGCAGGAACACGTCGTTTCACGCTTCATCTGCCCCCAAGATGGGGTAATGGTGCAAGAATTTATGGACTAAAGTAAAGTGTCAGTTAGTTTTTGTGAGTGAAAAGTGTTAAGAACAATCTGCAGTCATGTATTCTATGAACTATATCGGGAAGTTCATCGCGAACTTCCGGGAGTTTTACAACGAGATTAATGGAGCTACGTTGACGGGAGCTATCGACGTGGTGGTGGTCGAGCAGCCTGATGGCAGCTTCACCTGCTCGCCCTTCCACGTGCGCTTCGGCAAGCTCGGCGTGCTGCGCTCACGGTTCAAAGTGGTAAGTGTTGCTGTATGGTACAGTGTAGTCAGATAGTGAGAGACGTTGCGACGTTGACGGGAGCTATTGACGTGGTGGTGGTCGAGCAGCCTGACGGCAGCTTCACCTGCTCGCCCTTCCACGTGCGCTTCGGCAAGCTCGGCGTGCTGCGCTCACGGTTCAAAGTGGTAAGTGTTGCTGCATGGTACAGCAGAGTCGGATCGCCGTTCTTGGGTGCCAATAATGTGCTAGTGGTCAAGCAGCTTAAAGGCAGGTTCAATTTCAACTGCTCCACTGAGAGGGGTTGGCGTCACGTGCACGGCTAGCTCGGCGTGCTTCGGTTATGGTTCAAAGTGGTGGAAGAGCTGTAGAAAGTAGGTAAGATCGATCCGTAAATTCTAAGCGATTTATTTTATATAGTTTTCTCAGAGGCCACGAGGTATTCTAAAATTCGAATACACTCAAGAGTTTTTAAATGCCAGTCTCTACAATTCGAATAACATATTGTCTTTATTGAAATTAGCTTCGTATTCAAGGTTGAAGATATACTTGCGGTTTGACTTTGCTATTTAAAATAACACTTTATTGATGTTATTAGCGAATATCCTCGCAAATATGTTGCTGTGTAATTATCAGCTACCTAGTAATTGTTTGGACTGTCCCATCCTATACGTTGCACGCCGGGCCCACGATACCACTAGAGGTCGTTGCTATAATAACTAGTTGCCGATAGTTGCCATAGCATCGTCGTCTACATAACGACATCTAAAAGGTTGAATGTACCTGAGAGAGTTTCATTCAACTCTCTTTGTGTCCAATTCCACCTTATAAAAGCAAAATTAAGCTTATCTGCTCATTATTATTCGTTGGCACTACTGACTTACTTTTTATTTCTGTCGTTAGGTACATACGCATTACATTTCTTATCTGGATAATGTTTTCAAAATAATACGTGCGTAGATTCGAACTATCTTATCGAAATGATGAGATGTTTGACGTGATACTTATTTGTTTCATTGGAAGAGAAAATAAACAATCGACTTTATGCGTGGGATGTTGTCATCAACTCATCTTAACGATCGAAACGTATACATAAGAGAATATCCCATTAAAAATTACCTCACCGCCTTCAGAATTGTCATGTGTGAAGGTCACTCCGACACTCGAAATATGTTTATTCAACGGTGGCCTAAAGTGTAAACTTAACACTGCAAAGTATCCTTGTGTTTAATAGCCCCAAACTAGTTCTTCGTACGGTACTAATCTAGTCTTATCTAATTATGAATTCGGTTTTCGTGAAACGATGCACGAAGTTGAAGGACGGTGTTTATTCAGTTAGGTATTCGATTATGTAAAAATAATGCCTGTAGTGTGTAGAAGTTGATACAAAAAGATCACCTTATGTCTTAGATCTTACAGTATTAGCTGCGTAAGAGCGAAGTAGGATTATCAAAGTTTAGGATTATATCAGATTTGTAATAAAATCATTTCTTTTTGCCTCAGACTGACTATAATATGTAAAATTCCTTTAATATCTTACCTTACGTGGAAGTCGATACAAATATGGGGAAAACTTGTGGCATTTTCCGCAACAAAGGTCGTCTTATAATTAGTACTTGGTATTAATGTCGCGATTCAGAATATGTTGCTTAGTCATAATTATCTTTAAATCCGTTTAGCAACAGTTCTTCTTTCAATCAATACAACCGATAAGAAGATTTGTTCTTGGTGAAGTTGTTTGCTTTCATATTATGTAGATGTTTTACGTGGTGAATAAGTAACTATGTTGAACGTGTAAGTAGTAAATAAACGTGTCTCTTGTAGTGATGAATTGATGAATAATATGTATTTCGAGAATGATTGTATTGTATTGTATTTCTATACGATGATATTCTTATTTCTTTTGCTTTTCATGTCTTAGACATATGAACTACTAAAACAGTTACAACTTTTAGCAAAGCTGATATGATGATAACGGGCTAGGTAATTAACTTACTTAATTCTCAATAATTTAAAAGCTTTATCTGCTGAATTAATAAGTCGAGCCAGTGTGTCTGGTCTAGGACAATGGCCTAGAAAAAAATGCTTTCTGCATATTTACTTGGCTTTGGTTTGGCTTTGGTCCATTACCATTAGGCAAAGTATAAGTTTAAACGGAAAAACACGGGAAACCACCGGGAAACAATATCCAAAGACACATCAGCCGAAATAATGTCTAAAATGAAATGACGTGTTAAAAGATCATAAAATAAAGTTTGATTTTTATATTCACAAAACGCAAAATAATAAAGTCGATGTGTCATTCGCAGTGCTATCACTTGTTCAAATATCCGAGGTGTAGAATTCGCGTCAATTCGGGTTAAATTCACAAGAGGAAGCATTTCAACTGTGTTAGTTGATCAGCTGTGAGTGCAGTGGAGTGTAGCATACTAGCCTATCAATAGCAGGTGTGTAGTTAGCGGATTGATCTCGAACTCCGCGGGAGACGCGGCACCACCGCACCGCACCGGACGCGCTCGTTGTCAACCGGCCTCACCGCCTCAGGCATGACGATCGCGAATGTTCTGGAAAGGGAGAGCGGTATCACCGGCATACCAGTCACACCAAGTCAGACACTGTTTGAATATTTGCACAGCGTCTCACAGCTGTTACTACAAATCAATGCTGACGTATGCACGTTCCATTCAGAAAAGTAAACTAATTCGAACGTAATTGGTCCGCTGCTATTTGTTGACGCTATTTTCAGCAGAATCCATCATTGCGTGTGGGAGCAAAAGAGCAAAGTCTCATATCATAAGTATGTACTCCTCATATAGGATTCAGAGGGAATCTGTTTACTGCCAAAATCCCACCGCGCAACGTGGGACGCCAGTCCTACGTGTGATTCACAGTGCAAATTGGAATTAGGCCAAAATTGGGATAGGATTCCACCCAAGAATTGTAGATATAAAGAATTTGGCACAACAATTCGCTTCCATCCGGCCAGACACCTGTTAAGTATTTCTATTTTTTATTACTTTTAGAAGGGTCAAAGGTCTGTTTCTTACAATTTCGGTTACGAGACTTGCGTGACGATAAGACGCTAATAAAAATGTCAGATAAACGAATATAATTTGACCTTGGTAAGAGTACTATCGTCGTAAATGTTACATTCTTTATTTTCGATAAGTATTTTGTGTTGTTCATTCGTCTATCTAGGTACCTATGGCGTACATGAAATTATCATGTAAGCTTCATGATATTTCCGTGCCTCACTTTTCGGGCCGTGATTTTCACGATATGAAGCCTTTTTATGTAGATAATGCAAAAATATCTATCGAATTAGGATTTGGTATCTAAGTAATTTGTTTTGAGCACATAACATCTTGGCGTTGGTACTTACTTATTATTGTAACATCAATGGCGTTTGTCTTTGTTTGCCCTAATATAGAGAGTTATGCACCCCATATCTGTAGTATAAGAAACGTTGTTACGTTCATGTCAAGGGCATGGTGATAGGTATGTGGTCCCGTCTGAGTGGCCGACACGGCGAGTGTAAGATTACAAGAGGTGCGTTACTCAGAACTGATAAGAGCGTGGGACGCGGGATGTTTTTTAGACGCTAAGTAGTTAGTAAGCTGAGAGAAGTTGTGAGGCTGAGAAGCCAGTCTATCGAAGACACTCGACTTGTAACCTCGTTTCTAAATTTAAGTTACTTAAATAAATAAGTTTAAACTTTATTTGAGGTTTTAAATCAGTTCATCACTTTACGTTCCCGAAATTTGACTGGCGCAGCCGGTTTAGATTCGGTTAAACCCTATATTGTGCCAGCGCCGCGTGTGCTCGAACATCAGTTACGTGCGTGTGCTATATGGACAATATATACCGAGTCTTCGAACCAACAAAAAAATATCGTCATATTTACGGAACTAAACCTGAACTAGAGTGAAAGTGTGGTACACTATAGAAGTGAAACCTAATGTGACTATGGCAGCGACAGGGCAGTGAGTAAAACTTTTCGCTATCCTATGTTGTTATCCTACATTTTCCTTATTCTTTCCCATTTTAATATCGCATTAAAATTATAATATTGGTTAAAATTGCCAAAGCTAGTTAAGTTCTTTATTATCTGATTTTCTATTAAGTAATTAATTTTAATTTACACGTTAATTAAGTTTCTACGTTAATTAAGTTTAAGTTAGTACTTATCTCGAATACCTGTACCAGTTTACCTGTACATTGATAGCTACGTCTTAATTCAGTTGTAATTTTGTCGTAAGTCGCAAATTGTATTTTTGTTTAACTTACTTTTACTATTACGAATAAAAATGACAGAACGTGTGCCAGTGACGCTCATTCCTAAAGAGGTTGCATCATTAATCCCCAAGTTTGAAGGGGATGGAAATATGTTAAATTTTTTTATAAAGAAAGCCGACTACGTGATTGATTCATATGGTTGTGTACCAGATAACCCAACTCAAAATTTGTACAATTTTCACACTGTAACAAGTAGATTGACTGGTAGAGCAGCCTCTCTATTAAGTGAGCGAGAGGATATAACCACGTGGGCTGCTTTAAAAGACCTATTGGTGCAACATTTCGGTGATCCGCGATCGGAAGAATGCGTTGCGATCGAGCTGGAATCTATGAAAATTAAACACAATGAATCTTTTAGTGATTTTTGCCATAGAATTCAGTCCATACGTAGCACACTCTTTGCGAAAGTAAATCGGTTATCTGACGAAGGCGTTAAAGCTGCTAAAATGATTATATACAACAACACTGCTTTAAACGTATTTCTTTATAATCTTCCTGAAGACATGATTCGTATCATACGTTTAAAAAATTGCACTAACTTAGAAGCTGCCCTAAGTGTGGTCATGGAAGAAACAAATTTTCAGCAGCAATATAACACAAAAAATAAAAACAAACTTAATAATCAGCATCAGAATCCGAAACCACAAGTGCCTCAAGCTACTCAGAACACTTTTGTTCATCCCCAGAACTTTAGATTTGGAAATTTTGGACAGCAACAAAATCAGAGCTCATACCCTCAAGGTTTTAGAAATCAAACTCCATTTAATTCAGGTTTTAGACCTCACCCGAACAACCAATATTTTAGAGTTAGCGCTCAGCCAAATCAGTTTAGATTTGGAATACCAAATAACCCCTACCAGGGTAACTTTAAATTCGGTATCCCTCAACAACCGGCAATGTCTTACCCACGTCCGAATAATTTTCAAAACATGCAACCAAATCAGTTTAAATTCGGCATACCAAACAACTTTCAACAACAAAGACCATCATACACACCGCCGATGGGAACCGCCGATGTCTCTATGCGTACGGCCTACGCCCCGCTACGCCAAAACATGGTTGAAATTCCTGAAAATATTACAAACGAGAACTATAATGATGAGTTAGAATCCTACAATCAATACAACTCAGCTCTCGAGGCCAATGAACTTAACTTTTATGAGCAAGCAGGTTATGTTTCTTACATTCCAGAGTATTCGCCACCCTCTATGTCGGAATACGTATCTTGTCCACCCGGTTTTGAATCTAACAACCAAAACCCAAGTACCAACCCGAAAATCAATGAATCTGTTGATGTAAATTTTTGCGTAGCTCGGACGAAGTGCAACCAGAGATAGTATATCTAAATTGTTATCCGGTATTAAAATTGCCACACATCTTCTTACCAGAGCTAAACGCCCGTATCTTGCTAGACTCCGGTAGTATGAGATCATTCCTCAGTCCTGCTTTAGTGGAGAAATTCTTCCCTGAGTTTAAGTATGTTGAACCGTTTGAGGTAGTTAGTACACATGGGCGAAGTCGGCACAATGACATAGTTTACATGCCATTATTTAAAATTTTCCAAAAAGACGTAATGGTGAAATTTTATGTATATGAAGTAGATAACAAATTCGACGGTTTAATTGGGTCTGACTTATTTAAGCTACTCAAAGCCAACTTGGACTATGAACACCAAATGCTCAGAACAAAGGAGGTTAACATACCTTTTTTATATACACCGCCTCATGAAATTTATCTCGAACCACGAACTGAAACTCGAGTCAAGGTCCCCATTGATTTGCAGAATGGTGAAGCCATACTGAATTTTATAGATTTTGGAGAAAACGTTCGCATGCCTAGCGCAATAGTTAAATGTGTCGACTCATATGCCTACACAGTCATTCAAAATGCCTCTGAGGATCTCATAAAAATAACCTTCAAGCAACCATTACATGTTACAAAAACTGAAGAAAACGAATGTGAAGTAAATTTTTTGAACGACAACTATGATATCGATGAATTATTAAAGGAAAACTTGAATAAACTCCGAATAGAGCACACCAACGAAGAAGAAAGAAGGGCCATCACACAACTTTGTTATGAATACAGAGACATATTCTATTGCGAACACGTCCCGTTAACTTTCACCAATCAAGTCAAACATCAGATTCGAACCCAAAACGAAAATCCTGTGTATATAAAACCTACCGCCATTCTCCTGCAGAAAACGAAGAAATCGAAAAACAGATTGATAAGTTTCTCAAAGATAACGTCATCCGTGAATCCCATTCGCCTTGGAGTGCTCCGGTACACCTTGTGCCTAAAAAGACTGACGCATCAGGCGAAAAGAAATATCGTATGGTAATCGATTACCGACGCCTTAATGATGCTACCATCGATGATAAGTACCCCTTGCCGAACATCACCGACTTATTCGATAAGTTGGGACGAGCGACGTATTTCAGTACAATTGACCTTGCGAGTGGGTACCACCAGATAGAAGTTGAGGAAGCAGACAGACACAAGACGGCCTTCACGACACAATCAGGCCACTATGAATTCACGCGTATGCCTTTCGGACTTAAGACGGCTCCAGCAACGTTCCAGCGAGCAATGGACAACGTTTTACGAGGTTTACAAGGGTTACATTGCTTAGTTTACTTGGACGACATCATTGTTTATTCATCCAGTTTACAAGATCACATTGTAAAACTACGCAAGGTATTCGATCGACTCAGAGAAAATAACTTAAAAGCAACTCTAGACAAATGCGAATTCATCAAAAAAGGAAGTTCTATACTTGGGTCATCAAATCACTAAACACGGTCTTAAACCCAACGATGACAAAATAAAAGCGGTGCTCAACTTTCCTCTTCCTAAAACCCCAACGGAAATTAAGAGCTTTTTTGGGCTTGATAGGTTACTACCGAAAATTTTTAAAAGACTTTTCTAAGATCACGCAACCGCTCACAAACTGTCTCAAGAAAGGAAAAAGCGTAGATATAACTGACGATTTCGTATCCGCCTTTGAAAAATGCAAAGAGCTTTTGGTAAATGCTCCTTTGCTGCAGTTTCCGGATTTCGATAAGCCGTTTGTGTTGACTACAGACGCCTCAAATATGGCTTTAGGCGCTGTTCTCTCTCAAGGTCCTATCGGGAGTGACAAGCCTATAGCATACGCAAGCAGAACTCTTAACGAAGCCGAAACGAGATACAGCACAATTGAGAAGGAGCTATTAGCGATCGTTTGGGCTGTTAAACATTTCAGACCCTATCTTTACGGTCAAAAATTCAATATCTACACTGATCACAGACCCTTAGCCTGGTTAAAATCTCTAAAGGAACCAAACAGCAAACTAACCCGATGGAAATTAGCACTATCTGAATTTGATTACGACATCATCTACAAAAACGGCAAACAAAATTCTAATGCGGATGCCTTATCCCGAATCAAAGTAAATGCTCTTGACGACAACACATCAATGCAAGTTAACGTTGATACGTTTAATGAAGATGAGGTGATAGAAATTGATTCCGAAGGTACAATGAGTATACCCTCAATTGATAGGCTTAAATTTGAATCTGATTACCCGGTATTGTCCTCATCTGAAAGTACTATCACCGCCAGTTCAAAGGGAGACACAATACACTCAGCTCCAGACATAGATACAGATGGCATTCCCATTTTACACGAAGCAATTGATACGAAACCCAACCAGATACACATATTTAAATGGAACAGAAACGAAACGTCCGTAAAAGACATCTCTAGAGGTAAACAAAAGGTACTAGAAGTACACATGCCCCTAGGTAACGCAGATCTAGTGAAAGATTTTTTTATTGAAATACATCAAGCCCAACGTTAAACATTTTATCTATTTCGAAGATGAGCAATTCAGAAAATTGTTCACCGAGGTAGTTGTAATCCTATTCAAAAAAGGATACTGTCAAGCTTTTGGAGTGCACAAAACGCGTAGTATACATAGAAGACGAAAACGAGCAGCGTGCCATAGTAATAAAGTACCACGAGGGTCCTACCTGCCATCGTGGAATTAAAGAAACCGTCATGAAATTAAAACGAAATTACTTTTGGGCTAATATGGACGTTACTGTTGCGAGTATTATTAACTCCTGTCAAGTCTGTAAACGAATGAAATACGACCGTAAACCATTTAAACCCGAACTTCAGTTAACTCACACGCAAGACAAACCATTCCAGGAACTCTTTATAGATCTATTCTCAATAGAAGGTAAAACGTATCTCACACTTATAGATGCTTTCAGCAAGCTTGGGCAAGCCTTTGCCATTTCAAATAAGTCGGCGCCTGAAGTTGTGCGAGCACTTATAAAATATTTTTCCTATTATGGTACCCCTTGTAAAATAAATGCTGACCCTGGTACCGAATTTAATAATGCTCTCCTCAAAGAAATTCTACAGTTTTACAAAATAGACTTGCACATCAGCACCCCACACAACCCTAATTCTATGGGACTAATAGAGCGTTTTCATTCCACTCTCATAGAAATTTATCGCTTAGCCAAGTATGAACATAAGATCACAGATGCAGCCTCAGTAATGACTTACGCCATAATGTCATATAATCAAACAATTCATTCTGTTACTGGGCTGACGCCGTTTGAAGTTGTCTTCGGACACACCGACGCTTCTAACGCTTTCAATGTAGATTTCTACAAGCAATACACACAAAAATTGGTCAAGGATCACGTAAGAAGAACAAAACATCTATACAAGTACTTAACTGACAAAATGGTTCAGCATAAAACAAATATTAAAGAAAAACGCGGAGGTGAGAAAGAATTTGATATGAAAGAGGGTGATGTCATCTTTGTCAAAGGAGTTAATACTAGACGAAGTAAAGATAAGCCGCGCTACCAAAAGGCCCAAATCACAGGCGAAGTAGTAAAAAATATTATACCTGTCCAAATTCATGGTCGTGACACCAAAGTTCCAATTAAGGATGTCAAACGTCCTTCACAACTTTTAAAGAAATCTTTCTGACACAAACCATCTTAAGCCTTGTGCTACAATTTCAGATAACTGAAATAAGATAAAAAACGATTACCTAAATTACCGAAATGTTGAAACCTTTTAAAGATACCTCAAACTCTACCACCAGTTATATCATTCAGATAGACAAAAAACACTCTGGGAAATTCGAAAACAATTCAATAGTTTACTATCTAATTTTATATAATTTCCAAATGATATATACTTGACGGGAAGAGATTGAGGTCGCCATATGTTCTGTCGATCTATAATAGATACAAATAAATAAGGAAAATCAGATAATACTCAATGTGAAGCCAATACTTACTTTAAAATAATTCTCGTACCAATTCCTATTTCCACACGACCATCATCATCCAAGCTCCTTATAGTGAAAGGTTTGAAAACAAGTCGCTCTGCACACCCTGCAAGATAATTCACAGAGCCATGTATGTTGGTTACGAAGATGATGTCACAGTCACCAGTTACCAGTCCAGGATATTGATTAAAATCGCCCCTTAAATCTGATTACAAACATCACAGATTGCAACCCAAAAGGTGAATCAATGGATGATTTACAACAAAACTCAAGGTCTACTCACCAAATCCTACTATTCTGAAAGGCCAGAACGGAAAGTAGAATACCGATGCGGCGTGACCAACAGTGAGTGGATTAGTTTCATGAACCAACCAACTTTTGGAAAACATGTTAGTTGCTATCAAATGTCCTATATTCAAAGAGAAATGAAAATACCTAAGAAAAATCTATTAGAAGCCATTACCAGAAGAAAGAGAAAAAAAGAAGTTAGTGAATCTACAGCAAATAATGAACAGACCTAAATTTGTGTAGTGAAAAGTGAAAATAACGTTGGTATTAAAAGTGTATTAGTTAAGTAAGGTGCCTTAATCTAGTTTAGTTATTACTTTTCTTATTAATAGATTATGCGTTATATAAGCATATAAATTTAAGCATAGTTTAATTAAATTTAGTTTTCTCGAAGCCATCAGACAGATGATCATCCCTCTGATGACCTCGAGCTTAATGGGGGAGGAGTTATGCACCCCATATCTGTAGTATAAGAAACGTTGTTACGTTCATGTCAAGGGCATGGTGATAGGTATGTGGTCCCGTCTGAGTGGCCGACACGGCGAGTGTAAGATTACAAGAGGTGCGTTACTCAGAACTGATAAGAGCGTGGGACGCGGGATGTTTTTTAGACGCTAAGTAGTTAGTAAGCTGAGAGAAGTTGTGAGGCTGAGAAGCCAGTCTATCGAAGACACTCGACTTGTAACCTCGTTTCTAAATTTAAGTTACTTAAATAAATAAGTTTAAACTTTATTTGAGGTTTTAAATCAGTTCATCACTTTACGTTCCCGAAATTTGACTAGAGTAACAATGTTATTTAGTATTATGATAAACAAACATGCTATTGTTTGTGTCCATAATAGAATAGGTAATAAATTATGCAGTCTATTAAACACGGCTTAGATGGAAGCAGAAATGCTTTTTAAATTCAAGAGAACGTTTCTAAAAACTTCGAGATTCCATTTAAAAATCTTGCAAAGACAATGACAAGGCTGACCCTTTCCTCCAATCTATGACCCTTTGCTTCAAATGAGCATCTACCTACCAGGATTTTCAGTCTTTCTTCAGTATTTTATATTCATTTTCTCACGTTCCTAGGTGGACCTGGAGCTAAATGGGGAGCCGCTGAGCATCCACATGAAACTGGGAGAGTCTGGGGAGGCGTTTTTCGTGGAGGAAGTCGGAGAGGATGAGGCGGAATGTTCAGCTCACCTTGCGACCTCGCCTATTCCCGCCACGCGGTTCGAGGAGCTGTACGAACCAAGAAGAAGGAACTCGCTCTCTGCCGTCGAGCCAGACCACGGGCAGGCATCTGACTATACCAAGCGGAGGTAAGGATATCTTGTATGTTTTTCTTATTTTGAAGTCTTTTAGCAATTCGTCTTATTCGTCACATTTTGAAACACACTCAATCGAAAAACGCATGTTTTTTTTTACGAAAATTTTCAGTTAGGATGTGGGTCGACGAACTGAAAGAATACGGGCAATAGTTTCCGAATGTATTGCTTATTCAGCCAGAGACTTATCCGTTATTGAGCACAACAAGCGCATTTAAGTACCTATTGTCAGAAAGTGATCCTATTACAGCCATTTATGTAATCCTCCTACCGCAAAACCGAGCATTTGACAAGCTTCCGACTTAAGCGGAGACAAGCAATTTTTAATACTTAGCGGAACGAATTTAATGGCAGGGCGTTTTCAAATGGTCCACTTTCCATCGTCAACGTAGGAACCGTATCACAGGAAGTACTCATTTGTACATCGACAATGTTTTTTAATACTAAATGAAACAAGTAGACATCACTTATTATGTAGGTTTACACGACTTAGGTACTTGTTAATTATTTGGTAGAGGGTTTAGTCCCCTAAGTTTCGCCTGGTTACAACACACACGCTCGCCCATCAGCTGTGATAACCGACCAAACAATGATCAAATATATAAATCGTGTGAACCTAGATAACAAACAATATTTGAATCAATATTACATATTGTAATTATAACTGCTCGAACTAGAAGTATTGACCTTATTTACTTACCGCAAAGTACAGTTGATTTGATTGTTTAAATACGTTTTTACAAATATCCAAAGTTAGTGCTAACAATGTTGCAAATAATTGCTACCTATTTTACAATAATAATTGAGGCTAGTAGGTATAATGTGAATTTTTAAAATACAAACACAAAATACATTAATTATGCGTATTGTTTAACTTTATTTCCGCTCATATTACCAATTTTTTCTGGGTCAGCCGACCACAAACCACGAGTGAAGAGAAACTCGCCAAACTGCTGAGCATATTTACAAGTCCTTTATCATTTAAAACTATGTCATTGTTCACCAGTCAGTGAACTTTGCGGAGTTATTGACATGACATACAAACAAAGACTCGTCTCGTTCGTTGCTAACTGAAGAATTCGCTACTTTGTAATATGACTGAAATTTTAAAACGCTCCTAGCCTTGCAAGCAAAATACGAAACCAGTGGAAAGCGAGGGTTGATTACATAGAATATTAAACGCATTTTCATTCGCGTGTAACATTCGAAAGCGAATGTTTACGATTAAAATTCACAATAATGTTTACGTAGATTGCACTTGACTTGGTTTTAAACCAATTAATTCCAGTAGCTGATCCTTTCGACAGTGCACTGCTAACTACTTGAAGCTAACAACATGCAAGGTTTTTGCTAATCGTGTCTATTATACTTGCAGATACACCGCCGATGGACAATCAATGCAAAAACCAGACCTTAGTAAAATTAAAAAGAAACCAGAACAGGAAAAACCAAAAAATGATGAAAATGACCACGAAGCTTTGTTTGAGATGGAGGGACTTGACGAGCAAGACTGGGAATCCAAACCTAAGACGTTCTCAGCGACGAAAGTAGGCGAAGGGGAAAGTGAAGCTAGTCAGACCGTGCAGAAAATAAGCGCACACAATGACTTCAGGCCGATAGAGGCGGCGCCCTCGCAGGAAGATACGAAAACAAATGGCAACGGGAAGAAGAAGAAAAAGACGCGGAAAGTTAGTTCTAAGAAGAAGCACCAGAGGAAGTCTTCAACTAGCTCAATATCTAGTCAATCGGACCGCGCTGGCTCCGAGCAGAGGAGCAGCCAGCCCGCCGCCATTCCAAACACTACCGACATCAACTTCTTTAGCGATAGCGAACTCAACGCCGCCACGCTCAGGTGAGTTTCAAATCTTTATCAAAGAATGCCAGCATGGTTTTGAATTAGGAATCTATTGAAGGATCTCGAATTGGTCGAACTGTACACAGTCAAAATTGGAATGTGCATCCTAGTATGTCGACATGTGTGAGAGCTAGTGCCTGGTTTCAGCGAAGAGATGTCCAACCTGAACCTGTCGGGGGACAACCGCATCCCGCTCGCGCTCAGCGACACCGCGTTCGAGGTGCACGCCGCCTCCAGAAACGCGTAAACATACACCCCTAACCTTACCATCTGTAGATAGTGCGCCCGTTCAAACAGGCCATATTTGACAGCTGTCAAAATCATGCTCATGCATAAGGTCTATTTTTCTTTATTGGCGCGTCTTTTAGTATGGGTTTGACGGCTGTCAAATATGGTCTATTAGAACGACCGTACTCTAGCCACAGCCACTCACTACTAACCAGTACGGGCGATACGTTCAAAATTTATTACACACAACTTAAATTGCCAGGTCCTCATACCTAAAAACCGGGCAGACCTGCGAGTTTGGCCTGACATTTGGGTAAAAACCCAGACTCCTTGCATTTTTAACGACTTTCAATCTCCATTTAAAAACAAACGTGAAAACTTTTATTGACCTAAAATTTGGGTAAGAAAGTCGGACCCCTTTAAATTTTGGCTGGAGAGGCAATCAAGAAGCCTGACTATGTCCAGCTCTATCCAGACGCCTGGCAAGGCAAGCTTACACTTGTCATGATTCTCGCAATTCCATGTTGTTATTTACTCAATTTGACAGTTGAAAATGATCATAGCCTTGTTTGTAAACAAGCTAACTTGTGAGGGTAGATAATAATTATAACGCTTGTTGTTGTTTATTCAATTTGACAGTTGATCAGAGCTTTGTTTGTAAACACATCAACTTGTGAGGGTAGATAATAATTATAACGTTATGAGTTGTCGGTATATTTGTAACAGTTATAAATAACAGTAACGGATATCAGTTATAACGGTCGTTGAAATATCTGTTACGCATTTGACGTATGATGGTGGCGCCACCACCCGGCATAATGACGAACTTATGAGGCAAGGCTCTCATTGGTTGATCGGTTTTGCCTATACCCCTCCAACGGTTTTCTGACCGGCGTGGAATGGGGTGATCGGGCAGTCTGTTGGAACGAGCGGCTGACGAAGAACGTGGAGAAAAGTAGTTTCAATATTTCAGAAGTTTTGAAAAAAAAATCGCCTCCGCCTGCATGGTGGACGGACGTCCTGACCCTGTTAAAAAAATAAAACAAGGTAAGAATTTATTTTCTACTTTTATTCAAGATTTTTCCATGTGCCTTTCTATTTTGCTCATATATTTTTTACTGTCTTTTTTTACCTAATTAAAGATACGAATTTTATGTAGAAAACGTGTCGCTGTAAAAGTCTCGTTGGTTTTGTTTCGGCAGTAACTTCAACCTAATTTTTCGCTGATATATATTTCGCATTTTCTTGTAGTACTCGTATGATTTACGTGCCTAGGAAATAATGGAAATTTTTGAAGGTATCAAAAAAAAGTGATGAAAAAAATTTTCGCGAACGAAAAGCGTTAGAATGCATACAAGAGTGATTCAAAATTAAGTAAAGTAGTAATTTACGGTTAGTTTTGATACCCTAAGGCGAATTTCATGAATAGACGTGAGAGGGCGTCTTGGATAAATTTCACGTAAGGGAAATGGCGTGACAGTGCATCTAAGATAAATCGTACGTAAGGGAGATGGCGTGAGAGTGTGCCAAGATGAATTTTACAGTAAAGGAATGACGTGAGAGTGCGTCTGAGATGAGTTTAACGGTAAAGGGAATGACGTGAGAGTGCGTCTGAGATGAGTTTAACGGTAAAGGGAATGACGTGAGAGTTCGTCTGAGATGAGTTTAACGGTAAAGGGAATGACGTGAGAGTGCGTCTGAGATGAGTTTAACGGTAAAGGGAATGACGTGAGCGTGCGTCTGAGATAAATTTAACGGTAAAGGGAATGACGTGAGAGTGCGTCTGAGATGAGTTTAATGGTAAAGGGAATGACGTGAGCGTGCGTCTGAGATAAATTTAACGGTAAAGGGAATGACGTGAGAGTTCGTCTGAGATGAGTTTAATGGTAAAGGGAATGACGTGAGAGTGCGTCTGAGATGAGTTTAACGGTAAAGGGAATGACGTGAGCGTGCGTCTGAGATAAATTTAACGGTAAAGGGAATGACGTGAGAGTGCGTCTGAGATGAGTTTAATGGTAAAGGGAATGACGTGAGCGTGCGTCTGAGATAAATTTAACGGTAAAGGAAATGACGTGAGAGTGCGTCCGAGTTTTTTTTGAGTGGGTTGAGAGTGCGTTAGATGCTTTTGATGAAAAAGTATGCCATTGAATAAAAGGTATGCAATGACGTGACGTGAGAAGGTGTCATTGAAATTGTTCCTAAACATTAATGAAATGTTAAAATTTCTTAGACGACTCATACGCTGTGAAAACCAAGTTTTACATAAGAAAATATAATCTTGTTGTGGTTATGATTATGGAAGTGTAAAATTGAATGAATTCTGTGAATGAAGGCATAAAAGTACTTTTGTAATAAAATAATTATATATTTTTGATCCAATGAGTAAACGACGTCATAAACGTGATGTATGTACGTTCTTGTGTGTTGCATTGTTCTCAATTTTGCACTACGTACCTAGTTTTGTACTTCAAATAGAATGTGATGCCATAATATGCAGAGTTGTTTAATATGAAAGAATGTCGTAAAAGTCTAAGCGCCAGTTATGCTATTAACCTACAGTATAGCATGATTGACGTCACTAGTTGAAGTTGATTGAAACCAATTGAAGTACTGACTACGATTGATGAGCATTGATGATGATTGAAGTTGATTGATGTTGATTGACTGTGATTGTTGGGGAATGATAGTGATTGAAGTTGATTGATGGTGATTGGAGTTGATTGATGGTGATTGAAGTTGATTGATGGTGATTGACTGTGATTGTTGGGGAATGATATTGATTGATTGATGGTGATTGACAGTGATTGATGGTGATTGATGGTGATTGAAGTGGATTGATGATCGATGAAATGTATTAAATTATGTTTTAAATGCGATTTGTGTAAAAATTTAGGTTTGATCAAAATTAATGGGAAATTTGCGTGTATATAATAAATGGAAACGTATGAGTAGTAAGGAATATTTCTAACTAGAATTTTTTCTTCTTTTTAGATCATGACTGAATCAAACGCGTCTAATGGTGGACTTCGTGTGGTCTTAAGAAGAAATCGACTTATGAGTACATCTAGTACATCAAGCGACAGTTCTGCTGACGAGGTACCACCGGTGATAGTAAGAAAGCGGTCTCAAAACCTTCGAGCCAACGAGGAAGTTATTGTGGCTGAAGTTCATCGTGAAAAAACTCCAAACTATGATGAACAACCGCGTTCAAGTAAACGCCAAGGTGCTTTGCAAGTGGAAGATGTGGTTGGCGCTAAACGCCATAAGTCAAGACGTGGATCAAGCAGATCAAGTAACAATGTGAACGTAGATGATCTAATTGAAGCACTTAATAGCAAGAACAAGCAGCCTCATTTCAGTTCACATCAAATGCTGAACGCTTTGCCAGAATTCGATCCAGAAAATAAGGGCCAGAATGTAGAAATATGGCTACACAAAGTGAACGAATACGCCAGGATTTATAATTGGGACGATAGACAAACCTCACACTTTGCGACCCAAAAGCTGGCTGGGACAGCCAAAGGTGGTTTTACTCATTGCCAAGCTTGGATTTCACATGGAGCGACTGGCAGGTGAAGCTTCGTCGTGCGTTTCCTATTGACGACAACTTTGCGCTTATGTTGGAGGAAATGTTTGCACGGAAAACCAAAGCAGATGAGAGCTTGCGTACATATTTCTATGACAAACTGATGTTATTGAATAGATGTGGAATCACAGGAAAAAAGGCCGTAGATTGCCTTATTCATGGCATAACTGATATGTCCATGAGAAACAGTGCACAAGCTCTAAAATGTTTGGATCCAGAAGACTTGCTTCAATTTTTTGTCATTCAGCAGCCAGAAAATAAGGTGTTTTCTCTGACGCAAAAGAAGCGCGGCTACTCCGAAGGAATGGAAAGCAAAATGTTCCGAAAAATTCGTTGTTACCATTGTGGTGTTGAGGGACATACGTCAAACAAGTGTTTCCAGTTGAAGAAAGACAAACAAATAAATACATTGATATGTTTTAATTGTAATGAAGAGGGACATCGATTTGTCAACTGTCCAAAGAATATAAAAAAATGTAATATTTGTAAGAGAGTTGGACATGATGATCAGAACTGTCGATCTCCCTCTTCAGGTAATCGTGATACCCTAAAGAAAGAAAAACATGTGTTGAATATTGATACATCTAATGCTAATCAAAAATTCAATAAGGATGTTGAAATTAATAATAAATCATTGAATGCTTACATCGATTTTGGTAGTGACTGCTCCCTTATTAAGTACACTGAAGCTGAAAAAATTAATTTAGATAGAGACTTCTCTGATTTACCTGTTATTCGTGGATTTGGTCACTCTTATGTTTCACCGCTTTACAAGGCTCAAGTTGATGCTCGTATTGATGAGGTAGACGCTAAAATTACAGTCCATGTAGTCCCTGATAAATACTTACAAGTTCCAATCTTGATTGGCCAAAATTTTACAGAACAGCCTCATGTTCAAGTTTTCAAAGATAATAATAAATTACTTTTCTTTAATAAGCCAACCTCTGATACCGAAACTGATCTTCGCATGATTAAATTGATCAACAGCGATGACATCCTTCTGAAAGGAATACATGTCATCGCTGTACACTGCAACGATTCTTACACGGGAGATGTTTATGTGGAATCACAACTCAGGCCGGTCCCAGGGAAAGAGTACAATATATTACAAGGTGCTTACACTTTCGAAGATGGCAAAGGAAACATATTAGTGTCAAATACATCTGGTGCACCATTCACCTTGAAGAAAGGAACTACAGTTAGTCGAGCTCTTCCGTTTAAGGAAGTCGATATGGTCAATGTCAGGCACATTCAAAAAGGTGTTGATAGAAATTTGCCTCCCTTAAACCGCGACGAAATTCAGGTAGGCGCTAATATCAGTAAAGAAACTTTTGAATCGCTGTATGAATTGCTACAAAATTATCGCGATTGTTTCGCTACATCTCTTAGTGAAATTGGGTGCGCTCCTAAAGAATACGAAATGAAGATCGAGTTAAAAGATGATAAACCCATCGTTTATAGACCATATAGACTTTCTCATTCCGAAAGAGCAAAGGTCAGAGAAATTATTTCTGAACTTTTAGATAACGAGATAATCAGAGAGTCAAGCTCGGACTACGCAAGTCCAATTCTGATGGTGAGAAAGAAAACGGGCGAACAGCGCCTTTGTATAGATTTTAGGGCACTGAATGCTAAGACGGTAAAAAACAGGTATCCGCTCCCTATCATTGATGACCAAGTGGCCAATTTAAGCGGAAACAAGTTTTTTAGCACTTTAGATATGGCGTCAGGCTATTATCAAGTTCCACTTTCTGAAAGCAGTAAACACCTCACTGCATTTGTTACTCCGGACGGCCAATACGAGTTTAACCGCATGCCGTTCGGACTAGCAAATGCGCCTGCGGTGTTTCAGAAGTTAGTAAACAAGATGCTAGGTTCCAGTCGGTATGATTCTGTATTAGCTTATATGGATGATTTACTGATTCCGACAAAGTCCTTAAGTGAAGGTTTTGAAAAACTTGAACAGGTCCTCAAATTGATCAGAGAGTACGGACTAACTCTAAAACTTTCGAAGTGCCATTTCTTTTCCACTTCAATAGACTACCTTGGGTATGAAGTTTCCTCTGAAGGTATAAAACCAAGTAAATGCAAAACAGTAGCTATTGAACAGTTTCCGACACCCACAAATATTCATGAAACAAGACAGTTTCTCGGATTAGCCAGTTATTTCAGGAAATTTGTGAAGGGGTTTGGTGAAATTGCAAGACCCTTGACAAGTCTGCTGAAAAAAGGTGTAGATTGGAGTTGGACAGATAAACAAGACAAAGCATTCTCTACTTTAAAGGAGGTACTTTGTAGTCGCCCAGTATTAGCACTTTATAATCCGAAGTACAGGACAGAATTACATACGGACGCTAGTTCACAAGGAATCGGAGGAATACTCATGCAATGGCAAGAGAGTTCTAACGAACTTAAGCCCGTCGCCTATTTTAGTCGGCAAACGTCTCCAGAAGAAAAGGTTTACCACTCCTATGAATTGGAGACTTTGGCGGTAGTATGTTCTTTACGAAAATTCAGGACTTATTTACTAGGGATTTCATTTAAAATATTTACTGACTGTCGCTTTGCGCTTGACGCTTAGTAAAAAGATCTCATGCCAAGAATAGCTCGGTGGTTACTACAGATGGAAGAGTATGATTACGAAATCGAGTACCGTCCTGGTGATCGCATGGCTCACGTCGATGCTTTGAGCCGAAATCCAACTGAGAGCCCAAATGACGATGGTGCTCCTGAGAATGTCATGTCAGTTTTACACATTCAGCAGAATGATTGGCTTGTTACCTTGCAATTAGGTGACCCTGAATTAAATCAAATTATTAAGGTACTTAAACCTGGCCTTGATGAAGAACACCAGGATATTAAGAAACATTACATCTATAAGAATAACGTATTATACAGGAAAGTTGAGGGTGATAATAACAATTTGCGGCTAGTTATACCAAAAGGGCAAGATGGCAGATTTGTCGTCTCAATCACGACGAACTGGGTCATTTTGGCGTTAAGAAAACACTGGAACGTATACAAAGCCAATACTGGTTCCCGAAAATGTCTCGTTTCGTAAAAAAATATGTAGGTGCTTGTTTAGAGTGCGCATATAACAAGGACTGTAATGCAACAAAACAAGGATACATCTACCCCATTGAGAAAGGAAACGTGCCTTTCCAGACAATACATATTGACCATCTCGGTCCTTTTGTTCGGTCCAAACGTCGCAATGCCTACATTTTAACAGTCGTTGATGGTTTTTCGAAATATGTTTTTGTGAGACCAGTCAAAGACACTAAAAGCAGCTCAGCTATCAAAGTATTAGAAAACATTTTTCAAGATTTTGGATCACCCGAAAGAATAGTTTCTGATAGAGGTTCAGCTTTTACGTCTGCACAATTCAAACAATTCTGTGCCGAGAGAAACATAAAACATGTGCTCAATGCGGTTTCATGTCCGAGGGCTAATGGTCAAGCGGAACGCTTCAACCAAACAATTTTAAAGGCTCTGGCAACTCAGAATTCTAATAAAAACGAGAAGGATTGGGATTTAGCTGTTCCAAAAGTTCAGTTTGGCATTAACAATACGGTCAACGCCACAACCGGAAAAACGCCATCAGAAGTACTGTTTGGCATAAGATTGAAAGGAGAATCCGATAGCATGTTTAGGGGGATTTTAGATGAAACTGTTAATAACAAAGACATAGGTGAAGTAAGACAGGAGGTGGAAAATACTATTGTCGAGAAACAAAAGCAAATGAAGGAAGTGCATGATTCAAAAACGAAACCCGCAAGTAAATACATGGTCAATGACCTAGTAAAATTACAAAGGTTTCATTTAGCGAAAATCCAGGGCAGAGCAAGAAACTTTTACTAAAGTTTATCGGTCCCTACAAAGTGACTAAATTGTTAGGTAATGATAGATATGAAATTACTAATATTCCAGGCTTGAGTAAGACAAAAAAATATTGTACAGTTGTTTCAGCCGACCGCATGAGGCCATGGGTTAATATAAGCGCACTTAATCTAATGAGCGATGATAATAGTTCCGAAACTGATTCAGAGTGATTACTTTAGTCAAAATATTTATATTGTAAATACCAACACGAGTCCAATAATCGAGATAGAAATAAAAGCCAAATGTCATGATTGTTGTTTATACGTCAGGTTGATATATTATAAACATTAGATATAAATAAATTAAGATTATGTAATACTAATAATAGTTCGACATGAATTACTGAGTGTACTAATGTAAATATATTTCTAATTTTTGTTATTTAATAAAATTAACATGATTAAAAACATTTATTTATTTTGAGAAGATATCATGACCTAAAAGTAATTTATTATTAATACTTACTATGTTTTCGTGCGCCGGAGTCTGCACGATGTCTGATGGCCGAATGTCATGATTCTCGCAATTCCATGTTGTTATTTACTCAATTTGACAGTTGAAAATGATCATAGCCTTGTTTGTAAACAAGCTAACTTGTGAGGGTAGATAATAATTATAACGCTTGTTGTTGTTTATTCAATTTGACAGTTGATCAGAGCTTTGTTTGTAAACACATCAACTTGTGAGGGTAGATAATAATTATAACGTTATGAGTTGTCGGTATATTTGTAACAGTTATAAATAACAGTAACGGATATCAGTTATAACGGTCGTTGAAATATCTGTTACGCATTTGACGTATGATGGTGGCGCCACCACCCGGCATAATGACGAACTTATGAGGCAAGGCTCTCATTGGTTGATCGGTTTTGCCTATACCCCTCCAACGGTTTTCTGACCGGCGTGGAATGGGGTGATCGGGCAGTCTGTTGGAACGAGCGGCTGACGAAGAACGTGGAGAAAAGTAGTTTCAATACACTCAACAATCTGGCGGTAAATCGAACATTGCAATGATGATTGCGGTTGAATGCACATGCAATAACATTGTATATTAAACGACGGATGTAGGTACATTACATACGTCAATCGTTTATTTGTGAACATGACGTGATAAAACCGAGTTTGCATGTCACGGAGCAATTTTTTCTTTGAAAGCATTGATACGTGAAGATTGGTCCCCAAAGATATCGCCCGTACTTCCCTAGTATCATTCACGTCGCTTGTTCTAATCACGATAAAAGACATCGTAATTTAGTATGTAGATTTCGTAATGTTACTTGCACATCACTTTCCATAGTCACGCTTTTAGTTCAGCAAATGCTGATGTATGTATGACGCACGGTGGTTTCCTCTCTAATGTAAATTTCACGAAGTTGCAATAAACGCATAAAGGCAGTTTTCTCGTAATGCTTACGTAGTTCAATCATGCAAATATGAAACTGCACAGCTGTACAAACATAGTATCCGCAATAATTTTTAATTACTTTCAATCGTAGAATATAAAATGATGCGATTTTATTTTTCCGCTTCCAGCTAATATTCTACTTAGTAGGTAGTTTAATTATCTTACAACCGTATTCATAATACGAGTAGATGCTGCCGATTGTCATGCTTAATAGCCTTGAGCTTGTAAAACAGCTGTATTGTAACATGATCTTAACACCTTAGAGTATCAACAGTAGCTATAGTATGGTATAATGTAACGGTATGAATTTCAACTACTTGCATCTTAACAGTAAAAGCGTAAAAGAAATAGATAAACACTATGCATATTTACGTAAGTTTAAGAGGAATAGTTATCTGCCATTTTACGCGCCGTAAACACAGCTGTACTTAGCCTACAAAAATCAACTTAGCCTGAATCTAGCCTGATTCATAATTCATACAAATATATGACTCACTGTAAAACACAACTCACTAGTATTGCCAACAAAATCTTCATCCATGCAAATACAAGTTTCTATGCTACCAGGGGTTCCCGAGGAGGCACGCCGGTACAGTCCGACACTGAAGTGGAACTCTCACGCGCTGTGATTGGAGACAAGTCTACCCAATCGTGGCGCTGGGGCGAGCTCCCCGAACCGCCTCCAAGAGTCGCCGCAGAATCCGCCGGAGACTCTGCCGCGTCACCAGTCGAACCAGCGTCTCCAGCTGAACCAGCCTCCCCTACTGAACCTCTTAGCTCTGATGAAGAAAGAACAGGAAGACGAGGAGTACTCAGTGGGATGTTCAGGTTCATGTCGACAAGAGACGCGACGGGCAACGCCGTGGAGGGAGTTTACCTTGATGACCTTGACAGAGGGCAGGTCGACCCTGATCTCTACTTCCCTAAGCATCATACTGAACGCTATCGTACAAGTAAGTTTAACTTTGGCTTCTTTCTCTAGTGAGAGTCTGGATAACCTACCCCCTTACGAAAAGAGTGATTTTATGTATGCTCGTGAAGCATAATGCTTCTTTTTACGCTCTCAATAATTTACTGCTGACGTAACTAGAAATTGATGAATTGATCATTGCTTGCATTGCCTTGTTTTTACGACGTTATCTTATCATTTAACAAATAACCATACAAGTTTGTATAGTCTTTAAATAATCAGCAGACGCAACCAAACAACAAACAAATAAACAAGTAAACAACTTTGTCTATGAATAATCATCGGACATTGGTCTCTGAGACAAACACTGGTGCAATATCATGTGATAATAATTAATCCGTCGGCGCCACGTCATCGAAATAGGTCACTCTTTGTCTCGCCTCGGCATTCAATTCTTGAGAAGGGAGAGAGAGAAATTTCCTTGATATGGAAATTGAATAACGTAACGATATTTTATGGCCTAGAGCCTAGATAGCTAGATAACCTTTTGAATATGATGAGATGACAGTAGGATATAAATAGAAATGTTGTTATTATGTTCTCTCTTAAAACGTTCATCATCTTTTATAATAATCAAACTTTTATCCCAATATATTTTGGGTCGGCGTAACGTCTTTTTCGTCTATTAATATCTATTGGGCTTAAAACTTTATGAATAATAATTTATAATACATTTCCTTTAATATCGTAACATGATTCACTGTAATCTGCATTTGCTTATCTTCCGAGAATTCGACTGGGTTGTAAATGGGCAACTGGTTAAATAAAGATAGGTACCTGCTACGTGTTTGATTGTAGATTACGATACATCCTTTCGTTTAGTTAGAGCTTCTGCATCGTTTGATTACGAAGCTTTTGTCATATAATACTTATACAAACTGGGTTCAAAAAATCTATACTCTAATGCTTCGACGACTCGGTGTACCACATAGATAAAGAATACCTCAGACATTTACTAGTTCTACATGTCATGATCACACGTGACGATGTTTTCGATCACATTACTTGTTGACTGATTAAACCTTATGTCGTTGATAGACCTCTCTTTCGGACGATGATTAGCTTCAACTTTTATCATGCGATCGGCTAAGGAGTGAAATTGTTTTCGGAGCATTGTAAGTTAGACCTTTTCAAGGCAAGATTGAATAGGCACTACCTAGGCAGGCAATCGTGTTCTAACTTCGTCTGCATCATCGCTTACCAACAGGTGAGATAGCGGACAAGATCAGATAAAAAAAAATAAAAGTTGAACTACATGTCACGATCACGCGTTTTTGATTAAATTACTTGTTGACTAAGCAAACCTTTTATCTCCCCAGGTGGCAGTGCACCAACGAACGTGCGCGCCGGCCCAACAGAGGAGGAGTACGAGTCGGGCAACGGGCCGTCGCTGCCGCAGTCGCCCGCGTCCCTCGAACCGCCCACGCTCGACTCCGATGACGATGAAAAACTACTCGCCAAGTGAGTTCAACCCAAGTTCAACCTTCTTCTTCGTATCAGTGACTCTACCTTCTTGTACTTATACTAACAATCAGTGGCGAAGGCTTCATACATGCCGATTCCCATCGGCTTCCCTTTCAAAAATTTACAAATCCATATTCTCACATCAATCTACTTTCATTTTGTACATTTTTATGCTGCGGCCTACCTTTGCTAAAATGTCTACCTTCGCCACTGCTAACTATGCCTGGTTGAATAAAATTAATTAGTTCGATGTTAACATAACTTGAATATTATAAGACAGTTAAAATATCAACAGGTTGTCTATTTAGTTAGACTGATAATTTTAAGGCGCAAGATCCACAGTGTAGACGCTCGACATCTGTCAGACAAGCGATCGATATAGCACGTCTTACGTCTCCGACGATCACTTGTTTGATAGGTTTATGTCATCCCACGCGTCACGACGCGCGTATCATCTGTGGAACTTACCCCTAACCATTAAACACCCGATTAAACTAAGATTTGTGATAATAGTAGGTTGTTGACGAGGACGGAAAATAAGACTTTGTATTGACGAGTAGAGTTTGAAGTCCGAGCCGCAGGCACAGAATACATAATAGTACAGGTACAGAAGACGCACTCCGCCATAGCAATTCAACAAATATAAATCTTTATGCGCGATAATAAAGTACAATTTCCTTCGCGCCGGCTTTGAATACCTACTTTTATATTAGCCTACTGATCGCGCGCGCAAGCAAAAATGAGCCGAATTGCTGCGCGCGAAAGTTCATTTGCCGCAGACCGCCTCTGAAGGTCACAGCCGGCACGCTTTGTAGGGATGCTAATTTCGAGATTTATATGAAAATAGGTACCTACGAAAAGTGTACTGGAGTACATTTCTACACCCAAATAAAACAAAAATAAAATGTTTTGTTAAACGTAGGATATTGAAAGAAAATCAAAGCACAAATATTAGAAAAAATATGAAATTTGCATTATCATACAAAATTAACGAATGAGGTAGGAAGCTGAGTTACTTAATACAGAATTGATAAAATAAAATAAATCTCGTGAAGAAATGCGAACGGCATCGGAGCGCGCGCGTAACGTGCGGCGCGCGACAACCAACTGACTAACCTTCCCGGGGGTGTCGCCGCACGTACTTGCAACTCTATACCTACGCCGCGGAGTGCGCCAGGCCTGCCGCAGGCGAGGACTTTAATTATACGAGTCTAGCAAAGTCATTTTCCCCGAGGCTTACATAGTGCTTTTCTCAAAAAAATGCTAGAAAATTATAAAGATATTAATTTATTTTATAGTAATTTGATATAAAAAGTTGTTTTACTGATTACTACGTCAAGATGTGGATTTGGAGTTATTCTTTTTTATTTCGTAATTTCTGAACGATTTCGATATCGCGCCAGAAAAGTTGTATGGGAATCCATTGCAGGTGTGTAAAAAAGAAATCGTTCAGAAATTACAAAATCACAGACAATGTCAAACTTTCTGGATTGTTTTTTTGAAAGAAATTGTCATATTTCTTAGCATGTTTGAGAAAAGTATGGTGTGGATCTCAGTGTGGATAAAACATCATACGTAGGTAATCTTTCCGGACATGGATTTTGATATTTAGTTGAATCGGATGCCACGTCAGAGATAGTTTTTATTTCAAAGGAAAAAAAACGACTTTATAATATTTTCTTATCTTCGCACAACTATTACTCATCGCAATTAAACCAATAATCATTCGTTAAACTTGTTTTATTGTGATGAGCGTCTTTAATTTTCCAAATCAGTGAATCTTATATGTTCAGCCAGATCTGTTACCAAGTAAAAAGCAGTAACAGCCGACGCGTGAAAGTCGCGCTTTGCCGCGCCGCAAATAGAGATTCCGCTTTTGAAAGCATTGTTTTTGTCTTTGTGAAAAAAAGGCCGTGTAATTAGCGCTCATTTACTGTGTCCATTCTGTCCATACCTCATACGAAGTCTATGATTGATGGCCTAAACATTAAAATTAATGTAGCTGTTTATTTATTTATAAGTAGTTGTGATGAAAACTATTCAATCTTCTTATCCATGCTCGGTTTGGGATCTTGAGGCTATAGTCAATTATTTGCAAGATACTTTTTGAAAGAGGTGATTCGCTTTACTTCAATACGTAGTATAAAATGAAGTCACTTTTGCGTTTCTCAGTCTGTCTGTCATGGAATTCGCTAACTCCTCCTAAAACGCGCAACGGATTTTGATGCGGTTTTTAGTAATACATAGAGTGATTCAAGAGTAAGGTTTATATGTATACACATGCCGGGAAAATGCCTTTTCTCGGTAGAAAATGAGTTGCAGCGGGAGAAACCGCTAATAGATCGCTATAGGCACATTGCAAAAATAGGCTTGCAAGTCACACCCACTGAATGCATGTTTTCGGTCCGCTCTACAATATAGTCTCGTCGGCAGGGGCCAAGTGGGCGTGTACGTGCGGGAGGAGGACCAGGTGGTGTCCCGCGCGCTGCCGTTCGAGGAGTTCTGCTTGCGGGGCGGAGCCCTGGCGGCCGATGGGAGGCTGGTGGTGCGGCTGGGCGACCGCTGGCTGCCGTGGCGCGCCGCCGGACCTCTACTGCTGTCTCTGCTGGCCTACAGGCGACCGCTGCCCAATGTAAGCTGCCCTTATCATCCTTTACAGCTACAACAGTCCTAGATATAGAGGAAGACCCCTAGCGGCCGATGGGAGGCTGGTGGTGCGGCTGGGCGACCGCTGGCTGCCGTGGCGCGCCGCCGGGCCGCTGCTGCTGTCTCTGCTGGCCTACAGGCGACCGCTGCCCAATGTAAGCTGCCCTTATCATCCTTTACAGCTACAACAGTCCTAGACATGGGCTTTCTGGGAGTTCTGCTTGCGCGGTGGAGCCCTGGCGGCCGATGGGAGGCTGGTGGTGCGGCTGGGCGACCGCTGGCTGCCGTGGCGCGCCGCCGCCGGACCGCTGCTGCTGTCCTTACTGGCCTACAGGCGCCCGCTTCCCAATGTAAGCTGCCCTTAGCATTCTTTACAGCCACAACAGCCCTGGACATGGACCTCTCCTGTTTCTGGGGAGTACTGCCATACTCACCAGGCTTGGCAGGCATATCGGCGAGCGCGGTGCAAGATGTTCGCACAGGAAACGCTGATGTTTTGCCATTCCCTGGATAATCCCTTCGTCGCTTTTTACTACACCCATGGATTAGAATTGAGGTGATGTTATTGTAATCCGGCATCACACGGGAAATCTGCATCATTATTATTAATTTTTCTATTTCCATTAAGTTTTATCAATGCATGCACCGATGGGTTCCAATCCATACCGCTCCGCTTCAATGAAATCGCATCCTTTACAATAACAAGAAATCTGCTTCTGGACATAGCATAGGCCTCTCTCAGGCACTTCCATAGCCCCACTTCCATAGCCCCGAGCTATAGCCACAAAGTCTTGTTTTTAGTTAATGAAGAATACCTAAATTTAAATCATACGAGGATTATATCACGGAAATAAAATAAATAATTGATAAGATAATTTGAACATAAATTATCCATGTTATCAAACTAACAATAAATAAGCATCAAAAAGTCGAATACCACTTTTTGTTTAAGTTATAAATCCACAACAATGTGCCGTAAAATTGTCGTTGAAACTTAAATAATGTAAAACACTTTCACTGAATTAGTACAGACATTCAATATGTTTTGCACGATTGAGTGGTTTCCAAGATTACATTTTCATAGTCATGTCTTAATCTGTCTGTCCCTTTCACATTTCTTATATCTGAAACAATAAGATGTGCGCCACTTGCTTGCTTTTTGGCAAGCTAGTGGTGTTGAAATAAGAAGATACAAATAAATATAATTGTTTATTTTGAAAAGAAAATTTTCCGCTAGCGTAAAAATGAGTAGAGTGTTTTTATGTTTATTTAATAATTTGATATCTCCAAAGTCCATTTACAACTCAGTCGATTTTAAAGTGCCTTGTCATGCTTCATTATAATCTTAAGTAGGTATGTGTACCTACACACATTTGAAGTACTTAGTAGTTTTAAAGTAAAGTGACTATAAGTGACATAACCTTTTAAGTGCGTTATATGTATTGTTTACTCACCTCTTCTCACATCCTCGCTTAATGCGGTGTATTTATCAAGAATATTTTAATAGAGCTGTAAGTTCAAATGTTTATCATTCTGCCCTGCCCTAAGGGCAGGAAGATGATAAATTGATAGTGAAACGTCATACATAATGTTTATACCTTTATCATTGCGAGAGCGATCATAAATGTGTATGTCAAATTCTTATTTTTCGCTAATTTCATAGGTATAGGTACATTTTACAATTTCATAGGTATAGGGAGTAAGAAATCCGCTGAACGCGCAACTACCTTGTCTAAATGTAAATCAACCTTTAGCCTAACATACCACCGTTTGTCCACAGCGCGTACTAGAAGAGCTCGAGAAGGGCGATAAGGGCCTGCACACACCGGGCGCGGTGGCCGCGGACGCCGCCAAGCCGCGCGGATACTCGTGGTGGAGCTGGCGGCGATCCAACGCGGAAGCCAAGCAGTCAGTATCACTTATTACGCTATTTATAACCACCACACACTTGCCAAAATCACTATAGAATTTTTCAAATGAAGAGTCTAATGTTTGGGACTTTTTTCTTGGAGTCACAACAGTCAGTTGTCGTAAGACACTCATGAGACCGATGCCTCGCAGATTCGCACCAGTAGTCCATATGGACGCAGTTTCAGTCAGTATCACTTATTACACTATTTATAACTACCACACACTTGCCAAAATCACTATAGAATTTTTCAAATGAAGTTTCTAATGTTTGGGACTTTTTTCTTGGAGTCACAACAGTCAGTTGTCGTAAGACACTCATGAGACCGATGCCTCGCAGATTCGCACCAGTAGTCCATATGGACGCAGTTTCAGTCAGTATCACTTATTACACTATTTATAACTACCACACACTTGCCAAAATCACTATAGAATTTTTCAAATGAAGTTTCTAATGTTTGGGACTTTTTTCTTGGAGTCACAACAGTCAGTTGTCGTAAGACACTCATGAGACCGATGCCTCGCAGATTCGCACCAGTAGTCCATATGGACGCAGTTTCAGTCAGTATCACTTATTACACTATTTATAACTACAACACACTTGCCAAAATTACTATAGAATTTTTCAAATGAAGTTTCTAATGTTTGTTACTTTTTTCTTGGAGTCACAACAGTTAGTATCACTTATTATTACACTATTTATAACCTAGACACACTTGCCAAAATTACTATAGAATTTTTCAAATGAAGTTTCTAATGCTTGTGACGTTTTTTCGGGAGTCTTATCGGATTACGGTGAAATGTAATGTTCGTCTTTATTTTTATGAAAGATCTTCGTAAGATAAGACATCATGGAATTCAACAATATTTGAATACTTGAATACAAATGCAGGAATACACTCACATAGAACAACAATAACAAGTTTCGAAGAAAAAATAAAGAACAATTTCTATTTCATATTTCTAGAGTGATCACTAAAATAACTACTACTACTATACTAATTTATATCTTATCAATTTTATAGTACGGAATCCCCACCCAAAGAAGACGCCCCAAAGGACGCAAGTCAAACTCCCACTGAAGAAAAAGCTGAACCCAAACTTGAACCCGCAGTTTCTGAATCTTCCACTGCCACAGAGGCTAAAGAAGAAGAAAAAGTAGAACTTGAAGAAGAGATTAAAGAAGAAGCTAGTGTTATCACAGACGTGGCAGTAGAAGAGGTGGAGCCCCAAGATATTGAGGATCTCGATTCGGTCATTCCAGAGAACGAGCTACCGCAGGAGCCAGGTATATACTTCTTTAATCAGACCTAGTTTTAGGAAACCGTTGATACCACCACCACTGAGTATTTTTATTCCGCTCCTTTTCTGACTTTCATGATTGCGTGGATATGATCTAACTGCATAAAAAAATGCTTGTGCAAACCTGACAAGATAATTTTGGAGTTGAGCGTAAAGATGTCCATCTGCAGGTCGAATTGGCAAAATGTTAAGCCTTTCTAGTTGACTAAGAAATCCTAGAAATGCATCTATAGATACTACGTTTAGTCTTTACACTTCATAAACATTCTGGCTTCATAGCCATCTTAACTGTTTTACCTTACCACTAGAAATTAAAAATGTGTGATAAAAAAATATCTCAAGAAAAAAGCGCTGAACGACGCTTTCAACGCACATCTCACTTTTTTGTGGTAAAAACAAGAATGAAGTAGATGTGATTGTTACAATATAGGTTTACTTGTTCCCCAGAGCGTCACTCGGCGAGCTCGTCGGACTCGGAGCAGGAGTCGCGCGTGAAGCGACACCGCCGGCACTCCTCCTTCCGAAAGACGCTGCGGCTATCTTCCGAACAAATCGTAAGTACTCACTCGGCTTTTGTCCCAGTATTCACGTCTACAAAGCTCGCGCTAATGCTAGGGTCTATTTTTCTGTTTTGTCATATCGGGATTTATCATAATATGTTGCTTAATAAGCGTTGACGTCAGGCAAGCAGCCGGTCGTAAAATTAAGCGAAATCCTTTTGCAACATGATTTTGAGTTCATACGAAACATATTGCGCCGACCCCGAGTAATTGGGATAAGGGCAGGAAGATAATAATGACAATCGTTTTTTTGTAACATTATACTACATTTGTGCATATGAACCGTAACGTAAACGGATCACCTCGCATTTTCATATAAACTGGCTTAGCTGGAAGAATATAGAAAAGCTCGATCTTTGTTCATGACTAGTTAGAAAATCTAACAGTATTCACTGGTTGAGCATTTGACTAGTTATAAGTCTTTAGAAATAGGCGTTCATATAGTACGGATACTTTTCGGTTCATATTTCCGTCAAGCTAGATCTCATCGACTATAGTCCGATAAGTTCGCGCGCGACCTTCGTACAGACGGTGGGGGGGGGGGGGGGAGGGGGGGGTTTGGGCGAGGAAGCACGTCATTTTAATATGACGTGCGGCGTGGATGCGCGCGTCTTCCTTCCCCGCTACACCTCCCGCTACCCGCTGACATCTCCCCCCCCAACGTCTGTCACCCCTAGGGAAAGTCGCGCACGAACTTGTCGGACTATAGTAACATTCATAACTGTTATTTAACTTGCAGAAAAACCTGAACCTACGTCAGGGCATGAACGAGATGGTGTTCAGTGTAACGACAGCATATCAAGGCACAACGAAATGCAAGTGCAACGTCTTCCGCTGGCGGTACGACGACAAGATCGTCATCTCGGACATCGACGGAACCATCACCAAGTAAGATTTGCTCATAATACTACTTTAATCAATCTTTACTATTGAAAGCTGTGTGAGCTGCGTCACGCGGACGGACTCGTAATGTGCGGACCCGCACGAAGTTCTGTTACTTTATCTGAACCGCTTGAGGCCTTCCGCTGCGTGACGTGTATCATCCGCGCGTACCCGCAATGCGAAGACTCGTGCGACGTTCACTCAATTCATCTGCACTGCTTCGAGTAAAGTTATTTTCGCACGCGAACCGGTACCCGCGTATGGTCTGCCTGACGCAGAAGAAGGTCTAAAGTAAAGTGAATTGTGCGCGAACAAAACTGCGCGATGCAGCGCATATCCTTAGACATCCTCTGCTGAACCACTGGAATTTACACGAGGTGCTATTTCTGGGCGACTAAATTCAACTGGTGTCCGCAAACGTTACAAGATCTCGATCCGTCTGTAGAACCTTCCCACCCTGTCTATCGATATCTACGCACTATTTCTGTTTCTTACCAGTTCATGTTTCTTACCAGTTCAGTTCACACCTGTTTTTTATGGCTTTTCTTTGGAGAACGTCTTGCCCTCATGTGGTATTTTTTATCATAATCATTTTATCACAATTGGCACATTAGCCCGGGGTACGAGTGCCATTTGGGGCGGCCTCTTTGACTGAGGCTGAATTTTTTATAGTCAGCCGATTTGATTGTATTTTAATTTTGAATTTGTTATTATTTTGACTTAATAATTTTATCACAATATTTTTTTCTATCTAGATCTGACGTGCTGGGCCACATCTTCCCGATGGTGGGCAAGGACTGGGCGCAGTCGGGTGTCGCGCAGCTGTTCACCAAGATCAAGAACAATGGGTATCAACTGCTCTATCTCTCTGCCCGAGCTATCGGCCAAGCCAGGGTCAGTACACAATATTACAATACAGATTATATGTACTACGAAAAAATCACGTCAATCTCGGTTTGAAAGACGCCTTGAGTAACTCAATACCAAATAAAAGTGTAAATTTTAATGTTGAACGATTTACTCTAAATGGTGTAATAGAGATTTGGATCAGCTGGCTGCAACTAGCTGATCAATATTTTATAACAAACCGTGTAGTAGCGGCTAAGAATACTGCCATCCTTAGTCCACTCTGTGTGTTTCGTAAAAGGCGACGGCGACGGATTTTTAGACCTCGGCTGAATATCTGACGACTATGGCGAATCGCAAGGTAGCGGTGATACTACCTATCAAAGAGGGTTGACGTCAGGCAGTCGGCCTGTCAAAAAACGTTGCCAAATCCTTTTCCAACATGATTTACGCGTTCTAACAAAACATGTTGCTCCGACCCCAACAGAATTGAGATAACGGCAGGAAGATGATGAATTAATCTAGTCTCTGTGAATAAAATTAACTCTGTATTCCCTCAGATCACCCGCGAGTACCTGCGCTCGATCCGTCAGGGCGAGACGTGTCTGCCGGACGGACCACTACTGTTGAACCCCACCTCCCTACTGCGCGCCTTCCACCGGGAGGTCATCGAGAAGAAGCCCGAGGAGTTCAAGATACAGTGCCTCGCTGACATCAAGGCTTTATTCCCACAAGGGTCCAACCCCTTCTACGCGGGATACGGGAACCGCGTCAATGTCAGTATATCGTACATTCTATTCCAGTACTGCACAAGTCACATAGATTTCTGGACCTAGTGAAATCAACCAACCAACTCAGTGACCCGAAATGAATGTTAGAATCTTAGGGTTCGAAATGAAAACCCTCAAGTCCCTAGTGAAATCGAACTCCAATCCACATTTTGCTTTCACAGAAACGCTGAGCAATAGATTTAACAGGCGCATCGTTACGTCACACAAACGAAAATCTGAACTGCAAAAAAAACTTTATGTGAAATGATGAAGGCACACGTAAATTTGTCGCAAAACTGCTTATAGTAAAAAAATATTAAGTATTTTCTCCACAAAAAAATTAAACGTGTTTATTGCAGCAGTAGGTAGCTCCATCTATGTTCATAAAGTGGCGAAACGGTTTTTACATAGAGATCTGATAGTTAAAAAATTATTTGTTTTATTTTGCGAAAATGTTATAGCTTAGCAAATCTTCCTATTACGCAACCTTGGAATCTAATTATCTCTTTTATCTACAGGATGTGTGCGCATACCAAGCTGTCGGCATTCCCATCGTGAGAATATTCACCATCAACTACAAGGGGGAGCTCAAGCACGAGCTCACTCAGACATTCCAATCCACGTAAGTGTTGTACTCAACTATTATAAATACAGGGTGGTTTTTAGTCAGTACTCGAACTTTGCAAGATGATTCTACTCGTGTAACAATTCCTTTAAAAATCGCGATAAAGTTAGCACATCCAATCAAAATAATTACTTCTCAACTAAAACTGCAATTCTTGGTATTACTCTGTGAGATTACAATGGTGATTCCATAAAGAAGTTCATGTTCATGGATAGAATCTTCCTACAAAATGTACTGACAAAAATAACCCTTTATGATAATGCAACGCTTTTGTGGAGGGCGGCTCGGCGGTGATAGCTTAGTGAGCAGCGGTGACGTAACACACAACCCTTCCATACCAACTAACGTCTGTGTAATAAGTTTATATTTCTATTTCAGCTACCACGTGCAAAGCGACATGGTCGATGATTTGTTCCCACCACTGCACAAAAGTGATAACAGAGAACTAGCTCAAATATAGGCTTAGGTTTTGATAAATAGTGATATATCGAGCGACTTTTCTGGTAAGCCGAATGGCATGATTTGTCTTTGACATCGCCACGCTAGGCCGCATATCATTCACTATCAGCGAAAATCTAATACAAATCTGCTGAATAACTCCATCAAAGCTAGAATAACTTTTCGTTATCATCGACTTGTCTTGTCATCTATAAATGAAAATAAGAAATCGAACAAAAACGTCTCCGGCCGGGACTTGAACTCGGCGTCGTGGAATACGTTACGTCGGTCAGCCAACTGAGCTACCGGGGTCCTGGCCGTATTATCCAAATTGTCGATCTCTTGCTCGTCTCTAAATATTTTCATTTATGGAAATAATATAGCACTGTGAGTGCAAAAATACATCGACTTGTCATCTGTTCTTGTCTTAACACCTGTATCTGTGCTTCTCGACATTTCTTACATTGTGTTTGTGTTGGTTGGTGTTGGTTTCTTTTCGCCTACTGGTGCTATTTTCCCCATTTGTGATGTTACTATATTTGGTAATATTGAATGTAGTGTGCCAGCAGTACTTGGTTGGACATGATGCAATCTTCGGAAATAATCTTTTGGCACTAACATGTGCTAAAGTATCTCTTATAAATAGACGAGACGAGATCTTTGGCGAATATTGCCATATTGCATTCCAATGAGTTACCTATATGCTCTATTTTTTCAGTTGTTTTAAAGTTTGGTCATTCACCAAAAATCATAAGAATTCTACTTAAATCAAACTCTAAAACTAATCAAAATAATATACTACTTACCTACTTTAGTAACATTTTTCTGTAATGAAAACTTTATTTATTTTATTAATAAATCTAAAAATAGAGTTTAAATCTAATAAATACTAATTTACTAACGTTCAATTTGTAAAATAGTTTATATAAATTTACTTACTGATCTTGGTCAAACAAAAGATTAAAGTTGGTTTTATATAAAAAAACAGCTTTATCTCAAGTTTACAGGCTCCTTTTAACTTTAACTAAAAATATTAATCCTGAACTGGTTTAACTAATTAATTATTTCGTACTAAGAAAATAACGTTAATATTAGTTTCAGGACATTTTCTTTAACTAATTTGATTTTTAGGTCTCCGCTGCATGACGCGTATTGTCCGCGCGTACCCACAATGCGTGGAGTGCGTACTCAAGCGAAGTTCACTTACTTTTTCTGCACTATTTAGAGTAAAGGGAACTTCGCACGCGGACCGGTACGCGCGTACGGTCTGCCTGACGCAGTGGAGCCCCTAAAAACCCATAATTTTCCAGTTATTTTCAACTCGTTTCCATAGTTTCGTGTGTAACGTGTCGTGGTGTTTGTCTGTAGGTACTCGCACATGTCGGTGCTGGTGGACCAGGTGTTCCCGCCGGCGCTGTGCGAGCCCAGCGACGAGTACTCCGCCACGGTGTACTGGCGCGAGCCGCTGCCCGCGCTCCCCTTGCCTGATCTGCAGCCGCCCGCCACCAGTCAAGCCACACCCGACAAGTAAAACTACCAGTGGATCTTAGAGGTTGAAATACATGCGTCCAGATTCGGAACAAATCCAGCTCAGAAAGTTGTTTTAGGGTATCTCAGATAACATTTTCACTATGGAAGGAATTCGGAATATTTGAGAATCTTTGTCCCATAGGAAAAATGATCTATAAGATGGCCTAAAAACGTGTCTGTTTAGAAATTGCCTCTAATCGAGTGAAAACTGTCTGCAATATAAATATGTATAAACCTACCAACCATAGCGGAAACTGGTATTATATTTAGCTTTTTGTATCTTATTGAGTGTAATTTATCGTAGCTAGATTCTGTTTGTTGCGGGCTAATCAACAAACTATCGGTTGTTTTTCTGCACATGTAATGAATTCTTAGTATATTTTGTAAAGATCTCAATGCCTTGAGATATGATTATTGCGTAGGTAAACGGGCGGCGTAACATCACAATATAATTATACATGAACTTATCTTAGAAACATAATCATATAATTTTTCTAAAATAATGCAGTTATGCAAGAAAATGCCTACCGAATTTACACCAAATAATAGACACTTTAATGTAAGCACTTGACATGTAAAGGCGCTTGCGGCTTCGTTGTAAGTATGAAACATGTGCGGGACTAATTTAATGTATGAATTATTATGACATTACTGAAACAAATATCCTATTACAGTAATTAGCTGAGAATTAGTTACCTTCCATGTTCCTTGCTCGCCTGATCGGCGTCTCGTCTCGATGTTAGTAGCGAATTATTTGAAAGTGAGATTACTCTCCATTATGATTTACTTTGTATAACAAGACTGTATGTTTCATAGATGCAATGACTATTACAATGTTAGGTTTAAGTTTTGTGTTTGTGGATTTAAGTCTCGATCCTGAGTTTTGGTTTTGATCATGATGTAAGCTGTGATGTCGTCGACTGATGAAGCAATGCTTTATTTTTGTACTGTGATTACGTAATTATATGTTATGCTAAGTTATCCTTGTGTTAAAATACATTCACAGATTAGTTCACTGAGAAGGGGGCAAAGTCCCAGTTAGATATTTAAAATTAATTAGAAAAATATTTCTTTATAAATAATTGTATCCGTTAAGTTCGTTAAAATTTATTTAATATGGTTTTCTGAGTAGAATTTGGTATTTTTTATAAAATATTTATTATTTGTCTCTGTGATTATTTAAATAATAAAAATGCTGATTTAAATGATTGATTTTCATTTCACAAGTCATATAAAGGATGAAGAATCACCCTGCTTGTGTGCCCTTCTTTGTACTCCACGCCCCATCCACAGGTTTGTGGCAACTGGCAAGCCTAGTTTTTTACCCGACTTCTTGAAGGAGGAGGAGGTTTCAGGCCGTCCGGTTGTACGCGCGTATTGGTCCGTGTGCGAAGTTCACTTTTCTCCAAGCGGATCAGATAATGTGAGTGAATTTCGCACGAGTCCTCGCATCACGCGTCACGCAGCGTATGCCCAACCACGGCCAAGTTTATACCAACAAGTCAACTGACAAGCTAACAAAATAAGAAGTCGTAAAATGCCAATTTCGCAAAACGACAATACGAAATTCAGTTCCGCTACTCGACAAGAGATGGCGCTGTATGAAAACTGCTCTAGGGAATAAAAATTATCATGATTGTCTTCAGGAGCAAGGTTCAGGAGAGAGAAGCTTGAATACTAACTATGAAAAATAAAGATACCGTTTATAAATAAGGGTTATAGGAAAAGTAGTGTGTTCCTTCAAACCACGAATTCTTTAAAGTCAAGTATGTTATGCATATTAATTTTTTTAAATATTTAAAGATTTAAATATTTGTCAAAAACTTTTTACTCAACTGTTCAACCCAAACAACACAGTCAAACAGGTACCGCGTTACCTTAGGTTGTACTATGGGTTGTACCACTGGTAAGTACCGCTCTAAAACTTTGCACCGTTCCTTTACCGCGCTCAATAAGGTTAGCAACGGTGCAACCGCAGTTAAGCGTGACTAACGGAGCGAAAGTAGAAAATCCAAGTTTTTAAAAAATATTTTAATCTTATTAATAAAATTTAGTATACCTATAGATCGCGTGGTTTGAAGGAACGCACTACTTTGCCTAGCACCTGTATATAGGGTTACATTTAATTAAGTACAGTGATCTACTCACAAAACTGAACAACTTTTGTTTAAAACTTCTATTATAAAAAAAAAATTGGACCTCCCATACAATAATGCTGAAAAAGTGTGTCACTTAGTATGGTAGGACCAATTTTTTTTTTATATTTCGAAGAAAAGTTTCACTACACCCTCAACACACCTTCATTACACCCTCAAGAGATTTTGTACTTAATTAAATGTAACCTATTAAATTCAGTGCAAATATTTTAGGGGCAGATCAAATAAAACATAAGCTTGTACTAGGCAAATTTTTAAAGAAATCTACACGCTATTTTACGAGAAAATTGCATTTAACTAAAAAAAGACAAAACGAAAAAGTGTACCCTGCTTGTCCTAGAAGCACACACTTCGATGAATTTAAATTACGCGCCAAAAAAAGGTGCTGTGATTGGTTGGTTGTTAGTGTGTGTGCCGTGTAAGTGAATCCTGTCTAAGTGGCGAAACGTCAGTCGGGTCCGTAAAAGGATGTTCACATAATTAATTAAAGTGTGTTTGAAAATGAAAAAAAAAATCTAGCGCGTAGATTTTTTTTAAATGCCTTAGATATTTTTCTTATACATATTTACGCATGCCCTTAAAATATTTGCAGTGAATTTAATAAGACCTTATATACGTATATGATAAAATAAAAAAAATTGCACCCCCCCCACAATAAAACAGCACCTGATTAGCATAGCAATACTGGTGACATGGGTTTTTGTGTATATTTTTTAGCTGTGTCATTCACGGACACTTGCTCTGTATTTTTATTTTAGGGTGCTGTATTTACAAGTCTCAACAACAATAATAAATAGTTCAATAGATAAAAGAAATATTAATTCTCAACAGATAACAGAAATAAAATCAGTTTTAATATTTTACTATTTTTATTAGAACTTAAATACTATGTCTCATCTTCCTCCATGGCATCATCATCATCAGCACTCTCATCATCATTTTCATCGTCACTGGCTGTGTCTAAATCCTTCTGGAAACCTTTGCCTTTCGTCCAGTGGCATTTTATTGTCACTTTGAAAGTAGCCATCTGAATACCAAGCAGTTTCAGTACACTGGCTTGCTCTGGTGTTAGTACAGCCCCTTTTTTACAAACCTGAAAAAGCATTATCATTTATTAATATACAAATTATTTAAGAGAGAAATATTCCTGAATATTATAAGTTACTGTTTAAGTATTTTTTAATATTATACTTGTTTTCTATGAATGTCCAGCAGTGGACAGTTGTGGCTGGAACAAATAATCTTATATCGCTCAAATGAATACCTGATAGTCCTTTAGAAGATGTATGACACCTCTTTCAAGTGAGGTGGGAAGGCCAAGTCGTCTAAGCTGTGGTTCCATGGTATGTGAGAAGTCTTCAAGGGGCCCTTTTGGTATTATGACATCTTTTGTAGCCACAAACCCGGACCGTGCAAACTCTGTGTCTTCATAGTTTTTGAACCATTGCAAAACATCTGGCACATCTCTATTGGTCATTACCAAGCCACATTGACCCTTTAATTTTTTTGATAACTGAAAAAACAAATATTACTGTTGTATTATCAGCAGAAAAAAAATTCTAACTTTATGAGTCCCAAAATATAGCTGAATAGTTACCAAATTCAACTGATCTTCAACTTCATCACTCTTTGTTCTTCCCAGTGCGATAGCCATAACTTTGTTTTTACCAAAAAAGAACCTGGAGTCCTTCCATTCATTACGCAAATCTTTTAGTTTTGTATTTCGCATATTGTCAACAGTAAACAGAAATATGTGCTCATACTTTGACAATGACTTTCTAATTTCTTCTATAGTTTTCTGTTTCAGAAGAAGTCCTTTTTTATTTGTTTGTGTGAGAGAAACTGAAAATAAAACATCAATTTGGTCAGAGTCAAGTGGCAATAAAAATTCTTAGTATGTCTTGGAAAATCATACTCTGACCATAATTATGTAATAATGGATAATAGGCGTAAATTTTTAATTCCTGAGCAATTCTTTATAATACATGAGCTCAGAAGAAATACATAACCCTTTAGCATAACCCATTTTTATGACGATAAACAGGAAAAGGAAAAAGAATGTTTAAGAATAGCTGTTGTAGTAGTCTGCAACTTACCTTTTTTATCTCTTTTTGATTTCGGCATGGTTGTTGCAAGAATGAGCTAATTTACACCCAAATAATTTCAGGGAATCGCTAAAACCTTACAAAACTTGCACAACACGTGGGGAATAAACACACACGCTGCTGTCAAGCTGACAGTTTTTTTTTCAACCTAATTCTAGTAATGATTTGCAATAGGGGTACTACTACTCGACAAGAGATGGCGCTGTATATTTTATAGGAGTCCAGTGGCCTAAATTCGATGTACATTGCGTAGACCGGCTACGCTTTGTGTTCTGTCCGTCCAGCCCAGTCCAGCCAGTCTAGTTTTTGTCCGACTGCTTCCTTTACTCTTTTCTGGCGCCAACTTTGCTTAGCCAGAAGCATGCCAGAAGGGATAAGAACATAGAAAAATCGCAAGATTTTAGGGACAGAAATCTCTCTCAATTTGAAACTAATAGGTAACTGTTTCTTGCATTTTATCAGGTTTAGCTCATTATTAACTGGTTTATAGTTTTTCCAACCATTAATTTGCTTTTTGGTAGTATATCTTACTACCGTGAATATAAAATAATGTGAAAATTAAATAAAGTTGTCCCAAAGGTCACAATATTATTTGGTCAAAATTTTGGATTTCCCGCGTTATTTGTCAATTTCCGGTTTGGTTTTCTTTTTTTCAATCTCACCTATTTCTCGTCCATTCTGCATTTACTATCCTTTTCTCAATTCCAAAGATAGAAAGAGAGAGATATATATTTTAGTTCGAGTAGAGATCGAGTTATTTGTCTATGGTTCCACTGACATCGTCACTCAATACTGGAGATCAAGATGGCCGTTTTGCATTGAGAACCCTTTTCCGTTTTTTGTTTCCCCTCTGGCCCCGCTGCCGTCAGTGTAGTGTATCGTTCACAGCAAGAGAAAAACTGAAATTGTGTAGCAATTTGCTAGTTTAATTACTTTTTTTCCCTTCCAACAAGTAAGTGCATAGAAATTATATTCAGTGGTTTTCATTTTATGTGATAGTTGAAAGTGTCCATGCATTGATGTCGTGTTCTCTGTGACTGTGACGCATAGTAGGAGTGCCCCTTGCAGCAGCCATTTTGCCTGAACCGGCGACACGATTCGCGGCGCGGCTAGCAATCATTCCAAATTTTTGTAATCTGAGATAAATGTTATCAAAAGTGTTTTTATTTTCATCCGTAATTATACACTAACTTAATTGTTACAACCTAGACATCTTTTGCGACGAGTTCTGCCCCGTAAGTTGGCTTTTTGGGTTTATATTACGTTCAAGGTACATTCTCCTGCAATACCTTCGAAATTATGAAATTGTGGTGATTAGAACATTTGAAATTGTGTAATTACTAAGAATATTGTCCATACATTATACTCAACCCATTATAATTGAATGGATACCTTGAGCATTTGGCGTATTCGACGTAAAACCAGTGCCCACACTAGTGCGTCGCAATTTTGCCGTGCGTAGTCACGCCGTTATCTTGGTCGATAACGAACGATAGAATGTCATTGGAGTTGCTATGTGTAGCCAGATAAAAAAGACATTGGAAGTTGTAGTCCTAAATTAGTCATTGTCCTTTCACTAATCTGTAAGTATGAATCATGAGAGAATTTCCGTTGTGTAACTAGCAAAGGTTGATAGATTTGTGAATTAGCGTTGGTGTGGCTTAGCCCTAACGTGCAACGCCTTTCATCGTGATGGGCACGTGCGTGACATTGAGCCGGGTACCTACTTACATGTTCAGTAGGTAGATGATTTCATAGCAAGATACATCCTATGGCATACCTACATTACAGGAAAGTTCTAGCATTTACCAACCTATTAGCATTTACAAAGTAGGTTCTTATGGTCATTGGTACTATCAGTGCAGGTTAGGTTAGTATACCTTCATTTTTGTTTTGTATTTATGTTAGTAAATAGTAGCCCCCCTAACATTTTATTATTTTGTACAAATAACAGGTGCCTTAATTGTTATGCCATGTGCAAGCCATTTACTGATTAAACAAACACAAGTTTAATTCATTATTTACAGTACTGTAGATGTACCTTTCAGGGTCAATGAACTTTTTGAAATTAGATTGTGGTGTTCATTATTTTTTCTTACCCTATTTAATTTGGTGGATTTGTAGTGTAGGCTGGTATTTGCATACTGTCCTCCCCCTCAGTCCCCACCCAGAAATCTAGATTCATTATCAAAATTATTAATCATTAATTACAATGGTTTTGCTATTATTTAGTAGACTCCTCAAGGGCAGTTTATCCATACTACACAAATTTCCTTACTTATTCTTATTTTTCTTCTAGACTGGCAGTCTTTAATGCCTGTATCTTACTTATGCCATTTAAGACTCAAGTTTCTTAAGTTTTACATTGTCTGAATAAAAGCATCTAGCAAAATCTAATGTTTGTAAGCTAATCCCCCTGTATGGAGCTCAATCTCTAGTTACCTCTGTTACCTCCACCCTTTGCTCCTTCTAGTCTTTGTTGGAAGTTTGTGTGCATTAACTTACTATATTTCCTCTTAAATTTTAAAGGTACCTGAAAAAATTCTTCCATCTCATGATATTTTTCAGTCATGAAGTGCCTATTGTATTTATTGCATTGTAGGTTCATACGCTTATTTATACACTTTGCCAGCAGGTAGGAACCTTGCAGATATTTATTTTAGTTCCATTGTCTCTTACACATTGTATCTCTTGTCATGAGCATGCATGATGGATGTATTAGCATATACTCTATCTAGATTATTCCAAAGGATGATGAGAGACACCTGTTTTATTGACCAAGTCTTCTAAGCGGAATTTCTTCGCGGGTGTCTGATATGAAAGTGAGACTTAAAGACATCGAGTTAGTGTGCCTCGATTGCCTAGCAACAGGGTTAGATGTTTCGTGTAGTGTAGAGGTAGATAAGGGTAGGTAGGGGACGACTGGAGGCATGGGCGCCGGGCCGCCGCCGCCGCCGGCTGCCGGGCGCGGTGCACGCGGGGCGCCGGGGGTGTTGAGGGTGAGGGGTGTGTGCAAAGCGTCGCGCTAGTCGTATTTCGTCTGGAGTGTTTATCCCGCGTCGGCGGATCAATACCGGTGGCGCAGTGGCGGTGACTAGGCGGCGGCGCAGCGACGGCGCGTGCCTTTAGCTTTAGGTTCTCACCTCGCTCGAGTCTGTGAGATGCTGTCAAGCCGACCGGTCGCCGATTCGATGTCGCGTTTTGCGTGAGGGCTGCTCTTTGAGCTATTTTGCAATTCAGACCTGCGCGAGTGCGCTCGTAGGCCTCCATCAGGTGCGCTACTTCATGTGATGATAAATTAACCCAAGTGGATTCGCAAACAGCGAATGTGACTCCTAACGATTAGTCTTTCTGAGGAATTAGTCTATGCATTATCTCGTCGGTAGGAGCGTAAGAACACAGTTGACGTGTGACTCACTTGGTTGCAGGGGCATCAGTGATATAGTCCTCTCCCATCGCTAAAGATGTCGGTCGACAAAGAGGAACTGGTGCAGCGCGCCAAGCTGGCGGAGCAGGCTGAGCGATACGACGACATGGCGGCCGCGATGAAGGAAGTCACGGAAACCGGCGTCGAACTCAGCAACGAGGAAAGGAACCTGCTTTCCGTTGCATACAAAAATGTGGTGGGCGCCCGACGATCGTCATGGCGCGTCATCTCCTCCATTGAACAGAAAACCGAAGGCTCCGAAAGAAAACAACAGATGGCAAAAGAATATAGGGTAAAAGTAGAAAAGGAGCTCAGAGAAATCTGCTACGACGTCTTGGTAAGTGTACAAACCAAAATTGTAATTTAGATACTTTTTAGGTCTGATCTTAGTGAAATAAAAACGGAATTCGGTCCGTATCAAGTAGGATTACTGGCAGTTGTCGCCATCCTACGCGCATGACGTCATAATATTTGCGCGTCGCTAATTCGACGGGTGATGCAAGCGGCCAGTTCTCGTGGCCGTTTCCTCCTCGAGCTGCACAATTCATGACTTCGCTAATGGCCATGGGCGTAAAATTTGCTCCAGCATGCAGGCAGGGCGCGGTGCGGCACCCGCGCGGGGGCGAGGGGGGGGAGGGGTGACGTATTGCGCCGCGTCACTGCGCGCGCTGCTCTCCCGATTTCGTTCATTGCCCTATAGCTGCCGTGTGTCTAGCAGATATTGAAAACATTCAATTAAAATCCTATTGCTATGCAGAAATGGGAATTTTCGCCGTTATTACCTACTACTACATTGACCTTTGGCTTGACCTTTGACCATGGGCCAACTTTAGTAAAACATCGCGACATTACCGAAATTGAAAAGTAACATGACTTTTAGTTTTTTTGGCTCAATGAAATATGCCATGAAGTCTTTTCTTTCTATTTCAGGGTCTACTCGACAAACACCTTATTCCTAAAGCTAGTAATCCAGAAAGTAAAGTATTCTACCTAAAAATGAAGGGAGATTACTACAGGTACCTTGCAGAAGTGGCCACAGGAGAAACCAGAAATTGTAAGTCATTTATATATCACTTCTTTGTAAATACGCATTACTTTACTTTGAATATAAACTTGAATTCATTTTATGTATTTTAACAAACCCTTGAACTTACAGCCGTTGTAGAGGACTCACAGAAAGCATACCAGGATGCTTTCGAAATCAGCAAGGCGAAAATGCAGCCCACACATCCAATAAGGCTGGGCTTGGCGTTAAATTTCTCCGTCTTCTATTATGAGATATTAAATTCACCAGACAAAGCGTGTCAGCTCGCCAAACAGGTCATTATTTAGTGTCAGTTCATAGCATAGGCTCTGTGCTGGCTGGCGCGAGGTGGTGTCGAGGATCGAGGGTCGCGGGTCGCTAGTGTCTCGTACTAACGCGCTCGTGTCGTGTTTGTCCCCAGCCGTCGTGGAGGACTCGCAGAAGGCCTACCAGGAGGCGTTCGACATTGCGAAGGCCAAAATGCAACCGACGCATCCCATCCGGCTCGGTCTCGCGCTCAACTTTTCCGTCTTTTATTACGAGATTATCAACTCCCCTGCGCGAGCGTGCCACTTAGCTAAACAGGTTTATTGAGTTGTACCGTGTGCCGGCATTCGACTACATAACCTTCCATTCGTACTAACGCGACGACATGCAACATTGCATTTCCTAATATGCATGATAAAGAGAGTAGAATCTATAAAACCGTTTGAAATCACTAATCGTGTCTCAGCATGGGCGTGTCAGTTCTTCATTAACATCTTAATACTCGATCCAGCCAGCATAGTGTTTTATTGTAATTATAACTCTAGATGTAGCATTTTGATGTGTTACCGTAACTTAATATATTTTTGAAATTGAGGCGCAGTAGTATTAAAGGCACCTTGCAGTAACGTGGGTTGTGTTGCAGGCGTTCGACGACGCGATCGCCGAGCTGGACACACTGAACGAGGACTCGTACAAGGACTCGACGCTGATCATGCAGCTGCTGCGAGACAACCTGACGCTGTGGACGTCCGACACGCAGGGCGACGGCGACGAGCCGGCCGAGGGCGGCGACAACTAACCGCAAGCGCCGCTATAGCCTCCCCAGCATACGCATTTGTTCTCATCGGTGTTTTGTAAGAAAACGAGTAACATTCGAGAACGCCGCGCGGCGCGCCGTCTGCCGCTGTTGCGAGCCGTCGCTTGTAAAAAAAATGTTAAAAATGTCGTTCGCAGCGGACCTTCACGTTCCGTCTAAAATTAAATGTTATGTGTCATCTTTGACGGTTTTGTATTTCTGTATTTACACTGGATTACAGATATCGAGCTGACCTGATGAATATAAATATTTATAACTTAAGTTATTAAAATTACGGTTTCTTAAGTTAAAAGTGTTTTCCTTTTAATTAGATAACAGCCTGGTCGGCCCCCGAGTAACATTCCTTTCGCCGCGTGTCCGCAGTGAAACGGAGGTCGTGATGATGTTGTTTTAATCAATCTTATGCAATTAGGTACTGAATTTTGTTATTTACGCCCAAATACCCAATGAAATCTAGATAATCATCAATAATAAACCCACAAAATGTAATGGCTGTATCAAATCAGGGCACAAAAAACTTGTTAGTGTCTTTATATGTGGTTTTTGTGATGTCCTCCTAAATATTATATGTATTACCAAAGGGAAACTAATTGTTGACATTAACCATTTTGTTGTGCCCATCACTTGATCTAATAATAGCATTCTGAATTTTCAGGCATTTACTAGCAAAATAGTTTTGTGATGGACAAAATATTGTAACATTCTGCTGCATTTTATCAGCCATTCTATTATATTTTTCATGTTTTCACCAATAAACTTTTGTATTAAATACAATTTTTAGTTTTAGAATCAATATTTAAATAAACCGCCACCTATTAACCCAAAAAGGATGTTTGTCTAAACTGAATATTATTCTAAATCGATTTCTACCTGGATTAATGAAAGAGGGCGTCATCTTGTTGGGATAAGGAATGGGAGTAATCAAAAGCATTTAACCCTAGGAACCCTACATACTAAGAGAAAAGCAGTTACCGTCAGAATCGCTGGTCGCCTGTGGCTTCTGGTGTGGAGAATTTGTTTAATAATTGCTATCATATTGCTAGTATTTGCTAGCTTTCCTAATTAATTGCTAGCTATGATAAATGCAGAGGTACACGAAAAATAAAACTACATTTTCTCGAAATGATTAATACTAATAATTGCTACTTTATTGCTAGTTACTGGGATTACAATATATAACTGCATACATGCAGTGGATAACAAAATACGAATTGATAAAGAATTGTGTGAAGTTAAAGTGCCTGACCAGTGGAATTAGCAATAGTGGCGGAATAAAACATTGCTTTTTCCACGGATCAGGCACTTTCCTTTCACACATTTATTATCAACTCGTACTTTGTTATCCACTGCACAAATGCTGTTATATACTGTAATTCCAGTAACTAGCAATATAGTAGCAATTTTTAGTATTTATCATTTCGAGGAAATGTTAGTCTTTAATTGTGTGCAAGAAAGCAACCAGCCATTCTGATGTCAGAATGACTGGTCAAAATATTTTTCGAATAACTCCGCATTTATCATAGCTAGCAATTAATTAGGAAAGCTAGCAAATACTAGCAATATGTTAGCAATTATTAAACAAATTCTCCATACCAGAAGCCACAGGCGACCAGCGATTCTGACGGTAACGAAAAGCAGGCATCGAGCATTATCTATAGTAGTGAACAAAATTGAAAATATAGAACCTGACTTAATTAGAATTTATAATTTAGAAATAAAGAAAAATAAATCATCGATAGACATAGGCAATGCAAAATATATTGAAGAATGTACCAACCAACGGAATACTTAACCAACAACTGATATTGAAGTGTATTCATGGGAGATGAGTAGGTATCTAAATATTAAACAAATCAACTGGTGACGGTCACTTAATAGAAGAGCCTTATCACACGAGTGGCTTGGGAGCGGATGCACAACGAATTAGCAACACACCGCTAGTGTGATAGGCTCTTATGTATGATTTGATCAATGGAGCGATACAACGACGACTGCTACAAACCAGCCACCAGGTCCTTCCCCCAGAGCATTGCAATACTCGCCACGTTTTGGCATAACCTACTACGGATTGGCGAGCGAGCGCCTTGTAAGAAATTGTAAGTAGGTATGGTATAGGAAACGCTGCTGTTCATTAACAACCGCTTTTTACTATAGAAAGGGGTGGTGCTATTCGTTATTCTCACCCGGCACCACACCTTTTAGTGCGCGGACTATAATAGTATCGTCATTCGAATAGTCCATATTTAACAGCTGTCATAATCATGTTAATGCTATGACATAAGGTCTATTTTTCTTTGTTGACATGTTTCCTAGTATGGGTTTGACAGCTGTCAAATACGGCCTATTCCAATGACGGTACTATTAGTAGGCTGAATAGCGCTTTCAATATGTACATATGTAGGTTACAACTTACAACCTACCAGTGTTTAGCTGGACTGATCTCGACTACCGTGTACTATTGGACATCAACAAGCAAACACGGCGTTGTCTTCAAAATTCTAACTTCTATTGAGGCTACAAATTCATTCGACCTAAGTAGGTGACGACAATTCGTGATAATATTTCAGAGGGTTATTAGAATATAGCATAAGCATACCTAATAATAATAAAATATTTAATTTAATTAATTAAAATACTTTATTTTATCTAGTTGTGCAAGTTTCATTAGTATGTATGTACCTAAGGTAGGTACCCAACACGTGTTTGGTATTAAATACCGGAGACAATCAAATTAAAGTGTAGGTAGACTAGGCTTTATTAATTTTTATATATTTACAGACCAGAATAGAGTTCCTTAAGCTACGATTCTTCCAAGCGCTAATGAAATCACACGTTAGAAATTCTAGGATCAAATCGGAACAAACATCTTAATTGAGGTAACAGCATTATACTCAGTAAAGGACGAATTAAAGTCGCAGTTAAGTAAGCACTGCTTAACGTCAAGTTAATTAATGCCACCATATCACTCTGCTCAGCAAAGTCCAGCGCAGACTCATTCCCGTTAACTGATGACGAATAAACACGATATGCACTGAGAGTGTTCCGCGGCGCGCACAGGAGGACGTGCAAACACATCAGGCACAGAGACAGCTTCAAGGCGGCTACAGACTCGCTGCACTCCAACACACCCGACAACACTTTCTTCTTTGTTTTAAGTTTAACTATAACGAAAGCACTCGCGACACTGATGAGGAAGAGCGGTAAAAATAGATTGAAAACAGCAAGCATTGAATACACGTTAGACTGATGGTTCGAGTCGAGAGTGCAGATAGACACGTTCTTTCCGGGATGGGAGATCGTGGCCAGAGCGTATTCTGGTATGCTCAGTGATACCGCAAGGATCCATATGAAAATCGTTGGCATCGTTACTGGTATTCCGGTGTTGGCCATCCGGTAATCCACATTCATAGTTCGCGGTGGCGTCGAAGAGTCACTGTTTGCCACCAAACTGTGTTGTGACGATCGGATTTCTTCCTCTTCATCACTACTGTTTCGTTTCTTCCTTCGGTCAGCTGCTTTTTCTTCGAGTCGGATCGTAGTCAAAGTGTGTAAAGCTATGGCTATCAGTAAATATGTAGATAACGTCGAAGTAAATACATTTAATCCTTGGTATGCTATGCAACCGGTTGTTCCGAATTGCCATGTCCTCGAGTTCAATGACCACAATTCTGGTCCTGCTGTTGTTCCAAGAAGTAGAGTATCAGCAATCGCCAACTGAATGAGGATTGAAAATAAACCTGAAATGGAGATACACGCTCATTAGACTTCCATCACCATATAAAATTAAATATCAAAAAATTAAGTTGCTAAGGAAGAACTCACCGTTTGTCAGGCGCTGTTTGAGCAGTGCTGCTATGATAGCGCAGTGAGCAAGAGCGGCGGCGCCGGCGACGCACGCGATGAACGCGGCGATGGCGAGCGGCGGCGCCACGGGCTCGGCCGGGAGCTGCGGCATGGCGTCGGCCGTCCAGGAACGTACCGGGATCAATGACTCGGGGCTCCGCGTCACCCGCGTTCTCCGCCGGCGTTCCTTGTTGCCTTTTTTTCTGAACAGTGACTCACCGCGGTACTTACGCCGCGCACATGTGCGTACGATGAGGCGCGAATAAGTTACTACTGTAAGTTTATACGGGCCGGCGCGGCGGCGGCGGCGGGACAAACGTCGGAGTAGAAATAGTGACACCACACCACAGCACAGTGTAGATATCGTGCCCACTTTCGTAGGTATGCAAATATTGTCTTTGCAATAAAATAAAGGGTCATGTAGCTGTTAGTTGCTTAATTAATATTCAAAGTTCGCAACTTGTCGCCATCCGGCAGCGCAGGAGCTGGCAAATTTGTTACTGTTGGTGTATAGTAGAGAACAGAAAGTAATAGATATGTTTGTAGGAAAAGTTAGGACACAAAGGAGATTAATACTTACCTAAAATATAAATATCAGAAACAATGAATTTGAAAACTGCTGGACCAACTACCGGAATACCAAAGATGTAAACAGGGTCAATCAAAATTACAATCTGGTTTCTTTGAACTTAATCCGTATTTATGTAGGTAGGTAGGTATAGATTCCTAGAACCTAAACGCAACATCCTAAAGGACTACCAGCTACCGTTAGTGCCGCCTTCGTTGTCACCGTTAGGTCAAGCATATCATTATCAGGTAGGCATATTATTTTAAAAAACGTTAGCATCTTAAGTGCACTTCACGAAACACCAACATATTAGTCACACGACCGCAACCTGACGAAAGCAAACATCAGAAGAAGGGATCATCACCCGTTATTTGGCTGTCGCAAAGCTTCGCATTTCTTATAATAAGCGAAGAGAGATTATTATAATTATTAGCCACTGACCCACAATCCGAGTGGTTCAAGTTGGTATTTGGTTTACTGTGCATGTGGGTAGGTATGTGCTTCGCTTTGTTTCGCGACATCGCGTGCTTACGACTTGTGCTTAAGTATAACGATAATTCCTCACCAACAAGCTCTACAATTGCACTCGATAAAGAAAATGCGGGCGGCTTGTACTCGTATGCTTTCTTCTTATCGCAGACATTAAGATAATGTGCAAAATGTGTTTGATGTACAAATAAAGGGGAATGAGGAAAAACCACTTATTTGCATTTAAGTTCACATAAAACTTATTGTTTTAACTGATGCAACTTGTAAAAATATTTTAAAGAAAAGCAAACGCTACATACATTCAATTTACACCAAACACTATGTTTGATTCCGAAACTGATCTTAGCGCAGTGGAAGCAAATTAAAGTTATCTTAAAATCTAAAACTTAATGGTCGATCAGCCTCGGAACAACATTTGACTACGATTCGTAGTGCTCTTTACTATAGCTAAATAAAATAAATTTAATGAGAGAATTTTTGTTCCGGAAAGTTTCCGGCCGAGAAATTCTTGTTTCCAAAGTCTACTTAAACAGGACCTAGCAGCGAATTGCTTACCGTGCGAATTATGACGCCGCCGTTTCCTTGTAAGTCTAGTTTTTGACAGGAAAAAAGGTATCAGGTTTTGAGGAAGACATTTGGATTGGATTTAGATACTAGACTTACTGCACCCGGGTACCAGCTCGCGTGGTACTCCGTCCAACAATTTTCACCAGCACTTGGGTTCACTATTGTTCATAGTTCGACATCAAATAATGTTTTAACACACAATAACAAAGATTTCTCCCGCACACTACTGGTTGCGACAGCAATGAGTTTGCTGTACAAAACGCAAAACTAAGAGATTTCTCCCGCATGAGAATTCCACACAATTAAAATATAGGATTAACCTCCACACTGGACAGGGAACTCTTCCCTGGTGGTCAAAGCACACACAAAATAATAAAACCCAGACTACTTAAAATATGTGTCTAACACCGGACGCGCGAGTGACTAAAAGTGAGGTTATATTTTGCCGGCGGCCGCGTGATTCTCAATCAAAGCGCCGGAACCAAATCCACTTGGTTCACTTCCCCACCGAACAGGGAAAACCACACGAGAAAACCGAAAGCACACTAAATTACACCATTTATAATTAAAATTCGCATCAACGATGCGAGCGCACGGCCACAGGACGGGACAAGGACAAACAGTGTTGCCAGCGCCGTCCGCTCAAAAAGAAATGACTCGAGACGCAAATCGCACCGCGCGTATTTGATACGAAACTAAACATTCACCCGCCCCGGACCGACCCATCGGTCCGCTCTATGCATGGCAGGCGTGATAATGTAGCTACTGCTCGCTTAAGGACTGAATCCCCCACCTGAACTTCTGCAACTCGAGGAGTGCCATCACTACCCGGAAACAGGTTGAGAATGCGCCCCCGGCGCCAACGCAGTGGCGGTAGGTTGGCATCCTTAACCAGAACGAGATCCCCAATGCAGGGGGGTTCAGTCCTGTCCGTCCACTTAAGGCGTTGCTGCAGAATGTGCAAGTACTCAAGCGACCAACGCTTCCAAAAGTTTTGAGTCATTTGCTGCAACAACTGATAACGCGACAAACGATTGCTATTCACCTCCGTATAGGGATATTCCGGCAAGGCGTTAAGTGGGCGGCCAATTAAGAAATGCCCTGGCGTCAGGGCCTCTAAATCATTTGGGTCTGAGCTGAGCGGACACAAAGGACGCGAATTGAGTACAGCCTCAATTTTACAAAACACGGTCGCCAGCTCCTCGAAAGTCAAAATTGTTAACCCTACGACGCGCAACAAATGCGTCTTAGCGGACTTTACAACCGCTTCAAAAATACCACCCCAGTGAGGGCACGCTGGTGGATCGAACACCCAGGTAATGCCCTGACGGGAGAGGCCCGTGCTGATGGCTTCTTCGTTCTCCCGTAAGAACGTTACAATTTCTTTCATACACCGATCAGCACCCTTAAAGTTGGTACCACAATCCGACCTGATCAGCGCTGGTCGCCCTCTTCGCGACGTAAATCTCTAGCGCTGCAAAAAGGCCTCCGTAGAAAGGTCGGCCACGAGCTCCAAGTGGACGGCCTTGGTGGCTAGGCACACGAACACGCACAAGTACGCCTTGATAGACTTTGCGTTCCGTAGGCGTGATGCCTTTATCATGAAAGGGCCTGCGAAATCCGTTCCCACACCTGCAAACGTCCAGGCCTCCGTCACCCGGTCCGGTGGAAGATCTCCCATCTGTGGCTGCATTGTGGCTGCCTTCAAACGGTAACAAGGCAAGCACCTAAACACAACGCTACGTACCGTTCGTCGTCCCGATAAGATCCAGAACTCGCGCTGTAGGATGGCCAATAGCGCATTACAGCCCGCGTGCGAGTTTTTCTCATGACGATCCCTGACTAAGAGCTCAACTAAGGGTCCCCTTTTTGGAAGTAACAGTGGATGCCGAGCCGAAAAGGGCAGGCTAGCGTTCCGAAGTCTGCCTCCAACCCTGAGCATACCTTGCTCATCCAGGAATGGGTTGAGGCGCACAATTCCTCCCTTCAGCTTTCCACGTCCATCCCTGAGCAGCCTGACCTCCTCTTCAAAATGTTCCGCCTGGACGACTCTAACTAATGAGCATAGAGCCGCATTCCGTTCCGCAGGCGAGAGGACAGGTGCATAGTTCCGTTCTGCTTGAGGCTTCCTGCAGTTGTTCACGAACCGTTTGATCCAACCTGTCACCCCAAGAAGTTTGTCGAGGGAGCTATACCGTTCCAGCAAGGAAGCCGGGTTAGGCTTCGGTACGAGTTGCCCCGCGTTCACTCGCAAACCTCGATCAGGTGGCCCAAGCGGCGCCCTGCACTCGTTGAATGGCCATTCCTGCGGCGACTCAGTCAGCCATTGAGGTCCCCACCACAGTGGGTGACTCACCAAATCAGGTGCCCTGCACCCGCGCGAAGCGCAGTCCGCTGGGTTCCATTCTCCCGGTACGTGCCTCCACACTAACGGAGTTTCCGACCCCGTAATCTGTGACACCCGATTTGCCACGAAAACCTCAAGTGTATGTACCGACGTCTGCAACCAGCACAGAACTATCCGACTGTCAGTCCACGCGTACACCGTTTCATCCAAGTTGATGGTACCACGCAGATTGCAGGTTACATGATTTAGCAAGCGCGCTAGAAGAGCTGCCCTGCCAATTCCAATTTGGGGATGGTCCATCTAGTTCTGACTGGTGCCACCTTACTTTTGGCCATAACCAGACGCATGTGCACAGTTCCCGTTGAACTTGCTGTCCGAAGGTATACAGCTGCCGCGTACCCTCGCTCCGAGGCGTCACAAAACCCATGTAGGGTAGCCTTACATCCCACCGATGGGACTAACTTGCGGGGTATCGCGATGTGCACAATCCCTGGTAAGGTGGTCACAAACTTGAGCCAATCCTTCAACAACTCTCCGGAGAGTTGGTCGTCCCATCCTAAGTTGGCTAGCCACAACCTATTTTAACAGCACTTCGCCATGAACGTAACTGGGGCGATCCATCCGTTAGGATCGAACGTTCTAGCGATTGTCGACAGTACCGACCGCTTAGTCCAAGTTTTCTCCAAAAGGTCGGGCTCAATCTTGTACGTGAATACGTCATGCGTTGGCCTATATTGCACCCCGAGGATGCCCAACGTGTTTGGATTGTCCGGGTTCTCAAAGAGGTGCGGGTCCTGATGGAACTCGCCTGGCAAACCGGCCAGGAGCTCTGGGCAACTGGACAACCATTTCCGCAACTCGTAACCTCCTGAACCCATGATCGCGATCAACTCGTCTCGTAGAATTAGCGCCTGCTCCACGCTATCAGCACCCGTGCAGATATCGTCCACGTAGACGTCGCGATCCAGTACTGCTGCGGCTCGAGGATATCTTACCCTTTCCTGTGCGGCCAACTCTCGCAGCGTACGTACTGCCAAATACGGACTTGGCTTAAGTCCATACGTCACCGTGTTAAGTTCGTATGTGACCATCGGCTCATCTGGGCTCTCACGCCACAAAATCAGCTGATACCGACGGTCATCCGGATGTATCATGGTTTGGCGAAACATCATTTTGACGTCTGCGACGAACGCTACCTGGTGCAAACGAAAGTCTGTGAGAATGTCCACAATGTCCCGGTTCAATTTAGGACCCGCGTGCAAACATTGGTTCACAGACACACCATTCGAGGTAGGAGCAGAACCGTCAAACACCACCCGTATTTTCGCCTCAGGTGACTTCAAGACAGCCAGGTGTGGAATGTAATAATGCTCGACACACCTCCAATTCAGGCTGGACACAGACATGTGGCCCAATTGAATATATTCCCGCATGAATTCTATATACTTCTGCCGAAGTGCTGGGTCTCGCCTCATCTTCCGCTCCATTGCGAGTAGTCTCCGTTCCGCGAGTTGTCGCGAACTACCTAAAGCGGGGCGGTTTGGGAGAAAAGGTAGCCTGGTCACGAATCTGCCTGACGAGCATCTCGCAGTGTTGTATTGATAGAACAACTCGCACTCGTCATCCTCTGGCTTCCGTCTGTCCGCCGTGGGCGGCTCTTCAGACTCCCAAAACCTCTGCAGCACCTCTGACAGCACACTACCATAGAGGACCGTATCCCCTTCTGGTAGGTCCTGAGGTCTCCAAACTGGGCCGAAAACAACATACCCCCCTGTGGTATCTACGGCCACCAAACCAGCTTCCTGGAGTACCTTCTTCCTACCGCACCATAATCTCCCGAGGACGTCTGACCCGAGAAGTACGTCCACCGTACCAGGAGTATCAAAATCAGGATCAGCTAACTCCAACCCTGTGGTTAACCCTCGTACCGTTGGTGGTAACCTAACCTGAGGGAGTTTCCCAACCACTTCATCCAGCACCACGGCTGAGACTTGATAGCTGACGCCTGTACATGTGCTACCTAATGTGAACTCAAAGTTCGTCTGACCCCGAATGTCAGGCACATTTAGGCCCCGATGCCTACAGCTTCATCCGCACTTGGCTGTACATTTAGGCCTAGCCTACTCACCAGCTTACTCGATACAATACATCCCTGAGCCCCTGTATCCAGTAGGGCTCTTACTTGAATGGTCCGGCCACCGTATCCCCATACCCAAATCTTAGCCGTTGGCAAAAGTACCGTGATTGGACGGGGAGCCGAAGCTGATGAGTAGGCGGCGATTACCTAGCGGGAATCTAAACGCGGTGAGGCCGCGTCCCGCGGGGTATCCTCGCTACCCAAACCTGTGTGTATGGGTCCCACTCCTGCTGGTAGGAGGTCTGCCCATAAAGGCCATGGCTGGAGTTCTATAGTACCCCGACGGCAAACGTCCGTACCGAGGTTGCGCCTGTAGCCGCGGGTACTCAGGCATAGGCGGAGTCATGCGTGGGTCTTGAGACCCAACCAGGTGGCTCAAGCCCGCAGAATACTGCATGTACCCTGGTGGCTGCCTAGTGCTCCCCTGACACCCGCCCGTTGGATCCCGTACCTGGGATGGGTGTCCTTGGCCACGTTCCTGTGCCGATCTTCCCAATCCGGCACCTGCTGCCGTGGTGGGGATCGTCCCCACGTCCTTGTAAGTGGGCTCCGTCTGTTGACGTCCCCTGCCTGTCCCTGTGACCGATGCGGAGGTGGGCTCCTCCTTGGGGGTGGGGAGCGTTGCTCCCTCCCTTGGTGGGCAGGCTCCTTCGCTGATCCGATCCAGCGCTGCCCCGGCGCCTCCGGAGCGATTCATGCAGAGCAGCGGATGGTGTGCACCCTGGCAGTACCTACAGTTGGTGCTTGAAGGGCACTCGCACCTGATGCGGCCCCAGGCACCGAAAACACCAACGCCTCTGCTGTGCCACACCCCGCCTCCTCTGAACCCGCTGCGCAGCAAACTCCTGACACGCTGTCACCCCGTGGCCTGTCTCCCTGCAGTAGGCACACCCTGATTCCAATGCGGTGTTGTACCGCCTGGGTTGCCTACTGTTGCCTCCTCGCGCCGGTGCACCCGGCCGTTCCGGGTGGCGAGGGCAGAGGTCTCCTTGCGAGGGGCTTCACCAGCCTGGACGTCCACTCGCCTGCTTTCGGCCTCGAGGAACGACTTCAGATCCTCGTAGGTCGGGAGGTGGTCCGAGGACTTACCCCCATGGAGCTGCTCAAATCGAGCGACCATTTCGCTCGGCAAGCGGCGAAGGACTGTGTGGACCAAGATATAACCGTAGCCCGCCACTGGCAAACCCTGTCGCTCCAGTGCGCTGACCGCGACGCTGACTGGGTGGAAGATTTTCTCGCGGAGGTCCGTACCTCGCGTTATGGTTGGTATTGACAGCCACTGGTCTAACAGCCTGTCTACAATCAGGCGCTTGTTCCGATACCGGTCGGTAAGGATCTTCCACGCGACCTCATAATTGCTATCCGAGACTGCCAAATGCGTCAGCAATTCATGAGGCTCTCCTTGTAGCCTGGACATTAGCTGAGCCATCTTGTACGCTGGCATTATGTCCGTCCGTGTGTGGACCACGCTGCTATACAGGTCCTCAAACGCCGGCCAGTCGGCGTAATCGCCTGCAAAGACTGGAACCGTAACAGGCGGAAGAGGCACCTGTAATCCTTGTCCTACTTTACCACGGAATGGCTTTTCCTTTCCGTCACGTCGCCTAGATATGTCCGCAGCTGCCTGCTCAATGTCCTGTGCCAGCTCCAAGCACTGGCTTACATCGCCCTCGACCAGCTCCTTATCTTCAGGGTTAGGAGCTTCCTCAAGGAGCATGAGGCACTCTGTGAGGTGTTCCGACACAACCCGAACCCGTTCATCTGCCTGTAGTGCACTTTTCAAGAGCGCGTCCTCCCGGTCCTCGCGGCCGATCATTGCCGCTGTGGTAGTAAACCACCTTAATTCTGTCTTTATAGCAGCCTTATACCTGGCGATCGAGGGAGCCATGGTACCAACTTTTACACACTCGACTTAATAAAACGAAAACCAATAAACAAATACCACAAAATAAATGTTAGTTGACTGGCCTAGACCTTACCGATAAGGTACCGTTCACTAGGCAAACAATACAGTCAAAAGAAAACCGAAACAATATTTTCCAAAATTAATAAAATATGTGGGTAATATAAAAAACACGCTTAATACTAAATTACGGCTAACTATGTTGCAATAAAGCAACCACGCTCTGCTACCAAAAAATGTTTGATTCCGAAACTGATGTTAGCGCAGTGGAAGCAAATTAAAGTTATCTTAAAATCTAAAACTAAATGGTCGATCAGCCTCGGAACAACATTTGACTACGATTCGTAGTGCTCTTTACTATAGCTAAATAAAATAAATTTAATGAGAGAATTTTTGTTCCGGAAAGTTTCCGGCCGAGAAATTCTTGTTTCCAAAGTCTACTTAAACAGGACCTAGCAGCGAATTGCTTACCGTGCGAATTATGACGCCGCCGTTTCCTTGTAAGTCTAGTTTTTGACAGGAAAAAAGGTATCAGGTTTTGAGGAAGACATTTGGATTGGATTTAGATACTAGACTTACTGCACCCGGGTACCAGCTCGCGTGGTACTCCGTCCAACAATTTTCACCAGCACTTGGGTTCACTATTGTTCATAGTTCGACATCAAATAATGTTTTAACACACAATAACAAAGATTTCTCCCGCACACTACTGGTTGCGACAGCAATGAGTTTGCTGTACAAAACGCAAAACTAAGAGACTTCTCCCGCATGAGAACCAAATCCACTTGGTTCACTTCCCTACCGAACAGGGAAAACCACACGAGAAAACCGAAAGCACACTAAATTACACCATTTATAATTAAAATTCGCATCAACGATGCGAGCGCACGGCCACAGGACGGGACAAGGACAAACAGTGTTGCCAGCGCCGTCCGCTCAAAAAGAAATGACTCGAGACGCAAATCGCACCGCGCGTATTTGATACGAAACTAAACACACTACCCAACACCAGTCAGTAACTGCTTTCTTGGTCTGAGCTATGGTTTCAGGATCCGGAGATCACTGGTTTGATTATATGGGGAGATAGAGTTGATATTTTGTAAAACCATTATCGTTTCGTATTTCGGAGGGCACGTTAAGAGCAATCTCTTAAGACAAGTTTTCATAAAAACGTATTCCCTCGTTTTATCTCCGAATAAGTAGAGCTATAATTTCATTTTTTATTTCAATAAGGATCCCCCTATTTACTGATTTTCAAAAATTCATCACGAGAAGAAAATATGAGCAATTTTCTTACTCTATACAAAATAAAAATATTTCTTTCGAAAATATATCTACATATAAAAATAGTAGGTAGGCCTTCATTAAATAAAAAATTTGAATTAGAGCTCTACAAGCATCATCATCATCATCTTCCTGCCCTTATCCCAATTACCTACTTGGGGTCGGCGCAACACGTTTTGTTGAACACAAAATCGTGTTGCAAAGGATTTAGCTTATTTTTACGACCGGCCGCCTACCAGACGTCAACCCTCCTTGGGAATGCATTTGTGGTGGATTAACTGCCACCATACGGTTGGCCCTGGCTGTTTGGGTCGGGTTTATCCCTCGGTCGCCTCTTACAACCCCCACGGGATGAGAGGGGGTGGTGCTATTCTACTCTGCCGGCACCACACGGAGCTCTATCTACAAGCATTGTAGGTAATTATACAGAAAGAAAACAGGAGAATGCGTTAGTATGAAAATGCGGAAAACATGCATCACTCGGCTCGGGTGTCCTCTTATGCAATTTGGTCTTTTCACTATTGCTAATTAGATGATGAGAAGGCCTTTACACGACGACATCAGAGGCCTATCACTTGGTTGAAAAACGCTGATACCAGAGTTTCTCAGGTCGCCCACCACACGATAAAAATTATGAACTCTACCTACTAAACAGGGTTATTATAATTATATAATTTAAATGCGTGCCATGGCTGAAGGGAAGTTAAGTAGCACTAAAGAATTCCGTAAAAAGTATTTAAAAAAGTCCTCGCCTAAAATTCAAAATTCATTCATAATTCCGGTTAAGTAAATACAATTTTTGATTTGCCCAGGATTTTTTCAATATTTTTACCGCATCCTTTATTGTAAACCTACCCGAAGCTATGGTACGCACCCTGAATAAGTAAGAAGCACAAAGTAAGTATTGGCTAGCGCAATAAGAAGGTAATATAATAATAACTTGTTGCCTGAGAGGGTATGGTGTGCTAGTATTTATCTTTTTTGCCTCATCAATCATCATCATCTCTAGTCACCATGTTTTAAATCTAAAGAGTACGTATCTTCACTATCCTTGGAAACTGTAAAACCATATTCCCAAATTGTAGATATAAAAATAAATGTTGTAGGTGTGTCTATATATGTAATGTACATAACTAATAAAAAAAAACTGATAGAAAAGAAGGATTTCAGCTATCGAAGGACCTTTCCATTGATGCTCTGTTTGAATTTGTATCGATGTTGCTTAGAGTAACTCAATAATTTCAATAAAATAAAATACTTCTCGTAATTAAATGCCACCAAGGCGGTTGTAAAATTCTGACACAAGGGTTCATCTGGTACAAAGTAACTCTGTTTGTCACGCTTGGTGTGTAACGAAACCTAGACAAAAATAATTCGTAGGTAATGTTTTTAGGCAAGGGAAATATATTTTTCAGAGTTTCCTGTTGTCGAAGGCTCGTTGATTAGCACCGGTGGTCCAGTGATGGATGACTCGCACAAAATAGAGAATTTACAGAAGGCCAGCTCGCCCCTTCTTTCGATCACTTATGCCTACTCTTTAGGGTTGCTACTTTTACTTGCCGTCACGAACTTTAATAGGTTAGGTACCTATGGTTGGAAGGCAGGTATTTTTGAACAGGGATTCAAGCCATCATGAAAGTAAATGTACCGTCACTAGTCAGGCGCACACAGATTACCTACCTACCAATGTATTGGCGGGCGGGCGATATGCGCTGGGAACGGTAGGTAGGTAGGTTGGTAACTACCTATCATGACATGAACATGATGACATGACAAACGTACCTACTTGTTCGTACGTACCTAAAACGCTAAAGCACTTATTACGAACTAAATAAAATTTATAAAAAGAAATCCCTCCATTTTTAATGTTTTGAAGTAGGTATCTATATATTTATCAAATAAAAGATTTCTCTTTTCATTATTGTGTGGGTAACTGAAAAATGACAGCCCACAATTTTCTGTGGTGGTGTTATTACCTTATTACACCCAAATACATCATACATTTTTTTTCTATACTCGCCATTCCGTCCGCCCGCACCGAACGCGCCATTCACACTCAATCAGTTCCGGTTCGACACGGTTCCACAGAGCGCGTAAACGACGCGTGTGGATGTCTGAGTGAGTTTAGCCGCGTTTGCTCGAAGCCGACTCTCTGGATTGCGCTAGCCAATACTTACTTTGTGTGACTCGCGACTACGCTCCCCGTAGGACGGGGGAGCGCGTGGGCGGCGGACTCTTGACAGCCGAATTCTGCACTTTCCTCCGACTTTCTCTCCGAGGTGCGAAAGGTGTTCACTCGGGGGCTCGCAAATACTCGCAATGCTTATTCGGTAGCGTACGCGTTCTAATCGCAGCGCAGCAGCGGACGGTCAGTGATAGCTCGGTGTGTTCGCACGGTGCATCGCGCGGGAGATATTCAAAGCACCTGCATGCCGCTTCCGAGTCGGAGTTTATAAAGTTGTGTGACAGTTTGTTGTCGAGCAGAGTGGGTGGCGCGCCGGGGTGCGATGCCAGAGAGCAGCAATGGGGACACGAGTGCGAGTTCGAGCTGAGTTGGCGACGGTGGCGCTGCTGTGGGTGCTCCGCGCCGCCGCGGCCGCGCGCTTCCCTGTGAGTAAACAACGTGCGAGGGCGCCCCGCCGGCCCGGGCCCAGGGCGGGCGGCGCGCGAGCGCATTTCCCGCCCTTCGTACTAACGTTTATATTATTGTATGTAGATGTTGCATGTTAAACTCTTACAGTGTGCGAATATGTTAACAAAAGAATAAGACGTATTTTCTTTTCCCTTTTTGAAAACTTTTCAACGAGTTTTTGAAGTAAAAATGTTAGGTAGGATGTCCAGTAAAAATGTTAGGTAGTAGATAAAAAATTACAAAAAAGAAACATTTTTGAAGCTAAAATTTTAATATTAATTTAGTAGTTAGGTACATATTTTAGGTATATAAACAATAGATGGGTATGTTCTAGGTTTATGGCAAGGTCGCTAGCGTGATCAGCAATCTAAAAAAATATATATTCAATGCAGCAGATGAGCAGAAGAAAGAAATCGTTTGGACTGATATCTAGAGCATGAAATAACGATACTCGTCACTGCAAATATGTTTAACATTAATGATAAAAAGTACATGTCAAACAGACGTATCTATTGTATTTTATAAATAAGTGCTGAAATCATATTATTATTTAAAAAAAGCTTGTGCCATGTAGGGATCGTGAGAGTATCATTAAAGTGTGTAGGTAGAAGGTATGGTACGAAATAGTGTCAATCACCAAATATGTTTACTACCTATTTCATTCATTATAGGTACGACATATTATTTCATCTTTCTTTTCGTGTGGAACACCGGGTTGTCCGACGACCCGATGACCCTTGGAGAATATTTTTAGGGTTTCGTAGTCTACTAGTGTCTGTATGCCGCGCCCTCATAACTTGGGCAGTTTGAGAGCTATCGACATTAAATTTTGTGTGAAGATAGATTGTAGGATATCGTTGAATTGGTATTTTAAAATTAAGGGAAGGTTTCTTTGAAACAAAGTCAATAAAATGTTTTTGACCCGAGATATTTGCTTTTAAACGGGAAGTTTTTGAGCGATATTTTGTTCTAGCTATAACTCCTAAAATATAAACGCAAAAATTTTGAACAAAATAATATCGTTATAGTTCTTAATTTGAAATTACCATGAAAACTATAACGGATACTGTACAACTAAGGTTTTAAGATAAATAAAAGTTTTTCAATTTGCGGTTGGTAATCATACAGCTGGAAACAAACCAGCAACAAAATTAACATTGTAACGCTGAAAAACCTGATATGTAGACATTGACTACGAAACCCTAGGTATTTGTGGGCGTGTATGACACGCCGTTGGCAGGTTCTTTTTAAGTTGCTGTCTTAAAATTTTTCAAGTGGTTACTTAGAGCAAAAAGTGGCCAAGAGCGTGTCCAACACGCTCACAAATAGGGTTTCGTAGTCAACGTTTAAATATTCTTTCGGTCTTTCAGCGTTACAAAGTTAATTTTGTTGCTGGTTTGTTTGCAGCTGTATGGTTACCAACCGCAAATTGAAAAACTTTAATATATCCTTGATCTTAAATAGTACAGTATTCATTATAGTTTTCATATTAACTTCATATTAAGAACTATATTCCATATTTTTTCAAATTTTTTGCATGCATGCTTTAGAAGTTACAGCTGGAACAAATTATGGCCCAAAAACGCCTTTTTTAAAAGCAAATATCTCGAGACAGAAACATTTTAGAGACTTTGTTTCAAAGAAACCTCCTCTTAGTTTTAAAAGACCTACTCAACGATACCCTACTCAATATTTCAGGAGAAAATTTTTTTTTTGCCCCCCTTTCACATGTAGGTATGGGAAGGGGGTAAAAAAAACAATTAAAATATTTTTTCTTAACTTTTCTAAATTTGAGTCAACACGATCTATCTTCACACGAAATTTGATATCTTAAAACCTGACGATGTTATGAGGGCGCGGCATACAGACAGACAGACAGACAGACTTGACGAAATGATAGATAAGGGTTTCTAGACTACGAAACCCTAAAAATGGTACCTATGTTAGGGAAAATTTTTTACACTAGCGTTCATCGGACCGCTGGACGACTCGATGTCCCACTCGAAAAAAAAGAAGAATTGATAGAAGAAATTGTAAAACTATGTTTCTTTTAATAAAATGTCACATCTTTATTATTTGAATAAAAATATGTGACATACGCGGTTATGCGAATTGTCTGTTAGTATAAATATGACATCGAAGATTTAAGGTGTCATATAACATGTATTTCCTGCAAATAGAAGCGTGAAGTTCAATTTCGTGTAAATATCCGGCAATACTCGTAGTTTCATATATATTTTTAGGTGATGTTATTTTAACCCGGCACATGGCGTGCCTAACTTTAAGACCGCCCGTATAAACATTGCTTAACGAAATGCGGAAGTCCTAAGCAAGTAAACACACATCATTAAAAGGAATTAATATTCAAGACCTCAGATGGATAGGTTTGGTTGAAAATGAAAACGAATAGGTATAAGACCTAGAAGATTTAAATGTCCATCTTCTTTCTTTTAATATGTATGCAAGACCAAGTCTACGAAGGATTCGATGGAACTTTTTTAAATAATTATTCTTGGTGTCTGGGATTTTTAACATGTAGTTAGTGATTGACTTAGTACTGTATTTGTGTAGGTGCAAATAATGTCAACAAGTAGGTAGGTACTTACAGGGGGATAAGACAACTCATATCTAATATTAAAATGTTTACGAGATATTGGATGGATTTATAGCCTTGCGCAATATTAAAAATGGAAGAAAGCAATTATCAGCCGGTAATGCTCGGATTCCATTGTGATCAATTGTGATGTAACTTATTATTTTGCTCTGAGTGATTCGCTCCTAGACCTAATATTACGGACACTTTCACTGATTCCGGCAATCGGGCACACTTAGCAATGTTTTATTTTGCCAATTAAATTACATAATAAAATTGAGTTTAGTGTTTGCCGCACTGGATCACGTATTGTGTTACACAAGCGGCCGTCACGTAGTTTTCAATCGGTGGCAGATCGGTGTCGGATGGATGATTCACGTCACGGACGCTGCGGCATGCCGCGCCGGCAACCGGCGATACAGCAAGCCGGCGGCAGGCGGCGGCAGCCAGCGGCGCCAAGAAACGTGCCCAGCCTCACACCATCCGACGTAATGGAGATCGATACCGGACAACTTTCATCATCCGTTACAGACGTAACACTTCACAATGGAATTCCAAAATTAACGTAATTACTTGTCGGTCGTTATCGAGCTGCACTTGTCGGGAGTAGATAATTCTCTGTTCTCCATTGTCTCGTGTCGAAAAGGAAAAACAAATAGTTTTACTTTCCCCTTTACTTCGCTCGCATCCGCTAATGCCGGTCCACACTTAGCTGACTCATGTGAAGGCTACGAATTTCGGTTTCACTTGGCTCCATCATTTTGACTGACTTGCCAAAAAGCGATACGTATAAGTACCGAGTGGCGCAGCGAACAAATTAACTTAAGAAACAACTCGTATTGAATTATGGTTTTCCCACTTGGCAGCATTCATCAATCATAAAAGATTTATGAAGGGAAATGGAGAGCGTGACTCTAACCGCGAGAAATGATCGTAAACAAAAAATATTGCATAACAACATACTTACCTACCTACCTATCTCATACGCACAACACAACATGGTCTTCAACGCAAGAGGTAATTGCAAAAGAATAGAGAACAATGAACAACTACAACTCAAACTTTAAGTGACCAGACAAACAATCCTTAATAAATAAAAATTTCAGTGAAAATGAAGTTAATCTACCTATTTACCTAGATCTAGGGCCTACCACCTACCTACATTATGACCAATTACCTAAAAACTCAATTTATGTCGCTCTCCAATTTATCTAAATATAGCGTGACACGAAAAGTGTGGGAATATTTCAGCATGATTGCGATGAGCGCCAACACCACTGCAAAACCGTCGGCTGTTCAGCACATGCCATTAAAGTCATCATTTCATACTTATTTTAGTTTTTATAATTCGTCTCTACATTATCATTTCAAAAGCTAACTGAGCGGGATTTCTGTTTGAACGAGAGAGTACCATCGTACAAGTTATATGACAACAAACATTATATTGGAAATTAGCATCCAGCAAAACAAAACCTCGTGTACCTTTCCTACATTATTATTAGAATTGGTAAAGCCGAGTAGTGCGTACAACTGGACACAAAACATCTATTTAACATATGTTGACAACGACACCGCGTCCGTAGGTATAAAATACACGAGTCTAGGTACATATTTGCAGGCGTCCGCTAACTGGGCTCGCACGCGAGTTGTCACCCGTGACCTGCTTACTACCACATCTATCACACGGCTCATGTTCACATCTTGTGCTCCTGATACCCACATCGATTGCATTGTCGCCCAATACACGATGAGTAATCCAAATTATCTCTTTGCAAGCTATTTCTCGGTAAAGAAGAAATCGGGCGTGTCGCTACTGACCTTCTAATTATAGGACGTAAACCTACACGGATAAGTAATTTAGGTTATTTTATTGTCACCGTTATATTTACACCTTATTCATAAGTTCATGACCGTGTAAGTAGGCCCAGGCTAAGTACGTTCAGTTTCGATTCGTGCCTAGCTTCGGTTACGATTATGAGAATAAAAATTAATTTTCAACAAATTAATTGCGCGTTGATGTCTTTTGTAGTTTCTTTTTTGAAATTTGTTTATTGATAGAAAAGACATCAACGCGCTGTTACAAAATGTTAAGCATACTTTTACGTATGATCCGTAGTTATGGCTGCTTTCTGTTATTTTGGATGATGATGAATGGTAATGCATATTTCCTTTCGCTTTCGTTGAAAAATTACTTAGTTAAATTATTCTTATTAATTTCAATTAACTTAGTACAAAACAATTGCAATTGCGTAGCTACGTCTACATCAAAAGTAATATAAATTTTTCAAGTGTCAAAAATATATTTGGAATTAAAAAAATGAGATTAGGCATTCGTAGGATTAAATGAATGTGTACAAATTGGTCATATACCTACTCTAAGTAATATCCTAGTACCTAGATCTATGACATTTAGGTTTCTCTAGATCTCTTTGCGACACTTTTCTTATAAGGAAAATATTGCACTTTTTCTTGGACATAATATTCACTTAAACACTTTACTTAATGGGGTGTAGTTTTTCGAGAATGTGTGTCACATAGCGTACGTAGACGAGAAATAAGTTGGCACAACGTCCTCTCCCGACCCCTGTTCTGTAATAAAGATTCCAGCGGACGTTTCATACATTATTACTAAGAATTGAATTCGCTGCTTTTTACGCGAGTATAATGGCTGACGAGGACGGTTCGTGATCTTCATAGAAATGCAGCGGGTCGGTAAGTGCATCCGTGCTCCGTAGCGTATTAACATTTTTATGATTTAGGTTTTTGCGCAGTGTATCAAACCAAAATTATTGAACATAGAACAATATTTTTTAAAACCAGGTTGTACGCAGGCACTTACTTACATTCTAAGGAATTGGGAACTTATTATTCAGTACCCGATTTTATAAAACTGTAGGCTACAATTCTACAGGCAAGATTCAAAATTAGAATTATATGATCATAATGGCTAACCGGCTACGCAATGTACATCGAATTTTGCCTGTAGAATTGGAGCCTGTAGATTCATCTCATCACATAGGCCACAGATGTCACTCTCAGACCAATATTAGGCAAATCAATTGCGTTTTCTATCAAAATTTCAGGATATACTGCCGGTGCACGGCTGGTGGTCGGGTAGAGGCGCCCATGACAATGATGATGGAGGGGGACCAGGGTCCGAGGATATCCAAGTGGTGTACTTGCCAGCGCTGCTGCCAAGAGAGGCAGAGTCCAGCGTCAGTGGAAGAGATGACGATGTGCCCGTGCAGTACAATTTTGACGCTTTCGGAAGGTAAGAATATTCTAATTTAAAGTCTGATGAAGAGGGAGGGGTCAGAGTTAGGATTAAAATATGTCTTACAGTTACTGCTGTTAAAAAAGCGGTGTCGGTTGAAGGGATGGCAATTTAACGTTTTCAGATGATGTAGAGCTTAGTAGATTTTAAAACTATGACAAAAGTACGAGGAATGGTAAATCTCCTCGAGACACAACCTTCGTTCTCGCGAAACAAAAATGCGTACTTGCCTAATATAATCAAATTGTACTTCAAATTTCTTTATGGTGATTTATAATGAATAAACATCGATATGGTAATACATATATCGAGGTTCATATTAGTACGTAGACATTTTCTACATTTCGTAGCATCTCGTAAGCTTAGTGTGTAGGTATTGCAAACAGCAATGACACCTTATCCACAATCGATTGATACAAACCCGGCAGATTCGCCGGACTAGACTGGATTGGCACTAATTGTGCGCTGGGGTGACTCCCTTTTCGTATTTCGACGAAAGCGGAAGACGATTTTTACCCGACTGCCTCAGAAGGAGGGTTGTGTTTTTCGAGAGTATGTACCTATGTATGTGGACAAGAAAATTATTTTTCACCGGCTACAGCCCAAACGGATAGTTGGATTTTGACATATGAGGTGTCGTTAGATTCGTCTCAGCAGCGCAAGTGACATTGGCTATATTTAAAAAAATATAAATTCAAGATGGCGGATTTTTACAGCAAAATACTACTTTAAAATTACCGCAGTCAAGATTTTTTGTTTTTTAACACATCTACTTGTTTTAGGAAATTGAAGTCATAGTAATCTAATGAGAACTGATTAGCAATAGCTGAGTAGCAATGGGGTTCTAAACATTGTTTATTCGCTCCCTCGTAATCGTAAAACAGGCTTATTCGCAATTATTTGTTTGAAACGAGCTTAATTGTTTACGTAACGATATCCAATGATTGGATTGCAATCAAATCGCCTGGAACAAGCAACTGATCGCCTCATCGTCATGTTACAACGATTGAAAACTTTTATTTCCAAGTAGATTCTCAAAGAATATGTCAAATATCTACAACGTCTCGTCTGAGGTGTTAAAGTGTCAATTCTGAGCGCACAATAATTTTGATCCCGAAAAATTCGACTGTGTTTGTTTACGCCGGGGTGTCTCTTCTCTTTTCATATTTCGACAAAAGCGGAAGACGAAGTTTTTTCAGGAAATTTAAGGTACATTGATATAATTAAAATTGAGTAGCAGTAGCTATATGGGGTTTTAAACATTGTTTATTCCTTCCCTCATAATCGTAAATCAGGCTTATTCGCAACTATGTGTTTGCAATCAAATCGCCTGGGGCTGGGACAAACAACTGATCGTCTCGTGTCGTCTGTGGTGTGTGTGGCGCACAATTTTAGAGCCAGCATAGTCTAATAAAACATGGTCTTTCCTTCCCAGAGAAACACAAGTCAACGTCACTTAGTATTGCCATTTTATTTCAATAAAATACGTTATGGGGTAAATTCAATCTCAGAACAATAGGTTAAAATATTTCTTAATAATTTTATAATTTAGATTTACGTGTGTATTAACTTTAACTTTACAACAACACTTCAATTGTATTTATTAGTTAACAGTATCATAAATGATTTACAAAAAACATCATAAGAGTGGGTAATTCTGGTAACCCACAAGCATGATGCCGTAAACTTGTGTTGGTCACGTGGTTCACAAGTCTCGGAAAGAAATACCAGGCGGAGTATCTTATTATACCATGAGAGCCAGGAAAAGTTCGATTCTGTTTGTTTACGCCGGGGTGTCTCTTTTTTCATATTTCGACAAAAGCTAAAGACGAAATTCTTTTTCAGGAAATTTAAATTATATTCATTATAACAATCGCGAGTGCTTCAAAAGTTATATTCATCTATTAAAATTGAGTAGCAGTAGCTAAATGGGGTTCTAAACATTGTTTAATCGTTTTGTCGTAATCGTAAATCAGGCTCATTCGCAATTATTAGTTTGTACGTAAACAATAAACTCGTTTGCCGATAGCCAATGATTGGATTGCAATCAAATCGCCTGGAACAAGCAACTGATCGTCTCGTCTCGTCTCGTCTGAGCGACGTGCTTCTAAACATTTATTTTAGTCGATTGGGTCAATCACTCTACTAGTATTCGTACTTATTTACTTTTATAATATGCGTCGTCTAAGATGGAAATGGATTAACACTTAAATTGATTTCGCAAAAAAGGCATACTATTTAATAGGTAATACTAGGTGCTATCCAAATATCAAGTAGTTTTTAGGGTTTCGTAGTCTACTAGAAACCCTTATAGTTTCGTCATGTCTGTCTGTCTGTCTGTCTGTCTGTCTGTCTGTCTGTCTGTATGCCGCGCCCTCATATCTTCGTTAGTTTTAGAGCTATCGACATGAAATTTGGTGAGAAGATAGATCGTGTTGACCCAAATATAGAAATGTTAAGAAAAAAATATTTTGGATGTTTTTTGGACCCCCTCCCATACAAGTGAAAGGGGGGCAAAAAATTTTTTTTCTTCTGTAATATTGAGTAGGATATCGTTGAATAGGTCTTTTAAAACTAAGATGAGGTTTCTTTGAAACAAAGTCACTAAAATGTTTCTGTCACGAGATATTTACTTTTAAAAAGGGCGTTTTTGACCCATAATTTGTTCCAGCTGTAACTTCTAAAGTATAAAAGCTAAAAATTTGAAATAAATAAGGAATATAGCTTACAATCTGAAGTTACAATGAAAACTATAACGGATATTGTACCCTTAAAGGTTTCAGAAAAAAATGGGTTTTTCTATTTGCGGTTGGTTATCATACTGCTGCTAACAAACCAGCAACAAATTAAGTTTGTAATGCTGAAAAACCTGATATTTATACGTTGACTACGAAACCCTACTTGTGGGCGTGTCTGACACGCTCTTGGCCGGTTTTTTTTTCTTATTTGCGATTCTATCTTCGAACTCACGACGAATTTAATTTTATCTGCCCCATATGTGGTCACACGAACTTATTTTATTAGACACCCCAAGTGTTTTTTGGCTAGCTTCAATTTACATTATTATATTTTTATTTTTATACTTTATTGCACATAGTACAAAAGGCGGGCCTAATGCCATGCGGCATTCTCTACCGACCAACCAGAGGGTAAGCAGGGAGAAAAAGATACGGGTGCACTCGGGTGTGAAAACATCAAAATAAAGAAAAATAGCAAATTATGCCTAAGACAAATAAATACCTAGATAGATACCATACATACCAACATATTAGTTTCTAGAATATACCTACACAAATACTTCTATTTACTTCTATATACTACATTCAGTATTATTGTATCAATGTCATTTTACTTAGGTTAACTTAGCTTGTAGAGAAAGACTGTGAATAATTCTTATCACTTCTTTATACGAGTGGCATCTCAATAAAAGCTTCACAATGCGGAATATGCGGTCTCGACCAATGTCAGAGTTAATTAAGCATAAAAGGGGCAATAATGTCCGTACGAGATATTATTTACGGTAAGTGCGCGCGATGTCGCGTTGGATTCTTGGCAGAAAGGGCGGATGTGTTTTTCATGAACATGTCTCGGACTCGGTCATGAAACAGAGGGCTATTTTCGTAATGGACGTTTTAAGTGTGTCTCAAGTACGGCCGTTCGAATAGGCCATATTTGACAGCTGTCAAACCCGTAATAGAAGACATGTCAACAAAGATAAATAGAATTTATGTCATAGCATTAACAAGATTTTGACAGCTGTCAAATATGGCCTAAGCGAAAGACCGTACTGTAGTGTAGTAGAAAATGACCAATAAATCCTTCAGCCTGTAAAAGGTATTTTTTTATGAAGTAAGTAGGATAAGCCGGGGCTTTTTATATATTTTTGATGAACACCACTTCTCTTGGGTCAGATAAACTTAATGTGAAGACGTTACTACCTTTGATAATAAATTCAGCAATAAAAAGCAAACAATTTTAATAAAATACAGGGTGTTAGGGACGGTGTACTGAAAACTTTGCAGGCATGATCAGACCATCAAACTGAACAACTTTTACTATGGAGCCAATCATGGGAAACGAAAAAAATTTTCCGACCTCCCATACAAAATTCACGATCAGCTGACTGACTTTGTATGGGAGGTCGGAAATTTTTTTTCGTTTCCCACCATTGGCTCCATAGTAAAAGTTGTTCAGTTTCATGGTCTGAGCACGCCTGCAAAGTTTTCGTTACACCGTCCCTAACACCCCGTATAGCAAACGCCCAAAACTGAAATGTTTTTAACTAATATTTCCAGGAGTTTCGAGTTGCAGCTGGTGCCCAACAGGCGGCTGCTGTCGCCTCAGTTCGGCGTGTGGTCGGAGGACGGGCAGGACGCGCCGCTGTCTGCAGCCGACTCCTCGTGCCACTTCCTGCACGCCGGCCCGGGCGCTGTCGCCGCGCTCTCCGCTTGCAGAGACCACGCTTTGGTAAGGAATAGACTACAACCACTCAGTTCGGCGTGTGGTCGGAGGACGGGCAGGACGCGCCGCTGTCTGCAGCCGACTCCTCGTGCCACTTCCTGCACGCCGGCCCGGGCGCTGTCGCCGCGCTCTCCGCTTGCAGGGACCACGCTTTGGTAAGGAAATAGACTACAACCACTCAGTTCGGCGTGTGGTCGGAGGACGGGCAGGACGCGCCGCTGTCTGCAGCCGACTCCTCGTGCCACTTCCTGCACGCCGGCCCGGGCGCTGTCGCCGCGCTCTCCGCTTGCAGGGACCACGCTTTGGTAAGGAAATACACTGCAACCATAGCAAGGAAGATTGTATGGTCGGAAGGACAGGACGCGCCGCTGTCTGCGGTCGACTCCTCGTGCCACTTCCTGCACGCCGGCCCGGGCGCTGTCGCCGCGCTCTCCGCTTGCAGGGACCACGCTTTGGTAAGGAAATAGACTACAACCATAGCAAGAAAGAGCGTGTGGTCGGAGGACGGGCAGGACGCGCCGCTGTCTGCAGCCGACTCCTCGTGCCACTTCCTGCACGCCGGCCCGGGCGCTGTCGCCGCGCTCTCCGCTTGCAGGGACCACGCGTTGGTAAGGAAATGCACTACAACCATTGCAAGAAAGATCGTGTGGTCGGAGGACGGGCAGGACGCGCCGCTGTCTGCAGCCGACTCCTCGTGCCACTTCCTGCACGCCGGCCCGGGCGCTGTCGCCGCGCTCTCCGCTTGCAGGGACCACGCGTTGGTAAGGAAATGCACTACAACCATTGCAAGAAAGATCGTGTGGTCGGAGGACGGGCAGGACGCGCCGCTGTCTGCAGCCGACTCCTCGTGCCACTTCCTGCACGCCGGCCCGGGCGCTGTCGCCGCGCTCTCCGCTTGCAGAGATCACGCATTGGTAAACAATATATCACGAAATAGACTATAGACTACAACCATTGCAAGAAAGATCGTGTGGTCGGAGGACGGGCAGGACGCGCCGTTGTCTGCAGTGGACTCCTCGTGCCACTTCCTGACGCCGGCCCGAGCGCTGTCGCCGCGCTCTCCGCTTGCAGGGACCACGCATTGGTAAGGAAATAGACTTTAAACTACAACCATTGCAAGAAAGATCGTGTGGTGTGAGGACGGGCAGGACGCGCCGCTGTCTGCAGCCGACTCCTCGTGCCACTTCCTGCACGCCGGCCCGGGCGCTGTCGCCGCGCTCTCCGCTTGCAGGGACCACGCATTGGTAAGGAAATAGACTACAACCATTGCAAGAGAGATCGTGTGGTCGGAGGACGGGCAGGACGCGCCGCTGTCTGCAGCCGACTCCTCGTGCCACTTCCTGCACGCCGGCCCGGGCGCTGTCGCCGCGCTCTCTGCCTGTAGGGATCACGCTTTGATAAGTAAATTGACTACAACTATTGCAAGTAAGATCGTTCGGTCGGAGGACGGGCAGGACGCGCCGCTGTCTGCAGCCGACTCCTCGTGCCACTTCCTGCACGCCGGCCCGGGCGCTGTCGCCGCGCTCTCCGCTTGCAGGGACCACGCTTTGGTAAGGAAATAGACTATAGACTACAACCATAGCAAGAAAGATCTTGTGGTCGGAAGACGGGCAGGACGCGCCGCTGTCTGCAGCCGACTCCTCGTGCCACTTCCTGCACGCCGGCCCGGGCGCTGTCGCCGCGTTCTCCGCTTGCAGGGATCACGCATTGGTAAGGAAATAGACTACAACTATTGCAAGTAAGATCGTTCGGTCGGAGGACGGGCAGGACGTGCCGCTGTCTGCAGCTGACTCCTCGTGCCACTTCCTGCACGCCGGCCCGGGCGCTGTCGCCGCGCTCTCCGCTTGCAGGGATCACACTTTGGTAAGGAAATAGACTATAGACTACAACCAAAGCACCAAAGTTTTATCGAGACGTTATAGAAGTTCCCGTGGCTGTCGTAAGAAACAACAAAGGGATTTGAGAGTTGATGTGTATTGCAATTTTAGGCGACAGGCTGATAACCTGTCACTATGGTTACCTAGTCTTCTTAATAACTCTCAAGCTTTTGTCACATAAGCGTGAAATATGTATGTATGTATGTTATAGACGCTTTTCTTCTCTTTTTTCAGCACGGCCTCATAGTGACAGACAACTCCACCTACGAGCTGCGCCCTTTGCCGCACGGCTCAGGCCGCGCGGAGAACGGCGACGACCGCACGGCACACGTGATCCGGCGCGCGCCGCCGCCGCCCGCGCCGTTAGACGACTCGCGCCCCCTCCGCCCGCGCATGCGCCGCCCCCGCCAGCCCTACGCACACCCCCGACCCATCAAACCAGGCCCTTCCAGCTACACCATCGAAGTAGCCCTGTTCCTTGACGAGGCTGCCTACAAGATATTCTATCCGTACTTCAACTACAATGAGGCGGATTTGCGGGATATGCTGCTTGCGTACATTAACGGCGTAAGTGCTACATTTGACTTTGAATTATTTATTACACTCCTGCCTTGTCTAACCAGGCCCTTCCAGCTACACCATCGAAGTAGCCCTGTTCCTTGACGAAGCTGCCTACAAGATATTCTATCCGTACTTCAACTACAATGAGGCGGATTTGCGGGATATGCTGCTCGCCTATATTAACGGCGTAAGTGCTACATTATAGTCTGAATTATTTACCAATTTATTACACTCCTGCCCTGTCAAACCAGGCTCTTCCAGCTACACCATCGAAGTAGCCCTGTTCCTTGACGAGGCTGCCTACAAGATATTCTATCCGTACTTCAACTACAATGAGGCGGATTTGCGGGATATGCTGCTTGCGCACATTAACGGCGTAAGTAGTGCAGTCGTATAGACTGTCATATGTAAAAATAATGCACATCCTTTATACCTAAATACAGCATGCAGTGCAATCATAATAGCTTGATAACATTATGTAAAGCCCAAGGAGTAATTCGATTAGTGTAGGCCTAGGCCACCCTTTCCTTGCTTCTACTACAATCCCCGGTAATACCATATTTCCAGGTGCAAGCCCTATATCAGCACTCATCGCTGGGCACCCGCATCCAGCTGTCCCTGGTGCGTCTGACGCTGCTCCGGAGCCAGCCACCAGGGTTGACGCAGCATGCTGAACGGGGCAGGCTACTTGACTCCTTCTGCGCGTACCAGAGATCCCTCAACGTGGAAGACGACGACGATCCGCAGCATTGGGACATGGCGCTATTGCTTTCTGGGTTAGTTCGATTGATATAATATTAATATTTACTGCTCCGGAGCCAGCCGCCAGGGCTGACGCAGCATGCTGAGCGAGGCAGGCTACTTGACTCCTTCTGCGCGTACCAGAGGTCCCTCAACGTGGAAGACGACGACGATCCGCAGCATTGGGACATGGCGTTGTTGCTTTCTGGGTTAGTCCGATTGATATAATAGGTATTAATACTTACTGCTCCGGAGCGAGCCGCCAGGGCTAACGCAGCATGCCGAACGAGGCCGGCTACTTGACTCCTTTTGCGCGTACCAGAGATCCCTCAACGTGGAAGACGACGACGATCCGCAGCATTGGGACATGGCGTTGTTGCTTTCTGGGTTAGTTCGGTTGGTATAATATAGACGCTGCTCCGGAGCCAGCCGCCAGGGCTGACTCAACATGCTGAACGGGGCAGGCTACTTGACTCCTTCTGCGCGTACCAGAGATCCCTCAACGTAGAGGACGACGATGATCCGCAGCATTGGGACATGGCGCTATTGCTTTCTGGGTTAGTTCGATTGGTATAACATATAAGGCGTAAAAAAATCAACTGCAAATATTTTATTTAAGGGGTGAACCAGCACATGAAACTGAACCACTTTCTCCCAGGAACATAGGTCGTAATATGAAAAATAAATTTGGACCTGCCATACAAACTTACTCGCTCGCATACATATGCAGCAGTATGGGAGGACCATTTTTTTTCATATTACGCTCTGTATTCCTTGGGTAAAGTGGTTAAGTTTCATGGTTGCTGGTTCACCCATTAAAAAGAGTGGGACACTGTAAGTAGGTACATTTAGCCACTGCGTCGTATAGGGAACTTACATAATATCAGTACCCTGGCCAGATGGCATATAGCCATACATAGACGAATGCACTTCGTGGAATGCACTTACCTACCTCACGTAGGTATTTCTTCATTGTCATTATCTTGAATCCAATTGATATATTTGACAGACACATATTTGGCTGACCTCGATTTTGTTGATGTTGACTATGATGTTGACATACGATACGACTTAAAAATATTACATTACCTACACTTGAAAATTGGATACAAGAAATATAACTTGCCAAATTGCCGTGTAGTCCCGGCTTAGAATAGCATCACCATATCTTTTCTGTGGGGCTGTGGGTGTCGGAAGAAGCGACTAAGGGATTTCAGAGTCGATGCATACTTATTGCAATTTTAGGTGACAGACTGGCAACCTGTTACTATGGTTTTGTCAGACGTGGTGTAAGTGGCCATTTTGTACAGCCGTTTACGCTCTGCTTAATATGTAAAAATATTACATCTATACCTGTCTCTATACCTGAAGCCACAACTACGTACTTCCCCATGCCTTGCAGACTGGACTTCTACTCGGAGGAGGGCGGTCGTCGCAACGGCGTGACGATGGGGCTCGCTCCGGTCGGCGGCGTCTGCTTGCCGGCGCACGCCTGCGTGGTATCAGAATTCGGCACCACTGATGTCTTCGGGAGACCGTACCCTTCAGCAGGCTTCACCTCGGTCTACATCCTCGCGCATGAGATTGGACACAAGTAGGTTGCTTTTCCTATTTTTCTTACCTTAAATACATTGATTTTTCTCAACGGTGTGACGATGGGGCTCGCTCCGGTCGGCGGCTTCTGCTTTCCGGCGCACGCCTGCGTGGTCTCAGAGTTTGGAACTACAGACGTCTTCGGAAGACCGTACCCTTCAGCCGGCTTCACCTCGGTCTACATCCTAGCGCATCAGATTGGACACAAGTCAGTTGATATACCTATTTTTCTTACCTTAAATACATTGTTTTTTCTCAACGGCGTGACGATGGGTCTGGCTCCGGTCGGCGGCGTCTGCTTGCCGGCGCACGCCTGCGTCGTGTCAGAATTCGGAACCACGGACGTCTTCGGGAGACCGTACCCTTCAGCCGGCTTCACGTCCGTCTACATCCTCGCGCACGAGATTGGACACAAGTCAGTTGATATACTTATTTCTCTTACCTTAAATACATTGATTTTTCGCAACGGCGTGACGATATGGGGCTGGCTCCGGTCTGCGGCGTCTGCTTGCCGGCGCACGCCTGCGTGATCTCCGAATTCGGCACAACGGACGTCTTCGGCAGGCCGTCCGTACCCTTCAGCCGGCTTCACCTCGGTCTACATCCTCGCGCATAAGATTGGACACAAGTTTGTTGATACACCTATTTTTCTAACCTTAAGTACATTGATTTTTCTCAACGGCGTGACGATGGGGCTCGCTCCGGTCGGCGGCGTCTGCTTGCCGGCGCACGCCTGCGTGGTCTCTGAGTTTGGAACAACTGACGTCTTTGGCAGACCGTCCGTACCCTTCGGCCGGCTTCACGTCCGTCTACATTCTCGCGCACGAGATTGGACACAAGTCAGTTGCTATACCTATTTTTCTTACCTTAAATACATTGATTTTTCTCAACGGCGTGACGATGGGTCTGGCTCCGGTCGGCGGCGTATGTCGGTCGTCTCCGAATTCGGCACCACGGACGTCTTCGGGAGACCATACCCTTCAGCCGGCTTCACCTCGGTCTACATCCTCGCGCACGAGATTGGAAACAAGTTGGTTGATATTCCTATTTTTCTTACCTTGAAACTCCTTCTAAAACTTGCATAAACTGTTTAGCTGGTGGACTGAGCTATGCGTTAGCTTCAAAACAACTTACAAAAATGGTTATACTGTCTTACTCATCAACAGATTTCATTGTTAGTTTTAAAACAACTTACAAAAAAAGTGTGAAGCAATGATTTTTGGAAAATGTAAACAAGCTAGATTGGTTTATCACCACCGAAAACCCTTATTTACGAAATATTGGGAAAATCGTTGGAGCCGTTTTCGAGATATACAAGTCCTGCTCGTTTAAAGGTATAAGATTGGTTGCCATATCGTTTCGTACTAGCGTACATGCAGTACGATAATAAAAATCTAAATTACTTTGAGAGCTGACAATCCCGTAGGTACTAAAAGTTATTTCAACAAAGAAAAATAGAGATTATGTTATAGCAATAACATTATTTTGACAGTTGTCAAATATGGCCTATTCGAACGGCCGCAATGTTTACATCAAAGCGGAGGAATCCCACTAAAACGCATACTTGCATTTTCATTCTAGCTTGGGCATGCACCACGACGGTTCCGGCAACTCCTGCGCGCGCGACGGCTTCATCATGTCCCCGTCGAGAGGCACCAACGGAGAGGCCACCTGGTCCATGTGCAGCGCCAAGGTCGTCGCTGAACTACAGTATGTACCTTACACCAGCCAGGACTATAAACTCCGCAATGTACAGTCCTAACTCCAAACGCAATCTCATAAATAAAATCGTTCGGTTTTAATATCCCCTACTTTTACCCCAGCCTTCTACGCAAAATGCTACGAGTGCTACGTCGTAGGCGTTTGCGTAGTACAATAGTTACGCAATATAGTTCAAGAATTTGGGAGCGAATTTTCCATTTTCAGATGGGCCACATGCTTATTGGACGGTGGAGACGAGTTGGACACGCCGCATGAGCTCAGGCACGACCGGTTCGGCGGAGCGCCTGGCACTATATGGGGCGCAAAGAAGCAATGCGAGGTAATATGCGTAATTGAGAAACTGTTTATTCTAGGCTCTTTATTTTTCCTGACGTCTATACATAAGGAACTACTCGTACTTGTTTTTACAGATCCTACTCCGTGACCAGGACGCGGCCCCATCTCCCGGCAGCCTTACGGCGGCACACTGCGCGCAGCTAGCCTGCAGGTCACCGCACCGAGCCGGGTTCTACTACGCGGGTCCGGCGCTACCCGGCACCCCTTGCGGTCATCACATGGTCAGTCTAACACGTTTTTTGTTGCATCCTTGTATTTTACTTATGAAATTTTGTCAGCGGAAGCATAAGTAAAAGCCGATTAGGTCCCGCCGGGTTTCGCCTTTGATTGCCCGCCTGTCTAAAGAAATAAAATTGTATTTTTTCTAGTCACCGTTTTCTATTGTTCACTACAGAAAGAATTCTATATTTTGATCAACGTATAATCTCAATTTCCTGCAATAATTTAGTACTACGGGTCCAACTAATAAATCACGTTGTCAGTGGTGTCAAGGTGGCGAATGCGTGCCGTCCGGTGCGGGCCCTCAGCCTGGAGACTTCACATCGCAGAAGCCACCAGTCGCCAACAACAAACCTGGGACCAACAACACAATACAGGATGGAGTGCCTGGCAGTCCGGATCGTGTCGGTCAGGATGCACCTCAAGAGCCAAGGGATTCAGAGAGAGGAGAAGATCTTGCCCTACGACGGCTGTTTGCGAAGGCACCGCGTACGATGTCGTGCTCTGTGATGATACTAAGGTACGTAAAATACTCATAGAAGACAAAGAAAGCTCAAGACTGGAGCCAACAACAATCATACTGGCTGGAGTGCTTGTCAGTCCGTTGTGTGTCATTCGGATGTACGTGATGGGCTAAGGGTACCGGGAGAAGAGAAGATCTTGCCATACGACGGCTGTTTGTGAAGGCCCTGCGAATTGGTGTGTTCTGTGATGATAATTTCTGTGGTACAAATAAAACGATAGAAATGCGTTGAATTGCGATGCGATGATTGTTTGCGGAAAAATAGGCGGAATGGGTCCGACTTAGCAAACATGAACATGCATTTTTTTGTTAGGTACATTAAATCCAAACATATTATTTGCGAAGAAATTTACACTTCAAATAAAAAATTTACACTTTCAGTCACGTAAATCGTTACATGCATTTTAGTATATTATTACCTATGTGAAATCGTATCACATGACATGACTGTCCTTTGGTGAATGACAATGCCAGGTAAAAGATGAAGGGAATCCCCCGCGGTAAACTGGGTAAAGGTATTTTTTATCGCTTTTGGTTGTGGCTTGTTTGGACATCGTCACTTATTTGGACCAACTTTAAACTTCCTTAAATGTGCGTACTATGACGTGGTATGGATTAACTTACCTAGGTGTTATTTCGAATAACAAAACACCATATCGCTATTCTAAGGACTTTTAATTTTTATAACTTAACGTAGCCAGCCAAATTCCTCATATCAAACGTAATAATGAACTTGTCGGAATAATTATGTAAAAGATAATCTATGCGGCCCGAGTTAGGTCGGTCCGGTCGATGCATGACATTTTTTCTATTTCTTATTTTGATTTATTTAAAGGATAAATTTGTATTTATTTATTCATTAAAGAAAACGTATTCATTTGCATTTATTTAACCCAACCATGTGTTGTTCAGGTATGCGGCAAGAAGAAGCGCGTGAGTGCGAGCGAGCTGGCTGCGCGCAGGTGTGCTGAGTACTCAGGCAGAGTGCCGGAGCTGGACCCTAGAGGAGGTGGTCTGCAGGCGCCACATGACCCTAGTGAGTAAAACTATCTTTCCCGTATGCTCCATGTTTTGTATAGGTATGCGGCAAGAAAAAGCGCGTGAGTGCGAGCGAGCTGGCTGCGCGGCGGTGCGCTGAGTACTCAGGCAGGGTGCCGGAGCTGGATCCAAGAGGGGGTGGGCTGCAGGCGCCACATGACCCTAGTAAGTAAATCTATCCTTCCCGTATGCTCCTTGTGTTGTTCAGGTATGCGGCAAGAAGAAGCGCGTAAGTGCGAGCGAGCTGGCTGCGCGGCGGTGTGCTGAGTACTCAGGCAGGGTGCCGGAGCTGGACCCAAGAGGAGGTGGTCTGCAGGCGCCACATGACCCTAGTAAGTAAATCCATCTTTCCCGTTTGCTCCATGTGTTGTTCAGGTGTGCGGCAAGAAGAAGCGCGTGAGTGCGAGCGAGTTGGCTGCGCGGCGATGTGCGGAGTACTCAGGCAGAGTGCCGGAGCTGGATCCCAGAGGGGGTGGTCTGCAGGCGCCACATGACCCTAGTAAGTTAATCTATCTTTCCCGTATGCTCCTTAGTTTTTCAGCTTATCGGCAAGAAGAAGTGCGTGAGTGCGAACGAGCTTGCTGCTCGGCGGTGTGCTGAGTACTCAGGCAGGGTGCCGGAGCTGGATTCAAGAGGGGGTGGTCTGCAGGCGCCACATGACCCTAGTAAGTACATCTATCTTTCCCGTATACTCCATGTGTTGTTCAGGTATGCGGCAAGAAGAAGCGCGTGAGTGCGAGCGAGTTGGCTGCGCGCCGGTGTGCTGAGTAATCAGGCAGGGTGCCGGAGCTGGACCTAAGAGGGGGTGGTCTGCAGGCGCCACATGACCCTAGTAAGTACATCTATCTTTCCCGAATGCTCCTTGTTTTTTTCAGCTTAGCTTACGTGCGGTGGTGCGCAGAGTACCTACTCAAGCGGACTGCCGAAGCTGGATGGATCCAAGAGGTCTGCAGGACCCATATAGCCTTACTTAGTATTGATTGATGGATAATCATCTAAGCAAATAACCCTTGTACATTCATAGCACCCACTAAGATCACTTGTAGCTTGCCATGGACATACCGCTAATGTACCACAGCGACAAATCAGTTGACATTATCTACATAACCTTTTTATATGCATTGCAGCTCGAATGTGGATGGGCTGCGCAATTTTCTGCCGACGTTCATCAGGCGGAGGATTCTACGCACCGCGAGTGGAGCTCAATGATGCAGGACTGGACCCATACTTCCCTGACGGCACCTGGTGCCACCACGACGGCTCACAGGACTACTACTGTCTGCAGCACCATTGCTTGCCCGAGGTAAGTGCCTTTACTATCGTAGACAAGCTCAATGATGCAGGACTGGACCCATACTTCCCTGACGGTACCTGGTGCCACCACGACGGCTCACAGGACTACTACTGTCTGCAGCACCATTGCTTGCCCGAGGTAAGTGCCTTTACTATCGTAGACAAGCTCAATGATGCAGGACTGGACCCATACTTCCCTGACGGTACCTGGTGCCACCACGACGGCTCACAGGACTACTACTGTCTGCAGCACCATTGCTTGCCCGAGGTAAGTGCCTTTACTATCGTAGACAAGCTCAATGATGCAGGACTGGACCCATACTTCCCTGACGGTACCTGGTGCCACCACGACGGCTCACAGGACTACTACTGTCTGCAGCACCATTGCTTGCCCGAGGTAAGTGCCTGTACCATGACGTAGACAAGCTCAATGATGCAGGACTTGATCCATACTTCCCTGACGGTACCTGGTGCCACCACGACGGCTCACAGGACTACTACTGTCTGCAGCACCATTGCTTGCCCGAGGTAAGGGCTTCTATATTGCATGTAGGCTGTGTGTATGGTAAACAAAACAGTTGGAGATCTCTTAAAACCACTATTGCTTGCCCGAGCGGAGCTCAATGACTCAGGACTGGATCCATACTTCCCTGATGGTACCTGGTGCCACCACGACGGCTCACAGGACTACTACTGTCTGCAGCACCATTGCTTGCCCGAGGTAAGTGCCTGTACCATGACGTAGACAAGCTTAATGATGCAGGACTGGACCCATACTTCCCTGACGGTACCTGGTGCCACCACGATGGCTCGCAGGACTACTACTGTCTGCAGCACCATTGCTTGCCCGAGGTAAGTGCCTGTACCATGACGTAGACAAGCTCAATGATGCAGGACTGGACCCATACTTCCCTGACGGCACCTGGTACCACCACGACGGCTCACAGGACTACTACTGTCTGCAGCACCATTGCTTGCCCGAGGTAAGTGCCTTTACCATGACGTAGACAAGCTCAATGATGCAGGACTGGATCCATACTTCCCTGACGGCACCTGGTGCCACCACGACGGCTCACAGGACTACTACTGTCTGCAGCACCATTGCTTGCCCGAGGTAAGTGCCTGTACCATGACGTAGACAAGCTCAATGATGCAGGACTGGATCCATACTTCCCTGACGGCACCTGGTACCACCACGACGGCTCACAGGACTACTACTGTCTGCAGCACCATTGCTTGCCCGAGGTAAGTGCCTGTACCATGACGTAGACAAGCTCAATTATGCAGGACTGGATCCATACTTCCCTGACGGCACCTGGTGCCATCACGACGGCTCACAGGACTACTACTGTCTGCAGCACCATTGCTTGCCCGAGGTAAGTGCCTGTACCATGACGTAGACAAGCTCAATGATGCAGGACTGGACCGGCTCACAGGACTACTACTGTCTGCAGCACCATTGCTTGCCCGAGGTAAGTGCCTCTATCTTGTATCTAGGCATAGTATCATACGTAAGTTCAATGACGTAGGTTGACCTGTACTTTAATGACGGCTCCTGGTGCTACCAATGACTCACAGACGCAGGACTAATCTATTGCAGTAGCATTATTCATTACATACCTACCCAAGGTACAGAAATCCAAATTATATATTTTTAATTTATATTCCACATTTAGTGATTTATAACTGGGTACCTATCTAGATTACATGGAAACATTATACATATGACGACTCAAATTATTAAGACTATGATCTGTTGTGTGGTTTTCTCACCGCATATCGCTCTTTCTTATCTTGTACTAGCTAGTCTTAATCGTAATATATAATTAGATAAAGTTAATTACAATATAATAAATAACTGTTTGAACTTGTGTCGTGGATTTGCTTTAGATTTATATAAAGAGAAAACAAATGATAGAGCAACATTTTAAACTCCGTGGAAAGCAAGAACTTTTAATTAAATTAAGTAGATGAGGTTATTCCTTTAGAAGATTTAAAAATAATAAACATGTACAATAAAAAATATGTACTATCCGTATTTCTTAAACAGGTAATAAAAAAGACCTAAATCTTCTGCAAGTAGGCAAGTAGAAGGTGGAGTTTAGGGTTTCTGACTTCTCGAGCTTTTTCATTTCCCGGGAATCGAGAATTCTCGAGCGTCACTTCTCGGGTTTTCTCGGGTCTTTCGTGAAATTTTAATTTACGTATATTTTTCCATATAAATCACGAAAAAGTTCACAATTTGACATTGTATTTTTTAATGAAATTTTTAAATAAAGAAATCTTTGTTACCAAGAACTTTAATTGTGCATAAACACGGAGATTATCAGCCGTCTAACAAAATATAAGATAAAGACGAAATTGAGGACGCTCTCAGGCCTCTGAGCTATTCAATGAGCTAGGAAAATTATGCCCTTGAAGGCCTGAAACGGCTATTCGATTCCGTAATAGCCAATGGGACAACCTTGAAGGATATACAACCTAATTGGGTAGCAGTGTTATTGCTTTATTTTTCAAGAATGAAGAAACAACGCTCAACGAAAAACTGTAGTGCTGTAGTTCTGTCCAGTCTAGATGTGGCCTCGAGGCGCATTGGACTTGGAATGAACCTTGACAAGATCAGGATCATGCATGTTCAATCTACATGTAGTTCCTGAGCCAGTGTCCATCGACCGTGTAGATCATGACGCTGTCCAGAAGTATGTATGCCTCGCCTTGGGCAAACATAGCAGTTAGGATAACCATTATCTGGGAAGTTAGGTCATATCCTGGAGTCAAACTTGCCACAATGCCTCAAGACCAAGGTCTATCCAGTTATGACTCGTGAGGCCGTGTCGTGGAATCTGACAGTAAATCTGGCCCACCGGCTGGCTACATGTCACGCAGAGGGCTATAGAAAGCGCTAATGCTGGTGATCTCGCTAATGATAAAGTCTCGAACGAGAATGTTCACCAAAAAACCAAAGTGACGGACATGATGACCCACTTCAGCAGAGGGCTGGTCATATCTGTCGTAGAACCGGTGGACGGTGAAGTAAGCGGGTCCTCAAGTGGGAACCACGCCTCGGCAAGCGTAGCATTGGGCATCCTCCGACCAGATGGACCAATAACTTGAATAGAGCGACTGGAAGGCAAAAACGGAAGATCGTGTCTTGTGGCGTACCCTAGGGGGCCTTCCCCGCCCCTCGTCCATTAGTAGACTACTATGCCGCACTCTGAAGCCGCACTGCTAAAAAGGACAATGCCGCTTGTTTACGAGTAAAGGCCTAACAGCAAATAGTCCAGTAAATAGTAGTGAGGTAATCAAAATTATCTCATTTAAAAATGTAGATGCCTTGTAATTATTTCTCGAGTTCTCGATTTTTCTCGACATTAATTTCCCGGGAACGAATCCTAAAAAGTTCCCGGGAATTCTCGCCTCGAGACTTCCCGGGCAGAAACCCTAGTGGAGTTGCAGAATCCCATACCAAATATCTACTTAGGTAGCGTAGGTAAGAAAATAATAAAATAGAAAACACCTTTCCAGCTTTCGCTGTCTCTATATTGATATCTTCCTCTAGTTAATTCTAATCAGAGTACATCTACAGATCCTTACCACCCGCCATCTGCTACGTCAAATCTACTTGCATGCGCTACATCAAATACAGCCATCAAATCGCATGATTTCCGCACGGGATCACATCAAATCACATGTTTTCATAAGAAGGCAAATACGAGCATATAACAACAAACGAAAGTAAACGATCGTAACAAAACCGCATTGCATGATATGTCTTTAAGGCGTTTGTGGTCTGAAGCCGCGGTGTAATCCTTTGTTAGTCAGTGCTGCGTCACTCTCACGTGCTATTCCCCCCTCTCCTCTTTGCATCACTCGGATATCAGAGCAATAGAATAGAGCCTCTGACGAAAACAGCCTTTTATTATGTGAGAACAGAGGCTTCTTATCTCACGTAGATAACACTAGCCACGTCCTGCAATTTCATCTGTACGGATAGGTATACATAGGTATGTATAATTTATATTAGATTTTTTTTATTCAAGTTTAATACATTTCGATATGACAGGAGCAGGCCTTTTAAGTTTTACTAACACAAATGAGATGAGGCGCATCACCTACTACTTAAGTACTTAAACACGCCCTCATGACAGAACATTATCGTACTTCTTTTTCGGAAAACAACAACACAAAAAGTAATTTCTCCTCATCGTCAATAGAATACGGTACCTTCGAATCGAGATCCCAAAATTTTCCCTACTGAAACACTACTATACGAGTATTAAGACAAAGATCCCATAATCAGTAATTTGCGAATTAAAAAGTACCTACTTAAAGTAATAGAGGTTTTTATGACAAAACCATGTGAGCATTATAAAAACAAGCAAAAACATAAACAGCGTGGCAATCATCTGCCTGATGTACGTTATTTACTCGTTAAGATGGTTAATTAAAGGATTTAGATAGCTAAGAACTTTGTCATTTCTCATCAATGAAGATTCTGAACAAACAAGTTTAGTTCAAAGTACGTAAGAGCTGACAAACATTTGATAAAACAATCATTGTCACCATTTACACTATAAAATTTATTACATTTTATCTGAGAAAAAAAGTAAAACTTATTTATTTACTTCCTATTTATTGCTAAGCTCTTAGGGTTTCTGTCCTTTAATCTGTAAAAGAAATCATGAGTTGTTTCCAGACTCTATATAGAAAACAAGAGACAAAACATGACCATTAATCTTTCAGACAGCTCAGGTTTTTGATCCATAGTCCATATCAGGGTCAGGGTACATGCAGCAGCACATCAGCCAACCATAAGGCGTTAAATTATACTGGTGTTTCTTACAAATTGTATGTAAAAACCAGTTTAGGTTAATCTCTTAAAGAGGTAGGTTGATGTGCTGCTAATCTAATTACCCACAGGTAGACCTACCTTGCTTATACACTTTGTTTTGTTATTCAGCAGATGGGCTATGATTTATTTAATGCCCAATAAACAAACTTGCGTCACTGATGGGATGGTTCGTCTGAAATCTGTTTGTCTATAAAACAGCGGCACTTTTTGATGGCCAGCTAGGTACCGTCAGCAACAAAAGTATTTTCAGTAAGGTTAATTTGAAGTTCACTTTTTAATAGGTTTAAGAGTAGTATAGTATTAGTGATTCTCTTTTTCAGGTAGTTAGAGCTAATCAGGTTTTATCGTGGCGTCTTTTTTTATTTTTACTTGAAAGGTAAAGGGTTGTTTTCAAGTATACTTATTTGAACTGCACTTTTTTGCCAACAGTACGTACGTCATTGATCGCATACTTGCCGATTCGCCGTAAATAAGTCGCTAATCTGTCACCGTTTATCAGCAGCCAGGACGTTTAAACTGTGCCATGATAAATTTCGTTACCGCCCTGACGTGTGCTGCACTGTTTACTTTGCATGATCATTTGCTAATATGATTTATAAACATATTCGTCGCCTTTGTAGTTGCAGATAAATTTTGTGTAAGGAACCTGTTAGCTATGCAGTTACTTTTTCTTATGGAAGTGGAAAGGACTTTTTTTGTGCCAGCCCTTTAACTTTTATTATATTTGAATGTTTAGCTTTTGCACTAAGTGTTTTTAATTCCCTGTACTTTTGTAGAAGCTGGTTATTAATATTGATAACAATTATTTTTTCAGTTTTTTTGTACAACATCACATAACTATAATAATAACAGAAATGAACAGGTGTATCCTGTCGTAGCAAATTTATGTTTCTAACTAAGTACCTACCTATATATTAAATTCTAGAACCGCAATAAACCTGTATTAAGTATTTCAGAGATGTTTTGTAGGTCATTGTAAAGACCGGAAAGGGCCAAGGGCATCTAAGGATCATGTACACTCATTACTATAATAGTAGTACTACATTCATGACTATTATCAAGGTTCTCATGCGTTACCGCCGCTACCGCTACCGCTTTACATAAACACTACGTCTACGTAAAGACAGACGCGTTAAAAAGATAAACCTTTTATTTATTTATGTATCTATGTTTTTGTTTACTGTAGTGCCGTGTGGTGCCGGCAGATTAGAATAGCACCACCCCTTCTCTTCCCGTGGGGGTCGTAAGAGGCGGCCGAGAGATGAACCCTACCCAAACAGCCAGGGCCAAACGTATGGTGGCGGTTAATCCACCACAAAAGCTTTCCCAAGGAGGGTTGACATCTGGTAGGCGGCCGGTCGTAAAATTCAGCCAAATCCTTTTGCAACACGATTTTGTGTTCAACGAAACGTGTTGCGCCGACCCCAAGTAATAAGGGCAGGAAGATGATAATGTTTTTGTTTACTGTACTTCCTTTCCTTTTGCAGAACTTCAAGATGACCGCCCAGTGGCATATCTGGGAGCTGCCTAGCGAGGACATAGGCGGCCCGTTCAACGCCCGCGCGCGGTCGTCCCCAGAAGACCAGGACGCCGCCGCCGCGCTGAAGGCTTACCTGTCCCTGGACGACGCTGGAGTGCCTCTCACCAGGTCCGCCCTAGTTCCTAACATGCCGGAAGAACCCGAACAAAACTGGGAAGTGGACGACTACGTGCAAATACCAGAAGACAAAAACATCTACGATTTATTTAGTATGTAGGCTAGATAATTTACATTGCATTCCATTGAAATGAGTATGGAGATTTGACCGAATTGAAAAAAAAATACGCCTCCTTATACGGCGACTGTTCTGCTGAAAGCGTGCTATCGACTATCAGCAAATGAGAATATCAAACAAAGAGATATCTTGCCAAGAGTATAAAATGTTACTGCAAAAATTTGATGTTCGTATGTTTCTAACTACATAAGTAGGTACTTAGGTTTATGGTATATCTAAGGTTTATTAAGTTTTTTTAGCGCTTAGTACTTAAGTATATTTTGGATAAGCATTCGCATTTAATAGATGTAAGTAATAGTACAGTATTACAAAGCAAAGTAAAATAAGTTAACGTTAAAAATATCATAGAGACAGATACAGTAATTTAACTATTTAATTTATTAAAACCGTTGGGTTGACGGAATCGGTGTCGGATATTAAGTTTAAATTTTATTTTTATTTAATTTAACATTCCGTTTTAAAGTGTGATTTTTTATAAAGCACATGTATCGACATTTTAATAAAATTTATATTTAACTCCTTAGTTTTATAGTAAAATAGAAATAAAAATCCCTCAATTTCTAGTCTTTACATAGGATACGAGTTATTTTTTGTATTTAAGCCTATTTAAATAAGATTTTTATACGTAAATTATGTTCATTGCCAGTTAAATAAAAGATTTATTTATATTCAAAACGTGTACTTTTTCTGTCACCTTGATCTTCACCTTGTTGTTAAGCATAGTAATGAATGTATGACTTCTAGTTAGTTAAAAATCAAAGTACCTACTACAGTGTGTTTTAGAATTTTTAAAACAATTAAACAAGCCACGAATAAGCAGAATATAAACTGGATCAAATCCCCTAAATCATAGAAAAAATACGTAGAAATAAGACTCGTATATTATGAGATGTCAAAGATATACAAATGTATATCACCTACATACAATTTTAAATGCAGCACTTTCAATTTTCCTTCAGAAATCAATTTTACAACACCATAATAATCAGTTTTGTGTTAGGTAATTCTTCAACTAAATAACAAGTGCAAAGTAAACGAGCGTCATCCAATACATTTTGTGAATAGGTATGTACTTATATTTATATTATATAAATCGTTGGAGAATATGTAAAGATTAACGTATAGCAGTATGATACTCTAATTAGAACATCCCCTCTAATGTGCTCTACACGTTGTGTAGAAAATGTAAATATTACACTACGAAAATAAAAACCCCAGTGACAAGAAATACCTATCACGTATTTGCATAAAGGCAGGGTTCAGTTGTGACATAAATTAGGAAGGTACCTAGTTCAAATACATAAATAATTTTTATAATTATCAACACATGACAAAACAAAAATTACGACCAAATCCTAAATTCGTAGAGCCTTTGCCTACGCAGTTACGAACTGGCAAACTAATTGCTGACTACGGGACGAATACAAAATGTACTGATTAATCTAATAAGCTTAGGGATCGTTTCAAATGTAAGATATTAATTTTAACTACACATTGTTTGTACGTAATTACAATTAAATACACCCTGTTCGTTATAGTGTGCGCCTACGCAGCTACGAGTGACAAGCCGTGATTGAAGCCCCGCTTGTTGCGCGCATTCAAGATGTGCTGATCAGACCATACCGCACATACTAATATGCCTACCTGACAACCGTCTCTAAGTATTTATGAGGTAATTATTTGTTACATGGATATGAATGGGGCAGTAAAATTAATTCTATTAGAATATAAATAGGTAGGTAAGTATAGGTACGACACCGTACAATTAAGTTATTGATCTCGAACAAAACATTTTCTCAGCTACACGTATTACCTACATACACTTTTTAAACTAGGAAAAATGAGATAGTTTAGTTTAGTTTAGTTTATTTATCTCACATTACAGGTTCTAAAAATTCAATTACAATTATTAAAATAAATGTCCTCCATAATAGTGATCGTCAATTAAATAATATAAAAAACAGTAATAATATAATAAAATAAAAATAAAAATAAAATAAAATAAAATAAAATAAAATAAAATAAAATAAAATAAAATAAAATAAAATAAAATAAAATAAAATAAAATAAAATAAAATAAAATAAAATAAAATAAAATAAAATAAAATAAAATAAAATAAAATAAAATAAAATAAAATAAAATAAAATAAAATAAAATAAAATAAAATAAAATAAAATAAAATAAAATAAAATAAAATAAAATAAAATAAAATAAAATAAAATAAAATAAAATAAAATAAAATAAAATAAAATAAAATAAAATAAAATAAAATAAAATAAAATAAAATAAAATAAAATAAAATAAAATAAAATAAAATAAAATAAAATAAAATAAAATAAAATAAAATAAAATAAAATAAAATAAAATAAAATAAAATAAAATAAAATAAAATAAAATAAAATAAAATAAAATAAAATAAAATAAAATAAAATAAAATAAAATAAAATAAAATAAAATAAAATAAAATAAAATAAAATAAAATAAAATAAAATAAAATAAAATAAAATAAAATAAAATAAAATAAAATAAAATAAAATAAAATATAAGAAAGCTAAAATGATTAAGCAGGTTAATAAGTATGGAACATACAATTTATTTCTAGACACGAAAAAACCGGCCAAGAGCGTGTCAGACACGCCCACAAATAGGGTTTCGTAGTCAACGTTTAAATATCAGGTTTTCAGCATTACAAACTTAATTTTGTTGCTGGTTTGTTAGCAGCAGTATGATGACCAACCGCAAATAGAAAAACTCAATTGTTTCTGAAACCTTTAAGGGTACAATATCCGTTATAGTTTTCATTGTAACTTCAGATTGTAAGCTATATTCCATATTTATTTCAAATTTTTAGCGTTTATACTTTAGAAGTTACAGCTGGAACAAATTATGGGTCAAAAACGCCCTTTTTAAAAGCAAATATCTCGTGACAGAAACATTTTAGTGACTTTGTTTCAAAGAAACCTTACCTTAGTTTTAAAAGACCTATTCAACGATACCCTACTCAATATTACAGAAGAAAAAAAAAAATTTTGTCCCCCTTTCACTTGTATGGGAGGGGGTCCAAAAAACATTTAAAATATTCTTTTCTTAACATTTCTATATTTGGGTCATCACGATCTATCTTTTCACCAAATTTCATGTTGATAGCTCTAAAACTGACGAAGATATGAGGGCGCGGCATACAGACAGACAGACAGACAGACAGACATGACGAAACTATAAGGGTTTCTAGTAGACTACGAAACCCTAAAAATGAAGAAATTGGTACTGACACTGGTATTGATACCTACCAACTAACTTCTTTTATTTAATACTGAGTATTCAAAGGTGTCTTGTGTAAAAACTATGTACACCTATAAATAAACCATTTAATACTTAATTGTATACCTACAGAAGAAAAGACAATGTCCGCCCGCAGCCCAAAAGTAAGTAAGTTATTGTCCTGAATTTGCACACAATCCCACTTCCTCCCATAAACGTATAAGTAAGTTATTTGCCTATTACACCTCATTAGAAATAATCACACGTACCTTATTGTAAGCTTACATTCTGCAGTCCGGCACAGAGCAAATAGTATGTTTAGAGAGAACTTATTAGGCATCCCATTGAAATACAGATGATATTACAGATAGAAATGATTTACGGGTTTGTAAACATTCTACATAATCTAATCTAATATAGGTAATAGAGAAATAAAGCTTCTATTTATCTAGTATTTGCTTACGAGAAGGAATTGGGATTTTATGGATAGGACGGCAAACTTACTCATTTTATAATATGTATAAATACCTACTTAAAGAAAAAAGAACGAACAAGTAATTTAACTTTCAGGAATCCGTTAAAGCAAAGTTACTTTTCATCAATCCTGTCGATGCGATACGTAAAGTTTGCTTAACCGACCAAAGTTTGTAAAAGCGGTAAAAGCTAATTGCAAGCACGAACAACTTGCAAGTACATTTTCTTCATGATACATTATATTGGCGAAAGATAAGCAATAAGTTAGATATTTGTGGTATAAAACAGGCTTGTAGTTAAGCACCACATACGCACCACATACGCTATAAATAATATGTAGTGTATATTAATGTCAAACAATAAAGTATTTCTATGAAGGATATTTTGTTTAGTTTAGCGTCACAGCTTCGTCAAGATGAAGGCTTCGTAAAGGAAAAGTATATTATTTATGTAGTCTTTGCCGGGTTATTAGCCTTAATAAATAGGAAGAAAATATTCAGGGTAAACTAGTAAAGCAGAGCGGAAGGTAATAGCTAAAAACTAAAGCTAAGCAGGCTGTAAGGAAAGTTCTTGGTCTGGTACATAATGACAAGTTACCAGTTATCGATGTTTACAAGCGGGTATTTCACAGAGAAGCAGTTTGAACCAGTTCACGAATTCAATAAGGAAAAAGAACGTAACTATACTTAACGTAAAATAAACAGTATTTTTTATTATTTCGAAGATTATAACCAGAGTAAACTTTGATAAAAGAGCATCGGGATTTAAATCATCGCCTTGTACAAAAACAAACGAAACATAATTATGTTGAATGAATTTATTTAACCATAGACCTATCAGAAATATCATAAAAGGTACAACCTATCCATTAAACCGTAAAAATATTCTTTGAGTGGATGTGCCATTTTGGATAAGTTTATAGTTTTTATATTACAAGATTTTATCGATTTCTCTTAGCAGCATAGTCGTTAAATTTATGCGGATAGGAAGGTATATTTTCTAACTAAATGAAATGTAAAATATCTTTGTAGGTATTGGGTAATCTCTCCCCAACCGCTGGAGGGTATGTTTTTCGAGAGTATGTTGGTATGTATGTAGACAAGAAATTCCTTTTTACGGGCTACAGCCCCAACGGCTGGGCGGATCTTGAGATGTGAGTGATTGTGATTAGTCTCAGCAGCGCGAATGCCACTGGCTATATTAATAATTATAGAAATTATCGCAAAATACAACTTTGAAATCGCCGCAGTCTGGTTTTGTTTTTTAATACATCTGCTTGTTTTCTCTATCTGTCATGGAATTCGCTAACCCCTCCTAAACTACGCAACGGATAGAGTGATTCAAGAGGAAGGAGGTTTATATGCAACACATGCCCAGAAAATGCCTTTTCCCGGAAAATTAATTGCAACGGGTGAAACCGCTAACGGGCCGCTTAGTCGATGGAATAAAATTTTGTTTCAATTGGTCAGTTTATTTATTCAACTAGAGGCCTCATTCTGCCGTGTCATGCACATCTCTTGCATCTCAAAAAGCAGTGTCTCGGGAAAAATTACGATAAAGTTTAAAATGATTTTGGTGTCTAAACCCGTTATAGATCTGATTATTAATATAAAAAATATTTATAAGTATTTTGTACAGTTTTCCAAAGAAAAGGCAGTAAAAATTATTTTAGATTTTTAAATATTTTAGGTGTAAAAACAGTTAAATAAATAATAATAATAAATATCCCTGGACGAGACACACAGCGCCATCTAGCCCCAAACTAAGCAAAGCTTGTACTATGGGAACTAGACAACTGATATAATACTTATATACATTTTTTTTGTAAATAAATACATATTATACATAGAAAACACCCAGACTTAACACAAATATTTGAAAATTGACTTTACAAATATTTGTGTCCAGTGGGAATCGAACCCACGACCCTTGGCGTAGAAGGCAGGTGTACTATCCACTACGCCATCGGGACAGTCAATGAAAATGACTTGGGCCTTACAATTCTTTCATACTAAAGCAGTAACGCGCTATACTGCATCTTTAGATAAATGAGTTGTGCGTTACAGCACTTATGTACTTAAGAACCGAGCTATTTATTGCAACTGTTAGTTGCCTGAGATAGGCGCTTACAGGATCCAAAATAAAGGAAAAATAAATGACACATTTTCTTTTCTACACTAATGTAATAAAGAGGACAGTTTGTTTGTTTTATTGTTTGTTTGTATGCAATCGAAAAACTCCGAAACTACTGGACTAAATGTACCAGCCGACTGAATCAATATGTATGGGAGGACCAAAATTTTTTTTCTGATTTCGACCTATGTTTCTTGGGGAAAGTTGTTCAGTTTCATGTACTGGTTCACCCCTTTAAATATTTGCAGTTGATTTTTTTACACCTTATATAGCGGATATTACCCAAATTAGATAAACCACTTTACCAATCTTCGTAAAATTTGGCACTGTTGATATTGCTAGCATATTAAAGACAGACATGGACTACTTTTTGTCAGCCCTTGAGAATCTGGAGTACCTGATGGACGGCACCAGGAGCACAGCAAAACTATATGAGATACGAAAATGGCTTCATAGCAAGAATTGTTCAGCATGACGGGCCGCTTCTGCTCGCCCATGGTCATCAAGGATCTGGAGTACCTGATGCAGACCACCAGCACACCATCTAAACTATAAGAGATACGATAATGGCTTCAAAGTATATGCTGTTCTGGTGGAACGGAGTAATCGACTTTTTACTGCGGGAAAAAACTAATTTCTACGGGAAAACAGGTAACTAGTAGCGGGTGAAACCGCTGGGCGGGCCGCTAGTATCCAATAAATAAAGGATAATGATGGTATTTATCATAGGTTTTGTATTAAAAACATCATATTTAATTTTTATGATTAATTTATTTAAGCTTTTTAATCTTCAAACTATAATTAGGAATAAACAAAATTTTCTAGTAATAGTCCGCAAGCCCTTGGAGGTGTAACCTACGTGACATGACATCTAAATAAATTGAGCCTCTTCTCTTAAAAAAATCAAATATACAAAACTTATGAAAAAATGCTTCGTTACCTAAAAATAATAATTAGTTCGGATTTTGATGAGATCAAGAATACAACGGCACTTAAGTTGATCTTAAACATTTCAATAATAATTACTAAAATAATAACAAAAAAACACAACACTACGGAAAAGAAGGATTACTTTACCTTTGCAAAACTTAGATTAGGAAAAAAAAGATTTAAACGTTCCATAGATAAATGCTTAGGATTTATACTATATTTTTACAACAAACTTTTAAATTGAAAACAATGCTTGGTACCGTATATAATCAGTTCAATTCTCTTGAAATCAGAGAGAAAATGGCACTTATTCATTATATAAAAATTACCTACTAAAATAATAACACAACCGTATAATAATTACAAGTACTCAAAGTCAAAGTCAATCAATCAACATGGGCCTCCCCCTGTATTAGTACAAACTTATTAAAAATATGCCTAAGAATTATCAGCAACAACATCAAGATCTACAACATCCTCATTAACTTGAAGACTTTGATAAAATATTCTTCTAGATAGAGGCATAGAATCACATAAAGATAACAGTTCCTTTTTTTTTATTGAACTTATTCCACGAGGTTCCGTTTCATGTGGAATGGCACTTATAAAATCATTACTGTCTTCAAGATTTATAACATTTTTTCTAAGTACCTTTAATTCTGTGTAATCGTTATTGTATTGGTTTTTTGCAAAAATGCTTAGTGACCCTTGACGGAATTCGACAACTTTTAAATTTTTTACATTAAAATCTTTTGGAAATGCTTTCTTTAAATGATCTTTAAATAGTATCATATTTTCGTGTGTTAATGTGTGGACCGACATCTTTTTTCTTGAACTCTTAATCTTATCTACAAAATCCTGGAAATCAAATATTTCTTTAATTTTATTAAATTTATTGGAAATACAGGCATGCACAGTATCTGCAGCCATGTACGTGTGCCCTGGCTCGAAATAAACAAACTTTATTTTCTGTGCAGAAATCAAAGCAGTAGAATTGATCAATTGTAACATAGCTGTAAAAAGAGTACGATTTTTATTTTGTGAACTACAATTGTCACAGTAAAATATTATTTCAGACAAGTCTCGTGCATAATTAATAATGAAATTTACATACGTTGATGCTATATTGTGAGCTTTGCGACCGCTCTCACCTTCGTGCCACAACACACAATACGCCGGTTCATCTTTACCAGGACTTACAAATGTTTCATTAAAAAGAACTAATTTTCTCGAAAAATAGTATTCTTTGATTGTTAATTTTGGCATGCAAATTGCCTTTTGCATATCGACTGTAAATATTTTTGAAGTATTGTTGCTTTTTTTTAAATCGTTTTCTAAATTCTTTCTAGCCTCAGTTTTGTTAAAATTATGACTAGGATAGTCTTTACAATAATTACAGGCACATTCAGAGCAGTCATGTCCTTCTTCTTTGTGATTTTCTCTGTGGTTAGTACACATTGTACATAAATCTTGCTGAGGATTTGAAGTAGATAGGTTCATTTCTTTTATAATATTGTGAAAGTAAGGCCAACTACATTCTTTGATACCAGTTTCTTGGCAATGAGATTTAAATGATTTATATAAATCTGTAAAACTTACCCCGCAAGGAAGATATTTCCTATATGGGGCATGCTTAAGATTGTAATGCGACAATGTTGGCTTTACTTTTTCTATAAATTCCCGAACTCCTTTTTTGTAATCAGAAGAAAACTTGTTCCATGGATTTCCAGCCCTCCCACGTTGCTCTGGTGCTGCATCTTCAGTGTCGACATCTTTGATCCCGTTTTTGAAATTTGCTTTAAGAACAGTCACAACAGTTTGATCATTAACAAAACCCAGGGTGTTCAAGAAAAACGTTTTGCAAACCCTTGTATTGCGTAAAATCCATGTAAGTGTATTTTGTCGCTGCGAATGTTCGACTGTTCTTACTTTCTTGCGACTTTTCCTTACATTTTTACTAATAAAATTTCTTTGACTTTGTTTTTTAAGACTTCTAAACTGAGACCACATTTCGTATCTGTCTTCTTCCGTAAAATGTTGAGTACACTTTCTTCTACAGTTTTCTGCGCAAGGAGGTTTCAACACATATTTTTTCTTTTCTATTTCCAATCGTTTAACTTCGTTTCTTACTCGTCTTTTCTTGTTTTTGTTAGATGATTGATTTGATTCATTTGTGGTGTCTTTTGAAAAACTTTCTTCCATTTCCTTATTTTGGTTTAAACTGTTCGTTACTTCTTTTTCTTTATTAGTTGATCTATCGCACAAACTGCTACCTTCTTCTATTTCAAAATCATTATTTAAATTCTTTTTTTCTTTTCCTATTAGACTCGTCAGATTGAGTGCTAGAATTATCTTCTTTTTGAGTTCGCTTTCTTTTATGGTTATTTTTGCTTTTATCAAGCCCAATATTGATACTGTCACTTTCCAGCTGATTGTCGGTCTTTTTCTTTTTGATGTTTAATTTATTTTGAGAACTTTCACGTTTTGTATCAAATTGTGAGTTACTGCTGCTAATTTTCTGTATTATTATTTTTTGCTGTGATGTCGAGTCGTCTTTCAAACTTTCCCTTGTACTTGTGTGGTTTCTGTTCAAACTATCATTACTCAGTTGTTGAATTAATTCTTCAGCACTTTCTTCAAATGATTTATCAGCTAATATTGACGACAAATCTGCAGGTTCAACAATACTTGAAGGTGTCTGCTTTGGAGTTGAAATATGGGATAAAATATTTTCACTAACAAGTTTACGACGTCCTTGGTATGTTGTTGACACATTTTTACGGTGGTGTGACTCAGAATAACTTATATTTTCAACAGTGCTTGTACCTTTTATAGACAAGTCAATACAAGACAAATCGACTGTATTTAGACTAAAATTATCCATATCTTCTATAACACTGTTATTTATTTCAATCAAATCTTCTGTTTGCAATTCTGGCAGACTGCTATTTATATTAAATTGTATATTTTTAAGCTCTGTATATGTTTTTGCTGGACCGTCATCTGTTGGCTGTGTTTCAATAACGTCAAAAGAATCCCTTTTGTTTGTTATAGGGTTTGGTTTCTGCTGTATTTGACGGTAAGTTTCTCTACGTTGAGACATCCGGCTTTCATCATAGTGCACAATAGCTTGAGTTACAATTATATTAGATTCATGAGATGGGACTGAATCACTAATAAATGAAGTGTCATGCTGTACCGGCTGGCATTGAAGTTTATTACCTTTGCATCGCCGCTCTGTATTACTTCGAACGCCTACTTGAGTTTCCATTTTATATTTCTGCACATAGTTGATAGAATGACCTCGATTTTCAAAAACTTTTTCTTGTTCGGCCATTTGAAGTATAAATTTCTTCCTGTCTTCACTCATTTTCACTCTTACAGTTACACAAACGCATAACAAATAGAATCACACTTGATTTGTTAAGTTTAATCAGTTAAATTTATTAATTTGAAGAGCGCGTAATGACTGTGACGTTGAACAAATAATAAATAAACCGGCGGGGAGAAGCGCGGGGATACCGCCGCGGTGTGGGAGGTGAGGTTAGCCGGCGGATAGATCGCGCCGCGTAAACAACGCGTCTGTTACGGCCGTTGTAACGCACATCTCCTGCAAATTCAGTTGCCTCAGATAAAGCTGCGGATACCTTATTTGACTGATGTAATGCACATCTCCTGCAACTTAATTAGCAAGAGATGTGCATAATAGCGTCGATTCATTTTTAAGTTACATGAGTTAGGCACTATGCTATTTCAAAAAGTATGCGAAATAAAAAATAACTGTTTTAGTATAATATAGTTAAAGGTTAAAGTATCATTTTGGAACCTGTAGGGCGTAACTCAGTTATCTATAGATAACTGAGTTTCGCGTGACAGGGCAGCATTGGTAATCGATATTCCTTGGAAATAACATACCGGGTGTAAGGAATGGTGTAACAAAAACTCAGACCATAAAACTGAACAACTTTTCCCATGGAACATATTATGGTGGTAAACGAAAAAATGAATTTCGACATACAAAGTTCGCGATCAGCTGACTAACTTTGTATGGAAAGTAAAAATAAAATTTGTTAACCACCATATGTTTCGTGGGGAAAATTGTTCAGTTTCATAGTCGTTACACCGTTCCTTACACCGTGTATAAATAAATGTAGTAAATTAGGCGGGCGTATGTTACTCAGGGGTGTTGTAGCTTTCTAATACTTAATTACCTATATAATTTTGAAATTGTTTCATTACTATTAATAGAGTTAATAGATTCGTGATATTCTGCTACTTCACGTTTTCGTAAAGCAAAATGTTACATACTCGTACAAACATTTAAAAAATAAAAATAAACCGGTTCAATAGTTTCTGAGTTTAGCAATTACATACAAATAAGCAAAATCTTTGCTCTTTATAATATTTGTGTACGTAGATAGTTACCAACATTTTCTTGCTAATTTGCTTCATTGTGTGTAGATTACGAAGTAAGAAAAATAATTTTAGTTTAAATAGCTATTTGGTTAGCAGTTATTCTGTTTTGAACTGTTTCTAACTAATAATAACTCCTAATGTTGAGTAAAATTCAGATAATAACATGCATTATAGAGTATTTTGTATGAGTTTCTGATGGTAAGATAAGTCAAAGTAAAATATATTTGGCTTACATTACATGCCCAATCTACAACATCCGATGTTTTCACGATAGACAAATCTGGGACATTACTGTTTTACAGTTTACATGTAACACTTTATTAACAGCATATTGAACTGTGTAACAAGAACAAACACTTTTCAGTTCGAAGATGTTAAAGGCATTCGAACAGATTTGTTTACGCGTTCACTTTTATGCATTTTCTTTTGGGATTAATCCAAAATTTCAAAGATCCTACAATTGACTTCTATTGTTATGCGTGAATAAAAAACATCGATAGATAGGTTAATTTGTTTTTGTTGCTCGTAAGGTAAACTTTAAAAGTATTTATGTATTGTGATCAAAGAGTTACAATTTAGTTACAGTCTACAGAAGAGTCTACGCTAGCTACGTACGATAATAACTTGAGCAAATCAAACAGTAAGGCAAACACCTACTTTCGTACGTTTAAAAAGTCATTACGCTAGCCAATACTTACTTTGTGTTACTACTAGTATCGAATATAATTTATCTATGCCATGTGATGCTTGGTATAGCATTACCTTATTTCTTTCACGTGATAAACAATTTCCTGAAATTACCCTCAAATATTTGTCAGATGTGACGATAACGACCGCTTTTACGGCCATTTACTCTTTGTTTATCCGCAAGGGATATAGTCGTGATTTACGTACGTGGGTGTGTGTTAGATACTTAGGTAATACATAAAACTACAGTATGCAATCAATCCGAAGATGTGTGTCTCATCCTTTTCTTTTTAATACAGGGTGTTAATTTAAATGCGAGCCATAGATTCAGGTAGGTTTAGTATCGATAAAGGATGGCATAAAATATTGAAAAAATCCTTAACCAATAATAATTTTTTACTCAGCTGATATTTTGAAAATTAAATACCTATTTTTAGGGTTTCGTAGTCTAATAGAAACCCTTATAGTTTCGTCAAGTCTGTCTGTCTGTCTTTCTGTATGCCGCGCCCTCATATCTTCGTCAGTTTTAGAGCTATCGACATGACATTTGGTGAGAAGATAAATCGTGTTGACCCAAATATAGAAATGTTAAGAAAAAATTATATTAAATGTTTTTTTGACCCCCTCCCATACAAGTGAAAAAGGGGCAAAAAAAAAATTTTTCTTCTGTAATATTGAGTAGGGTATCGTTGAATAGGTCTTTTAAAACTAAGGTGAGGTTTCTTAGAAATAAAGTCACTAAAATGTTTCTGTCACGAGATATTTGCTTTTAAAAAGGACGTTTTTGACCCATAATTTGTTCCAGCTGTAACTTCTAAAGTATAAACGCTAAAAATTTGAAATAAATATGGAATATAGCTTACAATCTGAAGTTACAATGAAAACTATAACGGATATTGTACACTTAAAGGTTTCAGAAAAAAATGAGTTTTTCTATTTGCGGTTGGTCATCATACTGCTGCTAACAAACCAGCAACAAAATTAAGTATGTAATGCTGAAAAACCTGATATTTAAACGTTGACTACGAAACCCTATTTGTGGGCGTGTCTAACACGCTCTTGGCCGTTTTTTTATATTTTATTTTTTCATTTTTGTCTTTTAGAGAGTGCCAATACAAGCACTTTCGTCTAATCAACTTTGAGTTTGAACGAATCTTGGCTGAGATATAAACATTTGAATAATAAAAAAATAAAAGAAATATATTTTTGTTTCCGGTATTTTTACAATATTTTTCACTACATTCTTTATCGATACTAAACCTACTTTGAAGCTATGGCACGCATTTAAATTAACACCCTACCTATATACTCACAGACTAATAAACTTCTCTCAATTATTTCATAGTGATGGAGTAGCGATCATAATGTTCGTCACCGCACCACACCCGTAAATAATATCGGTCAATGGCGTGTGATTTATAATAATTAAATGCCTGTTCCGAGTCTCATTGCTAGATTAAACGTGCTTAGGTACAACATCAATAATACAACATCACTACAAGCTATCTGAAGTCATTACTTGCACGTATAAGAACATACTTATAAACCACAGTTATAAACATAGGTTACCGGCTTCCAGTTTCGTTCGATTAGAAAACTTTGAAGACTCCTACCATACTTTAAATTACCTAAGATTTCAGTAGGATACCTATTATTAATGCTTAACATGACATCATTGGAGGTACAATACACTTAAGGTTTACCGATCGTGCCAATATGCAATTCATACAATTTACTTGGTCAATAAAGATGTATATTGACTTGACTTTAGATTAGTTTTTGCTGACATGTGCGTGGGTCTCGGTAAGAAAGTCTTAATTTTAAATGCAACAATGCAAACAATTCGAATCATCAAATTAGATAGTAAATTTCGTGTAAGTACCTACTGTTAAAAAACGCATTTGTATTCCTGAGGTATTTTATTTAACGCGATGCGTTCGCTTCGCACTGAGCCACAGATATTGGTAAAGTAGGTAAAAATCGTTGAACCATATATTTTTCACACACTATTAGGTAGGAGGAAAGATTTGTTTGTTTTTTGTGTGCTTGTATGTAATAGATAATCTTGGAAACAAATAAACAGATTTTAAAAATTCTTTCATGTTCGAAAGCTATAAAAACTAATATAAGTAGGTATTTCCTGAAACTTTCAGTTTTACTGATGTCCAAAGATTTCAAGAGCACAACTTCATAAAAATGCAAATATGTCGAAGGTCCGGTAAGCCGACATAAAGTGACCAATTTCGGAATCTTGTATAGTTCCTCTATTATAGTTTTTTGTATCGGACATCCAAAGTTGAAACTCTGCAAATCCCTATCTCACAAAAATGAATAAGCATATCTCAGAAATTAAATGCCGACACTTGAACCCTTTACCGCGGAGGCCCACGTCATACCTCAATTATAAACAGGCTGCGTTTTACCGTGGGAAAAAGATGAAGCAGTTAGGCGGGAGAGGGTTGTTGCGTTGCGCGAGAGAGCTGCAGGAGCATTTGAAGGGTTGGAGAGGATTTGAGTGGTAGTTAAGGGAGGGAATGCTGACCATAAGAAAATTTCTTTTTATCATTGCTGATAGCTGCGGATGAAACCGCTGGGATAATCTGTAGTCTACAGTATAATAAATACAAAATAACGATCTGCAAGTGTTAAAAAAGTTTAATAGGACATTCAAAATTATAGAGCGGGAGTGAATATTTTTGAAACGGGAAGCCACCATATTGATGCGCGACTCTACCAGCGATTTATGTGACGTAATAAAATAAATATGTTAAGTAGTCCTTATAATTACCTACACTGTCTGTCTTTTACGCCACGTCGAGTACTTCGTTAAGTATAGCCGACACAAGTGCATGTGATAGCTTAATCCAGTGCAAATATTGTTAGGCGCAGACCTTTTTGGACAAAATAGTGGCCTGTGCATAGAGCTCATCTGTGTATGACTTTGACTGTGTCAAGTGTTGTCGTGTCACAGTGATGTGAAAAAATACTGTCAACAAAAGTCTCTAGGTGAAAACACATTGTTGTAAATAAACTCGAGAAAATAAAATTCGCCAGCGCTCTTTTGATATTATAGTTATATTTTATTAATAGGTCACGGACCCGCTATAGAGTGGTAGATCAAGATCAAGTTCATGAAGAAGAACACAGCATTGAAGATCCCGAAGATGCAAACGACGTGATCTTAGAATCAAATGAGGAAGAGCTAGAGATAGCTGAACCTGTCGAGCAGGAACCTCGCTATAATCTGAGAGACAGATCACAAATTGCGAAACCACGAAAACTCGAAGACTATGTTTGTGGAGTGTGTTCTGTTGTCGATGACAGTTCTCCAGAATCTTACAAGAATGCCATTGCACGACAAGATGGCGAAGAATGGCGTAAGGCAATGGACAGTGAAATAAATTCGCTTAAGGATCTAAATGTCTGGACTCCTTGTACCTTACCTAAAGGTAGGAAGGCGTTGCCCTGTAAGTGGGTCCTGCGCATCAAGAAAAATCCGGACGGGTCCATAGACAAGTATAAAGCCCGACTTGTTGTAAAGGCTTTAGACAAAGGAAAGGTATTGATTTTGATCAAACCTTTAGCCCTGTCGCCAGAATGGCTACGATAAGAGCTTTATTGAGTGTCAGCGCCCAAGAGAATCTGCACCTTGTACAATTCGATGTCTGTACTGCGTTCTTGAATGGGAAACTTCAAGAAGAGATTTACGTACAACAACCAGAAGGTTATGCAGACGGCTCGCAGAATGTTCTCAGGCTGAACAGAAGCTTATATGGGTTAAAGCAAGCACCACGCTGTTGGAACTCTTGCTTCGAACAAATACTGCTGGACATGGACTTCAAACAGAGTGAAGCTGACTGTTGTCTATACACCAAGCGGATCAACGATAAAAAGATACTCATCACCCTCTATGTTGATGACGGGCTAGTAGCTGCCACTGATGAAGAGCTTGCGAACAGCTTCCTGGCTGATTTAAGGACAGTGTTAAAGATTACGACGAAGCCAGCGTCGTACTATCTAGGTCTGGAAATTAACAGAGAAGCGGACGGTTCTATCTTTATCAAGCAAGAAGCTTATGCCAAGAAGGTCCTAGAACGATTTGGGATGGCCAACTGCAACCCAATCGGGACACCAATTGAGAGTACTCAATCAGGAAAGTGGATGCTACAGAAGCACACTTCCCCTACCGTGAAGCCGTTGGGTCACTCGCTTACTTAATGACGGGAACGCGCCCAGACATCGCTTATGCCGTCGGAGTTGCATCTCGTAAGCTAGAGTCTCCAACCAAAGAAGATTGGCTTTTAGTAAAGCGTATCATGCGCTATATCAAGGGCACCAGCTCCTATGGAATCAAGTACAAGGCTCACCAAAAGAACCCCTTACTTGAATGCTTTAGTGACGCTGACCATGGAGGTGTCAATTAAGTGGAAGATCAACCACAGGGCTGATATGCCGTTACGCAGGAGGCATTGTATCATGGCTAAGCCAAAGACAAGCGTCAGTCGCCATTTCTACAACAGAAGCAGAAATCGTTGCTGCTAGTGAAGGAGCCAGAGAAACAGTATGGCTCTCAAGGATCTACAAAGATCTTACTAAACTGAAAGAAGTTCCAGTGCTGCATGTAGACAATGAGGCTGCTATACGGCTGGCGCACAACCCTGAGTTCCATAAGAGAACCAAACACATCCGAATAAGACACTTCTTCGTCAGAGAAGTTGTAGAAGAAGGTTGTTTGGTAGTGAAGAAAGTGAGCTCAGATGAGCAACTGGCTGACTTCTTGACCAAGGCTGTTCCGAAGCCGAAGCAAGCCAGAACGTGTGCCCTATTAGGTGTTTGCAGTATAAATACCTAAAGTGCAAGGGAAAGTGTTAGGCGCAGACCTTTTTGGACAAAATAGTGGCCTGTGCATAGAGCTCATCTGTGTATGACTTTGACTGTGTCAAGTGTTGTCGTGTCACAGTGATGTGAAAAAATACTGTCATTGAAAGTGTCTAGGTGTAAACATTGTAAAATTATCTAAATCGAAAATAAAATTTGTTAGTGCTCTTTGAACCCGAATATCATTCCACTGTTACTCTGCAGAACGAGTATAAATCGTAATAAATATAAGTACGCGTTAAACAGAGTTAGAGTTAGAAATGATTATCGTCATGTTATTGGTATTGATAACGTCTTTGATAAGTCAATAAGTTAATTGCAATAGAAAGCTGTTTGTAGAGGGGCGATGGATGGCTGGTGCAGCGGAGGCGCGCGCGCCGCAGTGCCCCGGCGGAGTTCGCGCGTGCGGCTGTCTCTACTCCGCCCAGCACACCCGCGCCCGCGTCCGCGTCCGCGTAAGCGCCCGCCGTCGCCGCCGCCGCCGCCGCCGCCTCGCCCCCTGACCCGCGTATATAGCGGCGCCGCCGCGAGCACTCGCACGCAGTCACGACCCGGCCACGCTCTCTCGTGCAGCCACAATCACCTGCCACGCGCGACACATACGCTCATATCGGCGACGGCAACACTACGCGAACATCGGTTCGATCATCACCACCAGTTCCCAACTGAAAACCACAAACCAAAGGCCATGGGCACCGAATGGGGATACACCAGCGAGAACGGTGAGTCGACCTGCTTGCTTCCTCTCCTCAATTGATAAATTGCATCGGCCGGCGCGGACCGGTTTGTTTACATCAACACACGTGACTTATCCTTGTAAATAAAAACCGTTTAAAAGTAAAAGTTTGCAAACTAATAATTGTTGACTCATCGACTCTACATTAAAACTGTAACTTAGTTTACTTAACCAATAATTAACTATTTACCGGCATAATTGAAGTGTAAATAATCTGGTATTGAGTATTCAGTGTATTTCCTTTCTCATGGTAATCTCTACAAATCCTTGATGATGTTTTGTCGTAGGAAAAAGGTTCTATTTCCTGAATGCAATGTTTTTTAACGATTAGATAGGTACTACTTATTAGCCGTGAATTTGAGGACACCCTGTGTGTGTACACTTGATTACATGACTCATTCATTATTAATACTTATCTTCAGCACATATTTACCATGACTTGTTGATTAAAAGTTTTCCCCTGTTCGTAAGAAATTTTCATGACAAGAGCACACATGCTTGCTGTTATCAGCACTTTTCAAAATATGCGGCAAGGATTTTTGAACTGCAAGTGCTAATCATATGATTTACGTAAAAGAAAATAATTCAAGTATTTGAAAGGATTTTCTAATATCAGTATTTCATATTTCCAAATATAGTCACTTTACTCTTTAATAAAAAGAAAACAACAATGTAGGTCGATACATCAAAGAATTCGGCACACAGTTACCGTCGCAAAATAACGTCAATGGAATGAAAAAATGTGGCTTATCGTTCATTATACTAACTTATAGTTACAGAGAATTAGTTCTGGCTGAAAGACTGAAAGAACGCCAAAACTCTTGTAGAGTTGCGTGCAGTGAGTCTCTGGCCTACTTATCAGTTTGTGAGCACTTGATCCGACCAAACGCGAACGAAACATCTTCGTACAACCGTTTTTGTGCCATCATCTGCTACCTACATACACCTATAACTATAGAGAATTTTAGAACAAAGGCCAATTATGTGAGCCAATACTCGCAAAAAACGAGTCGAATTTACCAATATCGACTCTACATTAGTTGAATTGACCGTTAATAAAAAAAACTTAATTTAAAACGAATAACTTTACTAATAGTGAAAAAATATAAACGTATTGAAAAAATTAAAACAAAACTTGCATGGTCCCTACCTATATTAAGTATATTGACAACACATACTAAGGAAATAGTGGCTATCAAGAAAAGATCTTAGCGTGGTGGTTTGGACGAAACAAGCAAAATGGGATTCCCATCGCGTATACTTTGAAATGCAGAAAGGTGTTTTGAAGAAAACCCACAATTTTGACAATAAACTTAAACCATTCAGTCAAGTATGCAGCAGAAAAAATAACCGTCGGCAGTCGGATAATGGTTAGTAATTAAGAATAATACCAGTCGGCATAAATAGCGTTCAATGATGTCAGCGAAACGTCTCATTATTCTTTGCTAATATGCAAAATGTATGTCTTTATTTAAACTTCTTTGTAACAGCCAAAAATGCGATTTAACGTGGTGTCATCCTTTTATGAGTAGGCATCTCTTACTCAAGCTTAGTCAAAATCATACGACAAACAAACTGACTGTCTACCTAACATTAAATGTGCACTAATTTTATTCAGAGAGTAGGTATATTCACAAAATAGAGACTTTACAGAGGGATCACTCGACCCTATTTAGGATCTTCGCGATTGTCACTTGTTTTGTTACATAGGCAGGGTTGAGGACGAAATACAGTTCTAAATCTGATACAAGAATTTAATATGATTTGAATGCAAGAAATATGACGTTCGTGGCAACCATCTCCTTAGTTACCTTGAGTACCTCTAAAATCCCATTTTATTCCAGTAAACGTCAGTATGCGACAAAATCGTCGCTAGTGCTGAGTGTGCCATCTGTAAGGGCGCCCCGCGAGATGTTTCCCTAATTTGTGCACTGCAACTACCTGTAACATTGTTGGAAACATGAAAACATTTCAGCACTAGTTTACTTTTAAAAACATATATTTTTTTAAATGGTTTAGGTTTTACTATTTGTAGTAAATAAGTATCTAACAAGGCCACCCCATTTTATGTTGTTCATCACACAACAATGGGCATTTCGGTTTCATCTCGTCTCAATGAAGTTCTATTGTTGTTACGATAACCGAGTTATTTTATTAGTACCATCTACTTATACAGGGTGTAAGGGACGGTTTACCGAAAACCTTGCAGGCGTGATCATACCATGAAACTGAACAACTTTTACTGTGGAGCCAATGGTGGGAAACGAGAAAAAAAATTCCGACCTCCCATACAAAATTCGCGATCAGCTGACTGACTTTGTATGGGAGTTCGGAAATTTTTCTCGTTTCCCACCATTGGCTCCATAGTAAAAGTTGTTCAGTTTCATGGTCTGATCACGTCTGCAAAGTTTTCGGTACACCGTTCCTTACGCCCCGTATTTGTCTACCTTACCTATCTACACAATATCTTTATGTAGATCATCCGAAATATAGGTGTTTATTTATGTTAATGCTGAAATATCGGAGTGCTTTGAGGATATTTTAATACTAAGTGTTTTCGTTTATTTTTTAGATCAAACTCCGCCTCCACATCTACCCATAAAATAATCCTGAGTGGCCATTTGCCAGCTTATAAAAACACGTTTTTTGCATGACCTGAAGAAATTTTAATTTTATTAGTTTTCGAGAACTCTGCACTAATATAAAATGAAGATCATGATGTAGTAGTTATGTGCAAGTACCTAATTGTTGCGCAACAATTTTAAATTAGCTTTTTTTAAACAGAAATATAAATAAAAATTTTGCTTATCTTATTATAATGGATTCATGACTTTGACCATTGAATGCTTTTGAAAGTGCGCAATTTACTCAGATAACATAAATTTCGTTAATATGTATAGAACTTTTAAAATACGTTACCTACCATCATGTGTCTAGTAGTTGTATGTTCACCATTATCACGTTTTGTCCTTCACTATAGCGACAATACCTTCGTGGAGGATTTGTGTACTGCAAAATTTACAAAACAGTTAATTGAATACTCATAAAACTTGCAGACGTTGCTAAATAGGTAAAATTGTAACTCGGAGGAGATCATCGGTCATCGGAATAAGAAACGTGGTTACTGATTTACCTATTAGATGTACTTACCTACTCAATCATTATGCAATGCAGTTGATTTTCACAACGTGTTGACATGTGCCAGCAAGAGATTCCGCAAAAGCAAGCTTATGATATCGTCAGAGCAGATATCATATTTTTTACCTGTTGCTTCATCTTTTGACTCGCTTACCTCGGGCGTCTGTGGCGAAGTATAAGGAAAGAATATAAATTATTGTTTCTCTGAAGTAAAATAACAGTTACAGTTGTAAAACGCCGTTCTGCGAGTCTGTTATTATTTATTATGCATGGACACGAAAATTGCAGTCATGAAAAGCGTTACATTGCAATAGCAATTATCCTTCAATTTGTTTTGATATAAAGGATTCCTCAGCTGTGTATTTCCTTCCACGGCAATCATGAATCAGCTACAAATACATACGCGGTTCCAATTATTTCTAGTTAAATGCATCTTATTAAATGTAATATGTAGTAAATACCTATTCAAATTAAGAGCTTGCTTATCGAGAATCGCGATGCATTGACAAGTAGGTATTTACCTACATACAGACTGATTTGAACATTTCCGTGTTACCGAATTTGATATTTGTATTGTAAAATAAATAAAACTACATTTAGGCTACCCACTCACTGTATAAACAAAACCGTCAAAATATGTTTTGTGTCCGAAATAATGTTCAAAACTAGTCAATATGAAAAAAAAACAATCTAGTGTTTTTGATTTGCTACAGTTAAACTTTTCCAAGGACTTCCAGACTGCCAGACAAAACTGGATTTGCCACATCTGGCTTTTGAGACATGATGTTTGTTTTGGCTGACTCGTTTAGTCAAAAGGACGATTTTGATACCACACCACAATAGTAGAATTCCACGACCACAGACCAACTATGTGACCTAACAATACCTTGCATGCATTTGCACTACTCTATTTCACATTGTATCATACAAAGCGTCGAGTACATTATGTGGTCTTTTGTTTTATTATGTTCCGTTTATTCAACAAACCTGTAAAATAAAGTAGGTATTGTATAACATACTTAGGTAGATGAAGATGTTCCTACTTATTTTCGCAGTGTTCAGATGAATAATTTATGTAATATCCATCTTCGATACATATGGAGGAGCAAACGAGCCTCCGCCTAAAATGATTGATCATTATGTGTAGAAAAACAGCAATTTGCATAATGACACTCGTTAACTAATGTGTTTCCAAAACTAACTATGGACTATCCGTATTGTAATGTAAATTTATGTCGCAATTTCAGGGTTATCTACCGGATGGTTAAGCAGGAATATACCTACTGAAAAGTTGCAAATTCGTTTTGGTACTAACAATTTATTATATAGTACGACTGAAACTTTAGTAGTATGACAAACTTTCGTTGCAGCATGTTTAGATGTCTGATCTGCAGAAATAGGTAATGTAATGCAAAATGCCACGCGTGTACTTTCCTGTTTTGATTTAATGGTATTGTATAATCATATAGCACCTGTTGCGACCACAGCGAACCTACCACAAGCATATAGAAACATAGGCATACAGGCCTAGATGTTAGCTTCAAGCTCCAGGACAGGTTTCTGCGGACCATCGCTCGCTATGCACTCAACTTACACTTTACTTTCATTTATTTGCTCATGCAATATTTTCCTCATCTTTCTATATATGAGAATGACTCACTTTGTAAAACAAAATAAATTACAGTTACACAATCGTAGATATTGCTTGCGTGTTGACTTGTTATAAATGCATCTCCGTTTTTTTAATTTTCATCTTTTTCCTGACGAGTTACGAACCAAGAATTAGAATAGACGCAATATAATTGGTATTCATTTGCTTTAATGGCAGTGTAACACCAATAGGTATTGAATAAACAAACTTGTATAGTAATAATCTAGGTATCTCAGTTCAGATCAGTCTTCAGCGTAAGTCAGCATTGCGTGCCGTTCGAACAAACTGCAATTCATTTAATGATGCAGCAACACCGGGGCGTCGTCTCTCTACAGATACAGTCTACATCGCGGTTTCCCAGTAAGGAAAATTCAAGTCATGTCCTGAAAACACATCGATGTATTGTAATCATGTAGTGTCATCTAAGAATTAGGTTCAGGAATCCTTGGTCGTACGAGATGGCTCAATGGTAGAGTACGGCTTTGTTCGCGTGTAACTAATAAGCGGGTATTAGAGGTCGGTGAGACTATTGGCAGTGTGGTACCGTCTGTAATCTCTAATGTATTACTGGACAATAGAAACGTCGTGGAAACGTCTACGCCTAACTGATTAATACTGTACCATTTCGAGATAATTCGCTACTGTGACTCTACCGTTAGTTCCGCGCTATTGAATTCGTGAAATCTGTGAAGCAGACGAGTGAATTCAACCGCCAATAGTAACTCATTTTACTGATATTGGAAGAAAGATCTTGACAACGCCAAGATTTGTTTCTGTTGCGTATACTTTTACCATAACATAAATACGTAGGTATTTTAAATTGCATGCAAAAATAGAGAAAAACTAACGCTAATAGTTATTTCTACTCACGCACATACTTATTTTTTGATATTACAGCTAAAAGTAAAGAAATATTAAAATTAAAGACGTTGTTTAAAAATGAGAGTATAAGCATGCGGTGTCTACCTATGTAAATCATGTAACTTTTTCCATCTACCGTATAAATTGTTGATGTTGAATGTATAGATTGATTTTATATGATTTATAAATCTAGATCAAAATTTACATAAAGTCGATCAGCGTAAATTTATCAGGAAGTCACAAGAGGAAGTGTTTATCATGCACAGAACAAAACTACACGACTCTACAAATTCTATTTTGAGTCACAATGATTTGAGTTACGTGGTTATTATATTCTATATCATGCTGGTTTTTTATTGCAATTAAACACTTCCAAAACAAACTTTAGTCATTGGTATATAGGGTGTTCGGCAGAACGTTGAACATACGGAAAAGGGTGTTAATACTCGTGATTCTGAACAACTTTTACTATGGCGCTACCTGCGAATTCGCAAAAAAATATTTGAATTTTCCATAGAAAAATTCATACCTAGTCGGCAAAGATGTATGGAACACCTAAAATTTTTTATGCTAATTCGCATGTGGCCTCATAGTAAAAGTTGTTCAGAATCATGATTAGAAACACTCTGTTTCGTATGTCCAACGTTCTGCCTAACACCCTGTAGAGTAAAAAAAACTGAGCGGCTCTATAACTGAGCGAGTTAAATATCGTCTTTTTTATCTTTTAAATAATCATTTGCAAATCATGAACAGTAATTGTTTACTTGTCATTGATCAATGATCACAAAGGGCACACGTAGGTTAACGTATTCTCTTCCTTTGCAAACATTTTGCACCTCAATAACTTCGAAAATTTTACCTAGAATAATCTTCCAAAGTTCTATGGAGACGGTCGGAAATAATTTTCGCAAGAGCCCGTAAAAGTAGTGTTTTGTTGCGGCACCTGCAGCGAGTACACCTGACCTCGCCCAGTGTCAGTTCAGCGCGTAAACGAAGGCCAGATCACGGTTACTACCGATTTGTTACCGATCGAAATGAGATAACTAATTTCGCTACCGGCCACCGTCGAGCGTGACACGGCCGGGTAATTGCACAGACACAGCTTCCGATACTACGCGGTAGCTGGACAGAAAATTGCTTGAAATAAGCTGTAATAGTATACGTTTATTGTAAACAATATTTTATTTCTGTGTTCGTACATACCTAACATTAAATTTACTTCACACGGACGCACTCTACCTTCACAAAATACAATGTAGTGTTGTTTGAATCACATTTCAGTTTTTTGCCGAATTTGAAGACCTGTCAGCACAAATCACTGTTCATACATAAAGATCAGATAAGTCAATGTACAAAGCTCTTTATATTTGAGATCCTCACATAATACTTGCTTCCTCGTGTATTAGCAATTTATTTTCATTTACTTATAAAAAATTATAATTTTATGCAAGCAGATAAAAAGAGCCTTAATGGCAAGGCTCGTGTAACAAAACCACTGCTAAACGGAAAAGCCATAATCGAAGCATCGTAAAAACGAGGACATTTGCGTGAACACTGAAACTGGATTTCAATAATAAAAAATAAAGTGGAGATAAGCAAGGGCGAGGTCGGTCTGGTGCAGCGCCTGCGCAGCGCGAACGCTTCCGGCCACCGCTGACCAATGGCAGCATGACATGACCCCCTGAATTACGATAACTTTTTACATTATGTTTACTATCTTACCGCGGTAAAAACGTGACCTTCACAGTTATTAACAAAACTCATTTTCTGATGTTATACGGCGGTCAAAAACAAAGCACTTTTTGCTCTACGATCAACGATGGTGTCCATGATTCGAACGGACGTTGACTAGACCTCGAAACTAGGATACGGTTGATTATAATCATTATTCTTGACTTGTAAAGGTATACAAGTACCCACTGAGAGAATCACATCAGTCACATCACGATAAACTGAACACGTGCTCGGCCGGCGCTGCTCCAGTCGGCGCGGCGCAGGAAACTTATCATCATCATCATGATCATGTCAAATTGTGATTATAAGGTTCCGATCTTTAATGTGACTGTAAGGCGTGAAACCAATCATTATTTTATTAGCTTTAAAGTAAGTACTTATAAGCAGAATTATTTACTGAAGTGTACAACGTAATAAATTAATGCTCAAATCATGGCTTAGGTAAATTCGCCAAAAATAAGAAAGTTTAACCTTTGTTAACAGACCGTTTTCTGCACCAAATGTATTTCAAACCCTATAAACTCTTATGATTGTAGATAAAAAATATTACTTAAATTATTTAAGTAAGGTTCGGTAAGTACGTACGTAAAGCATTACATAACACGATTTATACAGAAGTACCTAAGCTAAGTACTCATAATGATATATTACGTAGTGTTTGACACTCGATTACAATTTATGATTTAATAAATAAAAGTTTAAACAAGACAAAAGGCTCTATAAAATGAAACTAATCGTAACGTGTCGGCAGCATGTGTTTTTAATAAATCTATTATAAACAATCAGTTAACTACAACGTTCTTACTGTCAGGTCGAACTATTGTATTTGGGGCATCAATTGAAAACATTATAATATGGCATTTGCAGATATACCTACCTATAGAGACAGCGCAGCACTTCGTAGCTGATTGACGGCGTAGCTAACCCCACCCTTGCATCATGAAGATAGACATATCATTCATTACAGACGACTGCATATTGATATTTGCTCTCATTCTAATATAACACGTAGGTACCTATATGATGATGAGGGCAATACCATAAGTTGTTCTTGGCAATTGGTGGTTGTTGTTTCTAAACTAGGATCCGGTTGGAGCGTGATTGAACATTGATAGTGGAGAAGTTAGCGTCTTCAACTTCGCACATCGACCTAGAAAGCTGAAAATCGGCTTTAAATAAGTACTTCTTCACTAACTGATCAAAACCGCGGTGGTGCCTAGTGGTGAAGAATAAAGGGGGATGGTGGCCAGGCAGGCATCCCCAAACCCTAGTTTTGATCAGTAGGTTAAGAAGTATCTTCAATCTTCATGCCGATTTTCTCAGCACTATGTACTCAATTGCTGAAATAACCGCTTCCTACACTCGTGACGTGACCTATATTTATTTTCATAAGCCCAACCTAAATCAATTGCCACCTCCCCTTGATCTTCAATAGATAAACCGTGCCTTAGAAAATTACTTCCACATACTAAACATAGAACGGTAAATAAGAGGTAAATGCGCTAACAAACGGTCTTAAAAGTGTGGTTATAGTTACTTTGTTACTAAATGAATTGCTGTGTTTATGACTGATTGTTACAATGTTTCATATAAGTTCAGATTACGGATAGGATAGGTACCGTTCTCATAGCTCCTCCTACGTGCTACAATCCATTCAAACGCAGGATTTTAATAAAAATACTTTAAGATAAAACTAAAATGAAACACTTTCCCCAAAGAACTGCGGCCGTCCCGAAACACGATGTAAAAATCCACCTTGAAAAATAATTAATATACTTTGGCAGTGTGTTCTGCATTACTGGTAATTCACACTGCATTATGCCTTCGTTTTATGCAATTTATTTTATCAGCTCCTCTGGCGAGGTTGAGTGACCGAGCGAGCCGGTTTGACCGGAATAACTCGCAACTTAACACAGTTTCAAATTCGGCAAACAAAAAAAACCTGCTTGCAGATTTAAAGGTAAACATTGGCTACTTCCCAGGGCAAAATAATAGAAAAAGCGCCTTTTTCATTTACGTATTTTTATATGAATCATTTTATAGTCCAATAAAAAAACACAATCTCAAAATTAGTCTCCATTTACCTAATGAAATTCCTACAATTTATTCAACCTCGTAATTGCACTAAAGTTCCAGCTTTCACTAACAAATGAATCTTGATTAAATTAGACGATTGTGGCTACCACTTTAAGTAATTCAATAAAACTTCATTTAAATGACATCGCTTAGAGAAAATTATATGTAATAGACTTTAAACGGATTGTTTGTTTGTTTGAAACTATTCCACGATTTCAATCGAGTTAGAGGGTCATAACAACGTTATTTGCAAGTAAGTTTATATAAAATTCAATTATTCTTAAATTTTTAATCTTTGCGCCATACTGCATTCACTTGATTTGTTTACTTCAAGACACTTGAGAACCGATTATGAGACGACTGCAAAACAAGCTATTTTTCGTTATAGTTAATTTTATACCTTAATTATTGAAAAAAATATTAATTGAAACCAGTTATCAAATTATTTTATAGCAACATAATCCACATCATTTTTTGCTTGCGTTTTGGATGAGTAACTTTGTTTGGCGTTTCGCATCTGGAGAGCATTCCCGCAAAACTCATTTTATCTTTTCGTACTATATACCTAATTAACGTTATTTTGTTGATATGGGCTTAATCGGTTGTTTTTGGTGATAATGATAACAGCAACTATTAAAATTTAACTCATCCTAATGAGGTGTAGGTTAAATCATAAAATGTTAAATAGACATATTTTTTAAAATCGTGTTTAGTCTTCCTAACATACTCAGAGCCATGCCTACTAGAGTTATTATGAATCTAACATTGTAACATGCAGGAGGCAAGTACACGACAGTAATAAATAACAGTTCACCTTTAACCAACCACAACAGGTGGCTGTAATCATGGAGTAGAGGTCCCTAGTTAATAAATCTTAGCTCAATGTCTCAGCAGCCTAGGCTAAGATCCTTTCATACTAGACATTCTTGAGCCGAGTTGTCTGTCAGCGCTCGGCAGCCCGCGCGCTGCGTATGCGCCGCAGATAAGATAGCGCCGCGATTTGCTAAACCCATCACTCACATGCTACGACCCACGTCAAGCTTTACTCGACTTTGATCAGCTCTTATTTCAATCAACGTAGAGCTATTATCCCACTGTTAGTTCTAAACTCAACATGCTCTTGAGTGTACACGATCACTCATCTCAAGACAGAGTTATGCAAATAAGCTTAGCGCTAATAAAAATTGTTTTCCTGAATACAGATAACCTAAGCCGCAATTGCGTAGGCAGGAAGACAATGTATGAGAGAATGTTATCACTTTTAATACTAACAAATTGTTTCTTTCGCTAAAAGCCATATACGACTATATAGGAGTAAATTACACTTCAGAAGTCCTACTTGTGTCGTGGCAAACGAAAGGGAAATTGGAGTGGCTAACCACTGGAAGCTGGTCATATGAGTTAATGCCATTGACACGACAGGATGAAGACGAGAAAATTATAGAGATTACCAAGGCTTGCTTTGTCATCGTAGTAGCGTAGCAGTTAGGTACATTTCAAATAAACGATATCAACAAGTTATCAAATAAAAACTTTCTACAGTTAGCCTCATGATCAATAACAATGTTTTTTGTCTTTCAGGTCCATCGAAATGGGCGGAGATTTTCCCTGAAGCGGCAGGCGCAAAGCAGAGCCCCGTAGACATCGACACCACCCAGGCGAAGACCGGGCGGTCAGCACCACCCCTCGTGTGGAACTACTCCGTGAACCACACGCGCTCAGTGGTCAACCCTGGCTACTGCTGGCGCGTCGATGAAAACGGATTCAGTTCAGGTAACATATGAGTTAGAAATCATATTTGCTGTGAGACCGGAAGATAGAGTTCACCATAGTGAGGAGCTTCTATGTAAACGCGCTAATAGTGAACCCTGGCCATGGCATGCCGACGAAAACAAGGAAGAGTAGTCATATCCGCACAGTGGAAACGAAATGTGTAGTTAAGTGACTCATCAAGAATTTCCAGCCGCCTAATAAAATTTCAGGAGCGGCGAACTCCAACAAATTGCATTTTTTCCCAAGGGAGAGATAAATATCGCCTGTCGGGTGGAAATTGAGCCAGCGCGATAAACACGATTCAATTTGCATTTCCTTTCTGGCCGAGTCGAGCGACACCGCCGGTCCCCTCTGAAGCCGATGATGAGTCACTCCCGCACGCAAACAATCAAAAACGACATGAATTATTTGTGAAATCCATGCGAAATCTCAAGGGCGAGCGAACAACCATGGAACAGATGAATAGTGAATAATGCAAATCCGACCGCTTACCGCAATTACTTGAATAATTACGTACATCAGCTGTCTGATGACGAAGCTAAGACTCCAAGGTTGAATGTAATTGGTTTTTTTTCTAGAGTTGCGAGGCGGTCCTCTGGGCAACGACGTGTACAAGCTGCAGCAGTGGCACTGCCACTGGGGCGCGGTGGACGGCGAGGGCTCGGAGCACACGGTGGACGGGCGCGCCTTCTCGGGGGAGCTGCATCTGGTGCACTGGAACACCAGCAAGTACAACAGCTTCGCGGAGGCCGCGGGGCAGGCTGACGGGCTGGCTGTTCTCGGAGTCTTACTGGCTGTAAGTTTCCTTTTTCTTCCGGAAAAGGAAGTCTTTTTCCACGATTTTATATCCAAAAGTTAAACTAAGATAAGTGTCAGCGGCTCAGCTCAGTAGGCAAGTTCTGAAAACTCTGGCACTAGGGTTCAAATCAACGATTCGCTCTTCAACTTGAATATTCCACTGGATATGAACCATAGCTGCTATGCTATTTACCTATTACTTGAATTTTTCGGTTACTTATAGTTATTATGATAAATATTTTCAATTTTACGGTTAAGTACCTCGTTTTCATACCTTAGCCGTTAACTAAGAACCTAAGTATCAACACATGTACAACGTAATAAATAACTACTGATTTAACAATGTACATATGAATGAGCGATGATCTATAATGTATAAATGGAATGTAGGTACTAAGTGATAAAACAATAGCAAAGTTGTGGAGATATATTAAGAAATTGATGTAACATTACATAATACAACTCTATGATAGATTAGGTATCATAACTCCAGATGAAGAACCGGTAGTAAAATAAAAATACCATCTAATTCGGCTTAGTATTGCCATTACCATCGGCAATATTCGTAATATAACACTTATGATGTCAAACAGCTCGATCAATTGCTCACGGACTGCTGCCTGATGCGTGAATATCGGATTACTGCGTGTAACTCTGTATCAATAGCATCTATGACGAATGTGTGAAAAAAAAACACCGCAAAAACAGTCCTTTCAACTCAAGGATAACCACCGCCTACTAAGTTTCAAGTTTGTTTTATCGTGGATTCAGGAAAATTTAAGAGGTTTAAATTCGTAAATTACAGATGAATAATTTGATTACTTTATCTCTACTACTATCTCCCCGGTTTAATTGGTTGTCATATTATTTAATCTTATTTACATTTCGCACGAGTATAATTTTTGGAGCGTTCGTGTGCAAATATGGAATTAGGAAGTATCACGATGTATCACGACGACGTCAGTCACAAAAGTATAGTCGCTCTCTCGAGTTCCAAGAATACTTTCTCTGCGTGAGCACTACTAACGATACTTAGCTCAAACATTCGGACAGTGCGAATTCTTTTACTTACGTGCTGATCGACGTACTACTGTTACATGCGAAATTCTATTTCCGATAATCTCATTAAACTTGAACAGAAGGGTTGTGCTAAAAGGGTGAGGCACGTAAATGCACATAACGTCATAGAAGCCCTGCAACTCAATCCTTTTAGGGTTTACAAGTCTATAATAATGTGCGTGCGTATAGCGTCATTTACTGCATTCTAAATAGGCAATCCTACATATCGTACCCGTGTTGTCTATTTGTATCATAAATAACATGAGACGTCCTTTAATCGACCCACGTGCCTACCAGTGAAGATCATAAAGTTATCTTAACAAGATGTAACAACATCGCCACAACAACACATCCATATCTTAATCACTCTTTCTCAAACTAATCACGAGGTAATTAGTAATTCTTATTCTTATTACACAACCATCAAATGATTAGGTATTATTTTTATTTGCCAAATTATTACCTCTGCCTCGCAATTTAAAGATATAAGAACGCACTGTAAGTCACCGGTAGTTATTTATTTGTTTGTCATCATTGTAGGTTGAAATCTGAATACAATAGCCAGAATATCGTTCATAAGAGGTAGGTAGGATACTTATGATTAGGTACCTTTACAACGTATTAATTAAGAAAACAATGCAAAAATAATGGCACCTATGTAATGAATGGACAAACAGGCAGCGCTATCACTAAATAGGTAGGTACTATCGCTAGCACGTCAACCTACCCATTTAGGGTTTGACTAAAGCGGGCCCAGACAAAACCTGGCCCGGAAACCGCCCGAACATATTAACCATCGACTAAACATGATTTGTACAGTCAGACGAATATTTGTTAAAGATTATCCAAGTAATGAACAATATTATTGGTGTTAGGGACGGAATTCCGACCTCCCATACAAAGTCAGTCAGCTGATCGTGAATTTTGTATGGGAGGTCGAAAAAATTTTTTCGTTTCCCGCCATTGGCTCTATAGTAAAAGCTGTTTAGTTTGATGGTCTGATCATGCCTGCAAAGTTTTCGGTACACCGTCCCTAGCACCCTGTATAGGTTTATCTAAGATGCGACTAATTACAGTAAAATTTTCTCTGATTGTTACTTAGTAGGTAAGTATTAAGTAGGTAAGTCAATCAACAGTAAAATGATGTGGGTAGTGAGTAAATTTTTGCTTGTGAATATAAAAACGACATTTTTAGTCCTACAGTTAACTAAAATAAACACTAATATGAAAAAAAGCTTTGAATGAATTTGCTACTATTCTACTGTACATAAACAATTTATTTTTCGGACTGGGTTGCATCCGGGCGTTTTTCGTTTAGTGTAGGTACCAGTGGCGAAGGGTCCATACATGGCGATTCCCATCGGCTTCCCTTTCAGAAATTCACAAATCCACACTTCTAGGTTGATCTTTTTTCATTTAGTACATTTTCACGGACAGTTTTCGGACTGGGATGCATCCGGGCATTTTTCAGTGTAGGTAGGTACTATTTAAGGGATCAACTTATCCTGGATAGCGTCTTAGTATTTGTAACAAAAACCGGTATTAGTTGGTCCCTTAAATAGGTAGCTTGATGTGCTGGCGATAGTACCATCCATACCAATATCACATGACTCAAGTTTTTGCGTTTTATTTGAAGGATTGAAATAAAATTCAAAATATGCAAATTTTAACAGTAAAATTAATTAATATTCATGAAAACACCAGAAATAGCAAATAAAATAATTAAGCTGATGTTTTTCAAAAAGGTTTCATTCATTTCAAATTCATTGGTTTTTTTGTGCTACTTCATTTGTAACACGTTGGTTACGAATATTTTTATTTCTTCATGATTAATGATACCAAATGAATCGAAAAAAATATTATGATACATCGTAATAACGGTACTATCGATGCAAGTCAACCTAATAGGTAAATTCGGCGTTAGGTACATTTAGTAAGGATGTTGGACGTACTAGAAAATTAATAGAATCAGGGCGTTTGTAGCACATGGTATGAGTAAATAAACCCATGAACTGGGAGAAAACTGCAGGAAGCTAGTTCGAACAAAATGTCGAAATTAAGAATTAAAATCTGAATTACATTGATTTAAATCTGTGTTTCTGTTTTCCAGGTTGGCAAGAAACACGATGAACTAGAGAAAGTAGTTCGGTTGCTACCGTTCATCACCCACAAGGGCGACAAAGTGACCATGATGGACCCTCTGGACCCTGCGAAGCTGCTGCCCAAGAGGAATGCCTTCTGGACCTACCATGGCTCGCTCACCACCCCGCCTTGCACTGAATGCGTCACTTGGATCCTGTTCAAGGACCCTGTGGAGTGCTCTGCTGAACAAGTGAGTAGACAGACCATGTAGTAATGACACTAGTGTAGAAAAAGTGACCATGTCGGACCCTGCCAAGCTGCTGCCCATGAGGAATGTCTTCAGGACCTACCTCGCTCTCCACCCCGCTTTGCACCGAGTGCGTCACTTGGATCCTGTTTAAAGACCCTGTCGAGTGCTACGCTGAACAAGTAAGTCCAGCTCATGTAATAGTGACACTATTGTAGACAAGGTTACTTTGCGGACCCTCTGGACCCTGCCAAGCTGCTGCCCAAACGGAATGCCTTCTGGACCTACCATGGCTCGCTCACCACCCGGCCTTGCACCGAGTGCGTCACTTGGATCCTGTTTAAAGACCCTGTCGAGTGCTCCGCTGAACAAGTGAGTATCTACCACTCATGTTTAGACACTAGTATAGACAAAGTGACTATGTCGGACCCTGCCAAGCTGCTGCCCAAGAGGAATGCCTTCTGGACCTACCACGACTCGCTCACCACCCCGCCTTGCACTGAATGCGTCACTTGGATCCTCTTCAAGGACGATGGACTTCCTGTCGAGTGCTCTGCTGAACAAGTAAGTTTTTTATTAGTGGCTTCGAGGAGCGTTAGGTCCACTTTCCCACTGTCTACTTGGTGCGCCATGTCCCTGAATTTCCTTGAAACTCTAATTCTACTTTCTAACTCAGACCCACTTGTCAAATAATTTACATACCTAATTAAGTACTACTTTAAAAAGAAACAAGAATCGTTTAAGAAGGTGTTGACCGTGCAATACCTAGCTTAGACATTAGCTAACTGGTTTGTGATTATCTAACCGAATTGCAGTCCTAGCATTTCAATCCACCTACCTCGTGTAGACTGTCTAGTCTACATACATACATACTTGTTGATACATACACACAGTCATAATGAGTGTTACCAATGTTACCTACTTATGCGGAGACAGTGATACAGTATGTCACTGTCTGTCGATTTGATATTTACCGCTATAAATATTAGTCATCGTTCATCGTACTGCAAAAACGTACGCAGTACGATACGAAAAAGGCAAGTTGTCCGAGTAGATATACAACATACTACGAACGGATATCGTTTTTGCAAAGTATTTTTAGCAGTGTGTTCCGATTCTGTTAAATATGAATGGCATCTAAATGGATTGCAAATTGCAATGATGGACGATAGTGTCAAGAGTTTGACATCTTAAATAAACCATTTCAAAAGAAAGTGATGTAAGTAGGTAGTATTAGCTGAAAGTGGGACGTTAAGTTAGTTTTGAACTAGTCTATCGGCTACCGGTTAGCGGGGAGCACCCATTACGAGGCATACACGATACTCCGACGACCTAGTAACGTCTAACACAAACTCTACATTCAACATACCCGTTTTAGAAACTTGCTTGACAATAAGGTAATGTCTTGGGCTAATGCGTGCCTACCTACATCCTATTTACGTAACGTACTCTTTTTGCTTTTAATAAATCAAAAATGTGGATTGCATTTCAGCAAGACGTAGAGATTTTCTACAGTAACCACAGTACACGAGTTTCATTGCGCGTTTACTGCTATCGACTGTTTCAATAATCAATCAAGAACCTGTAAACAACGCATAGCTTGATAACGATAAATTGGACGCCAACCAGGCATTTCAAATATTTCAATCATTTGACTGATTTTATGGTTTGTTTTTCCAGTTGGCGTGTATGCGCAAGCTGCGGTGCGGGGAAGCCTCTGCAGGCGAGGAGGCCATGGAGCTCCTGCACAACTACCGGCCCACCAACCCGCTCGGCAACCGCGAGCTGCGCGACTACGGCGGCAACTGATCCTCTCAGTGACTACTGACGTTCTTACGATTACAGTGAAGTGAGATCTCAACGGGAAACCGCTCCCACTGCTGCACTTTAAGTGACCAGTACTTATACAGGCGATTATAGTTTTGCTTTTAAAATATCCACTTACATCACAGTGCTAAGTGCTTGAGCACTAGCACAGATTGCAGATTTGTTTGACCGCATCTAAGCAGATCTGAATTTATATTTAAGTTTCTACGAAGTATAGTCATGATCTGTTGATCAAATCAACTTTAAAATATATTTATTTAAAACTAGTATTAGTATCGTCTTGAGCGTTAGACAAAAAAATCACGTGCCTTAGGCTGTCAATAAATTGTTTAAAATTAATGAGCTTACTAAGTGTAATGAACTAATGAAGATACTATTATGATATTAAGAATGAGTGTGTAGTGTAGTGTAGGATACAGAAGCACCGTTTTGATACTGCATGTTTTCAATAAAATTTAAAACAAGTCATAGTCTGCAGCTAGAAGTGAAATGTATTTGAACTAGGTAGGTAATCAATAAATGTGTGCATTTGGTAATACAGGGCATATTTTGTATCTATGCTACTAGAACAGAACAAAATGATATTTTTATGTTCGTATATAAGTACAGTGATATATTATGTGCATTATTAAGACAGGCTTATATCAAATTAATTTAGTATTTTACTTGGGTATTGTCCTTAAATAATTTAGATATATTTATATAGCGTATCAAATGTTCTTTTTATCATCAATGACAAAAATATCGTCATAAATTGCTTGATACCTACAATGAAAAATATCATCTTAATTTGATATAAGCCTGCGTAGGACATAGAAATGTGTGCCTCTCGGTAAGCGCGACAGTTATGTTAACTGCCACGCTATAAGGTAAACTGTATGTTTAAAGATATATTTATCGACCTAAGAGTTATTAAATGTTTACTGTTTTGTTGTGTTTCACGCTTATACAAGATACGACAAATATATAACGTAACATCAAACTTGGCATATTTTATTTTTGACCTTGAACTTTAGTTATGGTGGTTAAGTGTAAAAGAGATAAATAATAGTATAAAATATAATTTACATATCATTTTATTTGTTAAATATGTCGTATAAAAATATATTCTCTTCTCCCATTTGTAACAAATTCAATTATTTTACATCAATTTGGAACGGCAATAAATATGCTCGTCATGGCAAAATCACGTAAACCAGGTGTATACCTACATAAATGGCATATATTTCAAATATAAGTAAAATCATAGATAGATAAAATATAAATAACTACACTATCGTTGTATCGTAATAATTTGAGTTATTTAAATAACATTGGAATTCTAGTATGTATTGTATTAAAATCCAATCATAAAATCGGTAGCAAACACGTCATTGCGGAAGTATAGAGCCGTCACTATATCAAAGAACTTAGACGATAACAATCGTATTAGATTACAACTAATACAAGGATATCTAGCAGACATTCTTGCTAGAGAATAGTTTTTTTTCATATACGCAAAATCAGCCCAAAATCCGAAAGTATTGAGAAAACTTTCCAATATAATACGTCTATCGGTACGCGTATGTTACGTCTAAATGAATTATGGACGGATCATTGAGTAGTGCTTGTCGCTGATTTGTATGGTATAGCGCGAAAAAAAATATCTGGCGTAGATGGCATTGACGCTATTTATAATATCGTCAACATACATAACCGTCCAAATTGCTTATCGTTCATTTAGGCGAACTTACGTCATTTAAGCGAGCACACGCGGCACAAAGAATGTCCATTTTCCTGCTTCATAAAGTTAATAATGCCATCATGTTTCAGCATAAGTAGGTGTTTGTATTCAAATATGGATGTTTTTAAAGTAAAGGCATATTCTTTTACCATGACAAGCGTACGGTATGATTATAAAATTATCTTATTCTAAAATCCTTTCTAATAATATCAAAGTGCATATCACCTACGTAACATATTTCTATAATTGTTACAAAATGTCTTTTCAAAAATCATATCTAATACTTACATTATTGTGTTCATTCATTTTGCAATGCAATTAATATGACTAGAATACACTGTGTTAGTTTCGCTTTTATTTTAAATCTAAGTTTATTAATCTCGCAAGTATTATAAACTAAACGAAATCGTTGTTCAATCTTGTGATAAATGATAGTGACTACGATACAATATTCTAAATAACACATTTAAATTGTATTGGTTTTTTGAACTCGAAAAGTGAAAGCAAATTGGTAGTTTGTATATTTGCAATTCTTTTTTAAAATTTTTTGAACTGAGATTAAGCATATTGTTTCACTGAATCCGTGTTTTTAACCATTTTAATATTAGACTTGGTAAAGATTTGGTCGTTTTGTTTTATATCTTAGTAAATAAAAAAAGTTTATAACTATTTGAACAAACGCATCTTGAACAGATCAAGATCTAAATCGATTCAAACTACTTTCAAACCGATCGTAAATGGCGATATCATACAAATGCAGCTTTGAATTTAAATGGTTAACATGCTTACAACTTATACAAACAAAGGCTTATTATTTGTTTAAAATAAATAAGTAAAATCGTACAAAGGCAAGGAAACGTTCAAGATTTTTAGATTATACTAGGTGGGTGTTTGTATAGGTTTGAATAAAAGTAAAGTTACTTAGAACTGTATCAAATCTTCACTAGATTGAGATTGACTATTACTCTCTTTCTTTAGTTCGAGAGTTCGTGGTGAGATCTTTCTCCTGGGAGGCACCGGCGCCTCGTCTAGTATACTAGTAGTAGGAAATAACTTACTGTTCTCGGAGACCTTTCTAACAGGTTGAGGCGCATCCGCGCGCCGCGGTCCCGGTGACGACAGCTTGCTCCTGGCGGGCGGACTGGGCGCGGCGCGCGAGTACGGCGGCCGGTTGTCGAATATGGACGCATTCACGGCGGACAACTGACAATTATTCATACTCCCCGAAAACTGTGTAGACGTCTTACTTCTCTCTAGCGAAAATGCGGACAGATCCTCCTTCTTTTCAGGTTTCACGTCGTCCGTATAGAAATGTGGGAAGGTGGTTTTCTTAGCGAACTGTGATTGGAGGTGTCTGTGCGCCTGTACGTCTGACTTGCTGCGCTCGAGCGTGAACCCGCCGTTGGTGTGGAGGTGGCAGCTGAAGGAGCTGGTGTTGACGGTGCAGGCGGCCGCCGTCGAGAACGGCACCGCGGGCGCCCACAGGCACGCGCCCTCGTTGCGCGGGACTAGCAACAGTGGGTCCTGGAAGTAATAAACACAAACATTTCTTTTAAACATGCAGGAAAATTCTGTCTGGGATATTTTTAGATACTACCACCTTTTGATATAACTTATGTTGGAAACAGACTTTAGGTAGCTATTGTTGCACAAAATGCTGCCACAGCTCTGCACTGTTAGGGTTGACACTCTTTAATTTATCTATCACACTCAAGATAACTTTATTTGGCACCTTTTTTGGGTCATTTTACAAGTTCAGCAAAATATGTATTGAAGAAGCAGAAATGTTGTTTCTTATAAGAAATAGTAGGCAGATATAACCAGATTCCCCAACTGGGCATTTAAACACCCGAATTATATTTTATTATTATTATTAAATTCTTTATTGTTCACTATTATATTACTATAAATACATAGTTTAACAGACAATTAAAATCAAAGGCGAGCTTATCTCTATAAGAGAATTATTTTGAATAAAAAAAGTTAATGTCCCAATAATTTAGAATGTTTACTACCAATCAGATTTATTTTTAAATTTTATTGAGGTTTACGGAATCTAAGTTAAGCTGAGCCTGTAATGAAACAACTCTAAAACGTAAACCAACCTTGCCAGTAATGGAGAATATTTTGGACTGCAGAGTATGGAGCTGATTGCGCAAGTATTCATAGGAGCATTCTCTGAGCTTGATGACCCACTGCACCACATTGTCTTCAGCTCTAGCAGCAAATAGATGCCGTTTTTCAGGCTCATCACTGTAATTAATTAATTAAAAAGATAAATAAAATTATTTTCAAGACATTTTATATGCCTAGTGAAAAATATTTTACAATATGTGGCTTTATTGTGGCTAGATAAATAAAGTAAGATGACTTATGTTATAAAAAAGTAGCTACAGTTAAATTAGATAACAGACAAAGACAAAGAGAATAATAAAATTGATATCAGGCTGTGATTTAAGTAAATAAGCATATTTATTTTTCCATTTTTAATGCAGAACTCCATGTACTGGGCATGAATTATATTGGTTTTTAAATAAAAATTACCATAAATTTGCTGTTTATGAAATGAGCTAATACAGGGAATACTCACATAAAAGATATGGAAAATGAAAATGGAATATTTTGCCCGTGTTCCATCTGAATTGATGAATTTTCCATCACAAATACACCGGCAGGGTTTTTGGTATCAAACTTTCCCATTTCAGTGATTTTAAAATAAAATAGGTAATTGTTTACCAGGCGGAACCATCTTTCTTTGAACACTGAAACAGAATTATTTAAATATAAAGCAGAACAAAAATAAAAATCAAGAATTTAACATGTTTGAATTTTATTTTAGTTCATACTACAGGTGCAAGAAATCTTCAGATTAACAAGAACAATTAAAACAACTCAGGTAGTTGTTGCTAAATTGTCACAGTCATGGTTTTGCTTTCACCATAATTTGGGTTTCACTTTGTTCTGGTCTGTGATTCTAAAGATTTGAGTTTCACTAACATGTAGTGTGTAAGTTTTACATCTTGCTCTGACCTTGAATTTATACAAAAGACAAAATTAGAACCGATATGATAAAAGCAACACATACTGCTTCTGTTATTTTGACTATCAAAGTTATGTATGAGTCATGGTGCAAGTAGTTATACCAAAGATATAAATGTACTAAATATATCTAAATGAGTCCATACCAGCCTGGTGACGGTAGCCAGCTGTAGATAACTTCTTATAATTCAATCTTCCTTCTATAATACAAGGTTGGTCGCTCATATGAGCGAGTTCTCGAACGTTGCATTTCATTTGTACGTTTATTGAGAAACTACACCACACACTAGCAATTCAATTTATATAGATATAGTTTATGATAAGTTACATCATATTATATAGGAAAACCACAAAATGCGACACAATTATTGAAATAAAATAATATATTTGTGTAAAAATAAAAACTAACGACGAACCTACAACTTTTTGACATTGACACTATTTGACACTGACACCAGGGTGACCATCTCAAATATGGCAAACCTGCCAGAGACTCACACTGAAATCTGCCAAACTCAATCCCTCCCCAAACCTGCCTAAACCTGCCAAGTTCCCTCACTAAATCTGCCAAAAACTGCCAAACTGAACCCAACTAAGCTCGACCCGAAATAAAAACCAACGTGATTTTTACCATGAAAAGTAAAAATTATGTAAAAATGTCCAACTAGATCTCAGTGTTAGTACCTGATAATTAGTGTTAGTACCATTAACAAAAAACAGAGTGTAGTGGGCATACTTTTAGATCTAAGTAAAGCTTATGATAAAGTTGATTACTCAATTCTGCTGATGAAACTCTATAACGCAGGTATCCGTGGCAGAGCATATGATTGGTTCAAGTCATACCTTGAAAATAGGACTCAGTATGTACAAATAGACTATTATAATGAAGACACGCGAACACAAGAAAAGATAAATTCTAAAATCAGTGAGTTAAAAGGTAGCATTCCGCAAGGCAGTGTGCTCGGGTGCATACTATTCTTAGTATATATTAATCAACTCCCCAAACAGTTGGATACTACCTGCATCATGTTTGCGGATGATATTTCTCTTTTATTTAATTTTAATTCAAAAGATAACGAATATTCAAACCAAATAAATTCTAGTTTAAAAACCGTTCAAGACTGGCTTCAAAATAACAAACTGCAAATAAATACAAATAAAACTAAATTAATACAATTTCATCCTCCACAAAAACAACCCCTATCATCACTAAATATACAAATAAATGGAAATCCGGTAGAAGAAGTAAAATCACACAATCTGTTAGGACTAAACATCGATAGTAATATAAACTGGAAAGATCACATATCCAAAATAAAAACTAAATTATCTAGGTTTACTTATGCCCTTTATACGATCCGTACAAACACAAACGAGGAAGCGGCTTTATCTGCATACTACGCCTACGCTGAGTCCTGGCTCCGATATGGTGTGGTCCTATGGGGTAACAGCACTAACGTAGACGAATTATTTATTATGCAGAAAAAATGTATCAGAATCATATTCCATCTAAATAACTTACAAAGTTGTAGGCCATATTTTAAAGATAAATGCATACTAACAGTACATTCTCTTTATATTCTAGAATTAGCTACACTGGTACGTAAAAATATGAAACTATTTACACAAAAAAGTTCTTTCCTTACTCATAATTTGAGAAACAAAAATAATCTTCAGTTGCCAACCACAACAATGACCCTTTACCATAAAAGCCCATATTTCACAGGCATCAAAATCTATAATAAACTACCACTAGTACTTAAATCAGAAACCAAAGATCATTTATTCACACAGAAACTAAAATCATATTTAATAAGTAAGAGCTACTACAGTCTAAAGGAATTTTTCGAGGAAAAGTGAATTATTTAGTTATAAATACTATGTTAAGTTCGTAGAAAATTGATAATAATTCATTATTATTATTATTTTTATTATATATAAAAAGAACCCACCTTATGTAACTTAACTTGCTTAGTTTTGGTATTATTTGATATTAGTTACATAATTAATGTTAATTAATATTATTAGGTATAAGTTATTATTAGTAATTTAGGTGTCCTCTCATGTTGCAATACCCTATAGAAAGGGTTTCATGTGTAGAAACTGTAAAATGTCATACCATAACATCTGTATGTAATACCATGTGATATTATGCAATAAATAAAATATGAATATGAATATGAATTAACAGATTTCTTTGAAAACATTTTATTTGTAGTTTTAAATTAAGATTTGCACTACAATTACAGGATTTCCCTTGAAATTCTCGAAAACTGCCAAAACCTGCCACTTTTCTGATCCGTCAACATAATCTGCCACAGTCAAAATTTAAGAGTCAAAACTGCCCAAATGGCAGGATCCTGCCACAAATGGTCACCCTGACTGACACATTAACATTTAGGTGTTACCATTAAAAAATGTATGAAAAATTTCAAAGTTTATTTTATAAATTAAAATAAATCTTATTCTATTAGGTGTCAACTAGGCCCTGAAAAAAAACTTCAAAAAATTTACTTACGAGTAAAATCAGCAGCACTATATGGCTAGAATGCACAAAGATAGAGTCAGTGTTTGTAACACGTTCGAGTTCAAATACTGTAAGCTTTATCCAACAGAACTGAAAAAAAAATTGTTTGCTTGTTTTCAATAATGTGGCCACCCTGAATTATTGAGGTTTTTACAAGTGAAGCAAACGGCATTTCGAACACGCGGCCTTTAGAGCCAGCGAACTATATAGGGTGTATTTTTATTAGTGGCGGATCCGTTAAGGGTGTGTTCTGTCAATGAAACTGAACAGCTTTCCCCAAGGAACATAGGTCGAAATATGAAAAAAAAATTGGCCTTCCCATACAAATTGACCCGGCCGGCCAACACACTTAGTATGGGAAGACCAAATTTATTTTTCGTATTTCGACCTATGTTCCTTAGGGAAAGCTGTTCAGTTTCATTGACAGAACACACCCTTAACGGATCCGCCACTAATAAAAATACACCCTATATAGTGTGGTGCTGGTGGATCTTTACAGCCGATGTGGCGCAGTGGTTAGTATGACTGCCTGCCACGCACAAGGTTCCGGGTTCAATTCTCTGTGGTTAAACACTTTGTGATTTTGTTCCCAGTCTGGTTAGGACTTTGCAGGCTGAATAACCTCCGAAAAGTAAGATGGTTCCGTGCTTCGGCTGGGCACGTTAAGCCGTCGTCGGTCCCGGTTGCTGTCTATGACGGTGGTCGTTACACAACTATGTCAGAGGCCTGCTACTTGCAGTAGGCGGTTGAAAAACTCTGACACAAGGGTTCATCGGGTCGTTAAACGACTCGGTGTCCCACACGAAGAGAGAGAGGTGGATCTTTGGTGGATGCTTGTGGGCAGTTGTGGGACGCTGATTGGCTCAGTCGATGAACGACCCAAAGGAACGAGCAACGAACGACCCGTGAATCCTAATCTTAGATCCTCTGATTGAGTGCTCTAATGAGTCTGTACACATCTGCCTCCGTAGTTGTTCTAAAATCGAAATCAGCAAGGTCGCAGGTTCGATCGACAGGGGGCACTTAATTTTTGGTATGCATTACTTTGTAAATCTGCTTCCAGTGATTATGATTTATAGTTAGCACATTGCAGACTGAACCACCACCTCATTATCCGAAAAGAAAGATGGTTCTGTGCTTCGGAGGGCCCGCTAATCCGTCGATCCATGATTATTTATTCGACCAAAGGCCATTAACTACTGCTTTTACACGACTATGTCAGAGGGAGGCCTACTAGAAGTAATAGGTGGTTCAGAAATTCAGAAGTTTGAACACCAGGGTTCATTCATGTCCTTCCGTAGATTCTGTTCTGTGGTTCTGTGTCCGTCCACACACGAGATACCACCGGTACTCCGAAGCACTAGTGTAGGTAACTCCTTAAAAATTCAAGCATTCACAACACGGTCACCAAAACCTAATATGTTGTGGATGGATATGTCAGATCACAGGCAAAGTCTTTGTCATTTTACCACTCTGACATTTCTACGTTTTTACCAAAGATCACTGCCAATTGCCAAATATTCACCCAGTATGGCATAATGAAGAATAACTATGTATAACAAAATTTTATTTCTAGAGGCGATCAAAAGGTGATATAATGTTTATGCTATGTAGTTTTAGTTACTTGGTGTCCAATGAAAGCAAAACGTTATTTTAATTACTCATTTATTTTTAACTTTTAGTACAAAATAAAACTAGTACACAGGGATACATCTCAAACCTAGCATTTGCAATGTTGAATAGTCCGAGGCTTACGACAATAAGTCTTCTCATTTGTACTATTTTAGACACTATAACTTCACACAGATTAGCTCATTCCCCATCAAAAAATTAAACTTAGTCAAAACTGAATAATGTAATCACTCTCAGAGGCAACCCCGACAAAACGAGTCAATTATGCCGAAACAACGCTACATTACCATTGGTTCAGAATTGAATTAAGCTTACTTATTATTATAATAGTACATAATTTTGAGGTTTGGAGCGGCATTGATGAGTTTTTCAGGCACAAACAAACCAGTGCACGCCATTGTTTCAAATACACAGAATAACACTTCTTATTATAGTCATCAACTTTACCAATTCTTTCTCCGTTTTAAAGTGATATGGAGAGGAGATCCAAAAGTTCTTTGTAGTTATTTGTGTATTTCAAACACTATATTGTCTTGAAAATCTCGTTCTTTTGAACTCAATAGTCATCGGTCTCAAATCATTATTAATTACCATTGCTCATGATTATCATTAAACTTACATTCGTACCAATTATCCGTGTCATAATCTTATCTACATTAATAGTGCACAATAATTTAGATATTTAAAAAAGTTATACATCAAACATTATTATGTAATTAAGTTCAGTAGTGTGTTGGAAAAATAAAGATAATGAAGAAAACAAAATGAAATAAGAAAAAGTACAGTTGAATATGTATTAGGTAGGCTAGCTAAATGAAAGTGCTATAAAAATACAATGTTGCTATTTTTATAACTGTATAAACTGAAAAAGTATGTAAATGGCAGTGGACATATAGGAAGTTATACATATATTTACACTATGATACATACAAAATTACGACAGATATTTCACTGCAATGGAGAAAACTACAAAATGTAACTACAGAATTGTATTTCAAGAAATATTTTCACTTAGTCACAAACTAAAATATTTCATGATAGTTATTAGGTACTCGCAAATAACTCTGGTAAGTATTACGATTTTGAAAATTATAGCTTCGTTTAAGCTAACTTATATTGTATAAACAAAATATATTTTCTACCATTACACGGTAGTTTTCATGATTTTTTAAGTATAGCTGAAGTTCTGCTGAAGTTTAACTTTTAATCAGTTGCAAACAAAGAAATATAAATAAATACGAATGAAGAATTATATTGTCCCAAACCCATACACAAACCCTTATTGTTGGTAAGTCTTATTCTAAAAGGCGGATAATATTCGTGAGCGAATATATAAAATAGACCTATTTCAGTTGTTAGTCACTATACATTACATAGGATAGTAAAAAATCACACTCTCCACACAGACTTAGTACATATCCACTTAAAACGTATTTTTTAGCTAGCAAATAGATAGTGTAACTATTTCTGTTGCTTCAAATATGTGATTTATTATGACCCTGTATTGTACGACCATTTATTTAAATAAGGCAAAACAATTTTATCCTGATTCTAAGTGTATCATTGAAGTGTATGTTTCGCGGCTGAGTGCGTTATAATAAATATCCGTTGCAAGATTCTTGGTGTAGTCGAATTACTAGAGATAGTACAAAATTGCGGCAATATTTTGGCACTATACATGAACATATAGCTACAGCTAGCTTTCGTGAACGAAAAACGTGTCGCAATTCGAATTACGTTAATGCCTATTTTCCATATAAGTTACATTAGTTATAGTATTTCAGCCACATTATTTCTAATGCTATCGACTAACTTCAGTTATAAAAATAATGGCCTCGATTCAGACAGGACACCTCTTTAACTATTTCTTCGCAGTTCCGGTTATTTAAGTAATAGAAAAGAGACATAGAATCTGCAGCTGCCTTTTGTAACCCCAAAGTGATGTTTGAAAAAGAAACGTAGACAGTAACAGAAAATAAGAATGTTTGGAAAAAAATATTGATCAAACTGGCAAATGCTCTGATAATTTTTGCCATACATAATAATAAATGTAACTTCACTTTGCAAAATGAAAGGTGGAATTTGTCCTATTCCTTTTTTACTTACAAAAATGACAAGAACAGCGTTGTAAAGTTGTTAAATTAGCTACGGAAATGTCCCGCCCTAGTCGAGAGCAGTGATTTATTTGGGAGCCGCTATTGCCTCACGATTGTCCGGAGCATGCACGAGTTATTTACACCATTCATGACGCGACAACTGACAACTACAATTTACCTAACCGATACCGAACCGTAGCGGAGCAGTCGAATTAATTTACCGAATTAGCCTACACGACGCCACATCAACACAATTTATATTTTAATATTTACAAACGCGCTATCGCCAACGTCATCTAAACTCTAGATCTCCCAAAGAAAATGATTAACATTATTCAGACTGAGCTAGCTTTCGTAACGTCATAAAACAAAACACATAAAACAACAAACATCCACAGACCGACCGCCGGGAGCGTTCCCGCTCGTACACTAGTCGTAGCCAACTACGCTAAATGAACACATGATACATCCGGCGCGCGACAACCCTAGCGCCCCGGTACTACTGAGACCGTAAACTAATATTAAATAATTACAATCTTAAACGTAAAATAAACTCAATAATATACATAATTACATTATATATTCGAAAAATAAAAAATAACAAAAAAAAGGATAGTCAACATCCGCGGAGGGACCGGGCCGGGTCGCCTCGAGGCAGCGGGCGAGGGGGGAGGAATTACGCTAGCGCCGTGGCCACGCCGCGTCACATCGGCGGGCGCTCCCACTCCACTGCATGTGAGGGCGGCGCGCCCGCCCACGCGCCGCCCGCCCCGCCTGCCCCGCCCCCGGCGCCCACCGCGCCGACTGCCGGCCCGCCCCAGCGGTTGCCGCGGAAGAACCTCTTCTTGAAGTGGTGCGCGGCTTGCGGCGACGGCGACCGCGCCTCGGGGGGACCGCTCGATCCACTAGACCCGCTCGACGCCGCTGTGCCCGCTGCAAAAAAAGACACATCACGTCATGAACATACTCATATGAGGGTAGAAAAAGTAACCCATACTTTTTTGACAACTATTTCGGTTTTCTATATAACAATCTCATACATCTTGTGATGAAGTTGGATCAGTTTGCCACAAAAAATATGCATCAACTGAGTGAAGTTGCCATTGATACTAACCTGACGGTGGCCCGAGCGGCGTAGTACTCGACGGGCGGCTGTCCCGGGGCGGCGGCGGCTGAGGCGCGGGCGGTCGCTCGCCGTGCCCTATGCCTGAATCCGGCGAAGTATTCGCAGCTTCATCTGAGCTAGCTGGTTGATACATCACTGTAGGAGCGACGTTGACATTGATACAGACCTGACGGAGGCCCGAGCGGCGTAGTACTCGACGGGCGGCTGTCCCGGGGCGGCGGCGGCGCGGGCGCGGGCGGTCGCTCGCCGTGCCCTATCCCTGAATCCGGCGAAGTATTCGCGGCTTCGTCGGAGCGGCGGCGCTTGTCCTCCATGGCGGTGGACGCGAACGAGATCAGCTGGTCGAAGCGGAACGCGATGCGGTCCTGCCACTTGCTCTCCTCGACCTCTTCGCCGCCCTCGCCTTCTGAAACGAGCGGATTGTTATTGGCTGTCGAAACAAACTCACGAATATATCAAGAATATATTTGAAAAATGCGGATGTAAGTACAGTTATATCTGGTATAAGTACAGTTATATCTTGTATATTCTATCCAATATCTTGCAGACGCGGCCTAGCTTTAGCTTAGAAGTATTGGCTAAGAAGTACTAGGATTGCATGACGCAGGTACCAGTCAGACGCTGTGCGTCAAGCAGCTCATCCTCTAACGGAGTAGATGTGTTCGAGTGTGGGTCCCCAGCCTCACCCGGGGGCGGAGCGCCCGCACCCGGCAGGCCTCTGCTGGACATAAGCTCACTAGGAGTACTAGGATTGCATGACGTACCAGGCGGTCGCTGCGCGTCGGGCAGCTCGTCTACTAGCGGAGTAGATGTGTTGGAGTGCGGGTCATCGGGCAGCGAGCGACGCCGCGGGTCCTCTGCTTCCCCCGGGGGCGGAGCGCCCGCACCAGGCGGGCCCCCGCCGTTGCGCCCGCGCCAGTACGCTGACGCCAGCACTCGCTCTTGTAAACATGCAGCTAAGCCTGGGAAAGAAAAGAATAATTTTAGTGAAAAATAAAGCAGTATCCAGCAGTATCATTCATATTCATAGGCTCTGAATGCCCTTATTCGAGGTCTTTGTGTCAGGCAGGACAAAAACACTTGTATGCAGATTATGACAGATGCATTACCGGTCGCCGTTCATTAGTCATCTGATCTATAAAGAGCTCGAAGTTCATAAAGGTACTTCAACAGATTGTTGATGGGCAGACAAACATACCTTCAAGTGGCTGATGTTGTTGGTGCTGCTGCTGTTGTTGTTGTTGTTGGTGCTGCTGATGCTGTTGGTGTTGCTGCTGCTGATGCTGTTGATGCTGCTGCTGCTGATGCAAGGGCGGTGGCTGGTCGTGATATCTCGCGCTCATATTCACAGCAGCATTAATAATGCTCTGGTTTGATATCTCGAGCGTGCGCTCAATCTCCCCGTTGACGAGGTCGCCTATAGTCCGCGCGCCGCCCGTCACAGATGCATTAAGAGGTGTTAAAGCTTAAAGTTAGTTTGCAGACATACCTTCAAGCGGCTGATGTTGTTGTTGTTGGTGCTGCTGTTGTTGATGTTGGTGCTGCTGTTGTTGATGCTGTTGTTGTTGGTGTTGCTGATGCTGCTGATGTTGTTGATGCTGCTGCTGCTGATGCGTAGGCGGCGGCTGATCGTGATATCTCGCGCTCATATTCACAGCAGCATTGATGATGCTCTGGTTGGAGATCTCGAGCGTGCGCTCAATCTCCCCGTTGACGAGGTCGCCTATAGTCCGCGCGCCGCCCGCTTCAGATGAATTAAGAGAGGTGTTAAAGATTAAAGTCAGTTTGCAGACATACCTTCAAGCGGCTGATGTTGTTGGTGCTGCTGCTGTTGTTGTTGTTGTTGGTGCTGCTGATGCTGTTGGTGTTGTTGATGTTGCTGTTGATGCTGCTGCTGATGTGTGGGCGGTGGCTGGTCGTGATATCTCGCGCTCATATTCACAGCAGCGTTGATAATGCTCTGGTTGGATATTTCAAGCGTGCGCTCAATCTCCCCGTTGACGAGGTCGCCTATAGTCCGCGCACCGCCAGTAGTTAAACGCTCTTGCGATAGGTGACGGCGTAACGCGAGCTTCGCTGGTGATACCTAGAAATAAGGATTATGTTGTCATTTGCTCATGATTATGCTAAGAACAGTTCGAATGTAATGCACGTCTTCAAGTTTTTATTCCTCCAAAGAGAATATAACCGGAGAATATAGCTGTTCCGAAAATATATGATTGACTGGGTGGATCTAGAACCACTTAACACAGCTTAGGTTGGTGGAAACACAGCCATAATAAAGTCATGATGCCAGAAATCGAGAAAGTAAAATGTGATAGGAAATTGAAGTGAGACAACCAATCTTTAGGTCAGCAATTGGGTTTGGTGGTTTGGTAGTATCATCAACAGCGGTGAACCCTCTTTTGCTGGATATAGACCTTTTCTAGGCGCCTCCATAACCATTTTTTTTTTTTTTTTTTTTTATTTATGATAGGCTTACTCTTGACCCCAATCTTACCCTAGAGCAGAGATGGGATCTACGGTGGAGCGAGCTTGCCCAGAAGATGCCTATTCACTCTAGACTTAAAGAGATTCAGGTTATATGCACTCGGAAATACAGACGCAGGCAGGGAATTCCATTCTTTAGCCGTGCGCATAATGAAAGATGATTTGAAGCGCTTAGTGCGTAATGTGGGTATATCAACTAAGAACGGATGGTAGCCGGCCGTGCGTCTGGATGTCCGATGGAAGAAAGGAGACGGTGGTATGAGCTCATGCAGCTCACGCGCACACTCTCCGAAGTACAATCTGTAGAAGACCGATAGGCAAGCTACCTTGCGGCGGTGAGCCAGGCTGTGAAGCTTGGTCGCCACCAGTTTTTTATCGCCTATTAATCTCTTGGCTCTGCGTTCCACCGAATCCAGTGCAGCAAGTTGGTATTTAGCCGAGCCATCCCAAAGGTGACAGCAGTACTCCATGCAAGATCGGACTTGAGCTTTATAAAGAGTTAGAAGCTGTTCAGGCGTGAAGTACCGCTTGACTTTATTCAGGACACCCAACTTTCTAGCTGCAATTTGAGCCTTGGACTCGATGGTGGTGCCGAAGTTGAGGTCAGAGGACAACTCCATGCCAAGGAGTTGAAGAGTGTTGGTCACTGGAACAGATGTACCCCGAAAAGTAGGAGAAAAGGTGAAAGGACTCCTTTTGCGGAGAAAAGACACGCCTGCGTTTTTGAAGCATTGAAGCTGACGAGATTGTCTTCGCCCCACTGGGAGACGTTACTTAACGTCAGGCTCGTACGCTCAATCATAGCCTTTCTCAATCTTTGGATTTCATCACCACTGGCTCCTGCGCCGGACAGATATTTCTCGGTGACAGTACTGTCATCTGCGTACCCAACAATTCCTGAAGATAGAAGGTCATTGATGTGCAGCAGGAAAAGCGTCGCGGAGAGTACAGACCCCTGAGGAACTCCGGCGTCAATAGCCTTGAGGTCAGAGGAGCAGCCGTCTATGACCACTCGGATCGACCGTTCACTCAGGAAGTCAGCCACCCAGCTACAGAAGCCAGTGGGTATGCCGTACGCTGGAAGCTTGCTCAACAGACTCGCATGCCACACCCTATCGAAGGCCTTTGAAATGTCCAGCGACACTGCTATTGCTTCGCCGTGGTTTTCAATGGCCTCGCCCCAGCAATGCGTTACGTACACTAGAAGATCTCCGTGGAACGCCCTCGGCGGAAGCCATATTGACAATCACTGAGAAGATCATTGTCTTCGAGGTACGAAAGCAGTTTGCAGTTCAGAACTCTTTCCATAACCTTACAGAGTACGGAAGTGATGGCGATCGGTCGATAGTTGCTAGGGTCGGCACGGCTACCCTTCTTGGGCACAGGTTGCACATTGGCAAGCTTCCAAGATTTTGGTACAATTTTTGACACGAGAGAGGCGGTACAAGCGTGTCAGTACAGGAGACAACTCAGGCGCACAATACCTCAACAATCTTGCTGGTATGCCATCAGGACCACTGGCCTTGTTCACGTCCAGACTGCGAAGGGCTCTACGGACCTCTTTATTGTGCACTGTGATCTCAGACATCAAAGAATCACAGTGAGGTAAGGTGGGTGGATATTTCGAGCCAGCGTCTATACGAGAGTTGCTCGCAAACAGATCGGCAAATAAATTTGCTTTCTCTGCCGCGGTGTGGGCAAGCGACCCATCAGGTTTCTGCATTGGAGGTAGTGAGGGACGGCAGAAGTTGGATTCGACTGATTTCGAAAGGACCAGAACTGCTTACTACCCGGTGGGTGTGATGCAAGCTTTGCCCCAATACGGCTAATATGGTCGAACCTAGCTTTTCGTAGCACCCGTTTGCAATACCTGGCGGCGGCATTATATGCTCTCTTCTTTGCTCGCACTCTTCTCGCTCGCACTTTTCGATCACGAGCTTTTACCCTAGCTTGGTAAGCGGACTGTTTACGAGCCTCAGCTCGAGCACAGTCCGCATTGAACCAAGGTTGGGCTTTATAACCGAGCGGGATATCGGAGAAAGGAATGAAATATTCCATTCCCTGCCGGATTACAGCTGTGATCGCATCAGCGACGTATGAGGGTCTTCCGAAGAGAAACACATTTGCCGCCACGGGTATGAAGCAAAGAAAGCACGCATCTCGTCCCAGTCTGCTGACTCGTATCGCCATACTCTCCTCGTGCCCCTAGGGTGTAATCCGGAGGAGAGCAGATGGACACGGATTTCACCACACAGTGGTCGGATGATCCCAGCGGAGCCGAGACCGAAACCGAATGTCTGTGCGGATCAGTTGTCAGCAGAAGGTCCAGGCAATTGGGTGTGTGGTCTGTGATATCTGGTATTCGCGTCGCTTGTTCCACCAGCTGGGTGAGATCTAGCGCCAATGCTAGTTTACGCGCCTCTCGCCCAGCATGGTCAGTTTTCTGGTATGGGAACAGCCACTCTTTATGGTGAGCATTGAAGTCCCCCAGAAAAACAAGCTCTGCTGTTGGATATCGCTGAATTGCTGTATCTGCCGTCTCAGAGAGGTACTCCATGAGTCTAGTCGTCTCCTGATCTCCGCTGTGCGAACGATAAACACTGGCGTAGAGAGTTTTCTCTACTCCAGTGTCAACCAAAAGCCACAGCACGGGAAACCCTGAATTCTCAAAGCCACGGAGACGCTTACAGCAAACGTCATCGCGAACATACACACAGACCCCTGCACGCTTCTTAAACTTGTGCTCAAGAGTGTAACCAGGGTAGTTGAGGTATGCCACGTCCAACGGTGTTGCTATCTGCGTCTCCGTTAAGAAGAATAAGCTCACTCTACAAGTTGTTTCTTATTATAGTTACCTGGTGCAAAGGTTCAACGCGGTAATGCAGCGAGCGTTATGGGGACTTTTGCACCCGGTTCGATAAAAGGCGGGCTGTTTGACTAGTGGTTAAGATGTAGTGTTAGTTTAGTTTTTAAGATATTGACATGTTTTATTAATTATTTAATGAAATAAAATTCCTAATTAGTGATTATAGGTACCTGTGTGTAGTCGGGCTGGTGGTGGTGGTGGTGGTGCCGGTGGTCGCGCGGCTCCTGGCGCCGCTCGTACGGGTATCTATCACGCCGGTACTGCGGGGGGAGACCGCCCCCTCCCCCGCCGCCGCCCCCGCGCTCGCGCGCCTCCCGGTACATCGCCTGCGCCTGCGCGCTGCTCACTTGTTGTTGTGGCACGCTGGGCGGACGTTGCTGTTGCTGGTGGGAAGGAAAAGATAAGATAAAAGTCTCGCTCTCTGTAGGTCAGCTAAAAGAAATTTCTTAGTAGAAATAAGCTGTCCGGTTGTGCCGTTAAGGTGGGCTTAAAAACCAAGCGACAGCGACAACGACGCGCGTCGTTGCCGCTGTCAAATGACTGGTTTGTATGGGTTTGTATGGGGAACCAGAAAAACCGAGCGACGGCGTCGTTGCGGCGCGCCACGACGCCGTCACGTTGACAGCGCGCTGAGAAGCTTAGAGTTTGTATGGGATGCGGTCGGGTTTTTCTACAAGACCGCAGCGACAACGACGCCGTCAAAATTTGACGGCGACAACGACGCGCGTCGTTGTCGCGTCGCTTGGTTTTTAACCCTATCTTTATTCTTTGTATGTGTATCTCTTGTAATGTGTTTGTGTACAAAAAACGGTTAATAATAGTGCTCCACGCATGCCTCAAAAGGACCAGGGTCCCTATAGGCGCCACCGTTTACCGAATAGGTCCGAGATTCTCAAAGACACCACATAATAATAATAAATATTTATGTTACAAACTTGAAATATACGAAGCATTCGATACAGAGTCCTAACATGTCTTGCTTTGTAAGCTAGTGATTTTTGGATCAGGAAATCGTAAAAACACAAGTTCATCAACGATCCTAAAGTACGCTGACAAACTATTAAGTTGGCTGCCTTCCATAGTGTATATCGCAATGTCGAGTTTGGTGTTCCACAGGGAATTATCTTAGGTCCGAAGCCATTTAATATCTTTATTGAGGATCTTTCGAAGTTTTGCTTTATGAAGAAAACAATCTTGCTCCTAGCTATTCGTCCGTGGATTTGATAACAGAAAGAAAAACTATCTTACGATTACCATATTATGTATATTACATAACTCACCTCTATCCTAGGAGCATATGGGTTGTGTTGCTGCGTGGGTTGCCGCACGTAGCCGTTGCTGTAGGGGTGTTGTTGGTGTTGGTGTGGGTGCTGGCTGGGCACAGCTGGCCGAGTAGCCTTCCTCTGTTCCTGAGTCACAGATAACTTTGTTACCCAAGGGAAAAGCTTGCCATTGAAAACACAGATGTTACACACAGATATTTTGATGCGATTACATATATTGCATTCCATGTATTATGCAATGTTTACGACATCGATGCCTCAAGAACTTAGCCAGGGTACATACACATTTTGTAATAAAACATCGGGTCGTTCGACTCAGTGTCCCACCCGACAAAAGAAGGTAGAAACTATCATATTCAACGTGATTTTAATGTACGCTAAGATTATTAAATTAAAATACAGCTTATTTTTTTAAATTGTTTAAAGTCCTGGCTACGCCCTTGGAAGACGCACACACATAAATAGACATTTATCCTTACCAATCTTGGGTAAGAATAAAAATATTCACTAAGAATATCTACGCTGTGGTGGTCCTGGCAGCGACAAACAGATAAACAAAAATTCTATACTACTTCAAAATTTAGTTATGAAGCTTAGAATCTACGAAATTATAAAAATGCCTAGCATCCCAGTCATAACTCACAAACTTTTACTGGAAAAGACGTTCCCTCATTACACAAAATATTTCCTTCGTAATTTATTTCATGAAAAGAGGCTCTTAGCTCTCGCATCGCATTCGAATCGCATCGTATCTCAAGGGAAAGTTGCGTTACCTGATCCTCGTTGAGCACAGAGGTGATGATGCTCTTGAGGCGGTCCTCGAAGTTGATGACCTTGGGCGACTCCTGCACCTTGCCGACGACGTTGAGGGGCTTCTGCGCCTTGACGGGCGAGTGCGCGTGCCGGTGCGCGAGCGGGGCGAGGGGGGCGGGCGGCCCGCGCCCACCGCCCCCACCCCCGGACAGGCTCATGCCCGCCGGCATGCCCGTGCCTTGCGACCGCTGCATCGGAGCGGCTGCTTTCGCCAACCTACGAAAAACCATGCGTCTTTTTTATACAATACTTATAATTTTTATTGACATATAAAAAGTCAAATAATCGACGTAGGTCAGAAGGCAGCAAATCCCCACATGTTGCCAGAATGCCAGATGTACTTTAGGCAAAAATAACGCACGTAGCCGGTCAAAAAAAAGGTGGAAAGACGATATACATGCCTCCGTCCAGGACTGGATGAAGGTGGCTCAGGATAGGGAAAAGTAGAGGAAAGAGAGGGAGGCCTTTGCCCTGCAGTGGGACATGTCTGGCTCATAGTAATAATAATAACAGAACTCATATGACTTTTTTAGTTTTTAAGCTATCTTCGGCATTGACAATGGTAGTGTTTAGCCTATTTCCAGCCTGAATAGTTCCGAATCCGTCAGCAGGAATTTCTTCTATGTCCTTAAACAGTATTCGCGCATGAACCATAACTTATTGCGCTGAAAAGGACTACTAACCTGTGATGATCAATAAGCCTGTCTCTGTCTGGCTCTCTCGTGTACCCGTTGACGATAACGTTCGGTTTGGCCAGTTTCCCCGCCTCGATCTGCCTGCCGGTCTCGAGTATCTCTTCTTCCCGAGTATCTCCGGGTTTTGCTCCTCGACCTTCCCACTTTGGTCACTGAGTTACTTGTGTGAACGCGAGAGAAATAGAGCTACTAATAGACTAACCTGTGATGATCAATAAGCCTCGCTCTGTCTGGTTCCCTCCCTAGTGTACCCGTTGACGATAATATTCGGCTTGGCCAGTTTCCCCGCTTCAATCTGCCTGCCCGTCTCGAGTATCTTCTGCGCGAGTATCTCCGGGTTTTGCTTCTCAGTCTTCCTGAGTTATTGTGTGAACGCGAGGGAAATATAAATAGAAAGACAGTTTTGAGTTACTAATAGACTAACCTGTGATGGTCAATAAGCCTGTCTCTGTCTGGTTCCCTGGTGTACCCGTTGACGATAACGTTCGGTTTAGCCAGTTTCCCTGCTTCAATCTGCCTGCCGGTCTCGAGTATCTTCTGCGCGAGTATCTCAGGGTTTTGCTCCTCGATCTTCCCACGTTGGGCACTGAGTTACTTGTGTGAACGCGAGGGAAATACAAAGACGGTTTTTAAGTTACTATTAGACTAACCTGTGATGATCAATAAGCCTGTCTCTGTCTGGTTCCCTGGTGTACCCGTTGACGATAACATTCGGTTTGGCCAGTTTCCCCGCTTCAATCTGCCTGCCCGTCTCGAGTATCTTCTGCGCGAGTATCTCCGGGTTTTGCTCCTCGATCTTCCCCACGTTATTCACTGAGTTACTTATGAAAATAGAAAGACAGTGTTTGAGTTACTAATAGACTGACCTGTGATGATCAATAAGCCTGTCTCTGTCTGGTTCCCTGGTGTACCCGTTGACGATAACATTCGGTTTGGCCAGTTTCCCGGCCTCGATCTGCCTGCCCGTCTCGAGTATCTTCTGCGCGAGTATCTCAGGGTTTTGCTCCTCGATCTTGCCGACGTCGGGCACGTCGGGCCACTCTTGCGAGCGCGAGCGGTGCTCCCGGGACTTGCGAGGCTTGTTGTTTACTGTGTGAGGCTTCACCGTTGCCACGGGGACCTGAGGATAAAGATAATCATATTATTATGAGAATGAACACACACATATATGTTTGTAAGATAAGATTTTGAGATAATTGTACAATCTCGGAGGCGACTCGAAGACATCTCGCTCAGTGTGCCCCTAAGGGCGCTTTACACACATATCAGTGTCACATCACCCCTGTCCCCAAAGCAGATTAAAATAAATGCCAGTGGTAGAAATAAAGTGTATTAGGCTCAAGCCAGTCACAAAAACCCCACATCTTAATAAAAATGCTAGTCACATACATATATCCCCTGCCCTCCACATCTTAATATCACAAAATCAGGGCAGGGGATAGTCCCCGAAGGGAACTAAAACATCGGCCCCGAAGGGGGTTTATACATCCCAGTGTGCCCCTAATACCCTTGCCTCCAAAGGGGATTACATACATCTCAGCGCGTCGCACAAGTCTCTGTACAAAGATGGGCACCGCTCTCTTGAAAACTTTAATTTTAAGTAGACTCACCGTGTTGTTCTGCTTGTGCGTGTCGGGGTGGTGCGCGCGCTCCATGTGCACGATCTCGCTCTGCAGGTGCCCCACTTGCGCGTGCAGCCGCTTCCTGTGCGCCAGCGTCGCCGAGATCTCCTTCAGGATGCACTCGTGCGCGATGGACTGCGTGATCTCCACGTCGGCCGGTATGTGCCCCATTTGACGATACTTTTCAGTGATCTCGAACGTCCTCTGCTTGACGAGCGCGGCTTGCTCCTCCTCGATGTTTTTCACTTGTTGTTGGAGTTTGCTGGCCTTGCTCTGCAGCTCCTTGTGTCGGCCGACGATCTCTTTAGCCTTGGCGAGCAGGTCGACGGTGTTGCTGGCGTGGATGCCGAGCTCGCTCATGCGCGCTTTGAGCAGCGCGACGCTATCGCTGATCAGCACGCTGATCTGTTTGTCGAGCTGCGACGCTCGCGATTTCAGTTTTTGGTTCCTTTCCTGTGGACAAATATGCTAAGATAAGTTTCATGATTTAAAGTTTCCCGCCATTTTCGTTTATGGCTTTCACAGTTCGTTGACCATTACGTAATTTTATCTTGCAGATATCGCAAAAACTGTCGAGATAATAATTATCAGGTTCATTAAAATACCTACTTTTTATCTTTTGTCCAAGGTCAGCAATTGTTTTAGCAAATATTTTTATCATGGGTAACACAAGTGATAACACTTGTTGTCGTCCTGCTACAGATAAACGACCGTCAATATTATCAAAAATGTAATGTTATGAATGCACTGTATGTATAATAACTACAGTGTCCACCCACTTAATGAAAGTCCATACAAATCAGCTGCAAGCTCACTGGCCTGTTACACATTATGCATTTGCCTGCTGAAGTTAAGATTTAGCGATCATACAGCTGCTAACCGAATGTGATGAAGTTTGCTCATACTGCCTATGCCTATCGAATGTGACAAAGGAACAGATAAAAAAGGGGTAGTGATCAGGAGAGGGGTGGAGAGGGGATCAACTGGTCCAGCTGTATAGAAAGTGTTTTTAGGGTTTCGTAGTATACTAGAAACCCTTATAGTTTCGCAAGTCTGTCTGTCTGTCTGTCTGTATGACGCGCCCTCATAACTTCGTCAGTTTTAAAGCTATCGACATCAAAGGAGAATGCCCATTTCTGGTCTAAGAAATTGTCTCGCCTCAAAATGAAAATTAAAGCAACATGCAATATGCCTCATTCTAATGTAGAATAACTACGGCAATTGTTGTACAAAACAGGGAAACTTACTTAATTTTTAAAGGTCGTTCTACCGTTAGGTATTTTTACCAAAGATTTTACTGGGGTGCGAAACTTTTTTGCTCTGTTTGCTTCGGTATAGCTAACGATAACGATTTAAGAACGATATACTCGATATACAGCCAAACTTCGCCACTTTTGTCTCTTTCGATACCCAACTTTAACATTCAATAACTTCAGAACTGCTGTCATAATTAAATTTCAAAATGTTAAGCAATAATTAGACTTTATAATTATTTAACGTTGGCTTTGAGGCAAGGCCTGCAAGTAGTGAGGCAAGCAATAGACGAACATCCATACTAGATTGGGCATGATTCTTTGGTGTGAAGATAGATCGTGTTGACCCAAATTTAGAAATGTTAAGAAAAAAATATTTTAATTGTTTTTTGGACCCCCTTCCCATACATGTGATACGAGGGCAAAAAAAAAAAATTTTTCTTCTGTAATATTGAGTAGGATATCGTTGGATAAGTCTTTTAAAACTAAGGGGAGGTTCCTTTGAAACAAAGTCTCTAAAATGTTTCTGTCTCGAGATATTTGCTTTTAAAAGGGGCGTTTTTGAGCCATAATTTGTTCCAGCTGTAACTTTTAAACTAGTATAAACGCTAAAAATTTGAAATAAATATGGAATATAGGTTACAATCTAAAGTTACCATGAAAACTATAACGGATACTGTACCACTAAAGACTTCAGAAAAATAAAACTATTTCTTTTTGCGATTGGTACCCATACAGCTGCAAACAAACCAGCAACAAAATTAACTTTGTAACGCTGAAAGACCTGATATTTAAACGTTGCCTACGAAACCCTATTTGTGAGCGTGTCTGACACGCTCTTGGCCGCTTTTTTATTTAAAGTTAGATAGGCCTGCATTTGTCTGCTATCTCACCTGTTGGTAAGTGATGATGCAGACAATGTTGGAGCATGCTTGCCTAGGTAGTGCGTATTCACTCTTGACATGAAAAGGCCGAAGTAATAATGTTCTGAAAACAGATCCACCAGCAGGGAATTCCACTCCAAGTGGAAACTACATACCTTCTCCTTGTCGATCATGTTGGTGAGGTCGCGCGCGTACTCGGGCGTGTTCATGCGCTGTATGAAGGCGAGGTACTGGTCGCGGAACATGTCCAGCAGCAGCTGCAGGCTGTAGGGGGTGTGCGGGGTGCGGGGGATGTCCAACTCTGAATGTAACTTGTCGGCGGCTTGCAGCTGTACTCCTAAAGCGGAGAGGCGTTGCTCCACGCAGCCGGGCGGTGGTGCTGTCACCTGTAATAAGACATACTATTTTAGCGCAGGCTGTAATGTGTGTGACACCAAGTAGACACGAAAGGTCCAATAGACTGGTATCAAGATAGGATTAGTTATCCAGTCAGTAGTCCAGTCTTCAATGTCCTGACCAAACTGGAAACAATTTTACAAAGTATGTCACAATTTTATGTGTCTATGAAGGCACTCTTTGGATTCCTTCCAGGAAGTCACCGAATTCCGAGACAAAACCCCAGATTATGTAGGAAGAAGCAGACTTCTGGCTTTCTTTTGTTCCTTCTGGAGACCAAGGTAGTAGTTTAGACAGCTGACACAACGTAGGTATAACACACTCACCGCTCCGTTCTGTATGGTGGACGCGATGGTGGTGGAGTGCAGCAGCTCCAGGCCGGCGATGCAGGCGGGCGCGGCGCGGCGTCGCTTGGCGCGCGCTCGGGCCGCTAGTGTTACACACACTCACCGCTCCGTTCTGTATGGTGGACGCGATGGTGGTGGAGTGCAGCAGCTCCAGGCCGGCGATGCAGGCGGGCGCGGCGCGGCGTCGCTTGGCGCGCGCTCGGGCCGCTAGTGTTACACACACTCACCGCTCCGTTCTGTATGGTGGACGCGATGGTGGTGGAGTGCAGCAGCTCCAGGCCGGCGATGCAGGCGGGCGCGGCGCGGCGTCGCTTGGCGCGCGCTCGGGCCGCTAGTGTTACACACACTCACCGCTCCGTTCTGTATGGTGGACGCGATGGTGGTGGAGTGCAGCAGCTCCAGGCCGGCGATGCAGGCGGGCGCGGCGCGGCGTCGCTTGGCGCGCGCTCGGGCCGACCGCCGCGTGCTGCCGGTAGAACTACTGCGCTTCGCTGTCGACCGCCGGCTCAGATCTAGAAATGAACGTTCAGCGTGAGTAAAAGCTCGGATAAATTCAAACGAAAATTCATCGAAAACCAAATCGTCAAAAAGTTCAGCCGATAGTTAGTCTGCAAGTCTTTCAAAACTGCAGTATTTTTTTACTTACTGGAATCTGAAGACGAGGCCCACGGCGCGCCCCACTCTCTGGGCGCGGGTTCAGGGTTGGGAGGAGCATCGTCAGTGCCTTCACTGGACTCCTCATCGCTTTCTTCAGTCGACTGCTGCCTTGCGACGCGCCGCTTGGCCACAGCTCGCGACCGGGTCCCGCTGTTTTCACCCCTGAGAGCAAAAAGTTGAAGTTGCTAAAAGTTCAAACGGCGAAAAGGTCAGTGGCATAAGAATGAATAATAGTGGGCAGACCACCTGCTCTATGGTCCGACGATATCGTCAAGCTTACAGCACTTAATTGGACGAGGGTGGCATAGGACTATGGGGATTGGCGCTGTAGATAAGAGGCCTATAATATGCAGAGGGTGCATGTGGACTGAGAAATATGATGATGATGAAAAATTTCTACTTGGGACTAGCAGCACTAGGTTTTTGTTTGCTGATGTGATCTAGTCAAAACTGTATTTTATGATTTTCATCTACACAAATTGTGGTCTGTAGAACATCTTGCTAACGTTGCTGCATAACTTCCGTAGTGCTGAGATGTTTTACTTTGAAAGTTTTTGACCTTTACCTAAATAGAAGATGTGGGTGTTCACAACAAAAGTAAAGAATTGCTCGAATGTAATATAAGTTAAAAGACGCCCTCATAATGCGTAGGTAGATGAAGTAGGTTTGCTTATAATCGAACTTTACCTTCCTAAAATTTTGTACATATTACGAAAGATGGAAACAAATTTTTCGAATATTAACCATGAATACAGTGTAAAATTAAGTTACACTGATTTCTGACAAAGGATATCCATTGTTGTTTGTGAGATAGTTATAATAAATCATATCAGACAGCTGTGCGTCACACAGTATCATGCATATCATGTTATTTGTTTAGCAAAACGTGTAGCATAATAACCGTTAATAGATTTACAATTTTACATATCCGTATCTTATCAGAGCACAAACACTGCTGATGTTTGGTTATCGGTTGCTCTCACCGCGTGCAGTTGATAACAGATCATAACTAAACAAAGGTCGGACAGAATTTGCCGTCAAGATCATGTAAATCATTCGATACTTGAAATTGTATCGAATATACGGCGTCATGTATCAAGTGAAGTATTGATTGGTTTACTATCCGATAAACATAAGAGCAGAAGTTTTGCACGTGTAAACCGTTTTATTTTTTAGAAATGTTTATTTGATTATGCAAAAAAATATTAAGAACCCCCATGGTTTTATTTGTACTGCCGATCGATTTGTTTTGAGATCGTCTGCTACATGTAGGCGCTGGAATGAAATCACTCGCAGTGGGTAAGGAATTTTACCCGATCCTAAAATGCGTTATAAATTAAAATGATGGTGTAAGATACTTCTTATTTTTTCGATGGTAAGTGTATTTTGCGAATTGTACATTAAGCGACTGAACCATGTATTTACCTGACAGGTCGTGCGCGCGCCACCTTGCGGCGGCGCTCGGGCAGCGAGCCGGTGCTGTGGTTGCTGTTCCCGTTGAACAGGTCGGGCGTGCCTTGCCGCGTCGGCGGCGCGCTCAGGTGCCGCTTGCTGTTCTCCCCGTCCTCCACGCCGTTGTGCACGCCCTGCGTACAAACACCACATCAGACCAGTCGCCACAGCGCAAGAATATCACACCACTAGATATACGGTTACGGCAGTCGTCGTAGCATACGCCCTTCGATGGCCCGGCATCGGCGGCTCATACCCTACAAACGTTAGAAAACACAGTTTTCTAAGTTTGTCTGCGGAGAGCCAAACCGACGGGGTACATCCGTTTCGCAGATCGTCGGTTACGGAAACTGTGGCAGTTTCAAAGTTAACTGAAATCATCAGTATAGTGTCAGATTTCCATTAGCAATAATATGCAATATGTGAAGTCGACGATCAAACGAAAGATTTTATGCAGATTTTAAATCTGGAAATTGCCGATTCAAGAACAACCTTTTAGGTATTGGGTGGGGAAGGTTGTGAGGAAAAAGTCTCTTAGTCACAAGTGCTAGTTTTTGGGGTGTTTTGGTTTGATCGACAACTTACGAAACATCTTACAAATCTAAACAGATATTGCAAGGTTTGCACAGAGCTATTACTGTCACTAACGTATAATATAATGGGCGATCTCTCCGCATGTGGGTAGACAAAACGGTAGACATTTACGAGCATTCCACGTAATAATAGAAACACTTGTGTAAATTCTTTAGTACCGTTGCGAGGGGTATGTTATTGCGTAAATACTGCATTTACTCAGATGTTCACTGAGTACGAGTTCAATACATTGCAACTCACTAAGCAAAACATTACGACGAAATAACGAGGCCGTAATGTTCATTGTAATAAGTAGTGATATGATTCAGTGCAACTTTATAGCCGATTATCTACAACATATGGATGTGACACCCACTGAATTCAATTATATACTTCACCATTAGATACATATACGTTAAACAATACATAATAATAAGACAATAAAGATACCAAAACTAAATGTACCAATAGATTCAATTATGATGATCTGCTGTGCTGTGACATTGTGATAAACACATTGAAAAGGGTGCCATAGATAAGGTACTTGTTGCAGAAGATTTATTAAATACTTATAGAATACAAATGGTTGCAAAAATATGCGTTTTCTTGCGAGTTTTATAACTGTCTCGCACGAGCAGATTGAGATAAAATCACGAAATATCTGAAGTTGAAGACAAATATGATAGAATTTGCATTAGAAAAACTGTTTGCCGAAATATTTTTGCAACCAATCAATAATATTTATAGACTAAATATATATACAATTATCCTAATAATAAGATGGCGTGATTGGAAACAGACCCTTTTGCTGACCTTGAGTTTCGGGTTTTTCAGTCTTTGAAAGTATCTCTCCAATTTGGTCCTATCTATAATGTGTAAGTAGTAGGAGACCGGCTTCCCGGTCCAGGAGACGGAGCCCTTCAGCGGGGTCATTTCGCTGACGTGCATGATGGTGCCGATGTCGGAGAGGTTGCGGTCCGTGATGCGGAAGTTCAGCGGACAGAAGCTCTTGGACGACACGATCTTGGCGCCGTCTTTGAGGTCGGCGAACCGCTCTTTGAGTTGGTGGTCAACGTGCGGCCCGAACGCGAAGTTGTTCACGAAAACGATCGTCGCCGCGTTTATTTTCTCTCTGTGCTCGTCCATCAAGAAGTCGCCCTTTATGAGCTTGTACTCTCCGTGTTTCTTGCCGTACCATTTCATCCACATTCTGAAGTTGGCATCCATAAACTGGAAGAGAAAAGAAGGCATGATAGAGTGATACATTATTACAACGCTGACAGATTGCGTGCTTGTGTATGAAGGCTACATACCTCAGCGTATTTGCTAGGAACCTCCGCCTTCTCGACGCCGAGGCAGACGCGGCAGGGCGTGGCGGCGGCCATCTGCAGCACCACCTGCCCCACGCCCGAGCCGAGGTCCACGAACACGTCATCGGCCGAGATCTGGATCTGGTCGATCATCTGGCACACCAGCTCGTACGACGTCTCGCCATACACCTGGTATTGGTAAACAGATAGGTACTATAGCAAGTAAACAACTAAATGCCCGACATTGTAGTTCTTATAGTAAATCAAAACAAGCTTGTCTATTTAGTACTACATATTTGTATGTTTAATATCACTGACCTCAGCCTAGAAAGAAGAAAAACAATTTGCTGAGACTCATTAAACACTCTAATAACTTCTGTTCGACTTTTAGATGAACTGCGAAAAGGTTCACCTTTACAATGACCCCATTTTCTCTGGTATCGCTAGTTATACTGACCTCTGGCGAGAACGGTTCGTATTGATTTAGCTTGTCCGGGTCGGCCACTGCTTGGTTGTATGTTTGCTGCAATATATGCTTCAGCAAACCTCTTGACGGTTGCTTGTTCAACCTCTGCGCCGGGAGAGACGTGCCTTTTTCCTGGAACCAAACAAAATCATCCGTCAAATAATTGCCTGAATGCCTTTATCATACGAATGTGTTCCTTATCTGACAAAGTTAGGCAAGGAATTCATTTGCAAAATTACATCACGATATTTAAAAAGATATGCAAGCATCAGGCATTGACCTCAGCTAAAGTCGACCTTGAACAATAGAGAATTCAATAAGTTGTTGTACGGTTCGTTGAAATAAATTCGTTGTCCTTATAAAAAAAGGCACTCAAAAAAGGTCAAGTGTCTAGACAGATACTTTAATTCGGCGATGGAGTGGAAAAAAAGCATCTTTTAACAGATTAACAAGCTTAATAAGGACAGCTTACGCATTTTGTACAGCTGATAAGTTCGGGCCCCTATAAAATTGTTAGCAATAACTTCCAAGTCACCCTAATTTTGAAAGCTTAAATGGCTATCTTAAAAAACAGCAGCTGGTTGACTTTAAAACACCTTTGCGTGTGAGAAAAAAAATAAAGAAGCATTGGATCTATCAGAAATAGAATCTAATATCCCCTGTATTGTAGCATAAATAGCTTTCATGTCTTGGCAACTTTTACGTCAACGTGAAGCTGTAAAAAATTGGTAGCCTTGACTTTGTCTGCACGCGAAATGGACCGATCGATAGAAGCCGTTCGTCATTTATAAGCGATGTCGATGGCCTTGAGTCCGATCACGATTGGATTGGAGATTCGACATGAGCGGGTTATAAGAGGCGCTGAGTAAAGACAAGCGGTCATTAGCTCCGCTATACATAGAAGAGCTCGGAAGACGCGTGACGGAGCACGTGCTCTGCATAGAGCGGTGCGGTGCTGCGCTCAAGTTGCCGCGCTCTTCGCTCGGCGCTCGCTCGCCCAGCAGGAAGTAACGGTACATTCGTGCAGTTTGCATCACGCCGACACCGACAGCCGCCATGCCATCGCTACACGCCGCACCACTCAGCCAATCCGCGTACTTGCATACAATGAATCATTGTTTAAACCCACTAATTCGGTCACGCTGAACAGCTTTGTACCTCATCGGCGTTTTTATTCAAGTAAACTAGAGTATGCATAAATATGAGCGAGAGTATGACTGGCAGTTGGCGTTGCGCCAGGAGTCAATGCGTAGTTCAGAAACATTACAAAAAATACAGTGAGACTGTGCAGAACACAGACGCAAGAATATGTACAGCAACTTTATTATTTGCAATGTTCTTGCATTACATTGTTAGCATCTGCTTATAGTACCTACTGATTCTACATACCGTTTCAGGTTGCTTGTAAAGTACCTACGTACCCATCAAAATTTCCGTCTATCCTATGTAGGAAGGTACTTTTAAAGATACATAATTATGTGTTTTCAAAACACTATGGTATTACAATCAACAAACAGGAATAGGCAGCTTTGTTTATTCTAGGCAGCAGCCCTACTAGATCTTACATCTTATGCCATTTCAGTAAGAGGTTGGCAACAGGGAAAGGGAAACAAAATAGAAGTTCCTAATAACATCGAAAAGCAGTAGAAATGTGAAGTAACCAAATAAAGTCCGAGCGAACTCGTAATAGTCGACGAGTCGTGTTTGGGTTAGCTATAGCTAGGCAGTAGAGGCTGATGCTATATTTAGCAGGGAGTGGAAAATCAATAACGACCTCCATAAGCTGGCGGGCGGTTGCGGAACGCGTAGACGCGTACCTTCCCAGTCCCGCGGGGCTGAATCTGACCCCCCGCCTGCCACCCACCCACCCCCTCGCACATACCATGTTTGTTTACGTTCCGTACGCATTTCATTCACGATACATTTTATACGAAACACATTAATTTTACTTGGCCTATAAATCGGAAACTACATTGTATGTATGCACGTTTATGTCGCAACCTCGCAACACGTCAGAGGTGTTATATTCAACAGTACATAAATCAGCACGACCTTGCTATTGCTAGTGTGCTTCTGATACAGTTATTCATTTATGGTAAAGAATACGATAGGGTACATCACGTTCCTCTCTGCTCTTTGTAGCCAAATACGCTCTACAATACAAAATCGCCTCGATTTCCATAGCAAACTTCCTGAAGAGAGAGATAGGAAATCAGCTGATGATTGCTTGTATTCAATACTATTAAGTTTACAACACAACTGTAATATGCACCAAATCATCTTTTTCCTGTAATGAGAAACCATAAATGGCATCATGTTTGCTATTCCAGTTAACTATTTAATTTGGCTTAAATAAAGCTTAGGAAATTCCTAAAATACATAAATAAAACTGAAAAGAAATACGATTTTTACTCATGCCTATAGATTGCTTAAAGTCACTTTAGATCTTAAGAACCCTAATAAACGAAAGGTCTTGACTCTTTCATTAACCTTTTAAAAAAATACAGGGTTATTAATCTAGCTATGTATGATTTTTCAAGCATGTGGGCCAGGATCGAGAGTAATGCCCTGCAAACTGCTATGCCTCTACTGTTTTAAAATTAAGATCACCTGATACATCGGCCTGATAGGTACCTATTAGGAACAATACTCTTTCTATTTGAAGCTCAAGGCCAAAACCAGATCAAACATCAAAGTGACAAAATCTCATTCACCCTGGAGGCATCCTGTAATCGATTTACTCACTCAGCATAATTGCGTAACTGACGAGTTAATTTATTATGCACATTTGGGCGAAGTATGGCAGAGCGGCGCGTAGGAAGAACCCCTTCCAACCCCGGCTTCACTCGCACGCGTAACTAGGTTAGGGGAAGCTGGCTCTGGGTGACAAATCAATAATGTCAACTCACTTACTGGGACACTTGGGAGACCGACTTCATTTCATTCATATTATTTTGTCGTGTGTTAAATAAATATTAGATTACTTTGATACGTAAGGGGTAAATTACATTGGTGTATTTTCTTCTGTTTCGAATACGGCAATTCCATTGCCTTATACCCTACCCTACAGAAAGATTATTTATTACTCATGCTCCATTAACCAATCTCAACTGTCTATCATGCTGAAATATAGTATTATTGTTATTACTACACATTAGCCAAACCAGTTGCTGGTAAACTTGAAATTCCAGTTACTGTTACGCAATGGTAAGACCACATTACGGTATCTTCACGAAAGACAGCGACGTACCTAGCAAAGCAAACAGAGTGCATAAAGATGGCTACATAAACTTTGAACCGTACAGTTCTGTGATTATGTTCGTTAGGAAAGCGAGTCGTCGCTGTGACGCAACCACGTCCGTAGGGCCGATGCCTAAATAGCCCATGCCCATATGGCGCTTAGCGTTGCGTCATCATCTACTGTCGGTGAAAATTAGAAAGCGGCCCTTCACGAATTCACAAAGTACCAGCAAACATTTCACGCCGTACCAAACGATAAATCAAACGCAGCCTTTGTTCGAGATCATACGCATAACTGCGAGTTGCTATCGTTTTCATCGCGTCTTTTCACTGCGCTTTGTGAGCGTGTCTAATAAAGGCAATGTTTGCTGCGGTAAAATTAGATCAATTTATTTTAAACCACTCTTGGTCTTCTCTATACTAAACAACGAGAATAAAGCGCACGTCTGTATTGAAAATGCGTAGGTATTGATTATTGCCCTACTCTACCTACGTAAAGGTTACCCTTTCACTTGAAACGCTTCTTCAAAATAACACGAAAGAAATCGCTAGTGATTAGTCTTTTACGTAACCAGTTATCATTATCAAGTAAAAAATCTTATGAGAAGTAGGTACCTATGCTGACAGTCAGACTTTAAATCAACGCTTGCGCAGCCAAAAAAAGGTCATTAACACTACATGAGACATTCGCGCTCGCTCAATATTGCGGTCAACGCCCCCTCACTCGGCCCGCACCGAATTATAAGCAAGCTATCACAACACGATTCGTCTAATCTAATGAACTCGACAAATAGGTAGGTAGCGTCATATTTTATTACGCAAACAAAATATTTATAGCTCTACAAGTAGAAACGTAAAATATTCCAGCAACGGCAGTAAAGAAAGAAACATTCACATTCTTGACCTAACGAATTCGACCGCAAGTAGAACATATCGATATTATAGAAGGTGCAGTGCACTTTGTTACACCGAACCCGTCTGTCTGCGCACTAAGGTCGCTAAACTCCAAGATCGACATTACGCCATTGACTGAATCTCATTTAGAATTCTATGAATTGTTGATGAACATCAAAGTCACACGGCGAAACCTTTTTGCTAATTGCTTTTAAAAGTGTAATATAAGTCGAAAAGAAAGTCTGTCAACTAAAATTTTAATAGCATTTATAAAAGTATAACGAATATACCTGCGGCGTATAAACGTTCTAGGTGGGGTTTTTACATCCACAGTTACGAAACACCGCCGATGACGATAGAACAAGCGTCACGGATCGATACGAATAAGGAAGGATACTTTATTCGCACGGCAAACACTTAGTACATAGTTAAATGTTTCCAGTGCCTGTCTGCCTAGTGGATATTTCCAACTGCAATTAGAAACACCTACGTAGCCTGGGGTTTTGTGATATCAATAGTTACATTATTCATACCTATACATATAGCAGGTATCATATAGTTTGAACTTAGCGTTATGGAGGCTTGTAGTTGTAGGTAGATTTTAGTACTTTAAAGTAAGAGAAAGATTGTAATATGAACAACATAACAGTTCCAACATGACATGAGTTTGTGATACGCTACACCACACATCGCCCACTTCCTCTAATATAATTCGATACGATTGAATGATTTTTCTTTGGTCAATGCAAGCGATAAATAGAATATACAGAAGAATGTTCTGCGTATTTAGATCATTCTTGTTTTGTCCCAATGCATTGTTTGCTCGATTCTATCACATAGTTGGTATAAGTCTACTCTCGCTAGTTCTATGATATCTACTGAGGTCATCATTTAGTAGGACAGACAGACCTTAATTAATCTAGCTAGACATACAGACAGAGTCAAAACGAACGGGTAAGTACACGTCTTTGACCTTTAGAGCTACATCCACAGACATACTATACACTATACTATAATCTTCAAAAGGTATAAGCTCACAAATTACTGTAATATCTGCCTTGGAACATTCTCTTGAAGCGATAGGGCGTTTTTAGCATTTAAATGAAAAGGCCTAGCTCAATACAAAGCAGCAGGTGTCGTGGGTTCACTGTTGGATAATAATAATTGCAATGCAAACTGCTATTATGTTTATGCCTAGCTTGCCTATGTCACATGTATTTAAAGGAGTTTTTACATCAGTTTTTTTCTCAAGATGGAATATTTTCTAAGGAGTAAAATGTCCCCATTTGATACCTATTTCAGTTCCAACTCGCCGTTGCCCGCCTAATAAACATTTTTCTAAAATAGTACATACCTACATCGATGTGGAGTCTGTTTGTCTGCGGTTAGCGTTAAGTGGTTACATGAGGGTGGTCTGTAACCTGATCTGAACATTTTTATTATGTTGCCTGTTCTGCAACCCATTGCAAGGCTAAGGCAAAGAATTCAAGACTCTCAGGCCATCTTCAACTAATTTGATTTTCAAGTTAAGCTAAAACTGGCTCGTAATACCTACATATTCAGCGTTCGTGGAATCACTGCTTAAGGCTGGTGTTCATCGACAGCTGTTAAATTTATAATCGGTCGATGATATCTAATTCCATGTTTAAATTAATTTTTACTGTTCACCAAACCCTAACCACCATTTAAAGACTGTCAAGTGGCCTTAACTTGGCGATTTACTTAAACATCCTCATTTCGTCCATTATCTTACGGTTAGCCCCAAATCTTTAACAAAAAATGGTTCATCCCTATTGTCTTGCACTGCGCGCCCGAAATTTGGTCCACAAAAAACTTTTACGATGTCCCCCGTGGCGCTACTGCACCCTTGAGTGAGTGTAAAGTTTTTTGTTTTTAATCTTTGAATTTGGCAGACTCGCATGCTGCTAAAAATAATAAGTACCTGCTCTATGTCCAGATGCTTAGGCAAAGGATACATTTTAATTTTGTAGTATAAAAAGGTTACGCTACCACGTTTGAACGCTGCTCTTGTTAATAGTAACAACAAGGAAACGGATGTCAATTTTACGTGGTCGCTTTAAACTTTTGGGTCTTTCATAAAAGTTTCATTCAAAAACGCTCGGTTGGTAGACCGACGTCCTAAAAGTGTTTGTGAACACCAAGAAAATCGCCGCCCCGTCAGTCACCGGTTATTTGTTAACGTACCCGTTAAGTAATCGTAGTATCATCAGCTGTTGGTGAGCTTGGGGCTAAGCCTGTTTCTATCGTCCTGCGGCTACAAGGTTATGGGCGCATTAGCATGCCACTTGGTACCGCTCAACCCGACGAATGACGTCAATAGCAACACCGATCATAATACAGCACAATGACAATGCTTCCTCATGAATTCGCTTTTAGTCTGCCGGCGGACACTCGCGACCAAATTATCAATCAATCAATCATTAGAGGTTGAGGAGGGACAAACTTCAGTCATTGTTCTATCTCGCTATTCGTGTTGCTGACTAATGCCTCCAGTTTGTATTCTTTGCTAATGCTTTTGATAATTACGTCCAAATAATTTCGTGGTAATATGGCCATTATAATGTGGCATGAAAATATAGCAACATTTTTGTAAGAGGTAATATTTATGGATGTTATAAAGACGTAGTATGTGTGAAGTGAGTAGTTATTAAAGTAGGGATATAATAGCGGCCACTTTGGCTTCCATTACACTTTACGACTTGACTCTATAGTAGGTACTTAGGTATACCATTAACGCATAAAATACGTTCCCTTCATCTTGATAGTGGCAGGGTCGACCGACAGGTGCGGTTGCACCCTGCACCTCGACCCGTAGAACATTTCATTTCTCCGATAATTTACCGGCAGTTGTTCTACCTGGGGGATAGGGCATAGAGGTGATCCGCCGATCGTCATAAGGAGAGCGAGTGGGAACAGGTTTAGGGAGCGCGCGCAACAACAAAAACAGAACAAAATATTGCGGCGAGCTCCGCCTAACTTAATATCCCCAATATAAATATACTTGGCACGTGTGCTAGGTGATGTAATTTACAACATCATTTCGAACATCTTGCAGCGCGTGCGATGCATTCGAAGTTAGTTGCCGAGTCGTTAGGCTCAGCGGTGGTAGTTCATGTCACCGTGAGGAATGGTATGCAACGCGTATAAATAGTTGCCTCGCGCGGCGTCTGCGGACATCGATCGCTGCGTCCTCTCCGCCATCTTGGCCCTCGTGTCTCCCTCCTGCACCGCCGCCCCTCCCCCTCTCTAATGCCCCTCACTGCCCCACATTCACCGGCACCGCATCGTTTCGCACATGCTACAACAACGCGGTACACCACTTGCCTCTAATCGCAAATTAGACAATTGAATAAACGCCTTTTCAAGGACAAGCAGTCGATAATACGCGTCTTCCTTTATTCTAGACGTGCATTATACGTTCGTTTCGTCTAACTCTGTAGGTAGTTAGAAACGTGACAGTATGAGAATACATTATATTTCGTCGCTCTGTTCTTCAGATATAATTCTAGTTAACCATGTAGTTTCTTCAAGCTACTGGCATTCATCGCACTTTTAGAGAAAATCGATTAAATCGATCGATTTCACTCTTTTTTTTTTTTTGTCTATGGCCACCCTTTCCTGTCGCCTGACAGATGGCCAAGTACTCATTCTTTAACTTGCGCGGCATGATTCGCACGTTTTTTTACAAAAAACGTAAAATAATTAATAAATTCAGTGTTAATTGTTGGGAAAACTAATTATTTCCCTATTTAAACTCAGTGATACACCGGGTGAGTGATTTTTTGGTATTTTTATGTGTCTTGATGTGATTGATTGACTGAGGTGTTTTTCACCTGATGCACCATTTTTTCCTTGACGGTGGGTCTACGACTCAATCCGCTGGAAAACCACACCATTTTTCCTAGATGGTCTCGAACCACTGGAAAGCCTGGAGGTTGACCGCGAGTCATCACGATGGCATTTTTGCATAGCAAAACATACGGTTCAAACTGGATCTATGTTATAAGTGTGCAATATATTCGCATAGGGCTTGCCCAAGCGATATATAACGTCTGGAGGTTATGCCGCGAGCTAACACGAAGGCAAATGTTATATAATACAAATGGTTGCTGTCAATCTTTATTTCGTTGGTAATCGACCCCAGTCTTCCACGAAATACATCTTAGCCTAAACGATGCCCAAAAGTCATCAGTAACGTCTTGAGTTTATACCTTGACAAAATTTTATAAGAATATCTTATATGTACCCGCTACCGATTTAAATAATCAAGCAATTATTGGACACAACAGTACACAGCTTGACATAGACCTCTCTTTGTCTTATGATCTGTTTTTCACACGATCGTGTCATACCCAATGTATTCCTAAAAGTATATATAAAATTTCTACTTAGAAATAGATATGTTAACTGTTATTTGGTCGTTACTCGAACCACTAGGCTATGTCACACATATAAGCTTGCTAGCAGAAAAACAACTGTTGATTTGTGTCAAGTTATTACGCGAGAGCGTCAACATTTTCACCTATGCGATTCAATTTATTCGCATAAGGTTACTGATAAGGAATACATTTATTTTTCCTCTTGTATACGGTACGCGCCCCTTATTCCTTATCTTATCTTATCTTACCTAGCCTATGTCATCCCACTGCTGGGCAAAGGCCTCCCTCTCCTCTCTCCATCTAGTTCTGTCCTGGGCCTCCGTGTGCCAGTCCCTCAAGAAAGTGTCAAGCTCGTCGCGCCACCTACGACGGGGTCTACCGCGGCGTCTGTTTGCAGTGGGTGGTTTCCATACCGTAGCTGTTTTTGCCCATAGGTCCTCTGGCATGCGGCAGACGTGACCGGCCCAGTCCCACTTCAGCTTGGCTGCTGCTCGGGCTGCGTCCGATATTTTCGTTTTAGAGCGCAGTGTGGTGTTTCTGACGCGATCTGTCAGCTTAAGACCTAGCATACTGCGCTCCATTGCTCGCTGGCAAATCTTAAGGCTGGACCTCTGAGCTTCCGTCAAAGACCAAGTTTGAGCACCGTATGTGAGGATTGGGAGAATGCACATGTCCATGAGTTTCCGTTTTAGCGAGAGTGGCAGGTCGCTTTTCATGTGTTCCTTCATGGACCAATAGCTCTTCCAGGCGTTTTCGGTGCGTCGAGCAACTTCTTTATCTTGTCTCGCCTGGAAAGAGACTATTTGGCCCAGATACAAATACTCATTGACATATTCCATTCTCCCATTATCCACCATCACACTGTATTTCGTGCTGTTTGTCATTATTTTGGTCTTCGACATGTTCATCATTAGTCCCGCCTCAAGACTCGCCGAGCTCAGATCTTGGAGCATTGTTTGTAACTCTGACGCCGTTGTTGAGAAGAGGATGATGTCGTCGGCGAAACGAAGGTTAGTCAGCATCCTTCCGCCGACGTCAACGCCTCGTCCATTCCATTTGTCAGCAAGCCTTAGGAACACCTCTTCTAATGCACTTGTGAAAAGTTTCGGGGAGAGAGGGTCGCCCTGTTTGACGCCTTTACTGATTTTGAAGGATGGTCCGGTATTTTCTAGCTTAATCGAAGCTGTACTGTTTAAATATATAATTTTAAGGAGATCTATATAAGTTTTATCTATATCTTGATTTTGGAGGGCGTCAAACATAGCTGAGTGGAGTAGACTATCGAAGGCTTTCGAATAGTCGACGAAAGCAAGGTAAAGCGGAAAGTTAAACTCGTGGTGCTTCTCGATAAGTTGGTTGAGTGTATGTAGATGGTCAGTGGTGGACAGACCGGGTCGAAATCCAGCCTGCTCAGGGGGTTGATGGAGATCTAATTTTCCACCGATGCGGCGCTCAATGATTTTAATAAATACTTTATAAACGTGTGATACAAGGCTAATGGGTCGGTAGTTATTGATGTCGGTTTTGTCACCCTTTTTGTGTAATAAAACTATGTTAGAATGACAAAACTTGTTTGGTAGCTTTCCGGATTTTAATATATTATTGAATAAAGTACTTAAATATGGAATAAGAGTCGGTTCTCCGATTTTAAGTGCGTCAGTCGTGATACCATCTTCGCCAGGGCTTTTATTGTATTTCATCCTTCGTAGCGCTTGTTGCACTTCCAATTCTGTGATGGGTGGGATGGTATCATTGTACTCATAGTTGTGAACTATCGGAATATTACTGTCAGAATAGAGGTCTGCATAAAACTTGGTACTGATTTCCATTATTTTATCCCGATTTCCCTGTTGTACTCCATTGCTGTCCTTCAGCCTTGTAATCCAGCTTTTTCCCTTAGTGATTCCCTGTCTTGCAATCCTAAGTGATCTGTTTGTTTCCAGCGCAGTCTCTATAAGTTTTTTATTATGTTTTCTTAAATCTGCTCTGATACTACGCTTTACCTTCTTATCTATGAGTCTGTATTCTTCATTTGTGGCATTATTTTTACTATTTTGTCTTTCCTTGATGAGATCGAGGGATACATTAGAAAGCTTTTTAATTTTGTGACTACTTTTTCTGATTTTAGAACATGCAGCCTTGATACATTTTTGCAATGCTTGATATTGCTCTTCTACATCTTCCGTTTTCTCTTCTTCTAAAGAAAGAGCCGAGAAGGAGTTTCTTAAATCGATATTAAATTGATCAGCATTATCAATGAGGTCTACTTTGCTAACTTTCCTGATTTTGGCTTTAAATTGGATTTTTCTCAAAATTTTCTTGTTAAACGCTATTTTGGCTCGTAGTGGTCTATGATCCGAACTGAAACTAATGTTGTTTATAACCTGAATGTTTTTAATGATATGCATGTTGGAGGAGAGAACGTAGTCAATTTCGTTTCTAGTGATACCGTTTGGGGACATCCAGGTCCACCTTCTATGTGACTTCTTGTAGAAAAAACTGTTCCCCAGGCGTAAACCTTGTCCAAAGGCAAATTGCAGGAGCCGTGCTCCTCTTTCGTTGCGAACACCTAAACCGTGTGGTCCAACTAAATGTTCATCGTCTAAAATTTGCCTTTTGCCGACTTTGGCGTTAAAATCACCGAGTACTAAGTTATATGTGCCACGATGTTCGTCAAGGGCTTTATTCAAGAGGTCGTAGAAGGCTTCGACCTCTGCGTCGGAATGGTCTGACGTTGGTGCATACACTTGAGCTATGGTTAATGTTTCTTTTTCGTTAAGGCGGAACTTCAGCAATGCTAGTCTTTCTGAGTAGGCTACAAATTCTTCAATGTTGCTTTTCCAGCGCTTAGCAACTAGGAAACCTACTCCATATTGTCCACCAGCTATGCCGTTATAGAAAAAGATGGTATCTTCACGCTCAAGCGTATCTTCGCCTTCTCGACGTACTTCTGCAAGACCCATGATGTCCCAATTGATTGTTTTCAAAGCATGTTCTAATTCCAACAAACGCTCTTCTGTTCTTAAAGTTTGTATATTGTATGTTAGCACATTTAGTTCGAAGTCCATTGTGTGATTAGCCTTGGTCGTTTGACGGGTAAGAGATTTCGCCCGGGGATTCTTCGCACCCCCTGCTCCGGGGTGGTTTTGCCTACCGTCAGCGACAACGCCACCGCCGGAGGCGCCGGGCACTTGGGGCCTGTTGTTAGATGTGTTCATTCATGTGAGTAGAGGGGAGTAGACAATTAACCCACCACGCTTGTCTAAAAACGGGTTGGCAGGTATGCAGCAAGCCAGCTAGTCGGCTATTCTAGTCAATTTTCTGCATAAATAATGACCTTAAGTCCTTTTACTGCCTTTTACAGTATGCCCGGGATGAGAGGCAGCTGGCACATTCTAAGTTTTTCTCTCGCTCCCAGACCCTTATTCCTACGAAAAAGAATTAACTCGAAGGCAATGCCACGAGATAATGATGTACTTACTAAAACATGGCTAAGATTCTATATATCATATCACATCACCATGGAATATTTCATTAATTACGTAAATTTTGTATTTTATACAAAAACGTATCTATTTGTGAATAACACTATTGAAGTCATTGCGAAACTTGCAACTAATCGCGACATTGTGCGCAGTTTTTTTATACCATGGGAATACCCTAGCTCAAAATATACCCTTCAAAAATACAAGTAATTAATAATGCCAAATGCATAATATTACACGGGAAAACCGCAATATAAGTTACATTCTGTTAAAAGAACGCACCAATATTAGATTTACAAATATTTTTTTAAATCTACCTTCTTTTCGATTTACGTTTTATCGAACCATGGTGCAATTGAGTAGTGAAATGTCAATTAAATTTCACGTACCTATTTGCCTACAGGTGAATTAGAAAAATATATTGGTATACAAATACCGTATTAAATACAACCAAACCAACGCATTGTGCTTACTTAACATATGGAAAAAATGTTTCTTTATTGTACAAACATAAATGTTTGTACCCTGTATTTATCCTACTTTGGATACCCTGTATTTATAATACTTTTGATAAACCAATTAACTGGTTGTGTTGTATGCAAGTTTCCCGTTATTCAGCAAGATTTTAGGACGTAAGTTCTTTATAGAAAGAAAAGATTCAAGACAAGATTTTGTTTACTTCTTTCTAGTAGATTTATATTATATTATATCATATAATGATAGACACCTGCTCGCCAAAGCTTACTTCAATACGCTTATGGTCTTACCTTAAAAAATCTTTTACAGTTTTTGATTTTCATTAAATAAAACAAAGGATAGAATGATTAGTCGATTTGACAATACATAACTTACCCAACCATTGGTTGCCCACCCCACCTCCCATAAAAAGGGGGGGGGGAGGAGTGTGTACTGCCTGCAGGAATAGATGTGTACCTATGTAGGTAGGTCTATACAGGCCAGATTCGTGCACATATTGCGATTGGTCTATGAAAGTCCATCATTCAGAAAGAAACGAAATAAGTAGATAATAAATAATATCCTATTATTGAAAATACAAGTATTTTCCTACTCGCTATATTGTTATTATTAAGTATAATTAATATAAATTAATTATTACTTACAATGTGATACTTTGATTATTCCATTTCATTTCATAAATTACCACATTACGACAAGAAATATAAAACATTATATTTTGAACACTAATAAACAAACCTATTTTGGGATTCACACTTATTTACCCAAATACATACATTTAACCAAAGCACATACATTAAGTATTCAACTATTCCTTATTAGGAATTGAATATTAAGATTTTTTATTTGTAAAAATATGTAACCTCTGTCCTAAGGTTATTTAATTTCAATTCAATTGGAATTTTATGTTACGAACACGTATTGCGAGGATAAAATTACCAAAATATTTTGGTAGTTGGATAAACATATTCTTCAGACAGAATAACTCAAATGACTTATGTCATATAGGTAATATCATGAATATTTGCTACCCTGTCGGTATAAATGAAGAGTGAAAACGAGTAACTTTTATATTTTTCTATACTAAACAATAGAAGATAATAAAATTATCTTACCTGATTGGTGAACTATTTACTTCTTTTGTGATCAAACCTATTTAAATATAAGGTGGGATCAAAAATGTTATATCTTATTCCTAACTCGTTTGTTACGTATTTTACAAATACTATTGAATTATCTCAGGACCTAACAAGGTTGCTGTTAGATTTTATGTGGGTAAAAAAGTTGTTAATTATTTACAGTATTGTAAGGAATTCTCAATTAATTCGTTCTACGTAGATCCATACATTATGCACCACAGTAGACAAAGCGTTTTATTATAAATATTGTATTTCGTTCCAATTTCAATGAAATTACTTACGAAATCAATAATCTCTAACCAAATGTTTCATTTTACTTGACTTCGTGTAAAAAATGAAAACGAGTAAATCTTTTTTCGCAATGTTTGATAACATTGTTTTAAAATAAATAGGTAGTCCTGAAAATAGTTAAATCTTGTACTTCCGCTTTTCAACCAAGTACAAGTTGTTAAGTGATAAATAAATTTGGTCCTATTCTAGTAGACATTGTTTAATATTTAACAAGGAAATCATATTATTCAATTTTATTTTGTCATGATTAGAAGGTTACATGCAGTAACCTAATCGAAACATTATGTTCACCTCGTTCACCACAAGAGTATCCTTGCAATTTACAAAAATTGAAAATTACCATAAACATTTTACATCAAAATAGAATGTAAAAAACTTAGTTCAATATTATTATTATGACATACAGAAATAATATTGAGTTTTAGAACCAATAACAATATTGTTAGGAAGAAAATCTGTCTTCCCTCGTTCTGCAGGTACACAAAACTTTAAAATAATAAAATTTATTAACAACCTATTAACATTCTGAGTATTTTGAATTGCTTTTTATTAATAAAAGCAATGAGAAAAATATAAGACATCAATAATAATATTAAATTTATTTATTGATTATTATAATAATATAAAATTAAGTGTAACCACATAAACGTAAATTTTATACCGTTTTATTATTAAAAAATAATTAAATCAAGTGTAAACACATAAACGTAATTATATTACCGTTTTATCCAAAGTGTTGTTATTATTTGAAAGCAGACATTAATTCTTTAGGACATTAATTCTAGATGTCTGACTTATGACTGTTTTAGTGTTTTATTATTTTATATAACCAAAATCCTGCATCATTAATTCTTTTAAAGTTCATTTGTTTTAAAGTTCTTTGGGAAAAAATAGCTTTAATAATTTAAATGCTTATTCAAAGACTATTTATGTAATCTATGTACATGGATTACAATTTAATAATTATAATTCCTGTTTAAATAATCAAATTATAAAATTTCGTTGCTGTGTGAGTATACACGAAGTAAGCACAGTTAATTAAGTTCCTATAAAAATTTAATAATTTACGCCTTAATTAACTATTTTATAGCGATTATTTCCAAGATAACGTGAACTATATCAATAATCAAATATTTGTGTAGTTCAAAAATTATCCTACACGTATTCGAGTTTACAGGTACACTATAATGTACCATTCAAACCGAACTTGATGTAGTTTAACCTGAAAAAGCTTTTGAAGCAAAACATTTTTCAGGTGTGTTTATAATCTTTGATAACTTTATATTTAGTTGAGTCAACATCATCATCATCACTGCTGGCTCACAGCGCTCGATGATAATGTAAAGATTATGGTTAATATTTAATTACCAGATATAGAAAGAAAACTATGTTTTCACCACGTTTTTATTTCAACGCCTTAGAAATTGCTTGCTAATGTGTAACGCTCGTATAATTTTTGACATAAGTACAAAAACAACGATAATCAGAACTTTTATCTTAATCGGGGTTTGTGGTGAACCTATTTTAAGTAGTTAACTTAAAGATATGTTTAGAATAAAATAATTTAAAGTGAATGTACCTAATCCCTACACATAATCCAACTTATGTTTAAGGGCTGTCTGTACAACTGACTAATCTTTTCTATTATAATGTGTTGTGAAATACAACACAATATCTCTGAACATCTACATGGTTAACTAGAATTATATCTGAAGAACAGAGCGACGAAATATAATATATGATCAAACGAACTTACCAAGTGAAGTTCGATCGATATTATATGAGTCGCTCTGTTCGAAGATATAAGGTCCCTCCCACCCAAACCCAGTTGTATAATAGAAAAAGATTAGATCTACTGCTATCTCTAAAGAATGAGTACTTGGCCATCTGTCAGGCGACAGGAAAGGGTGGCCATAGACAAAAAAAAAAAAAGAGTGAAATCGATCGATTTAATCGATTTTCTCTAAAAGTGCGATGAATGCCAGTAGCTTGAAGAAACTACATGGTTAACTAGAATTATATCTTCGAACAGAGCGACTCATATAATATCGATCGAACTTCACTTGGTAAGTTCGTTTGATCATATATTATAACCAGCAAAATGTACTTGGTAGCAAGCAACGTTCATACGACGTTCATTAGAAACTAGTAAGTAACATACAATGAGGAGAGCTGATGTAGATATAGGAAGTCTGTAAATAGATGAAGGTGACATTGACGATGTTTCCGTGTAGAAAACTATGCCAACGAGTGTAGGGTTGAAACAAAAATGAACTAAGAATCAATGAAACATCTCTCAAGAATGGTTGTCTAGCTAGACTAGATCAGACTTCAAAAGACAAAATATCTATTCAGTGCGAAAATTAAACAGAAGCATCAACCACACGAGGACATAGACATAATTAGATATTATTAGCTGTTTACTGTAGCTATAGATGCGTCCGTCCATGTACACAAACGTAGGTAATGAAACGATATCTACAATGCTCACGCAACTGACTTCAATCGTAGGTACTTAGTACTTAGGTACTCGAGTCTGAAGGTGAACATCAGTACTAGCGACCTTCTGCGATAACAGCGCTAATAACTAACGATAACAAACTGGAGGGGAACATTGCTACATTTCAACTTACTGATACGGTCGGTTTGGCAGTTCTCGAATATTGCGTTCACAAACAAAAAATAACCAGATTCCTCAACAGTCATCATCATTTCATTGACCTAATTAGGCGGACGGGCACAACCCGTTTAACTAGTTTCGTTCTAGTGGAAACTATCATTCAACGAGTGCAACAACATTGACAACAAAGGTGACGTAACCAGCTGCATACTGCATATTCAATGCTTTTGTTGCAATGCTGTTTAAAACAAACTTAAATACCATGTATGCACGTGTATGTGAGGACTAAATACACGACTGAAACGTTTTAATAACAAAAGAGCGATCGCAATTCAATTTAAATGTAATACAAAGACGCGTTTTAATCAATTAGGCAAATACAACGAATATGGATTATCGTATTCGTACGATTAAAGGCATAAGCGTAAAGGAAGGGGAGCCAATTGCACAGGTGTATGAATGAACACAAAGCGACTGTCAATGTTATAATTGATGGACCTGTTTATGCTGTAGGTGTGGAGTGACAGGCTGGGTCGGCGGGTGGCGGTCGGGCGACGCTCCCGCCGCGCGCCTGGCCGGGCTACCCGCCGGCCGCCGCCGGGTGCAGCAACCCGCGCCCAGCGACCAGCCTACCACACCGATAGCTTATAATAGTACACACAATATCGATCGTACCACGAGGGCGTAGCCCTCCGACCGGCCACTGACTGACGCAAACGACTACGCATTAACTAATGCAAATTTCAAAACGCGTTTCTTCAAAGCCCTCTGTATCTTCAGAATTTAAGATCAAACGAAATACGAAATGAACGATCTTTCATTAGCTTAGCTCGCTTTTAATTCAAGGGTGTTTCTATTTGCGATCATCATACAATTAAAAAACGGGAGCACATTCCGAAGTTTCGCATGTGCGTATTGCATGACGTCCGTGTTTATTTCAAAATAGGTTACTTCATTTATGTCGACTCTGACGGCGACACGCTTTGGACGTTCGCAATGTAGGTCAAGCGGAGTACACCCCCGGAGCTACCCGCGCCCCGTTTGGAAGCTTTTCACTTTCGACGGCTGCCGCGCTTCCACTCCTAGAGTGAGTCTCGACCGCCCATGGTTACTGGCTGAAATATGAATTGAGTGGAATGCGGAGATGAGCGGGGCGATAGGGGGTGCTGCGCGGTGGGAGGGGGCGGGCGTGACTATCTGAGCACTGGAATAAACTGCGTGGAGGTCAGGGCGCTACTGACGCACAGAATTCATGGTCGTTTACCAAATCATGCCTTGATTTACTACCGGATTTGTTTATAAACTTTAGGCCACACTATCTCTACAGTCTATAATATACCTATTTACCAAAATACATGTTCTTATACTGCACTCACTCAACGCTAACATTTCGCGTCAACATTTTGTCATACCTGCAGTGCAGGCAGACGCGTAAGAACCATGTTTTCCGCGAAGACAAGTAACAATAGGGCCGAGTCTTTTGTGATGTCTGTTCTGCGTTGCGTCAAACTACATAACATAACCGTACTTTTTTCTGTGTCTATTGAAATATTGGGTTCAGGTAAAAATTTTAAGGATAGCAAAACACGTGCGTCCATTCAAAATAACTAGGGGAATTGTCATTACGTCGTGGAAGTTTTATGTCGAAGTTTTATATCTTGCTAAACGGTGTTACTACGTAACGGAGTTGATCGTGATAAGATGAGGCTACTGCCAAGGCCAAGGACGCTTTGTAATCAATATATGGCTTAACTACTTACATAACCTACCGCAGTTATTATTTTTTCTTCAGTATGAACGCTCAGCTTACCCCGCAAGGAATATAGGATGTATGTATTAAAGCAGGAATTTTCATTTTAGTTATGCTTTTAAGCATTTTTCTTACTACGCTTTCTCTTGAGCAGGTAGGTAACCGAGAAACAGCCAGAACGAACAGTAAAATAATGATATGATAATTAGAACAGAAAGACATAAAATAACAATCGTTGACCTACATAGTTATCGTATTTCGCTGTATGCTAGCTGTACGTGACAATTCTTCAACTCAAGTCACACAAGTACCTAGATACTTTAGTATCGTTATGATGCTATGATATGACCCAATTTTTAAAACTGCTGTGTATCATAAATATATGTGAACGACGTACAGAAAAAGAGGCGTGGGAACGACTGTTCTTCACACATTTTAGAACCCTTGTTCAGTTGTCTGTATGGGTGACATGCTTATTGAAACTTATGGAAACAAGAGCAACCTATTCTAATATAGAAGATTGAATTGAAAACTAAGCTACACGACAACTGTTAGGTTAGAGTCGATGTCTCGGTTGTGGCGTACAATCTGAACAAAATGTTCTTACAACTAGGACTAGATTTCTTATAACTAAATAAAGATTGGGCTGATATTCACCAGTGCGACGACGGAATCGACGGCGCGGTTGAAGCGGTCGCACAGAGCACGCATGCTCTCGTACGAGTGCGTGTCGTAGTCGCACAGAATGTTCTTCTCCAGCGCAGACTTCATCTCCGGCAGGTCCTCGGCGACCCACCTGCAACAATACACATTGATATCAATTTGCTGAATACTATGTGCCAAACAAGAACGAGAACAAGAACAGTCTACTGCTAGACATGGGCCTCCCCCTATCGAGGGGTATTGCATATATTCACGACGCTTGGCAGGTGGCTCTGCGACAACAGAGCAGCAGTAAATTACACCTCCATGGGCAAACTGGATTAATCTTATGATTTCTAGTGGCTTTTGACGACACTTACGGGTACAAATGGGGAGACTCTTTTCTAAGCTAGCACCGCTCGGTATGTGACTGTGTTCTTGCAAATAAACTTTCTTGATTCATATGCCAAAGTCGTGTCCCGAGTTATATTTCTTTTAATTTGTGATACTGTTTTAGGACTGGTTGATGCGTAGTGCCCTCATACATAGACAGCAATCGCATAAACCAACGCCTTGTCTTGTATCTTGTAATTTCTAGTTTTCTCTACCGACCTCAGTTCAAGGTATTTTGGGTCATTTCATCACACATTTGCATGTTTGCTACTATAGTTCTGCCACTTTTCTTCGATGTGCACGTCACGTACATAACTCAAGCATTCAAGGCCCTTCGTCATTGTCTTCCTCAAAGTGTATATTGGATGTGTTTTGATTATTATGTATGATGAAGTAGTCAGTCATGTTTACGAGAATTTGCTAGTTCCACACGTGATTGGTTTAAAGAATTGGCTATAGAATGAGAAATATGTGGCATTGTACTAAATTGTAGAGATGTATTATTTATTTGATGCGACAAAACCGACCGACGGGAATAATACCGAAGAGAATCCTTTAAAGCGAACGACCTTGCGATCTGCAAAGATCTAAATTTTTATTCAGGTTTCGGGGCTGAATCCGGTATAATAGCGATCTAAATGTAGAGCCAGCCAGGTAGTGGCGTTTAATCGAGGACGGCGAATTTCAAGGCCACAAAGGGTGAGAGAGACGTGTCCGGTCGAGAGGTCGCAGCGGCTGCGCTCGCGATTCCACCGCAGCTCCAATCCAAACGGCTCCTCGCTGCCCGACCCGCCAAACTGGTTCGGATTTATTTCCGACGTGGGAAAACAGGTGAGCTCTTTGCTCGTGTTCCGGAATTTCAATAAATGGACTACAATCATAGCACCCTAAACGTTCATAGAAACGGGACGTTATTTCATTATTGATTAATAGCGCCATTTAGACTGGGTGTTAGTTAGTCACCAGAATACACGCTATACACATTATTTAATCAATGCCGACACGCGGAAACGGTCTTTACATATTCATAACCCACATATTAGAATTATGGACGATCGAACAACCGATGGAGTTCTCTGGGTAGGTATAAATTTATCAACTGATTAAAGAAAAATAATGAAGCTTCCTTTTCAAAAAGAACGATTAGAATTCGAACATTGGAATGTTTTAGTCTGTTTCACAACACAAACAAACAACGTTCGGCTCTCGCGGCCTTCCTGCACAGGAATAGAAGATACATGTTTTTATTTTTAGACGAGCGCGGTATAACTAGGAAATCGGTAGACTGCCAAAACTGTTATAATGTAGTTTTGAAGGAAGAAGAATGGTCGTAAGAACAACTCTACAATTGATTTAATGAAAAGCAAAGCCGATAAAATTGTAAAAACATTGAAACATGAAGAATGCAATTGCAATATAGCGTGGTTGCGCGGTAGGTAGGAGTGGCTTCATTATTTTGTGTAGGTCGGGCAGTAGGGCGACATTGCAAGTACCCGCGCGCGAAAATGCTGCGGCCATCGCCCCCGCGTCCTTCACGGTCTACACACGCAACTTATATCAAAACACATGACCATAATTATTTAAATTTCAAACATTAATATGTACATATAACAGTTATCTAATAAACAAAGTTTATAAAATCACAACTTTTAATATGATTTTCGTAGCGTTTCGTTTCAGACGGGTCGTTTATAATACGAAAAAGGTCGCCTTTTGCGATTGTCTGTCGTACGTGGAATTCGCTAACTCATAAACCTTGCAACTTGCAACAGATTTTGATGCGTTTTTAAAAATAGATAAAATTAACTCAATAGGGAAGTTTCCGCGGGAAAATGAGTTGCAGCGGATGACACCGATGAGGAGCCGCTAGATGTAATACAGTCCTTTTATAGGAAAGATCTTAAGACTATAAGGTTTAAATAAATCTTACATACCGTATGGTTTCTACTATCTCCAGGGCCCCATCGTGTTTGTCCTGTAACAAATGTATTTAGAGATAAGTTTAGAACTTTTAATACACAGGTCGTCCCTATCACACCTTAATGCAGGTTATCTAGACACACGGTAGTGTGTCCGCCAAGTTCGAGCGAAAAAGCCGACACACCGGCCATGGGTTATATTACACGAACCATTTCGGGCCAAGTTCGACCCACCTATAACACAAAATCTATTTTATCTACGCATATGAAATTTCTAGTATCTGTCGAGATCTACTTACTTATCTAAAATACAAAATTTCATTAATGTACCTATTGTAGGTCTTGAGATATTGACGTCAGAAAATCAGAAAATCGCTATTTTTACTATACACTCACTGACTGACTGACTCACTCACTCACTCATCAAAAACCTAGACCACTTTCAATGGTCGTATTGACTTGAAATTTGGCATGGAGGTAGGTCTTTAGGTCAAGGTAAAGGAAAAAATCTGAAAATGGCCAAGTGTGAGTCGGTTTTAAAAATAATGATAGTGTAAATTCATACCCCTAAGGAACAAAAACAAAAAATTTATCTATATCTTCCAATGGTCGTACCGACCTAAAATTCGTTACGAAGGTTTGTATTTAGTCAAAGTAAAGTAAAAATCTGAAATCGGCCAAGTGTGAGTCACTTTCGAAAATAACGAATGTGTAACTTTGATACACTATATGACTATAAGTAGGTATGTAGCGAAATTATAAATAATAAGTAAGTACTTATTTAAGTAGGTACAATTAGTATAAATGAGACATTTCCTTAACTAACTTAATTATAAGAAAAAAAGAAAATAAACCTTACAAAAATAAATGAAATCCCACCCAAAACATAAATGTGAAAGGCTGCCAAGTTCGATAATATTGGAATGCTTCGCCTATAAAAGAAGTGAGATCTAAATAAGTACCAAGTTCCATACACAGACCTCAGTTAAAAATAGTTACAGGAATGCACACTTGATTTTCCGCAGTTTGGAAAGTAGATTCTGAATAAATATCATATTCAATACCTAAAATTCTAATACCTTACAAAAACGCTAACCTGTTTTTTCAGAAGTTTGCTCATAACATTTTTTTTTTCTGTACTTTTTAATGATATAACTTGGCAAGTTTTAATAGAAAATTATATACTTGACATATTGCGTTTAGTAGGTTTATAACAAAGTGTGTGAAAACTTGCCAAGTCATATCATTAAAAAGAACAGAAAAAAAAATGTTATAAGGAAATTTCTGAAAAAAAAAAGGTTTGCGTTTTGGTAAGTATTAGAATTTTAGGTATTTAATATGATATTTATTCAGAATCTACTTTCCAAACTGCGGAAAATCAAGTGTGCATTCCTGTAACTATTTTTAACTGAGGTCTGTGTATGGAACTTGGTACTTATTTAGATCTCACTTCTTTTATAGGCGAAGCATTCCAATATTATCGAACTTGGCAGCCTTTCACATTTATGTTTTGGGTGGGATATGGTCTACAATATCTTTTATCTAACCTTCTGTTTTAGGTATTTGTAGTCTACTACAAACCCTTATAATTTCATCAAGACTGTCTGTCTGTCTGTATGTATGCCGCACCCCCATAATTTCGTCAGTTTTAGAGTAATCAACATCAAATTTGGTGTGATAGATCGTGCATGTTGACAGAAATTTAGAAATGTTGCAAAAAAATCATATCCAATGTTTTTGGACCCCCTCTCATACATGTGACAGCAAGGCGTCTGCAGTATTGAGTAGGGTATTGTTGAATAAATCTTTCAAACTTTCTATAAGTCACTAAAATGTTTCTGCCTCGAGATATTTGCTTTTAAAAGGGGTGTTTGTGAGCTATATTTTTTTTCCAGCTGTAACTCCGAAAGTATAACGCCAAAAATAAAAAAATAAATATATGGAATATAGTTCTCAATCTGAAGTTACCATGAAAACTATAACAGATACTGCACCACAGCAGAAAAATAAAAGTTTTTCAATTTGCGATTGGTGACCATACAGCAACTTTGTAATGCTGAAAATTTTATATTTAAACATTGACTACAAACCCTACTTGTGGGCAACTAGAAACCCTATTTGTGGGCGTGTCTAACACGCTCTTGGCCATTTTTTTATAAAACATACATTATGTTTAGAATGTACAATCAGTTTGTTCTGTTTCTAATATAGATACAGGTATATTAAAATGTTTTTGATGTAGTCTCAGTAATGTACAATGTGTTACAAAACAACAAATTAATTAATACTATTATCAGTCATACTAACAATAATAAACAACTGCCCAAGAGTGAGGGGAATACACCTAAATCTAAGCATTTGTAATCTTAATATGTTAAACCTGATAGTAAGATTTAAAATTTATTTTTGAGGTTAATGTTATGATATGATTTATAAAGATTCCACCTAGCTATGTAAATAGTATGGTTTTGCAATGTTTGAAGTTGTCATTATATGTGAATACATATTATTTGTTTAGATAATTTGTGAAACTACTGGACCAAATTAGCTACAGTATCTCTTGAGTAATATAGGCTACATTTTACTGAGCAAAAACAACAAACAGCTTGTGAAACCACAGGAGTATACAATACTTTAAAAATAAGTTTTTTTTTTACAATCTCTCTATTTGTGTGGGAAACTGTGTAGCATATTGAGCTGGTAAACTTTGACAACGTAAGAAATACCTATAGGTGTATTATTTGTTTACTACAGTTTTTATTTTTATTTTAGGCAGACTAATATTTTATTTGCTAGTGATTTGCTAAGTTGTTTCAGTCTCTAATAATTGATTTTCTGTAGGAATTTCATAAAGATTTCTACTGATAGAAAGAACCTATTATAGTAGACTTATAAATAGACGGAAAAATAACAAGAATTTAGTTCAGCAAAACACAGATCAGTAAGTACCTTTTTAAATTAGAATTTAACTGTTTTCATTAATTTATTGGGATATCAAGTGCCAAGAGGCATAATCAAACTAGAACTTTTATCCTAATGTGAATCAATTAAATAATAATGATCATGCTCGCTCATGCTACTGACTTCGGTTTTGTATTGTGCTATGAATATTATACAGACTAGTAGAATCTATATTTCAGAACATCTGTTAACAAATTAGAATATAATATATACTCTCAAGGAATTTAGCAATAACAATAAGTGAATTTATTGCCAAAAAACAACATTCATACAGATTTTAGATCTAACACATAGCCTAATAAATAAAGTAAAACTCATCAATTTTTGTATTCTGATTACCTATTGATACTGAAAATTTAATTTACTGTGATTTGTTATCACTGGTTTGAAACAAACACTATGATATCAATAACTGCTGTTTCCCTCCAAATTGCTGGTTGCATATTAACCATGATAATAACATTGTAGATCTTACTAATAGTTGATACTATTTTCATCAACAATGATAGGTATACCCACTTAGGAGTGTAGAAGAATTCAACCTACCATAATAAACACTATCAGAAAAAGAAAACATTTGTATTTTCTCTATTTTAGTCTGCACAAGAAAGTGGCAGTCATTTCTGTAAATAGGTACAAATGATGATGAGTGAAAACTACGCAACTGTAGGTATGGACCTATCTAAAAAAAGCCGACACCTTGACAAAACACGAGGTCAATACACCCAAGACCCATGTGATGTGGGGGTGGGAGTCTGCATACTTCTTGCTTTCCACTCATGCTGACTGGCTCTGCTCGGTTTGTTAGTAATCTAATACATACAAATAACCAGTAGAATAAAAAACAAACGCTTTCTCCGCAATTTTACTGCGATAATTGCTTGTGTAAGCGATAGAGTAGCAATCTAAATATCGAGTTTATAACTACGAATTCTGTCTGCACATTAGAAGAAATGATCCAGTTAAGGAACTTATACTGGTAGCTACCTATCAAAGTACTGAAGTACCTACTTATAATAATAAATTATACGATTTCCTTACCGAGCCATGACCTGAAGTGAGGGGCCATGTATAAACAACAGGTTCCGCGCCTGCAGGAGAATGCAGGCGTAAATCCAAAGCCATTATAAGAAAGACGCTGCATTAATGCACACACTTTTCACTTATACACTAAAATTATCACTATAAACACTTGATTTTATCATAATTTCACTGCACTTTCACACACACACACTCCGAACAACCGTGCGCCATGTTGAATTTTATTTCTAATCATGGCGGAGTTTGTCTATGGTCAAATATGTTGGTATTGCCACATTAAAAAATAGAAAGTAATGAGAAATGACCAAATCCGCAAATGGAACGCGCTTGCAGAAAAATGTATTGCGTTTATTTTTCACGGTTACAAATATTATTGATCTGAAAAAAGAAATAAAACATACAGATCTCATATAGGGCTTTTTCATTCACGCATAATGTTGCGCATACAAATTAACACCACTTTGACATTGGTTGGATACTTGGATTGTTGGATTGGACAAGGCGGGAAGCGAGAGGGTTCGTGCGTAACTTTATTTCTTATTTTTGTAAATTAGTTTTTCGCTGTTATTGTTGTGTTAATGTGGTGAGATTAACTTAATAATGTGCCGGCAATGAAAAACAATGTAGTGAAAATGAGAAATAAAGTGATCTCGTGTGGTTCTTCTTGTTATTCCCGTGTAAAGTTTTGAGAGCATTGGAACGCGAGCGTCACTATCGTGTTCCAATGAGTTTAGGTTAGGTTAGATTTTAAGAACTATGAACTAAAAATACTGAAGACTAGGCAGCATGGTCATAAAGATCTTCGCCTGTTCTTTTGGAACGAATAATAAAATAAATAAATGGATTCAGGGTTGCCAGACGTACGAGAAATCTCGTAACATTACGAGATTTAGAGTGTCTGTACGAGATTCAAGATTAACACAAATCTCGTACCGTTTTTTACGAGATTTTAACAAGTCTTATTATAGACACTGTAAATGGTACATTTTTAGCTTCTGAAACTGCTAAAGGCCCAAATCGTAAGGGTAATTGCGTAAATTTCGAAGCATCAAATGAAATGTACGCTAGAATGACAGCTGAAAAGCTATACGGTAAAAATAATGATGATTTTACTACTATCCCTGATGTCAAATATAATAATTAAAAATGTGATTTTATATCTCATCTCATCTCATCTAGCCATCAGGATCCCACTGCTGGGCAAAGGCCTTCCCTTCTTCCACTGATCTCGATCCTGTTTCTCCACATGCCAATTTTGAGAAAGTCTGTCCAGTTGGTCTTGCCATCTGGGTCGCCAGCAACGACGTCTGTCGGGTCTTGGCTTCCAGTTGGTGGTAGTATGAGCCCATAATTCGTTTGGCATGCGGCAGACATGACCGGCCCAATCCCATTTGAGCTTTGCGGCTGCACGAGCCACATCAGCAATCCGAGTCTTAGAGCGCAGTGCAGTATTTCTGACTCTGTCAATTAGTTTCAGACCTAGTACACTGCGCTCCATTGCACGTTGGCAAACTTTGAGCCGGGACTTTTGAGCTTTTGTCAAAGACCATGTCTGTGCTCCATACGTGAGTATCGGAAGAATACACATGTCCATGATTTTGCGCTTTAGAGATATTGGCAGATCGCCTTTCATGTATTCTTTCATAGACCAATAGCTCCTCCAGGCGTTTTCAGTGCGTCTCGCAACTTCTTTGTCTTGTCGAGCCTGGAAGGAGACTATTTGGCCTAGATATATATATTCATGGACATATGTCATTCTTCCGCCATCTACAGTCACTCTGGTTTTGGGGCTATTTGTCATGAGCATAGTCTTTGTCATGTTCATCGTCAGTCCCGACTCAAAGCTCGCAGTGCTCAGGTCTTGGAGCATGCATTGTATCTCGGAAGCTGATTTTATATTGTTTCGTTTTAAATTTAACAGCCCCAAGCGCAAAGAACATGATTACATAATGCAGTAAATAGCATAAAGTTATAACGTTTCCTTAAGTTTCTTTAAATTTATGCTTTTACGAGATTTTTGTTGAAATTACGAGATTTTTAGCAAGCTTGGTACGAGAAAAAATTATAACCATCTGGCAACCCTGAATGGATTGGACAATTGGACAATTTTGTTTGAAATCCGTCCGTTGCACAAAGTATTTTTGAGTTCATGGTTTTACGTGCTAAAAATCTTGCCTGAATACTCAGATTTAGTCACATACCGTTCAGTTCAATTCAGTGATCATGTGTGTGACTTATGCACAGATAAAGACATCTCAAAATAATATAAATAGTGAAATTAAAGAGGCACTTTTCCTCCATCCTAAAGTGATTATATTTGAGGATAATAAAACTTTTCGATTAGTAGATCTTGAAACCAAAACTACCGAACCAGTCCCTGATCATGTTTACCGACTTGAAGACGAGATTCGAGACAAAAGATTGATAGAAAACAACCTATGGCTGGTTCTCAAGTCTGGTGAACTACTTGTTATCAATGTTTTGCAAGGCTTACAAATTAAAATCAAGAGCGACAATTTTGAAAACTACCGAATCTGTCGTTTGAAAACTGCTGATGGGAAATTGTTCTTATTCAGTGAGAGTGAGGAATGCCTTGGTTCTCCACTAAGCACTCAAGAGCTTGATAAAGCCTTTGCAAATGGCACTGAAGAAATTACTGTAACCTTTGAAAAAGTTCGCAGTCGTCGTTTTGATTATGATCTCCCATGGTCCAGCCTCGATGGCCTCAAAATTTATTCTGAATATGGACAGATTACAGTACAGTGTCCCATAACTGGACTTACCGAAACTATTGAAAGTGATGCTAAGATAAAATATGTAATACCTTGGATGGATCTAGCAGTAGTGGCCAGTAGCACTGACATGTGGCTGGTGGATTTGAAAGATTCCAATATTGCTTTCAATTTTGATAACCCGTCCCAAAAGAACTTCTACCCTTTAGCAGCATATAACAATGGCTTCTATTACATGTTATGGGACAAAGCAAAGGTTAATTTACTATTTCATTCCCTATATTTTTTTGTCTATATTGCTATATAATTTATATAGTTTGTAGATACTTATCCCAGATTCATAATTTTTTCAGGCACATATCTTCTGCGCTTGGAATATCTCTGCACCAGCTGAAGAATATCAAGCTGCTGAAAATTCAAATACTTCCATTTCAAAATCGTCTCAGGTTACACTTAAATCACAAATGCAACAACTGGTTGATGCTGCACTCTCCACTACCACAGAACCTGGACAGGTACTCACCCAATTCAAAACATTCTTTGAAAAAATTGAAGACCTTGCTTTTCTCTTTGAGAATGCTTTAAAACTTTGCCAGCATGATATTATTTACAAATCCTTACTACATCCTCTGCAGAAAAGGGTCCATACAACAGGTGATCAAAATCTTATTAATCAACTGTGTGATTTAATGGTAAAGGTAGATCTAAAAGAGTATATTTTGTTTAGAGGTAACAAAGCTTATGATGAGATCAATCTTTTTAATCAAGATTATAAACAGCTGTGTAAAACATTCATATCAAAGTCTGATTTAGATCTTGCCTCTATTTGTTGGTTGAAGTATTCAGAACTGAAGCTAAATATTACACCTGAGGATGTGCTGGAAATTTTAGATACCATTCCACACAACATAAAAATGGGGGCACTAATTATTTGGCTTAGGAACTTTGTCCCACCACTATTAGACGAAAATCCTTATTACATTGACTTATTTGTTAGATGGACTACACAGAGGGTATTCCTTTTGGAGCAATCCAGCTATTGGCCTAAAATTGGATTGAAATTCATTGAAGAAATCCTAACTGTCTTAGAAAGATCATCTAAAACTATATCCATAAGACCAATTTCTATGGACGATCTGGATGTATTGAAAGACCACATCAATTATATCATGGAGTTAAAAGAAAAGTATAAAATCAACATGCTGCTGGGAGAAATAAGTTCACAAAGTCCGAGCGAAGTCGCGCTAATAATGTTGCGACGTTGCTATACTGAAGACTTAAGCGCATTTCTGCAGGACTACTTACCAACATATGCTACGCGATATTTGTTTGAATTAGACGATACTCTACGTTCTTTTATTGAGAATGAAGCAGCTACTTGTGGCGGGAGTATAGACAGTTCACGATTAAAATTAATTATTGGCGCATTTCGCTCACCTACTAGCAGACTAGATTGTTTGCTTCAAGTCCTCAAAGTTCTTGATGTCCCTTGGGATGATACGGTTCTCGACTTAGCCATTGCTGCTGCAGCATCTGCTTTCAAAGATTTTACTGTTACTGATGCAGATCGCGTTTTAGCGCAAGAAATACAACAAGAACTCAATTACGCGAAGATTAAAGTTGTGTTGAAAAAATACAACTTCCCTCTATCGTGCACGGATTACACCTTAGTAATTCATAAACTGATTAATGCTGCAACTGTAGATCTCAATGATCTGAAAGTAATCACTGGTGTTTTAACTAATCACAAAAATTACGGCAGTGTCTTGTACATTGATCGATGTTTGCGAGATTGCGAAACCAGATCAGCATTAACTTACTTTAACGAACTACCAAATAAAGAGAAGAGGATACTGCTTAAGACAATCTTAACGAAATATGAGCAGATTATTAATGGCAATACAAGTGAGGCTGCAATAGAACGCAACTATCTCGATTTTTTAAAAGGCACGCAAATGATGAATGATATTCAAATAAGCAACATTGAAAATTTGTACCATCTGAAAAATTCTTATAATATACCGCTGACTATTAACTCATTGTATAATGAAGATTATGTTGCAACTAAAACAGAAGTATGGATTAGTGGCGATGGAGTTACAGCCAGTTCGGGACGTGGTCGATGTGTCACTCAGCTTACTCGCACGCACCTGTCTCGTCATGCCGAGTTAATAGCTTTGCTACGCAGGACATCCACCAGTAATCGAATCCGCAAACTTATCGAGAACCTTATATTATCAATGCCTTGTGACGAAAACTCGTCAATAACAGCAGACATATCAACGGTATTGTCCAATTTTAAAGATGGACGTAACTCATCACTTTTATTAGAGTCATTCGACGTACTCATTGAGCTTATGAACAACTGTCTCGAAGAGCACATACATTACCTCATAAGGTACATATCCGTCATGAACGCCTTGATAAATACCAATATTGTGGTAAAAAATCTGTCCATAACGTGGAAATTCCATTACATATTTTTACCTATGTTGTCGATTACTGCAACAAATGATTTGATTGTTTATTATTGTAAGAGTCTATCGCAAATGATTCTGATGACTTCTATGCAAATATCGTAAACAAAAACGACTTTTTGGCATTTAGAGTAGCATCCCATGCAATGGAAACTGCTGGTCTTTCAGAGGATACATTACTGGACTTGAACCGAATGAATGAAAAAGCATCTAAACGATTAATAACAAAGATATCAACCTCGCAGGATTTGGATGAACTGTTGTTAACTGGTCTGTTGTTGATCCTAAACAGCATTGAAGATTCTGAGGATAAGTTCTGGATCCTAGATATTCTACAAGGGCAAAACGATTCATTACCTCCTGCCCTCATGGGCTACCTGTCTTCAACGTTAATACGTCGAACATTTGCTCTTGATAGTATTTTGCCAGGAAATTCTACTTTATACCCCCCACAATATGTTTTGAAATCAAAATTCAACATAAATTTAGCCGAGATGGCTCTTCCAGACAGCACAGAAGAAACTTGGGATGTTAGAGTCGTGTTATTTCATGTCCTTCGTCAATATCCAAACACAACATTTGAACGATTAATTGAACTTTGTAATACTTTAAATGTTCCTATTAATGATGGTCTGTCTTTGCAACTCATTTCCTTGCTTAGTACATGGGAACTGAAATATAAAGTGTTCAATGATGATCTTGGATGCAGACAGCTTTACCTACACAATGATGAGAAGGATATCACAGCCAAATGTTTTGCTATATGGGAAAGTTTGGACGACAAAGCCGTCCTGAAAGACATTTTAAATGATTTCTGGAAGAATGGAGAAGTTACGCTGCATGGTCGATTGGTGTCAATCAATCCATATTTTTATGAAGTGTATACGTGCATCTACCATTTAATATATGGTTCTTCTGCTGACTCGAGCCACAAAAGGGAATATTTTTTGCTGAACTTCTTAAAAGAGTATCGAAGAAAGAGCAGTCCGAAACAGTATGAATATGAGTCGTTTTCCGTTAAAGGCATGTTTCCAGAAATTGGTCACTACCGACTTCCATTCCATCTATTTATGCGGGACGATATGTGGTCTAACTTGAAATCTGAAATAACCCTAGAAACATATGAGCGTTGGCTACCAGCAGTGGTCATGCTTTCTTTGGACGCAGATTCACAGACAGCAAGGGACATGATCTGTAGTAATGCGTTAAAACAAACTATGACCACGAGAAAACGCAATGAACCTGACGAAGAAGATTCTAAAGAGAGCGAACCATGGCGATTAACTACGCGAGAAGAGCCTCTTTTACGCGCCGCTCATCGATGTGTGAGGCACATTGCTAATATGGAATGGGCAGGAGCATGTCTGTTTTATGTTTTGCAAGGATGTGCCCGCGGAGCTGATCAAGTTGCGGCTGCACATTTGTGTTACCAGTTTGCTCAACGCTGGGCAGCCTTGCAGCCCGGAAATCGCGCCGTACGTCAAATGGAAAGGTTACACTCAACGCTTTCAACGCGACACGCATTGCAAAAAATTGAATGGGCGTGCGAGGAATTCTTGAAGCTCGCTGCAGAACCTGCACAGCTTATTCGTGCAATGTACCTTCATCCTAATTTCGTTGAAAAAATGTCTCGTCACGATGTCAACAGAGCTGCTAATGAAATTGCAGACAAAAATGGAATAAATATTAGTTCCATTCGGATTCAAATTCTTGAGAATATTTTAACAAGATCGAATGAAGAGAACAAGGCGAATGGCTCTTGTGGTCTTGATACCAAGAAGCTAATGACGGCCAAGTACATATTGAAAGCGACGTGTCCCAAAATGGGAGCAATATACCTATCACGAATTGCTTTCGATGATGAGAGTGACTTCAACAAATGCAAGAAACTTCGGGCTCTTCAATGCCTTATGAGTGTTGTTGATTCTGACACGGCCGTAAAAGTTACATATAGGCAACGCGACGCATTATGGTCCGCTTTGTTGGAGCTGCTTTACATAGTAAACTTGGAAAGCATTGATATGCCTTGGTTAGCGGCCACGTTTTCACAAGATAAAATTCGCGCTTTAGAGCAACTTCTACAAGCATCTATTGGAAATGTTGATGGTTTGAAATTAGCAGCGGATCTAGCGAAAAAATTCGGTAACGTGCAGCTGATACGAGAACTAATCCCGCTCTTATTGCGCTCGGGATTATACGAGGATATAATTCCTTTGTTACTAAAAATATCTGCTCCACCAGACGATGTTATCTACACTGCTTGGCGTGCAGTAATTTTATCTCCATTCCAGCGTGCTGACTATCCCATTACAGAACGTCAAAAAGCGAAATGTTTGAATGCTATCAACTTACTACCGGTGTGTCCAATAATAAAAGATGAAGATTTAATAGAGATTTGGAAAAATTGCGTTAGATGCAAATGTTTTGGTTTGGGATGTTTGGTTTTGCCATACATCACACCTCAAAAAAGGCAAACTTTATCAGAGCTTCAGAAAATCGATCGGCGTAATCTAATAGCCAGTCTTAAAAATTTACACTCTGAAACATATCTTGTATCTGGTGCTATGACTGTAGTGGAAAGTATGTCTTCAAGATATCGTTAAAATGCTTATTGTGTAATCTGTAAAAAATAAATGCAAGATTATTATTATTAAGTTCCTTATTTATAAAAATAAGTTACCTATTATAATAGCCCAGTAATTTTGTCGCCTGGATGTAGGTAGTATGCGTCAAATTAAGACTGTTTGTCTTTTTGGAGACTTGTTCATAATGTTGGCCCAATGAATCACCCAAGAGTGTGAGTGACCTCAAGTGCCTCCCGCAACTTGGGAGACTTGTTCATAATGTTGGCCCAATGAATCACCCAAGAGTGTGAGTGACCTCAAGTGCCTCCCGCAACTTGGTCATAAATAGAAATATAACGGAATATAGATTTTTAATTTTCGTGGTTTCTCAAATGAAAGAGCTTTACGAGACAAGCTAACTATAAACAAATTCCAAAAAAGTAAAATCGAAACACGCAAACTATATAAATTATACGACATGATTTTTTGCAGACATCTTTAAGATGTTGGTTTCTGTCCTCGAGAGCCAAAAATTTTAAAATCTGCGAAAAATACATTATTTTTCGTATGGGGCTCAAATGAAAACGCTTTACGAGAAGTTTTTAAATATACATTTAGATTTTAGCTCAAAAGCATTACAAAAAAATGCGAAATTCGAAATAAAGGGTGGACTTTAGAAGACTGTATTGAGAGACAGTTCTAATATCATTTTGTAGCAAATTTTGTCTACTTTTTAAACATGTCTCAGAAAAAAATTCTAAACCTAGTCCTTTTGGGTTATTATCTGCAAAAAAAGAAAGTTTGCGATCGACACTCGAGATCTACTTTTGGGTGATTCATTCCTTTAGGTGCATAATGTCCATTTTGCAAAATGTCCAGTGGTGAAAATATGTCCAGTTTGCATAATGTCCAGTTTGCAAAATGTCCAGTTTGCAAAATGTCTAATTGCAAAAAGTCCAGTTTGCAAAATGTCCAGTTTGCAATAAGTCCAGTTTACATGAAATACCGGGTCACTGACCAATGTGTAATGGGGAAAGTTGATCGCTTTCATGGGCTGAACTCACACCTTAATTTCGCTAATTGTACTTTTGCAAACTGGTAATTTTCAAGTCAGATAATCTTCAAACTGGACATTTTGCAATTGGACATTTTGCAAACTGGACATTTTGCAAACTGGACATTTTGCAAACTGGACATTTTGCAAACTGGTCATTATGCAAACTGGACATTTTTTCACCACTGGACATTTTGCAAAATGGACATTATGCACCTAAAGGGATTCATTGCGCCAACATCATAAACATGTCTGCAAAAAATAAAATAAAATAAATAAACCAGTCCTTTAGGTGCATAATGTCCATTTTGCATAATTACCAGTTTGCAAAATGTCCAGTTTGTAGAATGTCCAGTTTGCAAAATGTCCAATTGCAAAATGTCCAGTTTGAAGATGATCTAAATTGCAAAATGTCCAGTTTTCAAATAGTACCATTAGCGAATGGAGGGGTGAGTTTAGACCATTAAACCGAACAACTTTCCCAAAAACACATGGGTCAGTGACCCAGTATTTCATATTAACTGGACTTATTGCGAACTGGACATTTTGCAAACTGGACTTTTTGCAACTGGACATTTTGCAAACTGGTCATTATGCAAACTGGTCATTTTTTCACCACTGGACATTTTGCAAAATGGACATTATGCACCTAAAGGAAACCAGTCACTCCCACCCAATGTGACGCTTACGAGTTATGTATTATGTATAAAGATACTGGGCTATTAGAGTGCCTATATTAATTTAATCAAGTATATAAAATTTGTATTACAGCTAAGTATAAATTGTATGCCTTGTGTAACTTTGACAGTTATATATTTTCTTTAATAAAACCCTGTTTTAACTGTAAACTTACTTTTATTTTATAATGTGTATAATAAGTAGGTAGGTAGGTAGGTACCTTAATATTATTTTGATGTTAATTGTGCCCTAACATATGGATTGCAAGTAAATGATAAGGAGCGAATATAACAGGCAGCAGGTAAAGTCATCTCAAACAATGGAGAGTAGATTCCATGACCACGAGCTAAGTCTTCTGGAGTCTCACCAGAGTTGTTGGGCTTCTTTGCCGTATCTACCATGTCTTCTCTTAGAAGCAAAATAAGAAGAGTAGATTTACAGTGGCTTATTGCAGAAGCCAAATGTAGCGGAGTTTGTTCTGCAAAAACAAGAATTAGGTTATTTAAAAAAAAATGCGTAGCTTATTCGACTTCTTCTAGTCTTATTGTGGTCTTATAGATTATTTTTATATTAGCCTTATATACTGACCCCACTGCTAGGCAAAGGCCACCTATATCTTTTTCCAGGATTTTTGGTATGCGGCTGCTTCAGACCAGTTGGGATCATAATCAACCACATTTTTTGGTCTCACTCTGTGGCAACATTCTACAGGGATAATTTTCTGAAGGCATTCAGCTCACATGGCTAGCCCAGTCTATTTGAGTCTTGTGTGGCTTTTTTGCCCACATCACCTTTTGACACCTAGTGTGCTCCACTCCATTGTCAGAACTTTTGTAAACTGGTCAAGATTTTAAGTAATTAAAATTAGTTTAAGTAATTTCTTTTCTTATGCAATAAAAAAGAAATTATAATAACCTCCATCAGACAATGCTCTTGGATCAGCTCCTGCTGCTAAAAGTCTGGCTGCGGCCAAATAGTTGTTCCAGTTACAGGCAGAATGAAGTGGTGTCCATCCAAGGTCTGTCTTAGCTCCAACACTAGCGTTCATACTTAAAAGATAGCATATGGCTTCTACATGATTGCCGTAAGCGGCACGATGTAGTGGTGTATAGCCATCGCCGTCACGAGCATGAACAAGACCTGGCTGTTTGCTCAATATCTCCTTCAATGTATCTATTTCATTGTTTTCAGCAGCCCATAACACATGGTCGATAGGATTAGCTGTAGAAGATCAAAAAGATATATTTTTAAAAAGCTATTCAGGAAATAAATAGGTAAATCTAATTAAAAACACAAACCTGTTGGATCTGCAACTGTGTCGACGTCTTCATCAGCATCGTCCCAACCAGAAACGAACATTCCTGCAGTAGCAGGGTTTGACTTGCATTTCTCGATTTCATCGTGAATGTCTTCCAAACTTGTGGGATTTGCAGTATAAGATTCATCGGAATCGGACATAATTTCGGTCAATTTATTATTTAAAATCAAAACACGACGGACGATTCACAAAAATCCACAATAAATAAACGCTTTAGAACGTTAGAAAAAGAGAAAGTTGATCAATTAAACAAGGACAAAAACATCTTTTGTTTCTTTTTTCTCTTTTGATTAAAGCATATCTCTTTCTCTTTTACACAATGCAACATGTTCTCTGTTACTCGCACTTTGACAGATCGTTTTTGATTTCATTCTCTGTAAAATGTTCTGGCAACATAATATAGCTAACCAATAGCAGAACTTCATTAAGCCGAGTGTTGCCACATTGTCAGGATATTATGTATTTGCATACGTTTTTATCTTTAAATACGTAAGTAAGGTACGTTGGGGTAAGTTCGGCCGAGGTGTAAGGCCGTACGAGTTGATTTTCGGCGAATTAAGCAATAGTAATTGACTAACGAGAACTGACAATTGGAAAACAAAAAAATGGCTTCATGCACAATTTACCAGTTATGAAAAATATTGCTTAATTCGCCAAAAATTCAACTCGTACGGTCTTACACCTCGGCCGAACTTACCCCAACGTACTATACATAAATACATTATGCGTCACGCCTATATCCCCTCCGGGGTAAGCAAAGAGTAAACGCCTATAAACAAACGGTTAACGGTCACGTTTGACAAACGTTTAAGAGACTGCTCGAGTCCCGCCTCTTAGACCGCGTAGATACACACAGGCGACTTTCTTGCTCGGCGACACAGGATCTCCTCAGCGAACACGCTTGGTTAGGGTTACGTTACGACACCAGAAACGGGGTGATGCTGAGGCCAGCATCTCCCGCCATTCTGTCTTGTATTATAGAGGAAGCAGATAAGGTACAGCGGGAAAAATCCCGTCATCACAGGCCTATAACTCCCCTATACATATGAGCTTTTAGCAATAGAGGCATCTATTGCCAGATAGATAGTTTATATTTTGTGGTAGTGGTGGTAACAGACTGATAAAAGTTTCTAGAAATACCGAGAGGAGCTTATAGGTAGGGTCTCTGACGGAATAGCCCCTCTGCACCTCAAAGCAACTATTGGACTTTATAATTTAATAATAAAACAAAATTTTATTGTTAAAATTAAACATTGTTTTAATCATCTAGTATTATTTCCGGCGCCTGCTTGGTTGTGTTTTCTTTTTTGAGGTTTTGATCTAAACCCTCTCTTCAGATCAATAGATTTTTGTACTTTCGTGCTAATTTCTGTATGAATTTGCGTTTTAGTTTCTTGCATGGCTGCTTGGTATCCACTCAACAATCTTTCTGACACACTTGAGTCAATTTTCAACTGAGGAAGTTCATTTTTACCACCGCTCCTTATTAAGTCCTGTGAAACAAAAATGAAATGTGTATAAGATAAATAATCCTGAGCCATGATGAATTTAACTCAATCACATTATTCAGTGTTTCAGAGTATAATTTTGTACCAAGTATAAAGAATTTTTACCTTGAATAGTTGTATTTGGTTTTGCACTAATATGGTAACAGCGCGGCCCTTGCGCCCTGCTCGTCCAGTCCGCCCCACTCTGTGTATGTATGTCTTTATGGTTTTGGGAGGGTCATATGATATGACAAAGTTGCAGTCAGGTATGTCTATTCCTCTGGCTAGGGCATCTGTTCCAATCAATCTGAAACAATGAAATTAAAATATAAAAAGGTTGCAATATCAGAACACAGAGAGTAAATTCTTAACAAGAGTCTTATATAAAATAACACTTACACATTGATTTCTGATTGTTTAAACTTCTTTAACACAGATTCTCTGGTTGTTCTATCTAATGAGCCAGATAAATCTGCCACTTTAAGTTTGCCATTTCCCCAAACATTTAGCAGAACTGCCAATCTATGAGCTGACTGAGCTGCATTCGTGAAACATAAAACCTTATCCCACTTCTGTTCGACTAAAAAGTGGTATAAAATCAGTGGTTTTTCTTCTGGTGTGCAGCTGACAAACTGTTCTTGCAATTCAGCTGGAGTTGTATACTTCCTGATGTTGTCTTCATCTTCATACTCATTGATGGGAGCTGCAGAGAAGAGTCTTGGTTGGAACAGGCCCCATTGCTCCAATTTCTCTGGATCCTGTGATAAAGTGGCTGAGAACAGGAGCTTATGTGGTGGAGCTTTTTGAGAAATGAGTGAATTCCAGCTTAGACTTGGAACCTTTCCAGTTGTCAATTCGTTTTCTAGTTTTATATGTCTGTCCATGTGATAGAGCCAATCATTTTGGATGTGATCCATTATTCTGTCCGCTTCATCTATGACAAGGAATTTCAAGTGCTTGAGTGAGAAGCCTTCAGTGTTCTGTATATGCTCAACTAATCTGCCAGCTGTGCACACTATTATGTCCACCTGACTTATCCAACCTGCTGATTCAGCTGTAAAAAAAGAATTTAAAAACAATGCTTAGTTAAAGATTCTCTTTCAGGGTTACACATAGATTTAGGCTAGACTATACTCACTGTATCTCACAATTTGATTCTGTTCCTGTTGCAGTGGAGTGGAGCCACTCAATAAGGCAACATTTAACCCAGTCTTGGCAGCATACTTCTTGAAGACCTTGGCCACTTGAGCTGCAAGTTCTTGCACTGGCAGTACTACTAGTGCTCTTATATGTCGTCCAACATCATTCATCAGAATCTAGACAAAAATGGCAATTAAAATACAAAAAGACACAGTAAATATTATCTCAGTTAAGTTTTTTGTAAATTACCTGAATTATTGGCAGTACAAAAGCCAATGTTTTTCCACTTCCTGTAGGTGCAGACACACAAACATCATGAGGCCACAATGGATGTGGTATCTTATGCTCTTCTAGGATGAAAGGAATAACTTTCTCTTGTACAGGAAATAGCTTAGTGACTCCTTCACTGAGCAGAGTAGATTTTAGGGTGTCATGTAACCATGGTACATGTTGGACTGAACAGGACAAGTTTTGTAAGCTCGTTGAAACACCATCTGCATGTGAAAGCCAGTAGGGTAGAAGCCTTGGGACCTGTAACCAGTATGGAATAGATATGAGCGCCGATAGCTAAAAGGGCGGCGGCGGCGCGCCGACTGTTTTGGGTCGGCGGCGGCGGCGTAGTCGGCGGCGCGACATTTTTTCATATTTTTTGCACATAAATTGTCTATTGGTTTAATTTTAGAATTCTGATAATGTTTTAAGGGTTTTTTTTAAATTGCTGGTGTGTTAAATATGCAAGATAATTTTTCCATACAAAATAAACAACTTTTACTATGGGGGGTCACCTGCGAAATCGCAAAATTTGAAGACATACCGCCTGTTCTATTTCAGGATAGCGTTCAAAGTCGCAGGGAACCTTGTCCACAAATTTCTCCGTGACAATCTGAAAGAGACTCGGGTAGCGCATCTTATACTGAAATTGATGAAGATAAACTTCGTGGGCTATGGACGACAGCTGCCATAGTTTCACCCTGGCGATGTATTGTAGCGATGTATATGGCTTACTGACAGCCTAAAACGAATTAGCACTGTTAAAGCTGAATCTGAACCTCTAAATCCTTGTGGTAGAATTATGAAAGACGTTGACGTGATGATGATGATGATGATCTCTCCGGCCGATCGGCCATGGCGACTACTTCTAATCCTCATCAAGTCAGCGCTGAAGCGTCCGTAGGTGGTTATTGTAGCAGATTTTGGCAGTGAACTCCCGTGCGCAGTGTGAGCACGTGAGTTTGCCATTGATATAATTGTAGTAAGTGGCGACGGGAGGACGAGCCTTCAATTCATCGCGTTTACCGTCAAGGTCTGCTTTACAAGACAGCCCCATTCTGGCCGTTGTGCTGCCAAAACCTCAATTTGAGAGGGCTCGATGTTGCATCTTTTCATTTGTCTCTTCTAAACATCTTTAAATCGTAGGAGTTGACCGCCAAGCTTTTGCTTACCCTCCTCTAGTTCAGAACAGAAGATGCGCTTCGCCACTCGCTCACTGACAAGTTGTTGACACTACACGTTGACATGTAGTTTGGTTAGCAGAAGTCTGAAGGGAGCGGAAGGATACTACAATCCTAGAATCAGGCCTTATATTCTCCTTCAGGGGAGATAGAACAAAATCCTAGAGTGGCGTAAGGTTCCTCGTCAACAAAGCTCTCCGTGAAAATTTAAAGGAGAGCCGCAACATCTCGACCCTCGGGTACTCGTACTGAAACTGATATCAAGTTCATACAGGTGAATGCGCTGAGGAATAAGAACAAATAACCACTCTGTATTTGGCTTTGATGGACTACAAGTACAAGTAAGCCTTCAATTTCATCGAAACCTAGGCTGTTTCTGAGTGCCAAGTTTACTGGTGGTCAAGTAATTCTTTCTACTTTTATTTTAGCAACATCCCAGTTCTGGTATAATGATGTCGATACAGCAATTTAGAATTAAATAATTACTAGACGCAAATAAATGAGAAATTGAATATATTTCGACTCGATCGGCGCGCCGTTGCAATTTCGCGGCGGCGGCGGCGCGGGAAAATCAGCGGCGGCGGCGGCGCGCCGGCGCGGCGCTCATATCTAGTATGGAATTAATTTGTGATTTTATCATCAGTAAAGTGACATTAAAGGCTTCGCCACAAAAAATTAGAAGCCCGTTCAGCACATTTACAAAATAAACTTCATACAAACAAACGCTAGAGAAGCATTGAATGTGTGTCTAACTTTTTTGTGGTTATGCCCTAAATTTTTACCACAAAGACGTCTCACTCACTTTTGTCTTTTTCTCAAAATCCTGTGCTCCTAACACTTTGAATTCAGAAGTTGGTTTATCCTTACTCCGTTTCTCAGATTTAGGCAAATCTTCCTGCTTTTGCTCTTCGTCAATAACTTCTTTATCTTGAATTTCAGTAACATTTATTTCATCTTCGGTAGGTTTGGCTGGTTCCCTCAAGGTTATAACATCAGACTTCTTTTGCGAGGCATGAGCTTTCTTTCTCTCTTCAATTTTTTGTTTTAGATTTTGCAGATGTTTTGTTTCTTGGTCAATGATGTCGACATCTTCTTCAGTGCCTCTATACCTGTTAAAAAATCATTAAAAGTGTTTGAGCACCTTGTAAAAACCAAAGAAAATTTACCTTGGATAACCTTAAAATTTTTAGTATATACCTGTTTATAACAAATAAATCCATTATCTTAGTTCATTTATAAGAATGGCACTATGAATGCAAACGAAGTTTAACAATAAATTGTCTGTAAAATACAGAATTAGTGTCCAAAACGTCCAAAACAAGAGCAGACACTACATAACCTCAACGTGTTTTGAACTTTTGACATATGCTCAGTGGTGCCAGATCTCTCTATTTAATTTCAGCCGAAAATCTCTACCGATTATGCTCTGCAAAAGGAATAAATGACGAGAAGAATCATTTTAACACGTTCACGGACACAACCGCTATGCAAGTCGGTTTTGCTCTCGTATTTGGACGCAACTTCTATAGCATCCCAACTTTGACTGCGCATTTTGGACAGAAACGCTTAAAAAGGCGGCTGTTCTAAGTAAAATATGGTAGCTCTGACTTAACTGTCATATTTTACTGAATCTTGAGGCACTTTCTGTCCTGTAAGGAAGTTTTTGCACACATAGAAAAAATGGTGTGACCTCGCCTCCCGTGCCCCCCTTTTTCGCACACGAATGCTATAGCGGCCATGTTTGTATGGGATTTCGCTCAAACAAGTGCCATGTGCGCAGGAGTGTAGACAGGTACACAACAAGTGATTTTCGCGCATCGTTCATACTACCGTAAGTATTGTTTTTGAACAATTTACTTGAGTATTTTGGTCGGAATGTGTATAAAAGCGTTATATTGCACTTAGTTATTCACGATAACTTTGTTTGCACTGCTAAACTAATCAAAAAGCGGGATATTGAAGGCGTATCAATGTACCAACGTAGAAACAAAACGATTGACTTATCAACTCTAAATCTTACTAAAAATGTGATTAGTTATTAGTTTCTTGTAATTTTATCGTCGTTGTCTATACGTTGTAATATTTTGATCGTCTTTTTTGATGAATTCTGAAGTAAAACGAGTATCAATGTATGTAAACCTGTATCATCGTAAATATTACTGTTTGTGGTTACAGATGCGTCCAAAAAAGCGCCAAAAGCTAGCCAATGTCAACGAAGAAGGGAAGCTTCTAAGGTTATTCAATCCTCTGACGATGGGTCATCGGGTGGGGGAATCTAGTGTTGAAGAATCTGATTTATCGGCAAACGAAAAAATAAAGAACCGGATGAGGCAGGTAGTACAGATGTTTCAGGACATGATCCTTATAGTGACAAAACAGCGAAAAATCTACTTTCTGTCAACGTGGCCGGAAAAGGAAAACAAAAACGCGTGTGTTCGTTTTTTTCGCAACCATCTCCAGTGCAAAGCGCTTACTTCACCTTTGTCACCGCAGGAAAACAGTAAAGCTTTGACTAGCCTAGACGAACCCACCCATGTATTGACGCTAGAAAAGGACACCCTTTAGCGTCTGCAACACCAACCTGCCATTCCACAGCTACACGATGAGCCTGATTGTCCAGTTTCACAAGATAACCCTACGCATTCACTGTCGCCGCCACAGGAAGTGTCCACAGTATCATCTCCATTAGAAAAATCCGCATCTTTGCCCATTCAAACCCAGCCCACCCTTGCTTCTAACGTACCTCGCCAACATCAACCCAGAACAGCTTCATTACCTCATCAGAATGATTCACCTTCTTCGCAACATAGTCAATCTGATTCATCAAGGCCAGAACAACAATTTTTTCCAGTAACTTCATGAAAGTCTCCACTCAAAGACAAACAGATTGATTCACTTTCTCAGGATCGAAACAGAACAGCTTTATCAACTTTTCAGGACTCTACTGTGCCACATAGCGCGTCTGATTCATCGACGCCAGAAATACAACCTTTGCCTTTAACTTCTCGAGAACCTCCGGCAAGACAGCCAGGCATTAACTCTTTAGAATGCTACAGCTTCTTTACCACATAGCCTGTCTGATACATCGACGCCAGAAACACAATATTTGCCTTTAACTACACGAGAATCTCCAGCGAAAGACAACGAGGCGGTATCACTTTCTCAAGATCAACCAAGACCGGCTTCATCAAATGTTGAGTATGTGTCAGTTCCTTTGTCTCATTCCTTACCAGAAAACCAGCCTGGACCTTCAACTTCACAAAGTGAACCTGTCATCGATATGCTAATAAATGAGACTGCTAGTTTTCCATCACATGTATCCCCTACGATGCAGCAAGTAAACCTGGCGTCTTCACTTCAGTCAGACCAAGATGTCAGAGTTATTCGGTCAAGAGTGCCAAGACCATCTTCGCCTTTAAATCAATATGACTGGGAAGATACTACGGCACCAATACAAGAGTTTAGGTTTGATACTGCTAGCTGTGGGCCTACGGTACCGTTCGACGAAACGACAGGAGCTGTAGATATACTAGAGAATTTATTTACTCCGGAAATTATGAACCACGTTGTGGCCTGTAGGTACTAATGCTTATGGAGCTGCTTTATATGTTCTTTTTTGAAAAAGTACTGTATTTTGATACTTGGATTATGTTTTTCTTTGTCTATGAAAAAAATGATAAAAGAAGTTGATTTACTTTTATGTTTTATTTAGGTACCTATCTATATGCTAAATAATATCAAAATATTGATAAGAGCGACTGCATTAGCGTTCAGTTGCGTAGGATCACTGTCATATTTTACAATATAATGACTACTCAATGTGACAGAACTGCTATAGTGATCGAACGCTATTGCGTTTATGTCATGTTATAATTTACCCTTTCCCAGAAAATGTGACAGAGCTGCCATAGCGTCGGAATGCTATACAATACACGTCGTATTTTATTATACCCTTTATAAATAATTTGACGGTCCTGCTAAAGCAGCCGACTGCTGTACCATTCATGTCACACATCACCACGTTTTCATTGGATTATATGACGGCACTGCTATAGCATCTACATTTTATAGCATTTTCGTCACACACTAACGTAACCCAGGTAAAAAATGTGACAGAGATGCTATAGATGTCGCCTGCTATAGCGTTTATGTCATATATCACCATGTTATTGTCATGTCATGTGACGGAACTGCTATAGCATCCAACTTCTATAGCGGTTCCGTCATATACTATTGTACGTCAAGTATACTATGTGACAGAGATGCTATGGATGTCGACTGCTATAGCGTGCACTGTCCTATACAATGTTAATAGGTCATGATCGTGACCAGTACTACTATAGCATTCGAATTGCATAGAATTCAGTGACACAATCAAAAGTACGTTATAAATGTAGAATGACAATGATGCTATAGAAGCTGTCAAATTTCCATACAATTATTTTGTGTCAAACAGGGGTGACTGACTGTCCGTGAACGTGTTAAAAAATTACATGAGTGAGTAATGTCTTGTTAGCTTCCAAAATTGAGGGTACCTACAGATACGTCTATTGGCACCACCTTGATTGTTTGTTCCTGATCTACGAAAGATTGATCGTTTCTTAGGTTAGATCCAAATGTAGAAAACACTATCCCACCAAAAACATTTTCTTGTAAAAAGAACCAAGTCTCGCCTCTTAGTTCTACTGTAAAAAGTTGTGAGATCCATGTGATGCCAAGTCGGTTATTGATCTATTCAAGGATTACTTCAGAAAACTTTCATGTTAAGCTAATTACGCAATAGCTTAACATGAAAGTTCTCTGAAGTAATCCATGAATAGATCAATAACCGACTTGGCATCACATGGATCTCACAACTTTTTACAGTAGAACTAAGAGGCGAGACTTGGTTCTTTTACAAGAAAATGTTTTGTGGATCTCATTTCTTTTTGTAGGTAGTCTTCCTCTTTCTATTTTCTGAAACTACTTCTTAAGCCTCAGCTACAGATTTCCTCAAAGCCCATCCGCAAAGTTAACTTTGTAATCCTATACATTTGTATGGAAATACAAAGTTAATTATGCGGTTGCAAACGAATTTGCAGAATGTTATAGTTTTCCCTTTATTCATACACTAAATACAACTTGTATTCTAAGTTTGAAGCTCCTCAGTCTGCTAGAAGTACCTTAGAATTTTGATGATCGGTCAGTCAGTCAGTCAGGCAGAAAAATAAGAAACTTTGACTAACTATAACTTCTAAACTACTGGTATAAATTAGATGAAATTTGAAATGTATCGTGTCTATGCAGTGCTTGATAAGATATTTTGAAATGAGGGTTCTAAACTTATCGACAAGGGAGTTATGGGGGGGTCGAAAATGGCCTGAACTGGTTCTAGAAAAGGATGGTACGGCCGTGCCGCTTTCAGCTCGACTTGGTGGGGGCACTGCCGTGCCCCCAGATAATTTGGGCAATAAAAACATATAAATCTTTTTTTAGACTGACACCCACCCACCACCATCTGAAGACATGGCTGACAGGCTGACAAACAGACAAAATAGATCAAGGACCGTCCGATTTAGGTCAGTCTGGCAATACTTATATATGCGTTTCGATGTTGCTAAATATTTGAAATAGGATTTGCGCATTAATGCCAACGAGTTGAATGCGTTTTGTTTTGTGCAGATGGCTAATTCTCGTATCATGTTTTCATACAAAAATAGCTTCCGGCGGCCATATTTAGAAAAAGAAAGAAATGGCAATATATGTGATTCTTTGAGAATAAGCGAGATAGCCTATTTCTTGTGTTCCATTTCAAAATTTCGAGTATGCTTTCTCTTTTTGACAAGAAGAATTTGCATGTTGCTATCTTGCTGTCAAGCTACATGGGATTCATACATGTTTTTAATCTGTGATTCTCTCGCTCAGCGACGTTTCGGATCGGTGATCGGTGCTTTTTTGAGAATTTTCGATTCCTCAAACCGATCAAATGTTTCTCAGCCAGTTTTTCTCAAATAAAAGTTAATTCTTCCTTATTTTCAGTAAATTCTATTTGTAGTGGCGAAAATACAGTAATCCTCTCAAAATGGCTAGTGTATCCTATCAAATAGCAAATCTTCTGGAGAAGGTAAGCCGGGTGCATAATTTTATCAATATTTAGGGTTCAAAACCTTTGTTACTGATAATTTTATGGATCAAACATACATTTCCTATCTTATAGATGACATCCAACGACAAAGACTTTCGATTCATGGCTACAAATGATTTGATGACTGAGCTGCAAAAAGACAGCATAAAACTGGACGATGACTCTGAACGAAAGGTGGTGAAGATGCTCTTACGTCTTCTTGAGGATAAGAACGGCGAGGTGCAAAACTTGGCCGTCAAATGGTAAGTTTAGCGACAGAAAACACTGGCTTCTAACACAGCTGCTAAAGCATAACTGTCTCCATTGTTTATTACTTGCAAACATCTTTTCTTAGTCATAGATAGTGTTGTAATGTGATGACATGCAAGAATGGTGAAAACTATTCTATTTACATGATTCTGTGCCAAACTTGAAATTGGCACTGTGTGCAAACTTTTGTCCAGATGTGTAAATAAATTCACCTAGCATAATTCCCCTACTATAGTCTGACTTTATCACAAATTGCTTTTAGTCTTGGCCCACTTGTGAACAAAGTGAAGGAATACCAAGTGGAGGCCATTGTGGACACCCTCTGTGCCAACATGCTCTCAGAGACGGAGCAACTGAGAGACATCAGCAGCATTGGCTTGAAGACGGTCATCTCCGAGCTGCCTCTAGGCTCAAACACCCTTGCTGCCAATGTGTGCAAGAAAATCACTGGCAGACTGAGCAGTGCTATTGAAAAGGTAAAATGCTGAAAACACTTTAGGGTGGGGTCTTATCCACTTTGATGGATATCATTTAGGACTGGATAACAATTATGATCATTAAGATTCATTTAAATTGATCCTACAATAAATTAGAACAAGAATTATGCCAATAGTAATGATCTTTTGCAGTCCCAGACTGGAATCTGTATAGAAAATCATCTAAATCTCTTATCTCAAAAAAGAATTGTTTTAGTTTCAGTTGCACTCACTAACTAGACCACACCTATGATCTAGTTAGTCTGGGTAAAGACCAGATTTCTTGGAAATAATAATTTTTTAATGTTTCTAGTTGTGTGTTTCAGTGTTTGTTTACTTAGTTTTTAATCACAATTTGTTGTGCATTAAATTGTTAATTTTCAATATTTTAGCAAGAAGATGTGTCAGTCCAACTGGAAGCCTTGGACATCCTGGCGGATCTGTTGAGCAGGTTTGGTGGTTTGCTGATATCATTCCACCCAATGTTGCTCAACTCACTGCTGCCTCAGTTAGCTTCTCCTAGACAGGTAAAAATTGTTATGAATTTTCAATCAATCCAATAATATATGTAATCCAATAAATAAGGTGTTTGTAAAGGAGACCTAGAGAATCATTCAAGAAATCTCCCTAAATAAAATAAATACATAGTTTGAGTCCAGCAGCCATGAAGGCTGATAATGATGAAGATGAAATTTATTTAAAAAGTGAGAAATTTTAACACAGAAAAGGAGAATGCCCATTTCTGGTCTAAGAAATTGTCTCGCCTCAAAATGAAAATAAAAGCAATATGTAATATCCCTAATTCTAATGAAGAAAAGCTACAGCAATCATTTCAGTTACAAAATGTTAAGCAATAATTATACTTCATAATTATTTAACTTTGGCTTTGAGGCGAGGCCTGCAAGTAGTGAGGCAAGCAATTGACGAACATCCATACTTGAGTGGGCATGATTCTTTTCTTTAATGAATTAAGTAGAGATGTGATTTCAAAGAAATGGGGATTGTTCTAGTTATAAAATAAGGACTGTTATAAAATATTTTCACTCAGGCTGTGCGCAAGCGGACCATAGTGGCCCTGTCCCACCTGGTGATGTCCTGCAGTGCGGATCTCTACAAGAAGCTGATTGACCATCTACTGGAGGGTCTGAGCGCCTCCACATCACCCAGTGTTACTCGGACACACATTCAATGTATTGCTTCAATATGGTGAGTCATTTTAGTTATTGCATGAAATAGAAAGTTAGATTAGAAAGCGTCACATTGCAGCTCTGAAATTCAAGAATGCGTTTTAGATCTTCTATTTCAGCCTATTGCAGTCCACTGCTGGACGTAGGCCTCCCCCAGGGAACGCCATAAGGCACGATCTCCTATTTTTGCCATCCAGTCGCTACCAGCCGCCTTTTTTAAGTCATCGGTCCATCTGGCCGGAGGGCGTCCAACGCTACGCTTGCCGAGGCGTGGCCTCCACTCGAAAACCCGCTTACAAATGTGGCCAGCCCACTGCCACTTTAACTTGCTACACTTCCAGACTATGTCCGTCACTTTGGTCTTTTTTTCGAATGGCCTCATTCCGGACTTTATCCATTATAGAGATACCAAGCATAGACCTTTCCATAGCTCTCTGAGTGACGTGTAGCCGGTGGGCCAGTTTTACTGTCAAGTTCCACGTCTCGGCTCCGTAGGTTATGACTGGTAGGACATCTTACAGTTTGTTTAAAAAGTCAGAAGATTAATCAGTATCACACAGAGTTCTAAACTACTTGTTGTTGTGTTGAGTTTCAGGGCATTAAAAATACGTAAGCTTTTAAAATAGACCTGGCTGTGTCTTCAATGGAAGTACATTTTAATAAAGTTGTTTTACAAAAATACCTTGTCCATTTCGTACACTACTAAAATGATTTTTGTTTCTTTTTTATCTTGTTTACATTTTATTCAGCCTAGTTATGTAGCACTCCATTTTAAATACTTTTTGTCTCTCGCAGCCGCCAAGCCGGGCACAGGTTCGGCGAGCAGCTGGACCGCGTGGCGCCGCAAGTGCTGGAGCACTCCACGAAGGCTGATGAAGAGCTGCGCGAGCATTGCCTGCAGGCGCTCGAGGCGTTCGTGCTCAAGTGCCCCAAGGAGGTGCAGCCGCATATCGCCACGGTAAGAACCATCTCCCTTGCTGCTACTAACCAGCTGGACCGCGTGGCTTCGCAAGTGCTGGAGCACTCCACGAAGGCTGATGAAGAGCTGCGCGAGCATTGCCTGCAGGCGCTCGAGGCGTTCGTGCTCAAGTGCCCCAAGGAGGTGCAGCCGCATATCGCCACGGTAAGAACCATCTCCCTTGCTGCTACTAACCAGCTGGACCGCGTGGCTTCGCAAGTGCTGGAGCACTCCACGAAGGCTGATGAAGAGCTGCGCGAGCATTGCCTGCAGGCGCTCGAGGCGTTCGTGCTCAAGTGCCCCAAGGAGGTGCAGCCGCATATCGCCACGGTAAGAACCTTACAGTTACTATCCAGCTGGGCAGTTTGGCGCCGCAAGTGCTGGAGCACTCCACGAAGGCTGATGAAGAGCTGCGCGAGCATTGCCTGCAGGCGCTCGAGGCGTTCGTGCTCAAGTGCCCCAAGGAGGTGCAGCCGCATATCGCCACGGTAAGAACCATCTCCCTTGCTGCTACTAACCAGCTGGACCGCGTGGCTTCGCAAGTGCTGGAGCACTCCACGAAGGCTGATGAAGAGCTGCGCGAGCATTGCCTGCAGGCGCTCGAGGCGTTCGTGCTCAAGTGCCCCAAGGAGGTGCAGCCGCATATCGCCACGGTAAGAACCTTACAGTTACTATCCAGCTGGGCAGTTTGTGATCGCAAGTGCTGGAACACTCCTCGTAGGCTGATGAAGAGCTGCGCGAGCATTGCCTGCAGGCGCTCGAGGCGTTCGTGCTCAAGTGCCCCAAGGAGGTGCAGCCGCATATCGCCACGGTAAGAACCTTACAGTTACTATCCAGCTGGGCAGTTTGTGATCGCAAGTGCTGGAACACTCCTCGTAGGCTGATGAAGAGCTGCGCGAGCATTGCCTGCAGGCGCTCGAGGCGTTCGTGCTCAAGTGCCCCAAGGAGGTGCAGCCGCATATCGCCACGGTAAGAACCTTGCAGCTACTAACCAGCTGGACAGTTTGGCGTCGCAAGTGCTGGAGCACTCCACGAAGGCTGATGAAGAAGAACCTAAATGTAGGAACCTTGGAGCCACAAATCTCCACTATAAGAACCTTGCAACTAGCTGGACAGTTTGGCGCCGCAAGTGCTGGATCACTCCACGAAGGCTGATGAAGAGCTGCGCGAGCATTGCCTGCAGGCGCTCGAGGCGTTCGTGCTCAAGTGCCCCAAGGAGGTGCAGCCGCATATCGCCACGGTAAGAACCATCTCCAATAAATAAATAAATAAATAAATATCCCTGGACGAGACACACAGCGCCATCTAGCCCCAAACTAAGTAAAGCTTGTACTATGGGAACTAGAGAACTGATATAATACTTACATACTTTTTTTTTTTGTAAATAAATACATATTATACATAGAAAACACCCAGACTTAACACAAATACTTGAAAATTGACTTTACAAATATTTGTGTCCAGTGGGAATCGAACCCACGACCCTTGGCGTAGAAGGCAGGTGTACTATCCACTACGCCATCGGGACAGTCAATAATACAGCTACTAACCAGCTGGACAGTTTGGCGCCGCAAGTGCTGGAACATTCCACCAAGGCTGATGAAGAGCTGCGCGAGCATTGCCTGCAGGCGCTTGAGGCGTTCGTGCTCAAGTGCCCCAAGGAGGTGCAGCCGCATATCGCCACGGTAAGAACCACTTCCCTTGCAGCTACTAACCAGCTGGACCGCGTGGCTTCGCAAGTGCTGGAACACTTCACGAAGGCTGGTGAAGAGCTGCGCGAGCATTGCCTGCAGGCGCTCGAGGCGTTCGTGCTCAAGTGCCCCAAGGAGGTGCAGCCGCATATCGCCACGGTAAGAACCACTTCCCTTGCAGCTACTAACCAGCTGGACCGCGTGGCTTCGCAAGTGCTGGAACACTTCACGAAGGCTGGTGAAGAGCTGCGCGAGCATTGCCTGCAGGCGCTCGAGGCGTTCGTGCTCAAGTGCCCCAAGGAGGTGCAGCCGCATATCGCCACGGTAAGAACCACTTCCCTTGCAGCTACTAACCAGCTGGACCGCGTGGCTTCGCAAGTGCTGGAACACTTCACGAAGGCTGGTGAAGAGCTGCGCGAGCATTGCCTGCAGGCGCTCGAGGCGTTCGTGCTCAAGTGCCCCAAGGAGGTGCAGCCGCATATCGCCACGGTAAGAACCACTTCCCTTGCAGCTACTAACCAGCTGGACCGCGTGGCTTCGCAAGTGCTGGAACACTTCACGAAGGCTGGTGAAGAGCTGCGCGAGCATTGCCTGCAGGCGCTCGAGGCGTTCGTGCTCAAGTGCCCCAAGGAGGTGCAGCCGCATATCGCCACGGTAAGAACCACTTCCCTTGCAGCTACTAACCAGCTGGACCGCGTGGCTTCGCAAGTGCTGGAACACTTCACGAAGGCTGGTGAAGAGCTGCGCGAGCATTGCCTGCAGGCGCTCGAGGCGTTCGTGCTCAAGTGCCCCAAGGAGGTGCAGCCGCATATCGCCACGGTAAGAACCACTTCCCTTGCAGCTACTAACCAGCTGGACAGTTTGGCGCCGCAAGTGCTGGAACACTCCACGAAGGCTGATGAAGAGCTGCGCGAGCATTGCCTGCAGGCGCTCGAGGCGTTCGTGCTCAAGTGCCCCAAGGAGGTGCAGCCACATATCGCCACGGTAAGAACCACTTCCCTTGCAGCTACTAACCAGCTGGGCAGTTTGGTGTTGCAAGTGCTGGAACACTCCACGAAGGCTGATGAAGAGCTGCGCGAGCATTGCCTGCAGGCGCTCGAGGCGTTCTTGCTCAAGTGCCCCAAGGAGGTGCAGCCGCATATCGCCACGGTAAAAACCTTCTCCTATAGGTACAGGTACTAACCAGCTAGACAGTTTGGCGTCGCAAGTGCTGGAGCACTCCACGAAAGCTGATGAAGAGCTGCGCGAGCATTGCCTGCAGGCGCTCGAGGCGTTCGTGCTCAAGTGCCCCAAGGAAGGGCAGCCTCATATCGCCACGTGCTGGAACGTTCCACGAAAGCTGACGAGGTGCTCTGCGAGCATTGCATTGATTATACAGCGGCCATAATGTTACGTGCGGCTCAACATGGTCGCTGTATAACCCGTTCGAATTAAGAAGGCGCTCAATTCCTATGCTACCAACATGCCGCCAGGTAACTGTTTGAAGAAACGCACTCTAAAAACCTACCAAAACCATCCAACTGACATGCCATCAACACACAACTGAGACGATTTTCATTTATCTGATTTCGACCCCAGCTTACCCCAATTTTTTTGTTGCAGATAATCGACCTGTGCCTGCGCATGATCACGTACGACCCCAACTACAACTACGAGGACGAGGAGGGCGGTGGCGGCGAGGACGAGGACATGGAGGACGACTCCGCCCCGCCTGATGCGGAGCCCGACTCCGACTCAGAGGAGTACTCCGATGATGACGACATGTCCTGGAAGGTACTAGTAATACAGTCACAACAGTCCCTGGACATGGGCCTCTCTGTTCGCAATCCAAGCTGGCTGGCGGCGGCGAGGACGAGGACATGGAGGACGACTCCGCCCCGCCTGATGCGGAGCCCGACTCCGACTCAGAGGAGTACTCCGATGATGACGACATGTCCTGGAAGGTACTAGTAATACAGTCACAACAGTCCCTGGACATGGGCCTCTCTGTTCGCAATCCAAGCTGGCTGGCGGCGGCGAGGACGAGGACATGGAAGACGACTCCGCCCCCCCCGGACGCGGAGCCCGACTCCGACTCCGAGGAGTACTCCGATGATGACGACATGTCCTGGAAGGTAAGTAGTTCTGCTGGCTACATGCAGGACTCCGCCCCGCCGGACGCGAAGCCCGACTCCGACTCAGAGGAGTACTCCGATGATGACGACATGTCCTGGAAGGTAAGAAGGGGTGCTGGCTACATGCAGGACTCCGCCCCGCCGGACGCGGAGCCCGACTCCGACTCAGAGGAGTACTCCGATGATGACGACATGTCCTGGAAGGTAAGTAGGGCTGCTGGCTACATGCAGGACTCTGCCGCCGCGCCGGACGCGGAGCCCGACTCCGACTCAGAGGAGTACTCCGATGATGACGACATGTCCTGGAAGGTAAGTAAGTAGGGGGCTGCTGGCTACATGCAGGACTCTGCCGCCGCGCCGGACGCGGAGCCCGACTCCGACTCAGAGGTGTACTCCGACGATGACGACATGTCCTGGAAGGTAAGTAAGAAGGGGGTTGCTGGCTACATGCAGGACTCCGCCCACCTGGACGCGGAGCCCGACTCCGACTCAGAGGAATACTCCGATGATGACGACATGTCCCGGAAGGTCACTTATTGCCTCGTGTAAAAGACCAATTATAACTGTATTACTTTATACCTTCGACGATTCAACAAATTAATTTAGAAGCCTCTGACGAAATAAGAAAAATACAAAACCTTTCTGGTTTTTGTACAGCACATATTAGAATAGTACATTGTATACGCGGGGAGAAAGAAACCGATTACTAACGAGGGTGTAGTTTGAGGCCCGAAGCGCAGCTGAGGGCCTCAATACACACGAGTTTGTAGTCGGACTTTCATCCGAGTAATACATAGTGCTTTATACTACACCTGCGGGGTCAGTTGTAACAGCCACGGGGTGAATTGAAACATCCGGAAAAAAATAAACTACCTAAGTACACATTTCCAAACTCTCACATGCATACGGCAGCGCAAATTTTTAATTCAATAACTTTACAACTTATATAACTGAACAACTGAATAACTTACAAAACTTCACAACATACAAAACTGAACAACTTACAAAACTGAACAACTTACAAAACTGAACAACTTTCAAAACTGAACAACTGACAAAACTGAACAACTGACAAAACTGAACAACTTACAAAACTGAACAACTTACAAAACTGTACAACTTACAAAACTGAACAACTTACAAAACTGAACAACTTTACAAAACTGAACAACTTACAAAACTGAACAACTTACAAAACTGAACAACTTACGAAACTGAACAACTTAGAAAACTGAACAACTTACAAAACTGAACAACTTATTAAACTCAACCACTTTTTAATACTGAACAATTTTAAAAACTGAACATCTTTTCAAAACTGAACATCTTTTCAAAACTGAACAACTTTTGAGACTGAACAACTTTTGAAACTGAACAACTTTTACACCTGAACAACTTTAAAAACTGTACAACTTATGAAACTGGACAACTTTTAATGACAACTTTAAAACTGATCAACTTGTGGTCACCTACCTGTTCAACTAAAATTCCCACGGGAGGAAAGTGATTTGTATGGTTAATTCCCTCCCGCTAATTTGTACGTTGAACAATGACTAACGTTCCCCCTATAGAGTGTTAAGCTATAGGCAAATTACTATGCAGGTGTAGTATAATAGTAGTTTATGCAACTGCCTAATAATGAGAGGCTTTAGGATGAGAGTGTCTGTTTATCACACGAGGCGCAGCCGAGTGTGATAATAGTTTGACACGAGCATTCTAAAGCCTAATTATTTGCAGTTGCATACACTATTTTATCTACACTCTACAAGAAAAACTATGAAAAATAATTCAAACCTCCGCACTGCACTATGGCGATTGCAAGCCTATCTACTGAACCATCAACTGAACGACTTTTATACATATGTAACTTTTTAACTAAACGTTAAAATGGAGGCTCATAAAAACTGAACAGCTTTTAAAATTAAATAGCATTTATCGGTGAATTTTAATTCGAAAAATGATTTGAAGCAAAGATTTAATAATAAATAAGTCCTCATAATTTCAAGTGTCGTCCCGCCGCGGGTGACACTTGTTTATTTTTTTCATTCGTCTTACTGATGGCCAGTGTCAAATTGGAACAGATTACAATTTGGTACGCGGGTCAATTCGTTTATTTTTTTTTCAAATACTAGAAATCGAGTTACTTTATGTAGCTGCCAGTACTATGAAAGTTTTTTTTTAAATGCTGTATATTCGTAATGCAGTTCATTACGTTCGTACTTTCGATTCTGTAAAACGAATATTACGAACTGAGTGTAGATAAACTTAATTTTTTATCTTCTTTTAGACTTTTTTTTACCATTTCACATTATTATTTTCTATTATTGCATACCTTAATTTCTGATACTCTGAGCAGAAGAATCTTTACAAGTTTTTTTTTTATAATAAACAGGTGCGTCGTGCTGCCGCGAAGTGTTTGGAGTCAGTGATCTCCACTCGCCACGAGCTACTGCCGGAGATGTATCAAACCGTGTCCCCTGCGCTGATCGCCAGATTCAAAGGTAACTAACAAAATATGCACAGATTTTTTATTTCACCACTGTCTTCATAGTGATGATGATTGATGCTTACATAAGTTAATGATAGCTCAGCTTTTAAATATTTTATTATCAACTGCTGGACATAGGGCTCTCCTTAATTTAGGTATGTGCTATAATATGCCACACTGCCTACGTTTTTCGGGAAGTTGGGATTTTTTTATCAAATCGGTGTCACATACAAGCAATGATTCGTTGCTGTATCTATTAAAAAATAAATTCGCCTTATCGACTGTTATTTCGGAAACTACCTATATATTTTCCGATACATCGTTTCAGAGCGCGAAGAGAACGTGAAATGCGATATCCTAAGCGCGTATACAGCTTTATTGCGTGCAACTCGTCCACCGCCCGCGCTGCAGATGACTATCGCCGTCAATGATAACTCGCCTCAAGCGATGCTGAAGCAGAGGGTAAGAGATGTTTCAGTCAGAATGTGAAATGCGACATCCTAAGCGCATACACGGTTTTACTGAGAGCGACGCGGCCGCCGCCCGCGCTGCAGATGACTATCGCCGTCAATGATAACTCGCCTCAAGCGATGCTGAAGCAGAGGGTAAGAGATGTTTCAGTCAGAATGTGAAATGCGACATCCTAAGCGCATACACGGTTTTACTGAGAGCGACGCGGCCGCCGCCCGCGCTGCAGATGACTATCGCCGTCAATGATAACTCGCCTCAAGCGATGCTGAAGCAGAGGGTAAGAGATGTTTCAGTCAGAATGTGAAATGCGACATCCTAAGCGCATACACGGTTTTACTGAGAGCGACGCGGCCGCCGCCCGCGCTGCAGATGACTATCGCCGTCAATGATAACTCGCCTCAAGCGATGCTGAAGCAGAGGGTAAGCGATGTTTTCCATGCTGCAAAATAAAATTGTATGGTTAGATTCTAGTGGTAGTTTTCAGGTATCAAACTTTGATATTTAGACACTGTTTACTGAGAGCGACGCGGCCGCTGCCCGCGCTGCAGATGACTATCGCCGTCAATGATAACTCGCCTCAAGCGATGCTGAAGCAGAGGGTAAGAGATGGTTTCCATACTGCAAAATAAAATTGTATGGTTAGATTCTAGATTCTAGTGGTAGTTTTCAGGTATCACACTTTAATATTTAGACACGGCTTTACTGAGACCGACGCGGCCGCCGCCCGCGCTGCAGATGACTATCGCTGTCAATGATAACTCGCCTCAAGCGATGCTGAAGCAGAGGGTAAGAGATGTTTCAGTCAGAATGTGAAATGCGACTTCCTAAGCGCATACACGGCTTTACTGAGAGCGACGCGGCCACCTCCCGCGCTGCAGATGACTATCGCCGTCAATGATAACTCGCCTCAAGCGATGCTGAAGCAGAGGGTAAGAGATGGTTTCCATACTGCAAAATTAAATTGTATGGTTAGATTCTAGATTCTAGTGGTAGTTTTCAGGTATCACACTTTAATATTTAGACACGGCTTTACTGAGACCGACGCGGCCGCCGCCCGCGCTGCAGATGACTATCGCTGTCAATGATAACTCGCCTCAAGCTATGCTGAAGCAGAGGGTAAGAGATGTTTCAGTCAGAATGTGAAATGCGACATCCTAAGCGCATACACGGCTTTACTGAGAGCGACGCGGCCGCCGCCCGCGCTGCAGATGACTATCGCCGTCAATGATAACTCGCCTCAAGCTATGCTGAAGCAGAGGGTAAGAGATGTTTCAAAGCAAGAATGTGTAATGCGACATCCTAAGCGCATACACGGCTCTACTGAGAGCGACGCGGCCGCCGCCCGCGCTGCAGATGACTATCGCCGTCAATGATAACTCGCCTCAAGCGATGCTGAAGCAGAGGGTAAGAGATGTTTCAGTCAGAATGTGAAATGCGACATCCTAAGCGCATACACGGTTTTACTGAGAGCGACGCGGCCGCCGCCCGCGCTGCAGATGACTATCGCCGTCAATGATAACTCGCCTCAAGCGATGCTGAAGCAGAGGGTAAGAGATGTTTCCCATATCTAAATATCTACTAACGTGAAATGCGACATCCTAAGCGCATACACGGCTCTACTGAGAGCGACGCGGCCGCCGCCCGCGCTGCAGATGACTATCGCCGTCAATGATAACTCGCCGCAAGCGATGCTGAAGCAGAGGGTAAGAGATGTTTCAGTCAGAATGTGAAATGCGACATCCTAAGCGCATACACGGCTTTACTGAGAGCGACGCGGCCGCCGCCTGCGTTGCAGATGACTATCGCCGTCAATGATAACTCGCCTCAAGCGATGCTGAAGCAGAGGGTAAGAGATGTTTCAGTCAGAATGTGAAATGTGACATCCTAAGCGCATACACGGCTTTACTGAGAGCGACGCTGCAGATGACTATCGCCGTCAATGATAACTCGCCTCAAGCGATGCTCAAGCAGAGGGTAAGCGATGTTTCAGTCAGAATGGGAAATGCGACATCCTAAGCGCATACACGGCTTTACTGAGAGCGACGCTGCAGATGACTATCGCCGTCAATGATAACTCGCCTCAAGCGATGCTCAAGCAGAGGGTAAGAGATGTTATCTATATCTAGGTACTAACGTGAAATGCGACATCCTAAGTATACACTGCTTTACTGAGAGCCGCGCTGCAGATGACTATCTCCGTCAGTGATAACTTGCCTCAAGCTATGCTGAAGCAGAAGGTAAGCAATATTATTTATTAGATTCTAGAGATAATTTTCTGGTATCGATCTATGATATTTAGACCAATGTGCGTAAGAAAAAGCAAGCAGTACTTGAATTTCATGGTTTGGGTCAGCTCACGAAATATTTTTACATCCTGTATTTTTTGTAGTACTGCTACTTAATCAGCTATACGCGGTCTTATTTTCTACTTCTGTACAACTGAAATAAATAAATAAATAAATCTTTATTGTAAACACAATTAACCCTTAATTTGACGGTGTTCCGTGTGTGGAACATCAGTGAAAAAAAAATCTGGTGGCGAAATAACATGTATTTATTCAAAACTTTTTCTGTCAATACTTTGGCAGCACTATTTTATTTCTGGTAAAAAATAAATATGGGCCCTGTCAACACCTAAATGTCACTAGTGTCAAAATCATGCCGCTGACATGGAGACGTCCTGTACTCCGCAAGCTAATTTTTTATTTTTTGTTGGTTTTAGGCCTTGACCATTGCATAAACCATATTATTTTATTAAGATAATATAGTGTCTTGTCACACACATACGATATATAAGAAATTGTGCAGTATTTATTCACTAAATTACAGTTCAAGTCGCGTGTTCCTCACACGGAACATTGCCAAATATACCGTAAACTGCCGACGCGCGGGTTTGTTCCTTGTGAGGCACATTGCCAAAGACATAGTAAACTACTAAAATGTTGCTTTTTGTTGTAAATATCACTAAATTATGATTTTTATTGGAATGATTGGTGTGCATGTAATGTGTGTATTGTACGTTCCTCAAGTTAGATAGTTTGGCACTTGCACCGTTCTTACATTTTAAGGCTGTTTACACACATCACCGCGGCGACAGCGGCACCGTCGCTGCCACGGCGCCACTGCAGTAGCCTACCTTGAATTTGTATGCAGCCTTACACACGACACGCGCAGTAGGCTGCCTTGAATTTGTATTGAGCCTTACACACGACACGCGCAGTAGGCTGCCTTGAATTTGTATGGAGCCTTACACACGACACGCGCAGTAGTCTGCCTTGAATTTGTATGGAGCCTTACACACGACACGCGCAGTAGGCTGCCTTGAATTTGTATGGAGCCTTACACACGACACGCGCAGTAGGCTGCCTTGAATTTGTATTGAGCCTTACACACGACACGCGCAGTAGTCTGCCTTGAATTTGTATGGAGCCTTACACACGACGCCTAAGAGTTGACATAACGGTGCAAGTGTCTTACTTGAGCTGGTTTCCATTGTACCTTCCTATACAGTGTATATCCATAACGTATTACCCCACTAATACACCACTAAACATTTTGACTGGATAATTGGCAATGTTCCGTGTGAGGAACATCATTTTTCCAAAAAACCTGTATAGTAGGATTTTTTTAAATATTTTTTTATGTCTCTAATAATGTCAAAAGACAGACTATTCACGCAAAATAGCCTTTTTTTAAAGAAAATATCCTTGCCAAATAAAGGGTTAAGTCTTAACTTAAACATGGCCGCAGCCTCCTTTTAAGCAAAAATTGCCTGTGGCAGGAGACTACGCTCTTCCGTAGTATTATAACAATGAATTTAATTGTTGTCTACTATAAACATAATTTTAAACAAAAGAAAACCAAAAACAAAATTAAACAAACTGAAACTATATAAAATAAGTTACATTTCGTTATAAGTTTTGCTATGTGATATTCAGACTGCCTGACGGTACTCGCGCCAATTTCACCCACTTCATTTGAACCGCCTGAAGTAAAGTGAAGTTTACGCGAAGAACGTCAGCGTCAGTCTGAATATCATCATCTCGTCTAATACCCCTTTATCTCTGCAACAGGTGCCCGGCGTGGTCAAAGGCGCGTTGCGCGTGATTCGCGGCCGCAGCGTGCGCGCTCGCGGTTGCGCGTTGGCTCTCCTGCGCGAACTGCTGACGTGCGCGCCCGGCTGCCTCACCTCGCACGCAGAGCGAGTTATACGCGCACTCACCCCCGCGCTCACGTAAGTACCCATGGAAGTGACTAGGATACGTGCATGTAAACCTTAACTTAAGGGATCAAGGGCGTTGGCTCTACTGCGCGAGCTGCTGACGTGCGCGCCCGGCTGCCTCACCTCGCACGCAGAGCGAGTTATACGCGCACTCACCCCCGCGCTTACGTAAGTACTCATGGAAGTGACAAGGATGCGTGCTTGTAAACCAAAACTTAAAGGCTCCAGGACGTTGGCTCTCCTGCGCGAACTGCTGACGTGCGCGCCCGGCTGCCTCACCTCGCACGCAGAGCGAGTCATACGCGCACTCACCCCCGCGCTGACGTAAGTACCCATGGAAGTGACTAAAGATGCGAGCATGTAAAGTAAACCTTAACTTAAAGGACCAAGAGCGCGTTGGCTCTACTGCGCGAACTGCTGACGTGCGCGCCCGGCTGCCTCACCTCGCACGCAGAACGAGTCATACGCGCACTTACCCCCGCGCTGACGTAAGTACTATACCCATAGAAGTGACAAGGATGCGTGCATGTAAACCTTAACTTAAAGGATCAAGGGCGTTGGCTCTGCGCGAGCTGCTGACGTGCGCGCCCGGCTGCCTCACCTCGCACGCAGAACGAGTTATACGCGCACTCACCCCTGCGCTTACGTAAGTACCCATGGAAGTGACAAGGATACGTGCATGTAAACCTTAACTTAAAAGGATCAAGCGCGTTGTCTCTACTGCGCGAGCTGCTGACGTGCGCGCCCGGCTGCCTCACCTCGCACGCAGAACGAGTTATACGCGCACTCACGCCTGCGCTTACGTAAGTACCCATGGAAGTGACAAGGATGCGTGCATGTAAACCTTAAGTTAAAGGATCAAGGGCGTTGGCTCTGCTGCGCGAACTGCTGACGTGCGCGCCCGGCTGCCTCACCTCGCACGCAGAACGAGTTATACGCGCACTCACGCCCGCGCTTACGTAAGTACCCATTACCCGTGGAAGTGACAAGGATACATGCGAACCTTAACTTAAAGGATCTAGCGCGTTGGCTCTCCTGCGCGAACTGCTGACGTGCGCGCCCGGCTGCCTCACCTCACATGCGGAGCGAGTTATACGCGCACTCACGCCTGCGCTTACGTAAGTACCCATGGAAGTGGCAAGGATGCGTGCGTGTAAACCTTAACTTAAAGGATCAAGGGCGTTGGCTCTCCTGCGCGAGCTGCTGACGTGCGCGCCCGGCTGCCTCACCTCGCACGCAGAACGAGTCATTCGTGCACTCACCCCCGCGCTTACGTAAGTACCCATGGAAGTGACAAGAATGCGTGCATGTAAACCTTAAAGGATCAAGCTCGTTGGCACTACTGCGCGAACTGCTGACGTGCGCGCCCGGCTGCCTCACCTCGCACGCAGAACGAGTCATTCGTGCACTCACCCCCGCGCTTACGTAAGTACCCATGGAAGTGACAAGAATGCGTGCATGTAAACCTTAAAGGATCAAGCTCGTTGGCACTACTGCGCGAACTGCTGACGTGCGCGCCCGGCTGCCTCACCTCGCACGCAGAGCGAGTAATACGCGCATTAACCCCCGCGCTTACGTAAGTACCCATGGAAGTGACAAGAATGCGTGCATGTAAACCTTAAAGGATCAAGCTCGTTGGCACTACTGCGCGAACTGCTGACGTGCGCGCCCGGCTGCCTCACCTCGCACGCAGAGCGAGTCATCCGCGCACTCACGCCTGCGCTTACGTAAGTACCCATGGAAGTGACAAGGACACATGCGAACCTTAACTTAAATGATCAAGGGTGTTGGCTCTCCTGCGCGAACTGCTGACGTGCGCGCCCGGCTGCCTCACCTCGCACGCAGAGCGAGTCATACGCGCACTCACGCCTGCGCTTACGTAAGTACAATACCGGCAGCCGATGTGAAAATAGACAGCAGTGAGTACAATACCCATAGAAGTGACAAGGATACGTGCATATAAACCTTAACTTAAAGGATCAAGCTCGCGGTTGTGCGTTGGCTCTACTGCGCGAACTGTTAACATGCGCGCCCGGCTGCCTCACCTCGCACGCAGAACGCGTCATCCGCGCACTTACGCCTGCACTGACGTAAGTACAGTACCCATGGAATCGACAAGGATACGTGCATGTAAACCTTAACGTAAACGATCAAGGGTGTTGGCTCTACTGCGCTAACTGCTGACGTGCGCGCCCGGCTGCCTCACCTCGCACGCAGAGCGAGTTATACGCGCACTCACGCCTGCGCTTACGTAAGTACCCATTGAAGTGACTAAGGATTCTTCTTTTTCGTCGTAGCCTCATTACTGACGGACGTGACTACTCTGGGCAATGTTCGTCATCAGCTTTCTCCAAACTCCTCTGTCTTGTGCCATATGTATAGCCACAGGTATAGCTGCCTGTAAGGTGGTATGTGTGGCGTCCCTTATTGTGTCACTCCAACGTCATCACTAAGGATACGTGCATGTAAACCTTAACTTAAAGAGTCAAGGGCGCGTTGGCTCTACTGCGAACTGCTGACGTGCGCGCCCGGCTGCCTCACCTCACACGCAGAGCGAGTTATACGCGCACTCACGCCTGCGCTTACGTAAGTACAATACCCATGGAAGTGACAAGGATGCGTGCATGTAAACCTTCACTTAAAGGATCAAGGGCGTTGGCTCTCCTGCGCGAACTGCTGACGTGCGCGCCCGGCTGCCTCACCTCGCACGCTGAACGAGTCATACGCGCACTCACCCCCGCGCTTACGTAAGTACCCATGGAAGTGACAAGGCTACGTACATGTAAACCTTAATTTAAAGGATCAAGGGCGTTGGCTCTCCTGCGCGAACTGCTGACGTGCGCGCCCGGCTGCCTCACCTCGCACGCAGAACGAGTCATCCGCGCACTTACCCCCGCGCTTACGTAAGTACCCGTGGAAGTGACAAGGATGCGTGCATGTAAACCTTAACTTAAAGGATCAAGGGCGTTGGCTCTACTGCGCGAACTGCTGACGTGCGCGCCCGGCTGCCTCACCTCGCACGCAGAGCGAGTCATACGCGCACTCACCCCCGCGCTTACGTAAGTACCCATGGAAGTGACAAGGATGCGTGCATGTAAACCTTAACTTAAAGGCTCCAGGACGTCGGCTCTACTGCGCGAACTGCTGACGTGCGCGCCCGGCTGCCTCACCGCGCACGCAGAGCGAGTTATACGCGCACTCACCCCCGCGCTTACGTAAGTACCCATGGAAGTGACAAGGATACATGCGAACCTTAACTTAAAGGATCAAGGGCGTTAGCTCTACATGCGCGCCCGGCTGCCTCACCTCGCACGCAGAGCGAGTTATACGCGCACTCACCCCCGCGCTTACGTAAGTACCCATGGAAGTGACAAGGATACATGCGAACCTTAACTTAAAGGATCAAAGGCGTTGGCTCTACTGCGCGAGCTGCTGACGTGCGCGCCCGGCTGCCTCACGTCACACGCGGAGCGAGTTATACCATAAGAGTAAACACACCTAGAGGCGACACTCCCCCTCCAGACGCGCTCAAGGTCATTATATTAGCCTACCGTCTGGCGCTCGCAGTGCGAGCAATTCGGTCGGGAGTGCGCTTCGCCGCGTAAACGTTCGTCGCGCGGGTCAAATTTTTTTTTTTCGGAAAAGTTTAGCCTTGCCGAATGACTATGTAGTACGGTCAGTTTTGAGCAAAAGTGCTCTAGAAACGGATTTTTATTTGTAATTCCTCTAAATACTTACGATTGGTATCGTTGGATTCCTTGTGATGTCCACAACACGGAACTGTCGGTCGTAGAGTGCAAAAGTGGGGATAGAGGGTGGGGGGGGGATCAAAGATGGCGGAAAAGCAATTTGGTTTTTACGCTATAACTCGACATATACTGAACCAATTTTAAAAATAATAGTTGCGTTTTAAAGGCAATAAACTGTTGTATGTTTCGTCCATAGACATATAATACTTGTTCATTATAGTTTATGAGTTATCTTCTTAATTAAAGCCTTGCAGTAAATACTCTAGTTTTTAAGTACGGATTGTTCGAAAACTAGTAGCTTTTCGAAAAAAATTGTCGAGTAATAAATTATAGAATGGACATTCAGCTATTTAAAAATGTAAGTATAATTAAACTGGACCCTCAAACCACTAAGATATACCTATTCGCGTCAACCGAGTGGTGTAGTCGCGTACAGGTGCGCTTGCTATTGACGATGCTGTTATTTATTAAATTTTTGTTTGTATAACAGCAAGTTGCAAGGAACGCCATTTCTTGTATGAAGCATTGCTCCCACCAAAAAACATTGTGTAAAAAACATGCCAAGTCTCGCTGGAGGTGCTTATTTATTTTTAAAAAGTAAAGTCGTGCTAAGTCTAACGTTCCAAGTGGCTTTAAAAAGGATGTAGTGAACTGAAACTAGACTGAAATTTATAGATTAAGTTATATTGGTTATTTATTTATATTTAAAAGCATTGAACTATAATTTTAAAAATAAGTTTTATCACAATCTTGATTGAAAGACTCTTCAGAATTATATTTATTGAAAAATGAAACAGAATCAATATGGCAGACGCCCTTCATACAATTTTGCTGCTTCTTAACACAACTGCACTTCGCCGTCACGCATTGGCATGACATTAATTGTATGTCATTCATGGACAATTAGTCTAAGCGGGTACGGTCAAATATCACCCGGAAGCTGTTTTGCCGGCACAGTTGATGCCGCTTTGCTCAGTGATACTAGGGACCATTGTGAATGATTCCATCCGAGGAAATGAAAAATCCATCCACTTGATTTCAAGATGGCGGACCTTCGTTTTTTTGTATGGCACTAAAAAAATAATTCTTCTGGAGACCATCGTGTGGGGTATCAAATGAAAGCGGTACATGAGACGATTTCAAAAATATATCGTTGTAATACATTTCAGTTGCCCTTTTAGAAAAAAATCACGTTTTATGTTTAAAAGTAGTCAAAACATGCCAAGTTTGAGGTTCAGTAGGTACAAAACGGCTGACATAAAGTTTGTTTAAAGTATGCCAAATGATCCACCTCTGTTTTTTCTTAATTTAGTTATTATCCATTTTTGGTTGATTAAGCCTGTTATATTTCTATTTTAGACATTTTAAAAAACTGCATGACAAAAATTGATCTTAATTTAATACATCTTGTATGTTCAGATGTTCATTTTGAGTAGGGAAAACACCTAAAGTTCTCTAAAAATAAGAGAATACCCAAAACATATATCAAATGATCATTCATTTCGTCGGGAAAGTCCTGGGAATTCCCGTTTACCGTTGGAGTGTATAAATAAAGTGTTTTTTTTTTAATTCTTCTTTTCACGTTCGGTAGTTGCTATCACCAGTTGTGATAGTAATTTATAACCGAACATGTTTGAAAAACTACTTGATAAGTGTACAAAAAATGTTTAGGTTGATTTAATACAACAAATAAGAAAAAAATACAATTTTTAATTTATTTTTGCAATTAAAATTTGTTTTAAATTATGTTTTTTCTATAACGTTTTAAACATAGTCTAAAACAGGTTTTAAACAATGTTTTAAAACACCGAATAAAAGACAACCGATGTGGCGCAGCGGTTAGTATGCCTGCCTGCCACGCAAAGGTTCCGGGTTCAATTCCCGGTGGGGTCTCTCACAAAGTTGATATTTATCACTTTGTGAATTTGTTCCCAGTCTGGTTAGGACATTGCAGGCTGAACCACCTGATTGTCCGCAAGTAAGATGGTTCCGTGCTTCGGATGGGCACGTTAAACCGTCGGTCCCGGTTGCTGTCTATGATGGCGGTCGTTACACAACCATGTCAGAGGCCTGCTACTTGCAGTAGGCGGTTGAAAAACTCTGACACCAGGGTTCATCGTGTCGTTGAACGACTCGGTGTCCCACACGAAAAGAAGATAAAAAACATCGTTTTATTTAGAATTGTTTAAAACACATGTTTAAACATATTGTTTAAATCATGCCAACCCTGCCTCTCTCTACCGTAAAAAAATGTGAGATTTTCGTAAATAAGATATTGACCTAGAGTACTGTTGTTCCAATAGGGCAAATTTGACAGCTTTCAAACCCATACTAAAAGATTTTTACAGCAAAATTTGTTACAGCAGACCTACAGAAGTGAGATTTCACGATTTCACGAGTAGAGAAATCATGGTAGATACCTATGTCAAATCCGCTTTTTACTCGACTTGCCGGGGGCACAACCGTGCCCGCAGATTCAAAATGATCCAGCTCATCATTATCTAGCTTTGAGTGTAAAAGCAATCATGAGAAGAATTGGATCTAAAACATTTTTGGAGGCGCACAAGCAGTTCTTACTAACCTACTGCAGTTTCCAATGATCTACTTTCTATTGCAAAATATACATTAAATCTTATTATTTTCGAAATTCCTTTCCTGACGTTAGTTTTAAGGATATGGTGGATCATTTGGCATACTTTTAACAAACTTTATGTCAGCCGTTTTGTACCTACTGGACCTCAAACTTGGCATGTTTTGACTACTTTTGAAAATGTAACTTGATTTTTTTCTAAAAGGGCAACTGTCATGTATTACAACGATATATTTTTGAAATCGTCTCGTGTAGCGCTTTCATTTGATACCCCACACGATGGTCTCCAGAAGTTTTTTTTTTAGTGCCATACAAAAAAACGAATGTCCCCCTCCCACCCTCTATCCCCACTTTTGCACTCTACGACCGACAGTTCCGTGTTGTAGACATCACAAGGAATCCAACGATACCAATCGTAGGTATTTAGAGGAATTACAAATGAAAATGTTCATAGTAGTTTGAAGGCAAACCGTACTAATGGTGCTTATGGCTGTAAAAGTGATGCGAGGATGACTCTGCATCTCATTTTTTTAATTTGCCAAAATATGAGCCAAGGTAACTGATGATGACGATGTTACAGTAAATAGGTACCTACCTACAATTCTTAATACGTAATTGGTTTTGTGTTCTCCTGTTTATTTTTACTCAAGTCGGTACCTAAATAGTTTCGGTTTTGTAATCCGACATACCTATCTACCTCAGGTAATAAAGTTATTCTTTTAAGTATAGTAGGTAAATTATTTGCTCGGTTAGTCTTAATAAGACTCCAGAAACTTGCTGATCGTGTATATCCCGAATCGCAATGTGGATTCCGCGCCCAACGTTCCACAACAGATATGATCTTTACACTTCGCCAACTGCAGGAAAAGTGTAGAGAGCAGAAAACACCTCTGTTTGTGGCGTTCGTCGACCTTAACAAAGCCTTCGACACCGTGAGCAGGGAAGGACTCTATACTGCACTTTTAAACATCGGGTGCCCTCCAAAACTTCTAAGCCTCATTAAATCCTTCCACGAGGACATGAAAGGATCTGTTGTTTTTAACGGCAATACATCCGAGCCGTTCGAAATGCGTAGAGGTGTTCGCCAAGGCTGCGTGTTGGCTCCTACCCTGTTTGGTATTTTCTTCTCATTGCTTTTAAAGTTGCTTTCGGCGATGACCAACAGGGTATACACCTGCACACTAGGGCTGACGGGAAGCTGTACAATATCTCGCTTCTTAGGTCAAAGCGTAACCGCGATGACTTATTCGTCGATAGCCTTTTGTTCGCTGACGATGCAGCCTTCGTTGCTAATTCTCAAAGTGAGCTTCAAGACATTGTTGATAAGTTTTCCCACGCGTGTTCTCTGTTCTCAATGTCCATTAATGCCAAAAACAGTAGTGCTAGCTCAAGGTGGAGAAACACCACGTATTTTGCTCGATGGCGTTCCCTTGAACATAGTTGACAAGTTTTGCTACTTGGGGTCGACTGTGTCGAACAATCTCACCCTCGATGCTGAGATCAATACTCGTATCGGCAAAGCGGCGACCATGTTCGGCAGGCTCAGTACAAGAGTATGGAATAATAAACACCTGACCACAAAACCAAGATAATTGTTTACCAAACTTGCGTTCTAAGCATACTCTTGTATGGAGCTGAAACCTGGACTTCGTACGCAAAACAAGAACGTCGACTCAACACATTTCATATGCGCTGCGTAAGAAACATCTTGCATATAACTTGGCAGGACAGAGTCACAAACGAGCGAGTTCTAGAAATTGCACAGCTGCCTAGCTTTACCGCTTTGCTTAAGCAAAGACGATTGCGGTGGCTAGGGCATGTGTACCGCATGGAACCTTCGCGTCTACCACGGCGTGTCCTGCTTGGCGCCGTAGCTAACGCCAAAGAGGAGTTGGAAGACCGATGCTACGTTTCAAAGATTGCGCCAAACGGGACATGGCTGCGTTTGACATCGACCATCAAAGCTGGAGAAGCTTGCTGAGAATAGGGATGTATGGAGAAAGCGTGTGTTTGATGGGCGTAAAGCTCACGACGATGCCTGGTTCGCTGGTCTCGCAAACAAAGGCAAAACGACATCTAAACATGCATGTGCCAGTCTCTAATTCCACCTTCGTTTGTAGAGCGTGCGGAAAGTCATGCCGCTCCCGTATCGGCTTATACAGCCATGAAAAATCTTGCCTCAGACACTGAATAAATCGTCTGTCACAGACGTATGAGGCCAATGATGATGGTAACAAACAAATTCATACCTACCTATTCATCGCAAATCTTTCGAAATAATTGGATTTGCACGATTTTTCATTCTCTGGTGCGTAGGTGTGTAAACATACTACGCCGAAAGTCTTGCAACTGCTTGGCGGGCCGCTAGTTTGGAATAAAACTATTAGCACGTGACAGCCCTGACTTAAAGTGCGGGAGCGCGCGGGGCGTTACGGGCTGAGGGGGGAAGTATGTATTTAAAACGCGGCTTTTGGGGCACAGACAAAGGAGTTTCATTTCTACACGGTAGTGTTATTATTTATTCTTATGGTTATACGCGCACTTACGCCCGCGCTAACGTGAGTGCTTTACGATTCCTTTCATTCAACCATGGAAATAAAATACCGAAGAGCTTGATTTTTATCCATGATTTGTAGAAGCCAATTCGGTTCCAATAATATAGTTATAGGGAAATAAACACACAGATCATGGATATACATGGGAAATAGTATCGGGCCAAGAGTATGCCTTGAGGAATGTCGTAAGAAATAGATTTCTCTAAATTATAAATTACTCATCCATCCTAAATGTTTGCAGTGACAAAAGCACAGCGTCGTCAATGAAGATCGAGACGTTGGTTTTCATAGTGTGCCTGCTGCGAGGACACCCAGCCGAGAGCATGCGCCCGCATGTAGCTGCGCTAATGCCTGCAGTTATTGCTTGTGTGCACGACCCCTTCTACAAGGTAACAACACTACATACACACATACATACACACGTGTTGATAGTGCGCGGACACCCGGCCGAGAGCATGCGCCCGCACGTGGCTGCCCTTATGCCCGCGGTCATCGCGTGCGTGCACGACCCCTTCTACAAGGTAACAACACTACATACACACATACATACACACGTGTTGATAGTGCGCGGACACCCGGCCGAGAGCATGCGCCCGCACGTGGCTGCCCTTATGCCCGCGGTCATCGCGTGCGTGCACGACCCCTTCTACAAGGTAACAACACTACATACATACATACACACGTGTTGATAGTGCGCGGACACCCGGCCGAGAGCATGCGCCCGCACGTGGCTGCCCTTATGCCCGCGGTCATCGCGTGCGTGCACGACCCCTTCTACAAGGTAACAACACTACATACGTATTCATAGTATGATTACTTAGACGTCGGTCGTTACACAACCATGTCAGAGGCCTGTTACTTGTAGATGGTGTGGTAACGGCAAAGAATACTGCCACTGCTAGTCCACTCAGGGTGTTTGGTTAGCGGTGACGTTGAGTTTATGATCTATGAGCTTAATATCTGTCGATTATTGTCAACCGCATGGTGGCGGATAACACCAACAATAGCATTCCCAAAGAGGGTTGACGTCAGTCAGGCGTCCGGTCCAAAACAATGCCAAATCCTTTTGCTACATGATTTTGTGCTGTTAACAAAACATGTTGCCTGGCAGATAAGGGTGAGAATCCACCAGAGCTGTGCGAGTAAAATGAGTCGTACGAGGATGTGTAGCTGTGCTGTGGAAATGTGTAGGGGTTTCCACCAGAGCTGTGCGAGTAAAATGTGTCGTACGAGGATGCGTAGCGGAGCTGTCAAAATGCGCATTAATGTGCGGAGCGAGGATGCGTTGCGAAGCTGTGAAATGTGTGAGCGGGGGGGAATGCGATGTAGTGGAAACCTCGCAACATATTCCTAGCAGCACATTTCTCGCAACACATTCCTCGCTACACATTCGTAGCAACAAATCCTTCGCACACATTTCTCGCTTGTTTTGTATGTAGAATGGCCTCGCTTCGCTCAACCCTATTCCACCAGAGCTGAGCTAAGCGAGGCTAGGAAAATGAAGTGATTCTATTGGTGGATTTTTTCCTCGCACACCGCTTAGCTACCTCGCACAGCTCTGGTGGATTCTCACCCTAATGATTTCATTTATCGCTTACTAGCAGGGTAGGCAGAGATGTAACGAATGACAAATTCAGTCGTTATCACTAGGCCTGACAAATATTTGTAGGCCATCTCAAAAAATTCATACATCATACTCTAGTGAACTTTTCATCGGAAATTTTAGCCCCCTCTTTCGTGCCCGTAGATAGAAATGGTAGAATGCTGTTCAAATTCATCACGCAGCTTCAATTTGACGTCAGAGGATTTCCTTTCTTGCATCTTTCATTTATGTACAAGAGTATTCACATGAACTTTTTTGGTTTTGTTTAGGTCACAGCGGAAGCGTTGAGGGTACTGCAGACGCTTGTCAAAGTTATTAGGCCACTTGGTAAGTTCTAGTATAATATCAGTAAGAGTGGGTTTCGAAAAAACAGTATATGAGTTACAACTTCTGCGTATACAGTGTGTAATCACAAGCGGGCATTTATTCAAACTGGCGAATCCAGGCATCTATACAAACATCTTTTACTCTGGGGCCATCTGTGAAACAAAAACAGTTGTTCCATAAATTTTTCCTGGGTAGGTATATTAGGCTTTTCTATGGAAATGCTGACTTCTTTATCGTGATTTCACATATGGCCCCATAGTAAAAGATGTTCGTTTAGCTGCCTTGATTCACCGAGATTATTTGAATACATGCCCGCTTGCGGTAAAAACTCATGAAATAAGTTTCTTCTATTTACAATAACTTGAGTATATGGTTGCTTATTATTGTAGATCTGATAGAAATCGATGGCCAAGAGCCTCGCGTCGCGCCCCCTCCAGAGGACCTCCAGCGGTTCATACCGGACATGTACCAGTGCACTCTAGTACGCCTCAGAGCCACTGATATGGACCAAGAAGTGAAGGAACGCGCCATTGCTGCTTGCGGACAACTGCTGTGCCACTTCGGGGACTTGCTGCAGGTATAGTAGCTTCTTAGGTCACTTGGACCTCCTATAGTATAGTAGAGGTCAAGTAGATCCCCAGCGATTCATACCGGATATGTACCAGTGCACTCTTGTACGACTCAGAGCCACTGACATGGACCAAGAAGTGAAGGAACGCGCCATTGCTGCTTGCGGACAACTGCTGTGCCACTTCGGGGACTTACTGCAGGTATAGTACCTTCTAAGATAATTTGTACCAACTATAGTATAGTAGAGTTCAGGTACCTATATATCCAGCGGTTCATACTGGACATATGCCAGTACACTTTAGTACGACTCAGGGTCACTGATATGGACCAGGAAATAAAGGAACGCGCCATTGCTGCTTGCGGACAACTGCTGTGCCACTTCGGAGACTTGCTGCAGGTATAGTAGCTTCTGACGGCCACTTGGACCTCCTACAGTATACTAGATGTCAGATAGAACTCCAGTGGTTCATACTAGACATGCACCAGTGCACATTAGTACGACTCAGAGCCACTGATATGGACCAGGAAGTAAAAGAATAGTAAAGTAGAGGTCAGGTAGATTTCCAGCTGTTCATACCGGATATGTACCAGTGCACTCTAGTTCGACTCAGAGCCACTGATATGGACCAAGAAGTGAAGGAACGCGCCATTGCTGCTTGCTGACAACTGTTGTGCCACTTCGGGGATTTACTGCAGGTATCTGCAGCACAAATAAATCAACATCTTCATACTACTGCTGTGCTGCGTCTCATCCATCATATATCGACTTCACTCTCTTCTGAGCGAAACTCAAAAGAAACAGCATATTATCAATTTTCAAGTTACTGTTTTTGGATACAGACAGGCGACAGGCAGTGTCTTGCCTGATAGATGAGATTAAATTTTGGTTCTCATTACTTCAGTATAGAAGCTGACTACGAAATCAAATTATTATAATACATCACGCCTATGTAAGCAAAGCGTAAACGGCTGTAAAAACGACCATTACACCACGTTTGACAAAAGTTTGAGAGTCATTCAGAGTACAGTGTAGATAGCGACAGGTTGTCAGCCTGTCGCCGAAAATTGCAATACAGTTCAACTCTCAAATCCCTAAGTCGCGTTTTAGGACAACCCGTGAAAGATATCGGGTGATGCTATTCTAAGCCGGCACCACACGTTATTATAATAATCTGTGAATTTTACAGTAATGCCAACCCTTTTCGTTTCAGAATGAACTACCATATTGCCTTCCGATATTCTTAGAACGTCTACGCAACGAAATCACAAGACTTACTACTGTAAAGGCTTTGACTAAAGTCGCAGCTTCGCCATTACGTATCAATTTATCTCCTATCATGGTAAGAAATCGCATTATATTTCGTTTGATTCTTTCTTCGAAGACAAAGAACCAATTGAATAATTTACACTTCCCATCAGAAAAATCGAGACACTTAGCAAGTTTACGTTTTGTACGAATCACATTATTTGTGATACATGTTTATTTAGGAAAAAATGTCTAATTTCGTTCAATAGTGCGTATTACGAGGTTTCTAAATCATAATGTCAATATTCAAAAATCAGCTTTTTACAGAGATTTCATAGTTTGTTTAGCTATGACAGGGATGGGGAAATACATTTTGGAAAGGGCCATATCACAGAATCACAACGTGTAAGCGGGCCAAATAAGTTTATTAATTACTAAAAAAAATACAAAAAATTTTGTTTGTCTTGATGTGCTTGGTCGATGATATAAATGAATTTTTGACTGTTCGTCTACAAGCACGTCAAAATTAGTTCAAATTACTTAACGTAACTTTTAAAATACACTCACTCAAGGTGTTCGTCAGTCAATTTGTTCCTCAGTTTGTTCTAACGCAGCTTCATTGTGGAAACACTTGCTCACAGATATAGAGGTATGAAGATCCAAACATAGAAATAATTTTCTGAGCATGATTTCTTAAATTGAGAAACTTACATTTTGACAATGACTTTTAAAATCGGGAGATAGGTGACGCGACGCACGACACGACGGACGAGGAGGATAGGTGGTAGGTCGCTCGCGCCAGTAAACACCTAACTACCTTCACCGAATAGATATCTACTTATTAACGTGATTAATTGAACTTGAGGGCCAAACTTAATAAAAATCATTCAGTGACCGCGGGCCGGATGAAATCACGCCGCGGGCCGGATTTGGCCCGCGGGCCGCCATTTCCCCATCCCTGAGCTATGAAAACGAAACTGTTTCGATTTTTTTGATGGGGAGTATATTTTATTTATGTTTCAGTCTGATGCAGTGCCAATTCTAGGATCGTTTTTGAGGAAAAACCAGAGAGCGTTGAAACTATCAACTTTAGTTTTGTTGGACACTCTAGTCCAAAATTATAGTCAGACTATGAGCATAGAACTATTGAGCAAGGTAAGCCATTTTAATTTTTAATTATGCAATTTTTATAAATGTTTTTATATTTTTTTTTTACTCTTTTGAGGTTGTGTCTATCCAAGACTATTTTAAGGGACTTGGTTCCCGAATTGTGTCTGAATGAAACTGATGCTCGCTAAATGCATTCCCGACGACACTACTACCTGGTTCATAGAAGAAAGGGACCTGAAATGGCAACATTATTGTTTACGTCTTTTGCAAATTACATACCATTTGAGCAAGATGTCAACATTAATGTTGCCATTTCGGGTCCCCTTCTTCAATGAATCAAGTAGTAGTAGAGTTAATTAGACTAGACAAAGGTTAAAAAAGGGCCGATAACCCGATTAAATAACATTCTAGACACGACCTTATTTTCAATTTAATCATGAATAAATATGTGTTCTAGGTGCTAATGGAGGTGCCACCACTAATCTGCGAGCAAGACTTGCACTGTGCTCAAACCGCGCTTACTTTAGTCCGCGACGCGTGCCTCTCCTGCCCCTTAGCGCTTACCGACGACGTACGGCAAGCGCTCACGCCCAACATACTCGCGCTCGCCAACTCCCCGCTACTGCAAGGTGAGCGTGACAACATTTGCATCTACTTTTACACCTTAAGAAGGGATAGTTCAAGAATGAATAACATCTGTTGCTGTAACTAAAATTCGAATTTGATTATATATAGGTAAAATAATTCGATTATCAACATCTAATAAACGAAAGAGTATGTGCCACGGCTGGGATTCGAACTTGAAACTCATTCTAATTGCGCCAAACGGGACACCAAAATTATAATCTAGCATCGCTCAGTTTCATATTCATCAAGGGTTCCGATTTACAGAGTTCTTGATCGACCACGATGTCTAAACCAGCCTGTTCCACTATCAAATGTACCGTACCTGTTTTTAGAATTTGCATAAAACGACTTATTAAGCAAGAACTGTTTTTTCCTTTGACACTGAAACATGTGAGTGTTGTGTGCGGTGATTTCCTAGGGCACCTGCTGGATCAAGTGAAAATGCTTGGCCGATTCGTGCATAAAATGTCGCTGTTTCAAAATATAAAAACAAAATTCGTAATCATAACTTATCATTTACCAGGTGGAGCTCTTAAGGCGATGCTAGGCGTGCTGAGCGCGCTAGTATCAGCGGACGTGGCGGGATGTTCCCGACGGGAGCTGCTCGCGCTGCTCGTGGCGCCAGTACATCGCGTGCACGAGCACAACGCTACTGCACACCATATGAAGCAGGTATATCCAGCTCTTAAGGCGCTGCTAGGCGTGCTGAGCGCGCTAGTATCAGCGGACGTGGCGGGATGTTCCCGACGGGAGCTGCTCGCGCTGCTCGTGGCGCCAGTACATCGCGTGCACGAGCACAACGCTACTGCACACCATATGAAGCAGGTATATCCAGCTCTTAAGGCGCTGCTAGGCGTGCTGAGCGCGCTAGTATCAGCGGACGTGGCGGGATGTTCCCGACGGGAGCTGCTCGCGCTGCTCGTGGCGCCAGTACATCGCGTGCACGAGCACAACGCTACTGCACACCATATGAAGCAGGTATATCCAGCTCTTAAGGCGCTGCTAGGCGTGCTGAGCGCGCTAGTATCAGCGGACGTGGCGGGATGTTCCCGACGGGAGCTGCTCGCGCTGCTCGTGGCGCCAGTACATCGCGTGCACGAGCACAACGCTACTGCACACCATATGAAGCAGGTATATCCAGCTCTTAAGGCGCTGCTAGGCGTGCTGAGCGCGCTAGTATCAGCGGACGTGGCGGGATGTTCCCGACGGAGCTGCTCGCGCTGCTCGTGGCGCCAGTACATCGCGTGCACGAGCACAACGCTACTGCACACCATATGAAGCAGGTATATCCAGCTCTTAAGGCGCTGCTAGGCGTGCTGAGCGCGCTAGTATCAGCGGACGTGGCGGGATGTTCCCGACGGGAGCTGCTCGCGCTGCTCGTGGCGCCAGTACATCGCGTGCACGAGCACAACGCTACTGCACACCATATGAAGCAGGTATATCCAGCTCTTAAGGCGCTGCTAGGCGTGCTGAGCGCGCTAGTATCAGCGGACGTGGCGGGATGTTCCCGACGGGAGCTGCTCGCGCTGCTCGTGGCGCCAGTACATCGCGTGCACGAGCACAACGCTACTGCACACCATATGAAGCAGGTATATCCAGCTCTTAAGGCGCTGCTAGGCGTGCTGAGCGCGCTAGTATCAGCGGACGTGGCGGGATGTTCCCGACGGGAGCTGCTCGCGCTGCTCGTGGCGCCAGTACATCGCGTGCACGAGCACAACGCTACTGCACACCATATGAAGCAGGTATATACCAGCTCTTAAGGCGCTGCTAGGCGTGCTGAGCGCGCTAGTATCAGCGGACGTGGCGGGATGTTCCCGACGGGAGCTGCTCGCGCTGCTCGTGGCGCCAGTACATCGCGTGCACGAGCACAACGCTACTGCACACCATATGAAGCAGGTATATACCAGCTCTTAAGGCGCTGCTAGGCGTGCTGAGCGCGCTAGTATCAGCGGACGTGGCGGGATGTTCCCGACGGGAGCTGCTCGCGCTGCTCGTGGCGCCAGTACATCGCGTGCACGAGCACAACGCTACTGCACACCATATGAAGCAGGTATATACCAGCTCTTAAGGCGCTGCTAGGCGTGCTGAGCGCGCTAGTATCAGCGGACGTGGCGGGATGTTCCCGACGGGAGCTGCTCGCGCTGCTCGTGGCGCCAGTACATCGCGTGCACGAGCACAACGCTACTGCACACCATATGAAGCAGGTATATCCAGCTCTTAAGGCGCTGCTAGGCGTGCTGAGCGCGCTAGTATCAGCGGACGTGGCGGGATGTTCCCGACGGGAGCTGCTCGCGCTGCTCGTGGCGCCAGTACATCGCGTGCACGAGCACAACGCTACTGCACACCATATGAAGCAGGTATATACCAGCTCTTAAGGCGATGTAAGGTGTACTGAGTGCTTGTTATGAAACAGGTATTTTATCTTACTAGGTAAAGCTCTAAGCTGCATTGACGCAGTGCCGATGTGTTTTCATGGCTAAAAAGACTTTCAGCTGCTGGCCACGTCGATGCCAGGCTAGCTTTCTGCATTCAGAAATTAAACATAAGCTCTGCTAAAACTGCTACTGTATGCATATTTCCATTTTTTTTTCAAATATAATGTTTAAAATGTTATTTTTTTTCCACCAGGCTTTCCATTCGCTAGCCAAGTGCGTGGGCGCAGTCGTGGCAGAGGGTGGCGAGGAAGCTTTCGATGTAGTGCGCGGGTTCCTGCGCGACGCCGAGCGCCCGCCGTCCGATGCGCACCACATGTTTGCACTGCTCGCGTTGGCAGAAATTGGAAAGCATTTGTGAGTATCAATATCTTATCAATATCAATACATCAAGACACACACGCCAGCCAAGTGCGTGGGCGCAGTCGTGGCAGAAGGTGGCGAGGAAGCCTTCGATGTAGTGCGCGGGTTCCTGCGCGACGCCGAGCGCCCGCCGTCCGATGCGCACCACATGTTTGCACTGCTCGCGTTGGCAGAAATTGGAAAGCATTTGTGAGTATCAATATCTTATCAATATCAATACATCAAGACACACACGCTAGCCAAGTGCGTGGGCGCAGTCGTGGCAGAAGGTGGCGAGGAAGCCTTCGATGTAGTGCGCGGGTTCCTGCGCGACGCCGAGCGCCCGCCGTCCGATGCGCACCACATGTTTGCACTGCTCGCGTTGGCAGAAATTGGGAAGCATTTGTGAGTACACGGCGATCGAATTTAGCAAGCTATAGAGTGCGCCTAACCAACGTTAGCCAAGTGCGTGGTCGCAGTGGTTGCAGAGGGCGGCGAGGAGGCTCTCGATGTAGTGCGCGGGTTCCTGCGCGACGCCGAGCGCCCGCCGTCTGATGCGCACCACATGTTTGCACTGCTCGCGCTGGCAGAAATTGGAAAGCATTTGTGAGTATAATGCGATCGGTTTAGCAAGCCTTAGAGTGCGCCTAACAAACGCTAGCCAAGTGCGTGGGCGCAGTCGTGGCAGAGGGCGGCGAGGAAGCCTTCGATGTAGTGCGCGGGTTCCTGCGCGACGCCGAGCGCCCGCCGTCCGATGCACATCACATGTTTGCACTGCTCGCACTGGCAGAAATTGGAAAGCATTTGTGAGTAGAAGGCGATCGAATTTAGCAAGCTATAGAGTGCGTCTATCAAACGTTAGCCAAGTGCGTGGGCGCAGTGGTCGCAGAGGGTGGCGAGGAAGCTTTCGATGTAGTGCGCGGGTTCCTGCGCGACGCCGAGCGCCCGCCCTCCGATGCGCACCACATGTTTGCACTGCTCGCGCTGGCGGAAATTGGGAAGCATTTGTGAGTATAATGCGATCGTTTTTATATAGCAAGCTATAGAGTGAGCCTAACCAACGCTAGCCAAGTGCGTGGGCGCAGTCGTCGCGGAGGGGAAGAGGCTTTCGATGTAGTGCGCGGGTTCCTGCGCGACGCCGAGCGCCCGCCGTCTGATGCGCACCACATGTTTGCACTGCTCGCGTTGGCGGAAATTGGAAAGCATTTGTGAGTACTTTGGTACCTGGTTGACCGAGATTATTTAGTTTTTGAACAGATGGCGTTGTTAGTTTTAAAAAAACGCACAAAAAAGGAGAAAAGCAACTTTGGAAAATGAAACCTCGATTTATCGCCCCCGAAAACAGCTATTTACAAAATTTTTGATAATCGTTGGAGCTGTTTCCGAGATCCCGAGGTGGCTTACGTCCAACAGTAGGCTGCTATGGGCTGATATAATGTGTGTTTTATTTGATAAGCTTCGAAGATTCACATTTTATCTTTGTTAAATTATACAATAAACTTATCTATCCATTATAATGTGTTATTCACAGAGATCTGAGCGGGATCCCGAACTTGAAAGAGGTCCTGCTGAATTCCTTCACGCCATCCTCCGAGGAAGTGAAGTCAGCTGCGAGCTACGCACTGGGCTCAGTGGCAGTGGGAAACCTGCCCAAGTTCCTTCCGTTTATACTGCAGCAGATAGAGGCACAGCCCAAACGACAGTACTTATTGCTGCATTCCTTGAGAGAGGTAGGTTCTTGCTTATAACTGTTTTATCGGAATGGAACTTACTGAATGTGACAAAAGTTAAGACTTTTTGGTTGATTCTTGGTCGGTTGATCATAAGTCGATTGCACAGAAAAACGCTTCATGTGGGTTATCTATCGTGAATACTACGATAAAATTTTGCCACCGCATTTATCTCGTCTGCAGCTTCCTACTAAAGTTCGGCGCACATGAGACGACAAAATAATGTCGTGGTACGCATGTTAGTCGGGAATGTCACGTTAAGAAGCTTTTCCATTTCATCGATGGAATTTATCATATTTCATCATAATCGTTTGAGCTGAACATTGAAAGGGACTCTTTTTCGCAGATTATTTCCTGTGAATCGTGCACCCCCGAAGGCGTTGAAGCGCTGAGGCCGTTCATACCGGAGATATGGGTGCAGCTGTCCAAACACTGTCAGTGTAATGAGGAGGGATCTCGTAATGTTGTAAGTATGCAGTTATAGCTTTTCACACGAGAGACAAGACTTTTCTATAAAGCCCACAATACAGGATGTAAAAAAACCAACTGGAAATATTTCAAGGGGTGATCTAGTCCATGACACAGTACACTAAACAACAACAAATTCTTTCTGAACAATTCTTTTTCACCTCCTTAACATAATGTACCAGCCTACCGAGTCTACTTATAAGTATGGGGGAGTTTAATTTTTATTTTTATATTTTGACCTATGTTCCTTGAGTGACGTTATGGACTAGTTTAAATATTTTGTAGTTGATTTTTTTGCTCCAAATATTTAGAATGAATATAATTTTAAAAAAATCATTTTGTTTTAGGTTGCTGAATGTCTAGGAAAATTATGTTTATTAGAGCCGCAAACACTGTTACCACACATAAAGGAGTTCCTGAAGTCTCCCGAACCACTCACTAGGACGACCGCTGTAACGGCTGTCAAATTTACTATTTCTGATCAGGTAAGCTAGAATCCCGTACCATATAGCGTTCTTGTTTCATTTTGTTTTACATGTTGGCGCCGTGACCAGGATGTTAATAAAATATTCGTAGAAAATCAAAAGAATCCAGTTCGATAAGCTATAGTCATATTTTTTGGTATATTTTGGTGCCGTGACCAGGATGTTAAAAAAATATTCAGTTTGATACTATAGTCACAAATTATTTCTTTTAAATTTTCAATTGTTTTATCCAGTTTTCCGATTGGAACAGTTTCTAACTCTCTTTTTCTTTCGCGCTTTGGTAATGAGAAACGCAGATTTAGCATAAGTCTAATCCAATCACGCATTACAGCCTCAAGCGATCGACCCGCTACTCCGCTCGTGCATGTCAGAACTGCTGGTGCCTTTGAGAGACCCCGAACTGGGCGTGAGACGAGTGGCATTGGTCGCGTTCAACTCAGCGGCGCACAACAAGCCCTCCCTGATCCGCGACCTGCTGCCGCAAGTGCTGCCCACCATATACAGCGAGACTAAAGTCAAGGTATTCAAACATAGAACGCTCTGATAAACGTGTGTCTGTGAGCCGTATTATTCAAACACATTTAGTTAAAATAAAATTGAACGTGGTAAGATGTCAACCGATCGCCTCATATACGTTTTTATTTAATTATTCAATTATATTTTCTTTGGCGAAAGTTGTCCAATTTGATGGGCTGAGTCACTCCTTCAAGTATTTCATACTTGGACAAATCAACCTCTGGACGCGACTCAATGACATTTTACCCTTTACCCCTTTAGCTCCGAACCTAGGTAAAATTACCTAGGTACACCAACGGCAACCGTCAGTGTGACTTTGAAACTGCAAGAGAAAACATACCCCCAAAAATGGGCAAATAAGCTGTTTTATTTTGTAAAAACTATAGCCATCGGACAAACAATATTTCTTATCACGCGTAAATACATTTTTGTGCTATATTTCTCGTTATTTACGTGAAAAATTAATAAAATACGTATGACAGGACCGTATAATACGTCTCCATAAAAAGGTCATATTCTATAACACATTTCAACCAATATTGTGTATAACATTTATGAGCCGGTTTATATCAATCATTTTTTCATTCGTTCACCAATGATGGGCAAATTAGTGCGGGAAAATTGTCGATGACCGACATCGATAAGAATGATTAGGTACTAGTATTACCAGCGCAGACGAAAAATGGATGCCGAATTGAAATACTTACCTAACCAAATTTCCGATTGTCAAAAAAATGTTTTTGACAATCGGAAATTTTCAAATTAGGACTCTGTTACCTCTTTAATTAAATAAACTGCGAACATGACATGAAACAAGTCATAGATAATTTGGCTTCAGAATTTGAAAATACTGAAAATTCGCATTCGCGAATGTCAAAAGCTAATATTCGTATTCGCATTCGCGAATGTTCAACAAATACCATTTGTTATGTCACTGTTCCTACGGCATAACTGTTGACCAGCAAAAAGTATTAGTATACCTATAGATTAATGATCGTGTAAAGATAACAGATAATAATTATAATGCAGAAAATGGATTAGGTTTATTTCATTTAAATCGTGTAGGTAAGTAAGTGAAATTGAAACACTTCAATTTTAGAAAATTTATGTTCTATGTTCAGTTTCCTGTATGTTCAGTCCAAAAGGTATGGGCAATTTTTTTTTTAAATTTAATAAATAATAATTCATCTGACTATGGGCAGTTTAAAAAACAGACAGCCGATGTGGCGCAGTGGTTAGTATGCCTGCCTGCCACGCAAAGGTTCCGGGTTCAATTCCCGGTGGGGTCACTCACAAAGTTGATATTTATCACTTTGTGAATTTGTTCCCAGTCTGGTTAGGACATTGCAGGCTGAACAACCTGATTGTCCGCAAGTAAGATGGTTCCGTGCTTCGGATGGGCACGTTAAGCCGTCGGTCCCGGTTGCTGTCTATGATGGCGGTCGTTACACAACCATGTCAGAGGCCTGCTACTTGCAGTAGGCGGTTGAAAAACTCTGACACCAGGGTTCATCGGGTTGTTGAACGACTCGGTGTCCCACACGAAAAGAAAAGAGAAAGAGTTTAAAAAAAAAAACATCTGGCATAAAAGAGTATCTAATATAAATTGTCACCCCAATATTGTGTATCGACAGCCGATCTGGCGCAGTGGTTAGTATGCCTACCTGCCAGGCAAAGGCTCCGGGTTCAATTCCCAGTGGGGTCACTCACAAAGTTGATATTTATCAGTTTGTGAATTTGTTCCCAGTCTGGTTAGGACATTGCAGGCTGAACCATCTGATTATCCGCAAGTAAGATGGTTCCGTGCTTCGGATGGGCACGTTAAGCCGTCGCTCCCGGTTGCTGTCTATGATGGCGGTCGTTGCACAACCATGTCAGAGGCCTGCTACTTGCAGTAGGCGGTTGAAAAACTCTGACACCAGGGTTCATCGGCTCGTTGAACGACTCGGTGTCCCAAACGAAAAGAAGAAGACCCCAATCAATATTAAGGTCGAACGTTGTATCGCGCGGGCGTGCAGATTTTTAACCCGCACGTAGTTCACTTCCCTAATTAATCAGAACCGCTTAAAGTAACATTCGTGCGGATCGACCGCACACAAATAAAAGACGCCACACGACGCTGCGTTCGCCCTACTAGTTATCCATGATAAGACCCCAGACAATTCGTCGTTCCTCAAAACTTATCAAATGATATCTAGACATTTTCGTGAAAAACTTCATTCAGTCATTCATTTTTTATCGATTATCGACTATGGTACAGCACTGTCTTTGAAGTATACATAAACCGACATAATTCTAAAATGACAAATGTAAAGGGATATGATAAGAATCAGGTGTCTTTCAATTTAGTAGATTACATCTGTCATTACCTCCCCTCCCCCCAATATTGGTTGAAAGAAATCTAGAACAAATTCTGTAGGATTCGCGTCCAGAGGTTGATTTGTCCAAGATTTCATATCCTCAATTTCTCTTTACAGAAAGAACTGATCCGCGAAGTGGAAATGGGCCCGTTCAAGCACTCAGTAGACGACGGGTTGGACCTTCGCAAAGCCGCGTTCGAGTGCATGTACACTTTACTGGGCAGCTGCTTGGATCGGCTGGATGTGTTCGAGTTCCTACGTCATGTAGAGGACGGGCTGCGCGACCACTATGATATCAAGATGCTCACGTACCTCATGTGCGCGCGGCTCGCGCAGCTGTGCCCCGCCGTCGTGCTGCAGCGTGAGTACAATAACAAGTCATTAATAGTTACAACAGTCCATGGCTGAACATAGGGCCTGCATGGGTCATGTGCACTATTGGAGGGTGTTTGCCATGGTCACCACACGAAAAAAGAACTACGCATGGTACGCCAGTTGGTAGTGTACGAGTTATGTACACTCTGTTAGGGAGCTGCCTCGACCGACTCGATGTGTTCGAGTTCTTACGTCATGTGGAAGACGGGTTGCGCGACCACTATGATATAAAGATGCTCACGTACCTCATGTGCGCGCGGCTCGCGCAGCTGTGCCCCGCCGTCGTGCTGCAGCGTGAGTACAATAATAGGCAGCCACGACAGCTCAAATCTGGAGACCGAAAAGACGCTGAACTAGAGTCGTCGATGTCGGAAAATGAATCACGAGACTGAAGTAGGAGTGAGCAGGACACTTGGCTCGTCGGGAAGAGTCCGTATGGGTCCGGTGGACCATAGCGGTAACGGAGTGGCGACCCGACCAAGGACGATGGCAGTTAGCGGCATTGTAACATAAGGTGTTTTCACAGGAAAGGCAGCTCATTCACTGGATTTGTCACTTACTAAATTTGTTAGGGACGGCGTAACGAAAACTTTGCAGGCGTGCTCAGACCATGAAACTGAACAACTTTTACTATGGAGCCAATGGTGGGAAACGAAAAAAATTTTTCGACCTCCCATACAAAGTCAGTCAGCTGATCGTGGATTTTGTATGGGAGGTCGAAAAATTTTTTTCGTTTCCCACCATTGGTTCCATAGTAAAAGTTGTTCAGTTTGATGGTCTGATCATGGCTGCAAAGTTTTCGGTACACCGTCCCTAACACCCTGTATACAAATGCAATGATGCTATTCTATGCTGGTTTATCGCGGCTCGTCTTTACTTTTCAGTCCGAGGCAATACACCTCGTTACCAAATTCTGTTCAGGTCAGTTCTTGGCACAGTCTACAATAATGGTGAAAAGGCAGCCTGGTTTAAAACTTGTCATGAGGCGCATCCACACCAAGCGAGCAGTCTCTGCCTCGCGAGGTAAACGACCAAAAAATAAAGTACCAAAATCAACACGCCTCGGAAATTAGTCTATTAATTTATTAGGCGTCCAAATTGGGCCGATCTTGCCTCGCCTGCTCACCAGCGTATGCCGCGGGAGGCAGTGAGGCGGCGAGCAGCCTCGGCTGGTTTGGACGCAGGTATGTATGAATAACCTTGTGTTGGCATTTATTTCATGGTCCATTGTTTACTTCCAGGATTGGAAAGCCTAGTGGAGCCGTTGCGGGCGACGTGCACCATGAAAGTGAAGGCTAACTCTGTCAAGCAGGAGTACGAGAAACAAGACGAGCTGAAACGCTCAGCGTTGCGCGCCGCCGCAGCCCTACTTCAGATTCCTGAGGCCGGTACGTATACATTTATCCTCCAATCAGAATGTGTTTACATCTTAGAATATGTATAAGCAAGCTATAGAGTCGAAACGTGAGCAGTTGCTCCATAGATACCGACGTCTAATGTATGAGAAGTTGACGTTCAATTGTGTTGTCACTGGCGTTTTGCTATTGAGAGGTTGTGTGCTAACTACTGCGACCCGTTCTAACTTTTTAGGCGCGCTTTTTAGCTTGCTTATGTATACTCTAATCTAAGTTTTAAATTTTTGCCATTTAGTAAATGTGAAATAGCATCTCTGGATGAAGTTATAATCCGTTTCTATTATAATTTGTATGTTGATCCATCCTAAATAAAGTTCGGTTCCTGTTTTACAAGCCGTTCAAAATAAGAGATTGAAATGCCTTTATTATTTTTTACTGAACCATGGTACTTACTTTTCTTCCACAGAGAAAAACCCTCACCTCAACGACTTCGTAAATCAAATAAAGTTGTTCCCTGACCTGCAACCGATCTTCGAGTCCATCCTCAAGGACCAGTCGGGCGCCGGCGTCGACTCCAACCTCATGGACCAGAGCTAGCCGCGCGGGTAGCGACCGCCCCCGCCCCGTACCAGTCCCAACCGCACGGGTGGCGATGGACTCCAACCAGCCAGCATTTCAACAAGGTTCATCCTGTTTTATTTTCACACATTTATTTTGTTGATTTTGATATTGTGAAACGTAATTTAACTGCGAATGTAAAGACGTCTAAAATTTAACAGTTAAACGTTTTTTTCGTATTATTGTCGGTTTCATTTTCTGCAATACTTTAAGGCTTAGATACGTAATCTCAAATCGAACTAAATTCAAAGTCAATATCACTTAGGTATATCAAAGTCCTATGCATTTTAATTTTAAATCAAATAAATAAGAAAACGTGAGTTTCTATGAACAGTTTTTATTATAAAATTACAAGTAGGTACATAACTACAAAGGTTGGTAAAAAAAACTCCCCGACGTCGTAGCAACACGTCATACAGGAGATGCTTAGTACGTAGGGAGAATAAGGAGAGGGTACTGCGTCACGAGTATTATAGGCAACATCTTTAGTTACCCATTTGACAGAGATTAATTCAAATACTGGTTATCCTTAAAAATTGTTTGGAAAACTAGTGTATGTTAATCCCTAGAAAAGTAAGTAGAGGTGCTGCTAATAATACTTGCATAAAGACTGTTACAGACGCCATTTTCTGGTGAAATAAGCTTTTGACCACCAGTCATGACGACATATTTAATGACTCAATGACTGCGAGCACATGAGCAACTGCTATTTATTCTTCTCTGTTTGGATGATAAATGTGGTCAAAAGGAATAAAATAAATGTAACAATTCTTTATATCGTGACGCGTCATGTTCGCTCAACTATCAAAAGCTCAATATCATCGATGGCTAACACGAAAAAATTTACTTATTGATATGTATTGTGATATTACATGCTATGTGGAAATCGTAGGAGAATGGACAAATACACTATTATGAAGCGAAACACAGATTATCAATTATTTCCCTTTTCTCTTTGCTGCCGGCGTCGCGCTGGAGGCTCGCGAGCTCGGGACTTCATTCTGTAGCGAGAAAACAAACAAAAATACATATGTGATAAAATATCAATAAAATACGAATACTGGATAAATATCATCAAAAAGCTTCATAAAATTCACTCTGGTACTTTCATAAAAGTAGTGTAGCTGCTGAAATTCAACTTTTAAAGCAACCTTCAAAGCAGCATTTTGAGAATCTGGTACATGACGCCAAAATTTTAGTTATAAATCGCCTCAATCTCTTGATACTTATCCATTAAAATATGGAAGTAAAATCAGTGAGTATTCCTTTCGGGCTTCATGAAATCTTTTAAAATCTTTCTCTTTTAAATCTTTTAAAACCGATAACCTACTGTTACGTAAGTACCAGTCAATAGTTCAATAGTCTACAATCGTACCGGTTTAGTAGCGGGCGAGGCGCGTTGCAACGTAGTAGAACTTGAATTCCTTGATATCGGCCGCGTCGTGCTCGTCTTTGTGCTCGCCATACTGCTCGCCGCGCTCGCGGGACGCTCCGGACTTAGCTCTTTGCTAAACACATCAAGACAATATTTATTCATAGTCGGGTCAAATTCTGGATAATACTATAAAATACTTCAAAACAGAGTTCATTGGGCATTTCGCCGTAAACTGACTAAAAGGGTACTTTCCTAGGTAATAACAAAAATACATAACTTGTACGCTTAAAACTACTGTTTACTAATACTATAACCTTCATTCACATTTTTCAAAACATTTAAAGTTATATTTTTTAAAAAGAAGACAAAAGTAAGTGACTTGACACCATGAAAATGACTGGCCATGGAAAAACTGAATTTTCATACAAAATATCGTTTTAAAAAGAAGCTCGTTTGACCCGTCAGTCATGGTATAATAAGATACTCCGCCTGGTATTTCTTTCCGAGACTCGTGAACCACGTGACCAACACAAGTTTACGTCATCATGCTTGTGGGTTACCAGAATTACCCACTCTTATGATGTTTTTTGTAAATCATTTATGATACTGTTAACTAATAAATACAATTGAAGTGTTGTTGTAAAGTTAAAGTTAATACACACGTAAATCTAAATTATAAAATTATTAAGAAATATTTTAACCCATTGTTCTGAGATTGAATTTACCCCATAACGTATTTTATTGAAATAAAGTGGCAATACTAAGTGACGTTGACTTGTGTTTCTCTGGGAAGGAAAGACCATGTTTTATTAGACTATGCTGTCAGTCAAGAACTCTAA